>OY796896.1:12854636-13504054 GCA_963680785.1 Diplosoma virens
GCTTATTGAGAAATTTATCTTGAAGTCCTTTCCGAAGGGAACAACAAAAAACCCCAAGTCGATTGAGCATCGAATTCGTATCCTTCTGCTCGCAAGTCAGATCACACTGAGCTATCTTGCCGGCTATGACATCATAGCAAATTATTGATTGTGATGTATGCCTAACTGCTTGCTTATTGTTTTTATTCAAATATTTAAATTGATGAACAAAGTTTAATACGTTCTACCTTTACATCTATTTAAGAATACAGTTTTTGAAGTACTCGTACAAAGGTTCACCTTTGTTTTTACTTGCAGAGAGTTTGTGATTAGTATTAAAAATAAGTTTTTGTTTAACTTCCACTCACGACAGGCTTAAAGCCTCCTCAAAAGCATAAATTGGGGAAACTGGGTTTTTAATCTAATCCAAACAGACGCTAGAAAGTTCTCTCAATTAATGCAAATTTTACTATAGAAGCAGGTGATAATCAAAAAACGTCTTTGCAGCCTATATATATTTTTCCAATGAATTAAGACTTTTTTTGAGTTTTCTGAATTTCATCATCTGGTTTTCTGAAACCCTAATTTTAGTTTTGAGAGTAAATCTCGGTTAAGGTTACCTCTGTTTCTGCTGTGGTTATCAGTTACTCGTAAAAAACTAAATAGGAATTGTAAGTTTAAAAATTTTCCTGTATAACATTAATACTTGAGTGAACATCAACGCTTACGCTTACTATGAATAATTTAGGTCAGAGTGGTCCAAACCGCGTCCCGCTGAACAATTTTACACAATTCAAGTCTTGTCGATCGGGGGCATTGGCAAGCTTATATAACAGGGTCTCCCAAACTTTTAGTTTATCTGTTCCCTTTAGACACTTTATAGGTTTGCATGTACCCCCAAAATTTTGTTACGTTTCTCTAAAAAAAATCTTCAGTTAGAATCAGTCTCGGATTTTACGAGTTCCGGACCAAAATCAAGGTGATCTCTCAAAAAAAAAAAAAAACAAGATCTTCATTTGTCGAAAAGATAAAAAATTTGAACAACTTCTAGCCGGCTCAGGCCTGCAAGGTCTCACAATTTTGAAAAGTGGCCCGCAAGAGTGAAGAACATGGACCACACTGATTTAGGTAGCCAATTTCAAAAAAGCGTGACAATTTCCAAATCTCGGAATACCACTTCTAAAACATTTAAACTAATTACTGTGCTACTTAAAAGTTTTTAATAAATATCAGTTTTTTGTAGAGACGATGCTATTTAAAAACAAATATATACGTAGTAGCAGCTAAAAAGTATGTTTATTAAAAAAAGCGTCCCACAAAAGATATTATTTAGGCGGTTTGGTTTCTTTGCTACCAGTACGTGCTCAGTTCTATTAAAAACTTCACAATCATCCGTAAAAAAGGCTACAGGTAGGCAAAATTACCATACAATAATATTTTGGTCATAACTCGATCTATTTACACCATAGGCTTAGAGTGCATCCTGCTTGTCGACAGAGTGCACAAATTGTTAAGATTCATTTTAAGACGACCGTCATCGACATCATGTTGGTTAAACTCTTACTTTCGTCATTATGTTGTTTCCTTGAAAAAGATGTTTTACAGTACTTTTCTCTAATTAGAATAGGCCTATATAAGTTCTAAATTTTAGTCATATCGTCATACAATAACTAATAAAACAAATAAAATTTAATTTGACAGCAATATCTGGGCATCTCCGAAAGCTGGATAGTGTATTCGCTGAAGGTTGCTATAAGTTAAGTTAACATGTCCGACGTTGACTTGCCAGTCAGAATTATAAATAGATGATGCTAAACACTAGATTAAGTAAAATTTTTTGAAAAATAAGTTATTGCTTTTATATCAAATTCAAACCTAACAGACTTTTTTGCCAGTAAATGTTTTTTAGGCGCGGGGAATTACTGAATGTGTGCTTGAAGTGCCGGCTTGCAGATGACGGAGCTGTAGGATTCATTATAACTTCACTCTTCAATATAACAGGAATTGAAAGTTTTCTTTTTCATACTCCTTTCGACCTGCCGCCAGCTTCTTCAACGCACACCAACACCGATGCAAAATTGCAAGTAAAAGAAAATTTTTTAATGTGGTTCACAATATCTATTTTAATACAGAAAAATAAATAGGGAATCAATCCTAACTCTGCCACTGCTTTAATAAATACTGTACAACCAAAATCACTTTTGGCCTGCAATATATTCAACTGATCGAGAAAATGCACACATGGGGGTAATTTGACTTCTTATCAATGAGGCAAATGACATATTACTGTGCAAAGTACAAAGACTCATTCAATTTCGACCAATATCACATTGGTACTTCGCTGTGTACGACAGCATTGCTTTAATTTTTTAGCAGCCAGGAGAATTACAGTGAAAATTGACTTGGTGAAGTGCAAGCTAGCTAATTCGAAAAAAAAGTTTATCCAGACATGAAACACTAGAAAAATTGGAGACATAGTTTGGAAGCCTCAAATTGTACAAAAGAAAAAGTAATTTTGTCGTAAACTATTAGAAAAAAATTAAAAGTATAGCTTAACTTGGCGTATATAGCCTAAATTAAGAATAGAAAAATACTATTGAGGGGAAAAATCCTCAGCTAGACAGCTATTTCAACAATTAAGTCTTGTCAGTGACGGTTTGATTTTGCAAATGTCAAAAAATTGGAAGACCAAAAGACTAAAGTGACCAATGGCGACTCGCCCATAAGCGCTGAACAGCTGCAGCACTCCCAAATATCTGCGCAGTTAAGTTCAGTCAGGATTTTAAAGCAAATTCAAATTTAATTGTCATCATGTTGAGCTGTTTTAAATGTTCAAGAAGAACCGATTGAAGCAAAAGTAAAAAAGAAACAAAATAATTGCTCTAAGAAATAAAAAGAGAAAAAACGTCACGCAAATTGTACTCGCAGGCCAAAAGGGGTCCAAAAATTTTCAAAATTTTTAAAATTTGTTAAAATGCTTGAGAAATACTTGGTTTCGTTTCAACCAACTAGTTTCTTTTCAAAATTTACTCTGTTTCTCTCTAAATTTAACTCTCACTCCGATCGGTTTTTCTTCGAATAAACCGTATATGGTCAAGTCTAATTCGAAAAAAAAAAAAACAATTGGAATGAGAATAAAAAAGAAACAAAATTAGTTCCTCTAGAAAATAACAAAAGAAAAAAAGCCGCGCAAATTGTACTCGCGGGCCCAAATTTTTTTAAATTTTTAAAATTTGTTAAGATACTGTTCAAGGAGAGAGTATACTTTTTCAACCATACCACAATTATATACAGCAACACACATATATTCATACTAAAATAAAACAAAAATACCGTAATCATAAACGTTTTCGGCTTTCATTAGCTTTCTTCAGATGAATAAAATGTTAAAAAACTTTGCCTTCTAATATAACAATCGAGGTCAGTTACCTAATTACTTATAGTTGTTTATCAAATTTTCACACAGATTCACACGAGGTTTTCGTAAAAGAAACTGTTGGATAATTGATTTAAAAGTGCACAAGCGGAATAACAACTGCAACGCTGATACACTACGCCAAGTTCAAATAACAGAAATAACAATCTAAAAGATATTTAACATTGCAAATTGATCATCGTTTTTGTTAAGATAATCGAGAAAAGCTTAGTTTTTTTCAACCAATTAGTTCCTCTAAAACTAATTCTCACTCCAATCGGTTTTTCTTCGAATTAGACTTGACCGTTTTAACTGCAGCTCAAAAATTTCTCGCAAAGTGACGCAAATTGACGTATATATTGACGCTTTAAATGGAAAACTAAACTTAGGTTTGAGTTGCAGTAAATGCAGCTAATTTATACAACAAGCTGGACTGGTAACGAGATTAAAATTTCATACAAGAGTCGGCTAGTTCTAGGTTCTTGTTATTCATTTCTTTAGCAAAAATAGGCGGTTAGACTCAAGCTACAAGATCACAGTAATTTAAATTGAAGTTTTTACGCTTTTATGAACTCCTAGCTGATAAATTATTAAAATTAGAAAGTGTAACTTACAAAGATAGAATAAATCAATATATAGACATAGTGTTATAAATTATGCCAGCTTATTAAACAAGGAATATCGACAGCATAAAAGTATAGTAAATGCTCTAAATTATTGTATACAGTGAAAAGAAATATAAACAAAATTTACATTTTAGTCCAGGTATTACAGTATTAAAGTAAAGTTTGAAAGATATGTATAAATATTACAGACAACTTTTAAATTTAAAAATTTTCAGCATATGTTGCATTGATATACACACAATAAACCTTATGTAGGTCTACTACTTCATTGATTAATTACTTGATATTTTATAAAATATTTTGAGAACATAACTACAATCTACTTGTATTAATCGTTGTGATGTTAATAATAATAATAATTTGTTTAGATTTCCTTTAACAAGTACTGGTAACACAATTATGCAATAACTGACTATTTGTTTTAAACTGAATTGAAAATACTAAATATTGTTACTATCTTGTACTTCACAATAATGTATCGTCGTTGTTTCCAGGCCAGACACAAACAGGACTGGGGGCGAGGGTTTATCTTTTACTACCCCAGACTGCTGCACTGCCTGAATCAGATGCTGGCAGTGGTGTTATTAAGCCAGCATCGAGTTTCTTCATCCAAAACCGTCAGACCTGGTGCTCCATGTGGTGCCCGATGTATAGAGCACGTTGTTAGAACATGGTCTGCGGTTTGCTCAGAGGCGCCACACTCGCAATTCGGTGAAGGAGCGAGACCCCATTTGTGTATGGATGAATGGAATCGCCCAACACCAGTCCGCAGGCGGTTGAGTTTAACCCAAGCTTCTCGGGATAAGCCCGTCCCAACAGGCCTGGCACCGGTCCCGGGCACAAAAGCACAGAGCCTGGAAGCATATTCACAATACTCCATTTTCCTTTGTTGTTTGTCCATTCAAAAGCGCGGATGCCAAGACTGGCAAGGTTGTCCAGAAGATTCCGCGTAGTAATGTGTCATTGGCCTCGACGGTTATTTGACTTCTTACCATTGAGGCAAATGACAAATTCCTGTGCAAAAGTACAAAGACTTATTCAATTTCGACCAATATTTTGTTTTTTACTCTAATTGTCATTTCTTAAAAAATTTTTATGAATGTCACACTTTATTCATAATTTAAATCTTAACTTTATAACTTAGTTGTTGATTTTTAGTTTTTTACAGTAAGTTTTAAGCTTTTGATCATGACTTTTTCATTTTTCTACTCGGCCACGCTGCCAATTTTTCTTTTTTCATTCTTGTATAATGATAATTTTTCATTCTTGTATAATGATTGCGTAGTCGGTACACCAATCCCCACTGGTTTTATTTTGACAACAAGTTGTTCTTATAAGTTTGTTATAAAGATTTGTTTTATGGTTTTAATTAAATAATCAAAAACACAAAAGTGTTGAATCAAAGACACAAAAACAGAAAACTCAAACGCATTTTTGATTAAACTTAATTTTCGGGCTTTTTCGGGCCTGAACTAGTAGGCCCGTTTACAACTCTGGTACACTGGTTTTATTTTGACTACAAGTTGTTCTTATAAGTTTGTTATAAAGATTCATTTTACCGTTTTAATTCATAGCGCATTGATTTTAGTTTAACGGAATTCTCCTCAACGGCCAAGCTTCGCAAGTTTGGCCTTTACAAAAACGTTTAAAATTACTTCAGTTTTTAAAAAATATTCTGAAATTTCTTGACTTTTCCTAATTTGAATTGCTGAATAAGATGGTATTATTTTTAGGTGGGCCCGAACAAGGGTTAAGGGGCAAAACAGACGTTTTTTAGCAAATTTGTGTATTTTTGCTTGTTATCGCAGAATGCGTGGAGTTTCAATTTCACGCTTTTATTAATTGATATCGATTTTACCAATTTGTTGTTTTTGCGTAACAAAGCGAATCACGTCGATTGCCAAACATCAACATACATGAGCCGATGAAGAACATATTTCATATAAAATTGCATTTTCTTTTTATGAGCTTTTGGCGATTACTTAGAAACAGCTTAGACATTTATTTTCTTTTGTATAAAACAATTGTTGTTTGACTAATTAAAATAAAGGTTGCTTGAATATCAATGAAGCGGACAAAGTTCAATCTTGATGATAAGCATTTTTTATTGCACATTCTTATAACTATTCATTTGCGTGAAAAAAAACTTTAAATAAACTACTGCACATGTTAGGTCTTATGCTCACGTTTTCAGAAAATTAAACAAAACCTGACTGTTTACAATTGCTATTTACTTTGAATTTGAAGTAAGCGACCGCTTTGATGTCGAAATTTTCCTTATTCCAAGAAATTCAGAGTATTTTTCACGTATAATTTACTTGTTTGAGAAAGTTTTGCTAAAAGTTTATAGCTCTTGAATGTGGGTTTTTCGAAAAAAGACATAGATTAAAAACAAGGTATTCCATACGAATAAATCCAATAAAGCAGAAGTTTCAAACTTTTATAAATTCATTCGTACCAAGTCTTAGATTTTCACAAATGACTTCTTTACGCTAACAAAATTTTCAAGACAGAGTTAAAAAAACGTCAGCGTAATCGAGTGGTTAGAGCGCCGGGATTGTGATCGACATGGTTTCGGTTCCAAACCTACACGCGCCATTCTATTGTGTCTTTGGGAAAGACACTTTACTGCACTTTATACCTGCTTGGTGGTCTTGACAAGCCGTTCCAAATTAAAGTCATATTTCTATTAAATTTCAAGCGGACAGCAATGTTTTGGCATCTCCGGAAGCAGGTCGGAGTAATTCCTTACCCTATGTATTAGCGCCTCTTTTCGCTTTCCGGCGAGTCAGGAGGATAAAAATAGAGTTAAAATAAAAATAAATAAAAAACGGTCCCTACGTATTGCTAATACAGTAGTTAATAATTTTATTTCGTCAGTCATTTAAAGTTTAATGAACTTTTATGTAAATGTCAAGTAAAGAACTTTTTTGATCTTTATTTGACTTTTGCAATAAGTTTTATGTTTGAATGTCAAAATATCATTTTTGAAAAATTTTGATAACACCTGGTGTAATGTGTTTATTCTGCTATATTTCGATGTCTTTGTAGTTTTAAAATGACCTCTAGTTGGTAACCTCTGAATAAAATCAACTTAGACCCTCATTTACAGATGATCTGGATTGTTTGCAAGGGTTCTTTCACGTAAAACCAGATAAAAAGCTCCGGACCTAGTTTTATGTGCACAATTTGATGGGCTTGGGTTTTTGGTATTAAACAAGGCTCAGAATGTCAGTACTTTTAGGTAAACCAGCATGATCGTAACACTTTAATTCTTATTATTGAAAGGGAGTGTGAATATGTTTAGGTGATTCTTTTAGATGATTTGCCTGCTTATAGCAACCTAAATGCTTAGGGCACCAGCATTTTACAGACAACCACCAGCAACACTTTGTGGATTTTGTAACAGGAGCACACACAGACAATTGAGCAATGGTGATTGGATGCTTAAACGGTGATTGTAAAGAGAATGCCATGAGTTGGTCGGATGTTCCAGTCACATCTTGATCATTTTTGCGGGGAGTTTATGAGAAAAAAATTTATTGATTTATTTGTGTCATTCTTAGAAGATGTATGAAGCGTGTATCGCTAGAATAAATGTATGAAAATGTATGTTAAATAATCCAACAATTAATGTATCGAAATGTATGTTAAACAATGCAGCGATTAAATGTTTGGAAATATATGTTAAATAATGCAGCGTTAGTGCTAACAGTAGGTAAACCTTACGCTATAGTATGGTAAACCTCAGGCTATAAGTTACATCACCTTACAAAAACTTAATCAACATTCTATTTGTTTGTTACAAAACTTCATCAACATCAACATTTTGTTTGTTTCGTTGCGGACTTTTTCAGTAGCGATGCGGATTTTGACATTGCTATCAGGTGTGAGAAATTGCGACAATCTTCTAATATAAACTTTGTTGATTAACGATTTCCATAGTGGGTCATGAAGTTAAATAAAAATTATTTTGCTGAGATTCTTGATGAGAAACCTTGATGAAATATCAGAAGGTAACAATTTCATGTTGCTAAAACCTCTTTTACACTCTGAAAAACTGTAAGCAATTAATACTTTTGCACAATGTAATAATGGCTTGAGATCATTTAGTCCAGAAGCTTCTTTCCTTCGTAATTTAAATAATCCTAAAACGCTGTGGTTGTTTTTAAAAAAGGAAATTGAAGTTTTTCAGATTGTAAACAAATTTAATTTTTTTACAAAAAGACAATAAGCTTATATGATCATTTGGCAAGTTGTGTTTAACTTCAATACACTGAGCTATGAGATAATTTTTTTAAAGTTAATGAAAAACAATTTGGCTCTCAATCAATCCAGTAAACTTTTTAAAAATTGGTCGTAAAGAATTGTTGCTATTGCTGCGTAATTTATAATTACAGATCTAAATTGTTTTATATTTTTAAGAGCATTTGCAATTAAAAAAAAATTACTTAAAGATGCAGCAACATGACTAAAATGATAACAGTATTTTCACCAAAAACCTATATGAGTTATTAATTGAAGGGATGAAAAGTTTGAAAATGAGCAATGGGAGGAATGCAATAAAAAGTTTAAAAACTTCTGAGCTAAATTGTTTATTCTAAAGTGTTTCCCGACTACTACAGTTCTGCCCATTAGCCAGTTTTTGTGTTCAGTTGGCACATGATTGAGGTAAAGCGGTTCGACGATTTTTCGCTTTAAATGGCTAAACGGTCAAACAGCTTTAGAGAAATTCTTCTTAATCTATTTCCTCGATTTCTTAACAAACAAGCAAAAAAAAAGAAAGAAACCAAACGCTTATTATTACAGTGAGGATAACAAATTTAAACCTGCTGTTCCCAAGAAAGGCAACACCAAATAGTCAGAAAAGTTTTTGTGTTAAGAAGCTTTGGCTATTTTTTCACAGTTTGCTGAAATAAAAAAAAACAAGAAAATTGAGAATAGGATGCCAGTTTGTAAAATACTTTGTTTCACTTAATTTGAAATTGAATTCAAGTCTACAACTTCACAGTCAGACGCCCTAAATATTTGACCAACTAAGTGGCAAAAACTATAAACTTAAAATGACCAAAACCAAGGAGTAGTTGTCATCATCAACATCTTATTTATTTTTTTCTGACTTGCAAAACAACCTTATCAAAAAACACATTCTCGGTATTTCTGAAAGCAAATTGGGTAGTCACTTGATCAAGACTCACAGTCTCTAGGAGAATGGTTTTTAACTGGATGTCCGTCTAATGGTTGTAGAGAATCGGCAAACAGTCGTTGCAAATATAAAAAAGCATTAGTTTGCTCATTCATTTCAACGTAAATTTTTGATGTTACCTTTCCCGAAAGTAGATTGAAGAAAAGATCAAAAAAGAAAAGTCTTAACTTTGATTTCTAAAATTTCGAGGACACAAAAGGTCAAGCAACAGGCATACTTGTCTCAAAATTTCTAGAAACTAAAGTAGAGATATTTCTTTTCAACGTACAATTTTGCTGCTTTCCCGTAAACTGGTTGGCCATTTGAGTTAAGACCAAAAAAATAAATAAAAGAAAATGTCATCATATTAAAGGAGAAGTATTCTGCAAAATTATTGGTCTGAGTAAATCGTAAAAATTTAGCGTCTGTAGCTTTCGGAAAAAGGTCTGCAACTACAAGAAGATTGGCAACCACTGCCCTAAGAGTTGATCCCTGACTATTTCAATTGCATTCGTCTTTAAAGCGACCCTCCAAGCCGATTGAAAGTGCTGCTGATTGAATCTGCCGATTGAATCTGCTTGTCATTTGTTTTTCATCTTAACATGTTTTTTTTAGGTTTCGTATATTGTAAATCGTAAACACAAAATCAATTTTACTGGTTACACGAGGCGTTTTAGCCGTAAAGTTGATAAAAACGGTTTTCTTTCTCTGCATTGCATTTTGTATCCATCCGATGACATCTGTTTGGTGACATTTTTACCGAACCTTATAGCACCGAAAGGTAACGGTTAAGTCAGCCTTTATAACTTTTTCTTTAATTGTATTGTGTCATTTCTATTTTTGTCCTTCTGGCTTGTAAGAATGTGTCGAAGGCGCATACATAAAGCAACAGCAAACAATTGCTCCGACCTGGTTCCGGAAATGCCAAAACATTGCGGTTAAAATTTTTATTCTTGATTTTATTGGTAATATGACTGAAATTTAGAGCTGCTTTCAAAATTTAAGAAGGAGAAAGTGCCATAAAGTGTCTTTTTAAAAGATACAAAAGAATGTGCCCGTTGGTTTTGAACTGCGACCGTGTTGATCACGTTCGCCATTAAATATGGCAGTCTTAACTTTTCGACCGCGCTGCCGACAATGTCTCTAATAACAAAATTTAAGCTACATTTTAATCAGATACAAAAAATTATTACAAGCTGCATGCCGTTACTTACTTCTGTGTCCAATTGTTTTTACCGAAAAGCGCTCGCCCTGTGCAAGTGTCCAACAAATCTTCTTTAATCTCGATAAAGCGCGAATCAGTTACTTTAAAGCTTATACACAAATTTTAGTTTTGTGCTTGGATGCTACACACGTAATTAAAAAGATCTGCATTTTCAAACAAAAATTATGAAATGCAACGATTTTGTGACAGGCTAAGATTTTTTGAAGTTCGTGTAATTACAGTTTATACTGGATTAAACTTGCGCTTTTAAAAATGGTTAAAATAATTGTGGCCTTCTCTGCAAGTACTACGAAAGTTATCAAATAATGATTGGGTTGAAATTGAAGTTAAGACCAAAAAACAGTCGCTTCTGTAAAATAATTTGATTTTTTGCCTTTACTTGGGTTTGAACCTTCTTTTGATTTCTCGTTTTGCGCGCTTCTATTTAAGAAACTTAATTTCTTAATGGTCTTTATTGTAATCAGCTTTTATTATTTGTTGCTGTATTTGTTCACGTATGTTTCTTTTTTTTATTTTGGCAATTGATTTGTATCTGCATGTTGACTCTGTTTTAAGTGTAAGGATGAACTTTGAAATTTATGTCGAAAAATAACCAGGTAAAAGTTTTAAAGAATTTATTTGTTATTATGAAAAAGATTTTTTCGTTTGCAGAATCCGTTTAGTTGCCGCGCCTGTGACTGCCGTGAATCTGTACATTGTTCCACTTTTACGAAGAACACAAAATAAAAGTTCACAGTTTTAAGGATTGTCGTGGTGAGAACTGACGTGAGCAGAAGATAAGACAGTCGGGATGCGAGAAGTGCATTTCGGATTTTCCCCCAGTGAGATAGGCCGGATTTTCACCAGCTTGCCCACCAACAGATATCTTACAATCACTTCAATTTAAACATAAAATTTACTCTAGAGCATTCTTCTGACTTTATTTGTTTTTTATAGGTTAAAATGAAAATAAATTACAATAGCTTAGACACTTATAGATAGAGAAAACTGACCAACACTGGACTTTCACTTAATTTTAACGCCTTTTGCCTACAAAAATTGAAATCTGGTTTAATTTTATGTTTGCTTCATTGTGCAAAATTAATATGTTCCTCAAAAAATTTTACTCAATCGGGAAATCAAGAACCTAAGAAAAATATTTTGTTTAAATGGTATCCTTGCTGGTTTTTTAATAAAGTTTTAGACAAATTTGTGTTCAACATAAACGTTAATCGTACTTATTATCTTACAATTCCGTACTTTGGTGTTGACTCGAGACGTTTTTTAAATCGCTTATCAAAAATTTTGAAATCGAAATTTAACGTGAAAGCTTGTCCTGTCTATAAAACATTTAAAGTTAGAAATTACTTCCAGTTGAAGTCCAGAACTTCTTTAGGTCTTTGCTCAAATGTCATTTATGAATTTACGTGTTTGTGTGACGCGAACTTGACATACATCGGTATGTCTAGCCGACATTTGAGCACTAGAGCTAGGAAGCATTTGAACTTCAACTCTCTAGTATCAAGTGCAATAAAAAATTACATAATGTTTTGCAATGTTTATTCTTCTGTTAAAATAAACTTAAACTCCTTTAAAATAATAAAAAAGTGAAAGTCGGAATTTCACACAAAGATATACAAAGCATTTCTTTATTAAAAAGCGTAATCCTAGTTTAAATCGTCAACTTTATGCAAAGGGTTCTTCATTTCTATTAAATGTTTTTTAATTTTTATTTTAAACCTTTTTTTTTTAAATTTACTTTTACTTTTTAAATAATTTAATAAAACTAAAAATTGGCTTTATAATTGTATTTGCTTTAACTTATTCGTCACAATGTAAAATCATTCACGCATAAATAATTAATTTTTTTTGTTTTCACGCATTATTGTTAATATCATTTTAGTTTAGATTTTTCTTGAAAAGACCTTAAGAAGCCGAAAACGTTCGAAAATTAAAGAATGTTATGAATTTAATTATACTGCTGAGTATCGCTACAATATAATCGAAGAAAATTTATTCCTTGCCGAAATCAAATTTACTTGAGCTATCAAAACCTGGTCTTACCTTCCAATTATTCTTAATTAATCGTCTTAGAGTTACAGTTTAGAAAATATGTAGGAGACAAGTAATTTTTACGCTTGACTGAGAACTCACTTACGTGTTTAATCTAGGTCAAAGATATCACAAAGTTTCTTCATGTCTAATAGCATCAGTATGGTAAAACAACTCCGAAAAAAACTTTTTTAAAACAACATGATCCAAAAGCAAAACTTACTAGTTTTTCAATACTTGAGTTTCTATTTACATCACTAACATGCAAAACTTGACCCCAAAGACTCAAGTAATTTGTTTAATTTAAAAACTTCATTTGGTCGACTTGAATACTTATAAGTACTTTATCAGTAAGAAGCAGACCTTCGAACTTTTCATGCAAAATTTTTAAGTCAGACAAGATAAAATTTTAAAATAAACAAATGAAAAAACACCTCAGTCATCATGCCAGCTGGGCAGTTGGCCAACAAAAGAAGATTAAAATAAGTTTTATTGTGTCAGGATAGGAAAAAACCGTCAGCAATTTATGTTTCCTTTGACAAGGCTAAATTAAAGCAATTTTGAACACATGTATTTTATTTTATTTGAAATCTATTATCAGTTTGCGCAGGTTTTAATTAAGGTTTTTAGTTTTCATAAAATAATTTGATTATAATTATATGGTTTATGACCAATTTTACAAATCAAACTAGCATTAAATAAGTGATTGCTAGTTGGTGATGATCCAGTAGAGATTAAAAATAATGTACTTAAAAGTTAAACAACTTTATAAAAATAATTTTAGACATTATTTTTAGAAATTTTTTCTTTTTTTGAAAAATTAAAAAAGTTAGCCCAAATTTTTAGTCATAAAAACGGTCCTATAAAGGCGTACTTATAAGACAGAATAAACGCAGTTATCGGTAATAGCTAAGTATGAACAGCAGGGTAACACGAATTCCTTACGTTAAATTTCTTTATAAAAGTTCGAATTTTAATCAATGACTTTTAAACGAACTTGAAATATGAGAACTTGGGCAAAGATTTATCATAAAAGAACCAATCAAAAATGAAATCAGAAATTCAATCTTTGACATTTAACGAAATAAACTAGGAAACCAAAATTTTACTCAAAAGTCTAGTAATATGTTTGTAAAAATTTTAATTCAATTAAAAAAAATAATAATAAAATAGCTTTAAACTCAACAAAATTAGATATAGAAAAAAATTTATTGTGGTTATAGTCACTAGGGTTTATGTCCAGGATCCCGGACGATTTTTAAATTTTAAATTCCCGAGCTTCTGGACAAACTTTCCGGGAAATCCCGGTTTATTGCATTTGGGTTGAAAGTAATGATTTAAAGTAAGGGTATTCAATACGTCGGTCAATCGCGATCTACATATTGAACAAAAACTTGGGATTCCAGGTGAAGACCATTTTTTTGAGATGAAAATTAAGAAATTGGATACTAATTGTAAATAAAAACCTTTTTTTTAGTCTTCAGTAAAGTTTTCAGACAAAATTATGTAATATTTTGTCATCTCCGTGGTACATTTTGCAATCCCGAAATAACAAGAAGTCCTCGAAATCATAATCCCTAGTAGTCACCAATACAAAATTAGTAGAAGCAGGTTCAAAATTTTTTTCACAAAAATTCATAATCTTCTTTCTACAACTCTATATTGAAGTCCAGTCAAGGGCAAATTTTACTTCGCACAACTATTTATCGTAATTAGAACCATTTTATATAACAAAAAAATGTTTTTCGTATTAAAGGCAACTATAAGCTTAGGGGCTATTATTAACCTATTTATAATTTAGCAGTAAGTTGTTAAGTTACACCATTGTTTAAAAAAAAAAAAGAAAATACAAAACAAATGTGACCTTATAATTAAATACCTCGTAAAAATAATTTTGAAATTACTTTCTTAAAATGCTGCTTCAAATGTTTTGACCAATTTCATTTTTATTAAATGGCGATTGAGCAAGTTGCGATAATGCCAAAAAGAAAACCATTCTCTCCAGTTTCTTCATTTATTTTTTTCAACCAGCGCGAAACAGCTTGAGGAACGGTATCGAATTCCAACAAAACCTGTACTTTTCAATAGCATTTAAAAGGCAATGAATGAGTTTGTGCTGTGCAGAAATGAGATAACACAATGTAACATGTAACACAAGGGGCTTGTAACATTAAGCCAGAGGTGACGAACATGCGGGCTGCATGTGGGAGAGAATTTTGTGCGGCCCGCGAATCGGTTTGACAAAATTATTTTCCTAGATTTTAAGATATCAAAACCAAGCAGCAGAAGTTTGATGTATTTTTTATCCCCTTCAATGTTACACCCATTTCTGCACCTCTGAGCTCAAACTCGAACTCATAAAACCACACAGTGATTACACGTTGAAAGCAATGTATCTGAACAAGCCATTGCTTGAATTTTATCGTGTTTGAGTATCAAAGGAAGAGTTTCCAAACTTGAAAGCTTGGTTCCCAAACGGTCATCAGTTTTTGGAAGTGCGTACCTATGCAAATAATTATTTTCTAAATTTAAAATCACAAAAGTCGTTACAGATCAAGACTGAAGAAAATCTTAGTATGCTGTTGAGTGTTGCCAAATTGTCCGTTTGACCAAGTCTTAAGCGTTTAGTAAAGCAAAAAAGTTTTCAAAAATTTCACTTAGGTTTATATTGGTAAAGCTAGTTTCATTTTTGATTAAACGTTTCTTTGTTGCTTTCTATTATTTCATGCTTTAATACCGTGTTAAATAACTTCAGTTGTATAGTTCGCATTATTTTTCGACAATTCCCTATATATTTCTTTTTATTTTAATGTTTTGGATTTATTTAATAATTATTAATTTTTTATAACTGATAAAGCATTTAAAGTTCAACGTTTTAATGTTTTACATTAACTTTCTAGCTTTTCTCTCATTTTTCTTTACAAAGTGCTTTTTGTAGACTTCTCATCTCATCAATCAATTTTTAAGCAAGCTTTTACCGCTTGAATTATTTTCAGTTTCTTTTCTCTCAGTTCTCTTGTTATTTATTTTATTGTAACCGTTGGGCAATAATCAAGTTAATTGAACCTGACTGATGGAAACATGTCCGGCCATTTAGTGAACCATCCAGCTCCCGTCCATTTCTCCCAAACGAAGATGAAGAATAATCAAGTTGTTACTTGATTTTTAGTTAAGAAAAATCTTGACAAATGAAAAAACAAAAATGTACTTGCTTTGTTTTAGGCAAACAAATACGTAACTTGAATAATCTTATTAACATTTATTTTTATAATTATTATAGTCGAAAACAAAAGTCTCGTACTTTGTCAGCAAAACAACTGAGCAACAAAATTTAATCGAAGCAGCTCTAAAGCAGTATACCAACTACTGTCTTTTGAATTTATAAAACCTTATTTAATGTATCAACACATCAGGAATCAATATATGATGTGCCAGCAGCAATAGCTTTACAATAAAGTAAACAGAACGGTTACACCAGGTCTCTTTTAAAAAACGCCTTAAAACTTGCCCAACCTTTTTATTGGCACCGCACAGAATTAAAGTAAAGACCTTTTTTTTGTTTTTCCAATTGGATGAAATCCTATTAAATTGTAAAATTTATGTTTCATTAAAAGTCTCTACACTACTCGAAAAAGAAGAATAGTCAGATGAAGATAAAGGTCTTGCAAAAGGAATCTTTTTTTTTTTTGCAACAACCCGCCCCTTTTGTTAAGCTATCACTGTGTGTAAGTTCGTTATTCATAAATATTTAAGCGCACTTAATAAACATTTCGATTTTAACCCAGTATTTTGTTCCTACACCTGAAAAAATTATTATTTTTTTTTTAACACTAAGAGCAGTACTTTTAAAAAACACATTTTAAAACACTTACAACTCGGGATTTATGGTCAAATTTTGATTATTATTATTTTTTTTATCGAAGTTAAGCAAATGAGAAATTGTTCTGTAAAAGTGTTGGTTATACACAGTGACGTGCCAAGCTCGTTGTTGGTGAGGCATTTTAAAGTAATGTTAGTACTAATTTTGTTTAAAAACAAAATAGTGCTCTACTTAAATAAAGAAACAATTTAAAGCATTCTCTCACATTTAGCTAACTCTTCCTGAGTTAAAAAACATTTTTTTTATTGCAACTCCTGCTGACAAGCACGTCGGAGGCGCCATACATAGGGCATGCAATTACCTCGACCTGCTTCTGAATATGCCAAGATATTGCTGTGCAGTTGAATTTATTATTTTGGTTTTTTAGTTTCATAGAGATATGACTTTAATTTAGAACTGCTTGCCAAGACCACCAAGCCGGGGGAAAATGCCGTAGAGTGTCTTTCCCAAGGACACTACAGAATGGCGCGCGGAGGTTTTGATCCAAGACCATGTTGATCACAAGCACGGCGTTTTAACTACTAGACTGCGTTTCCAACGAAAAAATGTTTTGTTTTTAAGCTTGCAAAATTTTTAGTTTCCTTTAACATTAAAATTGCGAAATCTATTTATTTAGAAACAAATCGGTTCTTTAGGTTTTAAAAGTCTTAAGAAATTGATTTTAAATGAGAGCCTTAAACATGCTTGCTAAAGTTTTCATGATCGGATCCAGGGGCAAAGGGAGCTTAAATCTTTAAATTTTCAGCCGGAAACCTACTTTTTGGCACAACCATGACCTCTCTATAGAAGGTCGCCGAAGAACTTTTGATTGTGCGTTGACCCATGACCGCTAAAGGTTCAAAAGCTTTTCGGTGTTTCCTAAAACATTTCTTTCAGTGAAGTAAAAAACAATATCGTAGTATAAACAATCAAAATCGTGGAGAAAGGAATAAAAATATTTTCTTAAAGCGAAAGACAAGTCTTTTAATTTTATGTGCACTTAGTTGGAAACAAATAATACATGTATTTTTGAAGTTGGCAAAATATATGCATTGTTAAAATGTGTTACTAAAACTGATTTCTCTGAGTTTTTTTAAATCCCTTAAGAGAGGTGTGCTTTTCGTTAAGAATTACTGGCTTAAATTAACTTCAAACTTGCTTCCCGACGGTCGTTTAAAGATACAGCGGGATATTCTATAATTTCAAATTAAAAGTCTGAAGGGCTATTGTCCTTCACAATGGCAGTTGTTTCATTAGTTTCAATTGTCTTCACAATAAAAGTAAAAAATTTTGCAATTAGTTTATACAAGTTAAGGAAAGGTATAGTTTATACATTAGCGTTAGTGAGAAATGTATGTTATAAATATAAAAATGCTGTCAAAAATTGTGGTCAAACACTGAATTACGAGTATACATATACCAAAATTAAATTAAAAGCTTAATGTTGAAAATTTTCTTAGCTTAAATATACTAAATCATCTTCCATTACTAAAACTTAAAATAAGTTTATTGCTTTGGAGTTGCATAATGCGTGTACTCCGACTTAATGAGAAAAAAACGATTTATCTTGTTTCAGCAAATGTCGACAGATTCAAAAAGGTTTTTTTTCTCTACGAGGTCGCAATTGCGGCACGCCTCAAATCTCTGTCTTTTCAACAGAAATTTTTGCCAAACGAGAAAAAAGCACTATATTGTTTCACTTTGGTTTTTTTTTATCTGAAGGGAGGCAATCTTGAAAGTGCCTCACTAGCGTGTATTAGCGATTTTGTTCACAACAAAGTTTGACGAAATGATTAAAGCGCTGAAAATACAACGATTAAACAATCAAAAATTAGGTTTAAAAAGCAAAACCTACTAAACTACTACAAGCACGATATAGCATTTATTAATTTTTTTCAATCAGGTTGCAAGTTGCATCGATTTTGCAAAGACTATGACTTCAATATTTTTTTTTTCTACTTTATATGATTTCCAAAGGTGAGGCACTGCCTCACTTGCCTCCCCCGATGGCACATCCCTGGTTATGCAATCTATACATAAGGCCAACTGCTGTAAAAAAATTTTTTTAAAATTAAGTGTGTAAACAGTCATTGTGCTAACCCTTAATCACAAATAAAATACTTCAAACTTTGCGTTTCTCTTTTGCATATTTTTTTTCCAATCCTAAAAACAGTAAAGCAAAATTAACGAACAAGTGGGCAACTGCAACACCCTAGCTCATTCTGTTGTGTCGTTGGGAAAAACACTTTACGGCACTTTCCCCTGCTTGGTGGTCTTGGCAAGCAGTTTTAAATTGCAGTCATATTTCTATTAAATTACAAGCGGACAGCAATATCTTGGCATCTCCGGAAGCAGGTCGGGGTAATTGCTTACCCTGTGTATTAGCGTCTCCGTCGCTTTCCTGCGAGTCAGGAGGATAAATATAGAGATAAAATAAAAAAATAACTAGCCAATATTTTAAGGTAACTTCCTGCATTAGTATATCACAAGTACAGTGCAGATTAATCGTTTCATGTGCAACATTACAAAAAATTACAGTTTACAATTCAAAATTCGTGAGATCAAAGTCAAATTGAACACTAGGGATATAATTTTTTTCAATTTTTTAACCCTGTGTCATTTTTTAATTAATAATATTGAAATAAACTAAAAAATACCATTTTTGCATTGATTGGTCTAAAAACTTCGCGCGCATCAATCAAAATTTATAAGTTATTTACATTCTATACTGAAACAAATTACAATCATGTTTATAATGTTTCGTAAACAATTTTTCCGGCAAAAAAATTAAAAAGAAACATATTATTTTCATTACATAATTTTTAAACTCATTAAAAATGGTTAGTAGCAACAATTTTGCTGCTTAGATACTTTTTTGATCGACTATTTTTAATAATTTCTTGCATTTTTTAACTGCTCTCTCTGCAATTATGTTTGTTTTCGGGATATTAATTTTTGAAGACTCCTGATTATAAAATTTCAAAAATGTTGACAATGCTTTTGGGCAATTTTGTGACTTAATTGCATCATGAAGACACTCATACATACTTGTATCATAGAGCTAATTGTGGAATCAAAACCTCGACTAGTCTTTCGAAATGAATTGGCAAATGTTTTCCAATTGCTTTCTAGAATTCGGTATGAGAAAGTAAGCCACAAGAGCATATGTATTGACATTCAAAAACATTTTCAAAAACAATTTGTACGTAATAGCTTTATACTGATTTAACTTTAGTAGCTAGTTGAGCATGTATTTTTTATGTTAAAAAACAATTTAGGGCTTTTCCATCATTACTCTAATTTTATAGGGTTTTTGAAAACTTTAAACCTTATTTCTCAAAACTGACATTATGTGACTTAGGTGCATTTAGAACTAAGCCCTTAAGATCGTTTAGTTTGAGCAATTGGCCTTAGGTCTACAACAATGTAAATTTTTTTTTACTGCTAATGGAAGCCACATCAGTAGATAGATAGATAGGTAGATAGTTCATTCACCAATACGTATAGCAATACATACATTATAAATACAAACAGCAAGCAAACAAAATTGGCGCAATGGTCGGGAGCATCGAAGAACATGTGTTATTGAGTCAGATGCTCCCTAATACAATCAGTTAATAAAAAGTAATACAAGGAAACATGCGCAACAGTATGACAGAAAGCATAGAAATTAACATAAACATTTACATAAGGAATTTCAGCCAAGATTTACGCATGAAATTTACACAGACATTTACGTGAAACATTTAAAGTACAAAGCTAAAGCAAAAAATCAAAAAAAAAACAAAGCGACTCAATACTTCGACATAAGATCATCCTTATATAATTTTTTGAAAGAGGTAATGGTTTTTTGGGGAGAGTCAAAGGATTACAGGTGCCAGGCGCACTAAAGTGCGATCGCTCCAGCACTTCAGGCTCCCCTGCGATAACGTCAGTGTCCTAAGCCTAAAGAACAGGCTTACCTTGACCCGTAACCCTAACCCTAACCCTAAAGAACAGCCTAAACCTAAAGAAAACTACTGTTCATAACCCTAGTCTTCTAATCCTAAAAAACAGTAGTCCTGAGTTTGATTCCACACAAGACAGTTGACAACAAAGTGGCAAGCCAAAAGAATAGTCAAACTCTAAACTGATGTTAAGTCTAACCTTAAAGAAAACTATTGTTCCTAACCCTGCCTTCTACTCCTAGCCTAAAAAACAGCAGTCCTGAGTTCGAATCTTACTTAAAACAGTTGCTGACAGTCTAGGAATTGACTGTTCTTTCGGCTTGCCTTTTCGCTGTCAACTGTCTTGGGTGGGAATCAAAATCACGACTACTGTTTTTTTAGAATTTAGGAACAGTAGTTTTTTTAAGTTTAGGCTGTTTTTCCAGGCTAGAGTTAAGTTTAGCCTATTCTTTAGGGTTAGGGCACTGACGTTCTCATGGAAGAGTCAGCAGCGCTTCAGTGCACCTGGCACCTGTGACCTTTGACCTCCCCCAAAAAAAACATTGCCTACAACTCACATCTTCATTATCAAAAACAATAAATTCTTCATTAATTTTTTAGAATTTTTCAGAAACTTGGATTTATAGTCTCTTTCACTGTCAGGTCCATCATCATCATCATTATCTTCGGGAAAATCTTTGAATTAATTCAGTATATTTCCTTTTTCCTGCCTTTTCTTTTTGAGTTGCGCGGACAGCAGGCTCTCAAAGAAGCATTTTTTAGTTACTTTGCTCTTTGTTCGTGGGACATTCGAGTCACGTAGCCATAGCAGGAAAGTTTTGATCTTTCAATGCACATTAGTAGCGGTTCGATGTTGAAAAATTGGCAAATATTAGTGAATTTAACCTTGTCAAGTAGGGATAAACCTCTGACTTTTTGCAAAAAAAACATTTCGATTGCCTGTACTCGGGATCTCACTCTTTCGGTAACTACCCAACACTCATGACCATAGATGAGGATAGGAACAAAAACTGATCTGAAAACAAAAAGCTTTGCTTTTTTTGACAGCTCTCGCTTCAGTACAACCGATCAGCAAAACTGGCGCATTACTGCACTTCCTCTTTCTATACGTGTATCCAGTTCTCTGTTCTGTCTACCATCATTCGAGAATGTGACTCCAAAAACTTAAACTTTACGGTCTCCTGGAAATTTAATCCATTTGTTTGAAAAGAAGACTGGACATAATCCCTTGACATGCACATGATCTCAGTTTTAGCCATACTAATTTTCATTCCAGCATCCAAGCATGCGTCATAAAACCAATCAAGTGCATATTGGAGATTAGTTTTGTTAGAGCTTAACAATCCAAGGTCATCTGCAAACAGCAGACGCCGAACATTACACTCCTGAAAGATGACTCCACTACTGGAGAAACTGTCTTGGTCTAACTTGTCCATGTATATAATAAACAGGAGAGGAGAAAGAACACATCCCTGTCGTAGTCCAACATTGACACTAAAAGACTTAGTTTTTATGCCATTAATACGCATACAGATTTCCGATTGTTTGTACAACGATTTGATATCAGCTAATAGTTGACCTCTTACGTCATATTCCAGTAGTACTGCCACAGCTTGTTTCTTGGAACAAGGTTTACAATTATCAGGTCCTGCTGTAGAAAATTTGATAAAGTTGCAATGTCTTTTTTGCAGAGTAAATGCTTTAATGATAGCCTAAGACTCAATGCTTTTAATTTGTTGTGGCAGCAGCTGTTCACATTTATTAGACTCTCTGTCTTCTTTATTTCTGAGGTCTGTCTGTATAGACATGATATCAATATCATCATTATAGCAAGAGGTTAGATTCACTTCTCTTGATCGCTTAGCAAGATTAGAACTGTGCGGTCTGGCTAACTTTTTCCGGTATGTTTTTAATGATTGATTGATATGATAAATTAGTAATATTATAAATGGAAACAGTTGTGGCTACAATGGTACTACCACAGTTGATCGATCAACTGTCGTTTCGATTAAGTGTCGTTTGGACAAATGTCATTTAGATCAATTGTCGTTTTGATCAAGTCTCGGGTCAAGGCTACAATGTGGCGGAAAAAGTAACATTTTAAGCTATATCAATACCTTCGATGGACAAATGACTGGTGTAGTTATCCATTAGCATTAGTCTTGGATTGTCATTGGAGATATTCATATGTGACATAAAATGTTGTAACGCACGTGAAAATAAATCGTAATTTCTATACACAGAAGAGTATGCCATCCCTAAACTCTCATTTGGGGCTCCTTGGAGCATATATGGTTGATAATAGACACACAGAAAATTGTACACTGGTGAATGACATATCCAGTTGCGTTTATACAACAGCACACGATCATGTTAAATCTCTTTACTGAGAAAGATATTAAGCCTACTTGTTTTAATCCTTTTATGGCAAATATCTTTTCAGACATTGTGACTGTAGACAAACCAGTTTCGTGAAAGTTCCAAACATTTTATGGTAGTATGAAATGATAACGAAGATGTAACTTACACAAATTTTTGAAAATTTCTTAAACATTTTCTCGATTAAATATCATTGCTTGTGGCTTGCTTGTTAATTCTGGTTGGCGATGGCTGACGTTTTCATGACACTTTCTGTAGCCTCCAAGCCATTCTTCTCTTGCCATCTTATTAGTAATTAAAGATTTCTTTTTCCAAAAATCGGTATGCTACCTGCTTAACTTGCTTTTTAAAAAGGTCCATAAAACATCTTTACAAATTAATATACAGTAAGCTATAACAGCAATTTCTTCCTTATCGGTAAATTTCTGAAAAATGTGTTTGATTGTTAGCCTATAGAAAAAAATTTAAGCTAAATTAGCTCTAATGCGTCAAAAATAACTATTTTATTTTTAATCTAAATCCATAGCTATTAGTTTGAAAAGAAACAATATGGCAAGGCTGATTCACTTTAGTTAAGACCATCGGTTGATTCTTGACAACATTGATAAGAACTTTGCTTTTTTTGATATAATTTTGCAAAGTTAAAAGAGGAATATTATAGCGGCTTCTTGAGTGGGTTTTTTTTTCCACAACTTTTTAAACAATTTTCTTAAATGAGAATCCGTATAATCTCTATATTTTTCTTTATCTTTTTAAAAGTAGGCACTTTTGGCGTAATTTACAAAATCTGTACAGTATAATAGGCTATTAATGAAATCTACTGTATATATCAGTGTTAGGGGAAAAATCTTGAAGAAATACTTCACCAATAGATAATTTTGTTTTAAATAAACGACATCTACTAACGTTCTAATGATGTTTAAGGCAAAGAACCGCTAAGCCATGTCCAATGATCTTGAATAACCGCCACAAAAAATTTATCAAATTGAAACACGTTGCAGATATGAAAATGAGAAAAGTTGCTACTCCTAAAATTTTATATTTCTACGTGATACAAACTTCCGAATTTAACTAACTTTTTTTAAGAAAAAGATTTAAAAATACGAAAATGCAAAATATTTACTTTTAAACTATATTGTAGCGATACTCAGCAGCATAATTAAATTCATAACATTCTTTTATTTTTAAATGTTTTCGGCTTCTTAAGCCCTTTTCAAGAAAAATTTAAGCTAAAATGAAATTAAAAATAATGCGTGAAAACAAAGAAAATTAATTATTTATGCGTGAATGATTTTACATTGTGACGAATAAGTTAAAGCAAATACAATTATAAAGCCAATTTTTAGTTTTATTAAATTATTTAAAAAGTAAAAGTAAATTAAAAAAATTTTTAAATTAAAATTAAAAAACATTTAATAGAAATGAAGAACCCTTTGCATAAAGTTGACGATTTAAACTAGGATTACGCTTTTTAATAAATAATGCTTTGTATATTTTTGCGTAAAATTCCGACTTACACTTTATTATTATTTTAAAGGATTTAAGTTTATTTTAACAGAAGAACAAACATTGCAAAACATTATGTAATTTTTTATTGCACTTGATACTAGAGAGCTGAAGTCCAAATGCTCCCTAGCTCTAATGCTCAAATGTCGGGTTGACATACCGATGTAAAATTAAACCAGATTTCAATTTGTGTGGGCAAAAGACGTTAAAATTAAGTAAAAGTCCAGCGTTGATCGGTTTTCTCTATGTATAAGTGTCTAAGCTATTGTAATTTATTTCTATTTTAACATCTAGAAAATAAATAAAATCAGAAGAATGCTCTAGAGTAAATTTTATGTTTTTGGTTGATTATTAAAAACATTTAAAAAAGACCAACAGGCATTGTTATTTTCAAAAACAGCTATAACATCATTCACGTAACGTAAATACAATTTTGGAGAATATTGGTTTTTATATTTAAGAATACGGTTTTCCAAATTGGCGAGAAAGAAATTTGCAAGTGTCGGTCCAAATGGTGATCCCATGGTAACGCCATCAATCTGTTTGTATAATACGTCCTTGTGTAGCTAACCTAAGTAATTTAATAAATATATCTTTCTTCATTAATGGTTGATTTGGGTTTTTTTGGAAAATAATTCATCAGCTATAAGTTTTATTGTTTCTTCTGATAGTACATTTGTGAAAAGGGAAACTACATCAAAGCTTACTAGTTTTTGTCTGGACGAAAACTTGTATGAATGTAATTTTTTGATAAAGTCGGCAATTGATTTGAGCATATATTCGTGTGGGATGTGAGGCTTTATAATATTATCTAAAAATTTTGCTAACTTATACTCTGGTGTGCTTATCATAGAAACCACTGGTCGTAATGGGAACTTATCTTTAGTTATGTATGTACTTTAGCGAGTCCATAGAATTTGACAGATTGACTTCCATTTGGTATTAAGCTGTTTGTAATTTTTGAATCATAATTTTTGAGATAGTAATAAAAAATTGACATATTTATAATTGTATGGATTTTTGATTTATTTTCTATTTTACGAAACTTTGACTTATCTTCAATAATACTATCTAATTTCAAAAAAATTTCAAAAAATGATATTATCTAATTTCAAAAAATAGCAAAAAAATTTCAAAAAAATAAACCATTTAGACTTTCGTAAAATTAAAAGCAATTAAATAACAAAGCAATAAGCAATAACAATTAAAAGCAAACCGCATAGTAGTATATGCAAAAACCAAAGAAAAAATCATTTTATTTGCGGTTTGTTTTTGTTGCAAAAAATTTTGATTTCAATTCATTTCTCAACTAAATACTGCATTAAGACTTCTTTTGTCGAAATCCGCGACCAAGCAGTAGTTTGACCGTTAAACAACTTATGAGGTTTCTGTAACACTTTTTGTTTTTTGCACCCGTGTGCTACTTTTTAAAAATTTACGTTGCGCTGGAATCTGCGAGGCTCGCGTGTTTTTTATTCCTATGAAAACGGACCCAAGTCATTTTCCTGCCAGTTGTACGTTTACAGAAGTTTTTGTTATTGTTCTACAAAAAACTTTTTTTAGTTGTGTTTTCTTTTTTGACTTATCTTAAAGCTAATAAAAACTTGGAGGCAACTTGCAAATCTATTTGAAAAAGAGCGAGCAAAACAACAGCATTAAAAAGAAGAAACTCGAAAAAACTGACGTCTTTATAAAACTCTTCTGTGGAAATGCTAAAAACGTATTAAACGCTTAAATGGAAAAATCATTTGCATTTGCTGAAAAATAAATTATTTTTTTAATGTTTAAGTATGAAATTTATCGACATAGACTTGTCATTATACGATTTTTTTTCATCAAAACATCGTTCCTATTTAAATTATACAAATATTATTTTTTTCGACATGTGATAAAAAAGCTACACACAAAATTTTAGCAAATTCATTAAAAATAAATCTTGTTAGGAAAATTTCTTGTGATCTCATTTTGTCGTATTACGCAATGTGAACACTAACTCCGAACTTTTTGTGAAATTTCGTCAAAGTTCAACAAAATTCAGATAAAGAACTTTCGAGATAAAAAGCAACCCATAGTGCCTCCAGGATTCAAATCTTTACGCGTATTGACCTTATGAGCGTAATCCTTGACACACAACCACAAAATGACTTTACTTGACTGAAATGATATTATTACAAAGATAAAGATGTAAAACACGAGATTATGACCGAAAGTTAAACAACATCCAGAATTGGTGTGCTGCATTGCGCAAACTGACGTACTCGAGAATTACATGTTTGTAATGTGAACAAATGAATTCTTTTAACATTTATATGCGTCGTACGCAAAATCTTGTATTTTATATTTTTAATAAGGTTTTGTAAACTCCGAATATAACATTAAAATATTTAATTAAAAGTTTAAAAAAGTGATTTTCAATGTGATATCATTGTTTATAAAAAGTTTAAAATTTTGTCAGATTTTCTACCAACAGAAAACAAAAGCACAAGGATACACTTCCGTCTTTTAAATTGTTTTAATTTATACTGATTGTACCGTAGAATGATGGTAGATTTTTGAATTGAACTGAATTTTTTTCTTGTCGCAATAAAGTATAATACTTTCTTATACTATGGCTGTATTGGGTGGTTATTGCTTTCTCTTTACAGGGGAATCATTGTTGTACGTTGGCCGCGTAGACTTTGTAGCCTGAGCGGTTGGCACACAAATAAAACTTCAACTCCTTTTATTGAAAGGGGCGCAATTTCAATCAAATACAGAAAATAACGTTTAAATTTCAAGACACATGTTCAGGCAAGTTTTCGACCTATAATGCTGGAAGGATGAGTCTCAAGATAAGTTTTTGATGAGGTCGCTTTAATCTTTGTCTGTCTCTCCGTCAGTCTGGCTGTCCCTAGACTTGCGATTTGGTACAGCTAATATATTATATATTGTCAAAGTAAGTTTAGTGAGTTTCTAATAGGACGCCTTATCTCTTTTACAAATAAAACCACGAGGCGTTAGGTCACGTGACCAGGCTACCTCCTGTTTGCAGATGTGGCGACAATAACTACACAAAAAGCTGTAATGGCCTCGATGGTGCGATCAGCCAACAATCAGTATTCGCTACAACTTGTTTTTAAAGTGTCTTTTGCAAAAACATAACATAAATCACTCAGGTAGGCTAAGCATCATGCTCGCATCCTTCTCCTCGCAAGTAAAAATGTCTGCTCAATGAACTTTCCTGCCTACAGTGAAATTCTACGTAAGCCGAAGTAATTAAAACGGAGTGTTTTTGTCGTGAAAATTCCTCAGTTATAGGCATCAGGCTTTTTTTAATCCAAACCTTTTTCGGATGCATTATCGTTTATGCTGACTCACTTGTCAATGCTAGTACAAATTGTGACAAAAAATGAATAATCTTGTTGGCTTGCCGTCAAGACACGTTCAAAAAGACGACACAATTTTATTGTCGTTGATAAAAAGCTATTCACTACAAGTATCAGTTCCAAGATATTATAACCGTTCAGCGCACAATTAAACTTTTCCAATAGTTCTTTATAAATAGAGTGTGTCCAGCGGTATCTATTGAGAATTACAAAATACCTTATCATATGCAATAATTTAAAATCTTTTTATGACCAAAAATCTTTTTGAAACATTCAACGAAAAATTTTCAATTATTTATTTATTTATTTATTTTTATTTTTACTCACAATCAACTTAAGATTACTCATAGTGCAAGTAGAAATAAAGATTGTGAATAAGGAAGCTGCGACTAAACGAAATACGTTATTACGTGCACAAGCTCAGTTGTGCATGGTCGCCGTACCTTTAAACAAAGCAGTATGGTGTTGATAAGAAATGGAAAGCGAAAAGAAGATAATTAATACACACATCCGAGCCATAGTCGGAGAATGTTGTACAATCAAGTGTGCGAGAAACAACAAACTCAAAAACCAAAAGGATCTGGACCAAAAAAGGGTCAGGGGGCAAAGAAACGCATCAAAAATATCCTGCCACTGCCACGTAATTATTATCTGATTTTATTCGCCCTTTCAACTACAAAGACTTTTCGCGCCACGACTGAAAAATATAAGTAACTACGCAATGACAATATTGTAGCACACATTCGTACACCTCTGAGACATAAAAGCGACAAGCGACCAGCAAGCTCGTAATCTAATGATCGCAGACACAGCAACAATTTCCTGTGCAATGCGCTTGATAGAAATAAAATGTTGTGAAGAAAACATGCAAAAAAATTCAAGCAATCGAATCAAGATTGACGCAATTTCGCTCGCGGCAAACGTCCAAGTTAAAGAACACAACGCATGATGCGTGTGACGTAATCTAAACTCAAGTATGAAAAGCAATTTGTAAAAACGATAATGAAAAACAACAACATCGCACAATAAAAAGAACAGAAGAAAGTATAGCATTCAACTGCTTTTTCAGTAATTTTATACAACAAAACAAAGCGTCATGTTAATTTGTTATATACTGTTGCAGTAAAACCATTAAAAAATTTTTGCACTTATAAGCGGTAATTAAATTTTTGGAAAACTCTCTTACTTGATGATTTCAAACAATGCACAATGAAGTGTGGCAATAGTGGGCGGTAGAACTAAAAAAAGTAAATCTTATCAACTGAATGCAAAACTAAACCTTTGAAAAATTGTTTCACTCAAAATAGCAAATCAATGGCCATTAAATAGTTCTTTTTTTTATAAATTGATATGTCGAGGACGAAGAGCAAAACGTAAAAAGCTTCAGGTAGAGCGTTGCCAACTTGGGCCTGCAGAAATCTAATTAGAAATAGTGATGAGGTTCACACGCCAGTTGTTGACATCTTTAAGTACCGGTACAAAATGAGCCCAGCAAAATTTTTGGTTGACATTGAGAACAAATTTAGTGTTGAAATAATTATTAAATAAAAGCTATTTTACTGCGCCTTTAATGCACATGATAAAGTTATAAATTAAATATAAATTTCGCTAAGTTTTCTCTCTTGTTTAACTACGCATACATAGAGTACTGATCTAATGATTTCACAAATCTTATTAAAAACACTGTTTTCTCTTTTGCTCGTTTTTTATCTGCTTGGAATGTATTTTGTGCTTTAATTCGGGTTGTATTGGCTGAAAAATAAACACGTACGTATATAGTTGCTTTAAAGATACGTTCCAAGGAGAAAAGCTTTGGTAAGCACTGCTCCCACCGAGAAAAGAAAGTTGTAGTACCGCTACAAGTTTCGCTAGATCTGAATGATCGATTTAAATGCTTCGAGGCATTTGGTTTTTTCACGATATGTGAACTCAGTTGAGCTTTATGCAAAATTTGCAAATAAGTTTAAGTTTTAACTTTTGGGTTACCGGTAGACATAACTAAAATGAAAACAGAAATTCTTTATTTAATGCTTGGATGTTGTACTTTGTTGTTTGGAGTCTTACTTATAAGGAATTGGAAAGAAAGCAATATTTTTATAGAAAAGTTAAAGTATTACCCTACAATATCAAATCAATCACTTTTTTTCAATTCAAATCTTAACGAAATTGACCAAGTCACAATAACAATAAAAACAACCGGAAGATTTCATAGAAAAAGATTAGATTTACTTTTAGCAACATGGATAAAAAAAGTTTTAAAGCAGGTTTGATAAATTTTGTCCTTGTTCTATTTTGTAGCATTTTGAATAAACTCGCAAAACAGCTGAAAATAAACTTTCGTGCTAATCTGTGCCAGAGCAAGGACGGATCAGGCTGTTAGCTGATCTTGTCATTGGTAGATCATGTTTTAAATGCAAGAAAGCATCTACTTAACCTAAACAACAAACTCGTCAATGTTTTGAATATATAACGTATTTAAATCAATTTTACAAGGTAATATTGAAACTTTCATTTATAGGTGTACGTCATAACCGATGAAGATGATCCAGAACTAGAAAAAAAATTAGGTAAACGTATAACGTAAACTATGTTAATATTTTATGGCAAGATATACGTGTAGTGCATAAAAATTAATAGCGACCAATTTTTTTTATCCGGCCTAGACATTCATCTACCAGATCGACTCATTTTCATAACAAACACCGGTTATAAGATTTAGATCTGTTCGCTGTGTTTCAAAACGTGTTTTCTTTATCTAAACAAAAATGTCATTCGTCTCAGTATTAGCAATAACAGAGTGATACCCAAGCCAACAATGTCGTGAAAAACCGAGAGGAGATTTACGTTCTTTTTTGAATTTTACTGGGAAGTCACTCCACAATATCTTTTGTCTTCCCTGAATTTGGTCCAAAGTTAAAATGCTAAACATAAACTCAAAAAAAAGGCCTTAGCATAAGGTTGCCATACCGTCCGAAAAATTGTTCAATGTCCAGAATTTTAGAGTTTTAGAATAAAGACTTTAAAATGACATAAAATGAACATGAAACTCATTTGTTTGTTGCCTTTGGTTGGTTGATAACTTTTTTTAGAGAACACCATGATTTTGTCATGAAAATTGAAAAATCCGAGACTGATTCTAAGTTGAGATCTTTTTTAGTTTTTTAATTTTTTTGGTCTTCATCCTAGAATCTGAGATGATTTTATTTTGTCCGCCCCTCCAAAAATTGTTTTGGCTGTTACGCCTATGTCTGTCCAGAATTCCGCCTATTCAGATATGGTAACCCTATCTTAGCATCACTTTTTAAAAAAATTTTTTAACGTTATATTTCAAGTAAAAATTTTTGTAGCCTTTACAAAAGCCAAAAATCTTTTTGGACATTTATAATAAAAAGGTCTTCGCACGCCACTGCAAGAGAGAAAGCTGCAAATCTCGTTTTCAACCTCGTTTGTTTGGCTTGACCTGAGTTCATTCATTACCGCATGGCAGATATTCAAACATTTTACTCTCGAATATTCGATAATGTTTATTGGCCACAAGAAAAACAACAAATTACAAAATGATTAAAAAGCCAACACTTTAGTTTGTATTCCATAACATAACAATACGTATTTCAAATAAAGTGTCCGCAAAACTGAGTATTTCTGGCAGCGACATTATCAACGATTTCTTACAGTAATTTTGGCCGGAATCCAATTTTCTGCAGACACCAACATAAATGCCTGGAGGTAATTTTTAGTCGAAAGTCTCAAACAAATAACTTTAAAATCATTTAATTTTTTTTGGTTTTCAGGCAAATTTCACGTTTCGACTATTTTAGACATTATATTTTGGCCTTATTATGCTGTAATGTGGTGCTCTAGCTACAAAGTTTACCGACCCCAATTGTAGATCACTGCGTTTGCGTAAACATCCATCAAAACGTTTATTTAACTGGTTAAAAACTTTGAAGTGACAAAGACGACAAGCTTTACATGAGTTACTCGTAATTCAAAGACGGTACTACGACAGTTGATAGAACGCACTTACTCGAAGGAACAGTTTGTCGAAGCTACCGTTGATCGAAATGACATTTTATCGAAAAAACAACAATGGTTTACTTGTGTAGATTTTTATGATTGAACGATCTCTTTGTTATGGTAAATGAGATTTATTTAGAAGACAATTTATTTTTAATTTTTATAATTTTTTGTTAATTATTTCTTTTCACATCCCGGCTAGAGTTAATAAGCGTTATTATTTTTGTCGTTTTTTGGCAACAAAAATCCAGCTGTACAGATATGAAAACTCGCAGGATTAGCTGATACTGCATGAAACCCCTTTAATCTTTAACCCTTAGAAGAACGGAATCAACGATAGTTGATTAGCGACGCGAAACCGGTATCATTCCAGAAATATACTAGTTTCGCGTGACGCATGAATGTTGCGAGAGCGAGAATGCAGCGAGTGTGTGAATGTCATTAGAAAGGTTAGAAGACAAATAAATAAAAGAGAAAAGACTATTTGTTTTCATGCGCCTTGTGAAAACAATCGACCTCACAGTGAGAGCGAGCGAGTGACTCCATTTGTCTTACGTCACAGCGCGAGCACGCACATACAATTTTGGCTGCGCACATACGGTGCGATGTTGATACTTGTGATAAATTTTGAAATAAGACAATTTTAAAAAAGTTTTTTTCAAGGGATTTAGATAAGGTTTATAGATTAAGTGTTTTACTACGAATAGCGACTAAAAAGTTTGAACTTTAAAACTGCACTACGGCACTAAATAAAAATAAGCGTTTTTTTCTGAAAAACTATGGTTAATATTTTTATCGATTACTCATTCATTTTTTATCACATTTAAAAAAAGTTTATATCATTTTTATCAAGAAAAAATTATCTTTTTAACGATATACAAATCAATTACCTTCTTTTAACAAAAAAAGCGCACTTACTTATTGAAAAACTTAATTTGTAAAAAAAAAAGCAAATTTCGCTCTGTTTGCGGTTTTGCTGCATCGTCGCAAAACGAGTCAGTGGTGCTTTAAGGTTTGCACTTTGACTGAATTACATATACCATCGCTGTACATGCAAACCAAAGCAAAAAAAAAACAACTTAGGCACATGTGTATATACTTCAACCATATTACCTATTTATATCTTTAAACATCTTGCAATGAAACTTTGACTAGCTAAATCTTCGTTGCTAACAAAACCCTAATAATTAAAAAATTGTAAGGTCGAATATTAAAAATTATTATGGTTAATTATACAGAAACATGGTCATGTGATAGAGCGAATCGTCACCGTCACGAATATTTTTGCTTCATACTTGCACGCAAATTATTACCTTATTAACAGTTGTATTTATTAGTCCTCAAAGGACCCTCCCTTATATAAAAACAATATAACTCGTAAAGTTTGAATGATAAAACCTAAAATTTTATGACTTTTCCTAAAATTTATTCCTGAATATTTTGGTATTTTACATGAGCAAATCTGATGGGTAGTTTTAATCTAGCAGGCTATTTTTTTGACTTACCTCTTGATTTTCGTATACTTTTTGTGTGCAAAAATCATGAGATAAGTCAAAAAACGTTTTGAACGTCTTGCTGTGTTTGTCAAGATTACTGCCTCACGTAGTAGGTATTTATTTTTGCAGCAGACTGTGACTAATCCGACTATGTCGCAAAACAAAGTAATCAACGAAAATTTGAGAACCTTCAACTTTATGCAAAATAAGAAAAAACTAATAACAAATATATTAAAAGTAAAGACATTTGAGTAAACTAGAATAAACTTTCTCCAACATATCAAAGAATCAACTGCGCAGCTATTTTCTGTTAAGAGTATTGGACATGTAAACTTAGGGTCCTCCGAGAACCCCCCTTAGGTAGTCAACAGAAAAAAACAGCCTAGGTAAATAAGGGTAATTCTGTTTAATTGATATTATATTATTGATTAGTGGTTAAAAATCAATTAATAACTTTAAAATTACTCAAAAAATTTTTGCAAGAATTGCATCAACTTTCAGTTAAATAAAATTTCGGAAAAGTTATAAAATTTGAAAACAATTGTACCAGTAGTTTCAGACACCACACAATTTTTTATAGTGCTGGCACTTTCAGCTCCCCCTCCCCCCACCCTATATCTTAATAGTATTAATTTGTTTCCTGTGTAAGAAATAAATTTTTATTTACGGTGTCGCTCTTTTCGTTGGTTAGACAGAAATTAAAATTTTCCAGTCGCAACTATTTGTAAAGAAAATTAGTAGACACAGTTAATTTATCTTTACGGTGCATAAACTGGAAAACAAAGATGGTTTAATGTATTCAGAGTATTAGAAGCGTACAACTATGGCTTAACTAACACAGAAAGTTTTATTATCATTTAATTATTTATTTATCTCAGACGCAAAAAAGTCAATATATGTACATACACACACACACACACACACACACACACACATACATGCAAACTCTTAGACACCAACAATTGAAAAAGACAAGTTCAAAACAAAGTTAACACAAAATAATGATATTAATACGATTCATACCAAAGTCAGATGACATCAATGACATAATGAAAACGTTATTTAGCAATTCCTTTTTAAGAAAACCTAGTATAACAAATTTGATAAACAACTACGTAATCAGGCCATTGACCTCGATTCTTAAATTAGAATGCAAAATTTCTTAACAGTTTATTCATCTGAAGAGGGTTAATGTAAGCAGAAACCGTTATGGTTTTTTTTGTTTGTTTTTTTGGTATGACTGTATTAGTGTTGCTGTACATAATTGTGGTATAATAAAAATATTTTGAGAGTGCCTAAAACGATTAGAAAGAAAAAAATATGCTTTCTAATTAGAGCATCAACTGTTTCAATATTTGATTAAAATTGATGTCTACGAACACTAACAAATTGAGATATGTGATGCAAAATTCTAGAAGAAACATTGTAAGCAACAAGCAATCGCGTGAAATTATATTTTCGATAATTATACCACAAGTGTCTTCCACAAACAGGCATGTAAAAATGTTGAAATATATAAATAAATTTTTACTTCCAAGCTGCACTTGTTAAATTGGTGTTTCAATTTATTCGCTACACAATAGAGTGATTTGACTTGTCTTTGAATGTCAATATCATTTGTGAGATCACTGCTAACATGCCACCCATGATATTTTACAGAATGTACAAAACTGATTTCTGAATTATCAATCAATAGCTTTGGAAAGAAAGATAGATTGAAACAACATGCCAAATGATTTACTGTACTTCAATTAAATAACATTTTACGTTACTGGACGTATTTGTAGCATTTATTTAAAAAATCTTGAAGACCAACTAAACTAGGACTAAATAGACAAATGTTATCAGCAAACATATTATAATTTAAGCAGTAATTTCCTACACAACAACCGGCTTTAACAGTGCTTAAATTATAAGTCAGATTATCAATATACCTGGAAAATCAGCAAGAACTTAAAATACCTTTTTGGCGACACTATTTGAGACAGAATGACAAACATTGCTTTTAAACATGATGGGCAAACACCAATTTGAATCGAACAAATTGAAGATAATTCAGTTTAATTATTGTTAAGTAAAAAATTAAGATCTTTATTATATGTCCATATTACTCGATACAATAGCAACCGAGAAAGAAATTGTCAAAAAGTTTTTTAGCTTTTCATCGAAAAAAAGCAAGATAGCTTTGCAGTGTTTCGCTGCAAATTTTCTTTTTCATGGTTTGATAAACGGTGATTTCGATGAACTATTGTTTCGATCAACTGCTCTTTGATTAAAGGCGTTCGATCAACTGTCGTTTTGATAGATAGTTGGGTCACGTTCACGGACTTTCTAATCTTCTCCTTTCGTTGTTATTGCTTTTCTAAACCATGTTTTAAGCTCTGCTAACGATTGTTTGCTTTTTGATTACTGGTTTTTCAAAGGTTTGAAGTTCCATTTGTAACTTTTTCTTCCCCAGTGATATTTTTGTTAAACCCAATCGAATATTTATGCAACTTTTCATTGCTTCTGACAACAATTGGTACTTGATCAACTTTTTTAGTCAAGCAGCAAAAGATCATTAATAAATTTGGTGTGTCAAAGCGTTGTGTTTTAATGCTGCTCACAATAGTGTCTGCTATTCAGTTGTACTCTTCAATTCGATTCTCTTTTAAAGGATAGGAAGCTGACATTGTTTCATCAATAAAATGTTTTTCATTTAATTGTGTTTTTTCTGTATGTAACATGTTGCATAAAGAGACTCTTGTGTAAACATTTTCAAACTCTTGATATGGCCAGAAAGGAATTTACATTCAATCAACCATTTAACCCACTTGACCAATTCTTCTACGACCAGAAAGAGATCTACAGCTATTTCATTTAGTTGGTCAATGGTTTATTTAAAGAAATTTTGTAGCTGTATCGCAATAAGTTTGAAAATTATACTGCTGCATCTGCTTATTAACTAGCAACTCTTTGACCAGCCTGGGCACAACCATTAGATTCAGCTGCACAGTCTAACACTTGGAGAAACGGTGCTCCTGAAGAAGATTAGAAGAAATATTTGTGTAATGTTGTCTTTTTTATCAGAAAAGTATTTGATTTTTTCGTTATTGACTTCTTGGATATGCTCAATAACTAAAATAGTATCAAATGCAGTTATAATTTAAATAAAATTCACTTTAGTAAAGTTGCCAAACGAACCAAAAATCTTTTTCAGGACAGAATATTTTTACCAACGCCTATAGTTTTCCCAATAATTTCCATTCGCTTAGCAGCAGTAAAATGCAGACTTCAGATGTTTTTTGACACGATTCTCAAAAAATTCTGCAATATTATATAGTTTAAAGTGAAAAAATTATGCGCTGATCAGGACTTTGGAGCAGGAGTTATTTTTAACTTGCTCCGGCTCCGGAGCTCCTCGACATCATTGCTCCTGGTCCGGCTCGGGCTCATTTACAATTAATTCAGTGGTTTTAGCGTTTAGGGGCCTTTTAAAATTTGAAATATTTCAATAAATTTTTCTTATAAATTGATTTGCAGTATAATTAAAGATCCCAAGTCATAGAACGGTAAAAGTTTATTGATTTAGTTTGACTTTTTCGGCTTTCGATCTTGATACAAAAACTTTTTTTAAAATATGTTTTAGTAATTGTTCTTAAATGTTTTTAAGCTTAAAAACCGTAATTTCATGGTTAATTTTTTTCTGGTATTATAAAAACCTGAAGTAAATTAGATTTTCTAGCCAATAACAATCAGCTTTTAAGTCGTACGAGTACAAATATTACATTTCAGTTCCAAAATTCATTCTAGCGTATCATCTTGAAGAGAGAACTAAATGAAATTGTCCAAAATTTTTAAAGTAACCATTTTTGAGCTATCTATTTGTCACAGACTTTGTTTGGGAATCGTAAAGGACCAGTTGAGCAAGGTAACCCGAATACCTGCGCTGAAATAAAGCTGTGTCTAATTTAGTTTATTCCGGCTCAAGAAGTAGTATGCTATGAGCCTGAAGCTTTTATACAGTTGGTTTCGGCTAAGTTCTGATTGATAAGTTGAAGGTTTTTCTCAGCAAACAAACAAAGACCACTCTCTCTAACTAAAACGAATATATTATAAAATTTACGACTCAAGACCGACAAAAATTCTCTTCCACGCTCTGCCACTGCAAAGCGAAAATCAGCTGTATGACTTAACTCAACGTTCAATGTAAATAATTTTACCTCCGTAGAATCAATCACCAGTGGCGCAAAAAAAAAATTATAACACTTTTCAATGCAGTACAATCAAAGAATCCTTTTCCCGCGCTCTACACCAAACCAACGCTTAACTCTCTCCTCTCGTCGTTCTCGTATTCGTCCGTCTCTAGTTTTTCGTCTTCGTCTCTCGAGCGAGCGTACATATATATAGACCAAAGGCCATATAACGCAAATCGGCTGAAGTTATCTCGAAAACGCTTCCCTCACGTGCACTAAAATTAGAATGCTTTTTCCGTGGTCAGCGCGAACATTCCAGACAAAGCACATTACGTCATCACCGTCTGACAAAAAAAAAGATGCATTCGCACAAAAGCGGATAATTAAATCACATAGCACAAGAGCTATTGTAACTTGCCCAAGCGATTTCTACGTCATAGTAAGGCTTTAAATTACTATGAAGTGTGAAACTATTAAAACAAAATAATTTTTTAATAAGTTATTTTAATATTTTTACCCTTTTTAAAATTAAAAAAAAAACTTACTTAGTAGTATTAGTATTTGGTGACGGAGATTTTTTTAAACAGCTGGTTCCAGCTACAGCTCGGGGTTCTTTAAAAAACGCACATCTTCGGAATTCCGTCTCCCACTCCGGTTCCCAAAACTCTGGGGCTAATTACCAGGAGACTTAATATGGTGGCAACAAAATTTATAATTTTTTAGGAAAGAACATACTTTTTTCATTCATAAAACTTATTCATCACTCAGCAACACTAACGTATTTATCACTAAATAAGTGAATTAACCAATTGATTAAGATATTACGACATTTATATTTTTTTGTCCACTCAAGTGAATTGCTTGTATTACCAACCTACCGGGTATTGACCAAATGCCGTATCAACAATCTTCCTTCGATGAAAGTTGTTGTTGTAGCAAATTTGAAACGTTTAAAATGCGCACCAATAAAGGAGGAAAACAGTTTTATTTTAAATATAATTTTAATGCGATGTGATCCAAATGATTCAATGTGATCCGAATTATGCGATGAGATTCAGAAGGATGCGAATCTAAATGATGCTATGCGTGCGATGCGTGTGATGCGATTTTAAATTGTTTTTACTTCCAAATATCTTCTGCAACTACAACAAATATATTCAAACAGTCTACTTTGTAACAGTCTTTTACAAATCACTTACAAACCTAATTCTCTTTCTGATAACTCACTGTAAATTACAAAAAACCATCTACTATAAATAAGGATAAAAAACGCTGATTAAAGATAATTATGTGACACGGAAAACAAAGAATTAATTAAAGCGAACAGAAGGTTTACCAATAACAAAGAATCATAAATAACAGAAAGCGGTTCGAAACTCAAGTAAAGCTTGCTGTAACAGTTGTAAAACAACCTTTATCTATAATTGCTTCTGAGCTGTTTGCTTAAGAAATATCTAGAATGCGAAACTGGAAGTCGGACCTCCCAGAGTCCCTGGCTTGTTAAATATTCGAAGCAAATTTAAAAAGAGAGCATAGCTAGAGTTAAATTATAAATCGTGACGTCAAAGTTTCAGTAGATTTTTATTAAATAGCCAACGTTTAGAAATAATCTCTTCCAAAACAATAGTTTTCAATACAATCATAAAAAATCCTATTTGTCCCTAGAAAATGCTTTATTAATTGAGTCGTAAGAGAATGTTGATTATGGTGGTAAAACTATAAAAAGCTTAATTTATAAAATTTATCAAAATCTAGCTTACACTTGTTTTTTTAATTGCAGAAAAAAATCATCTAATTAATTCAAACTGTGAAAAACTGCACAACAAGTAAGTGTCAGTAGTAGAAAAAAACAGAATTATATTTTTTCAATGCAAATTTTTACGTTTAAATAATGTATGCAATGCCTTGGCTGAAATAAAACTACAAACGTAAGTATAATAATCAAAAATGTGCTCATCTAAGCGGTATGCAACTCGCGCGCAACTGAACAACATCGATATTACTGTTTCAAAACAAAACGTTACGTTTATCGGAGCAGACAAAAGTTTTTCGTTGTAAGGGTCCCCAAGCACTGCCGCATGCCACAGACCAAGCTAGCTGACACTTAACCCTCAAATACATACAATATTTTGCAAACGTTTTTGAATAAAATGAGTCCTTGGGGAATCAATAGTTTTTACATAAAAACACAGCACTTTTAACGAAAAAATTATTGGGAAACAACAGGTTTTACGTAGCTGACATAAAAATCAATATGAAATTGTTCATTTTTGTTCAAACAGGGCACAAACAGTTTTTTGCATTTCTTGCAGATGGAGCAGGTTTCCTGAAAAAACACTGAATTCTTGTAGCTAACATGGAGGTCGGCATTTGATTTCTTCAGTCTTGGTAGAACGGTGGGCACAAACAGTTTTTTGCACTTTGTGCAGATCCGAGCAGACTTTCGATCCATAGTGCATCTGTAGCATCTCTTTCTCTTAGATTTTGTTGGACCTTGCTCATTTTGGCTGTAATCAATAGAAGCTGCTGGTGTGATGCCACAAACAGACATGGCTTGCTGTATTGGCTTAGTAAGGCAAACAAAAGACATTGCTCCATCATTGGCATCACTAAGTCTGAGCCCAGATCTTCTAAGAACTGCCTTCGTTTGTGAGATAATTTTTGGCACCATTGAGGATTCCGAATAATGTAGGTTATGTAGGAGTTCAGTCCATCAAGATTTAACGGACTCATGAAATATGCCAAAGGCCATCTTTTAGTCTTCCTTTGCATGCTGTAGATGCGACACATCTGATCCTCTGTATCCACTGCTCCCTTAGTTTGATTATAATACAAAATGATGTCGGGCTTGCCAGTTTGATTATCAATCTTTTCATTGTGGTGCATTGTGGAAACAAGCACAACACTTTTCGACTTCTTGGGAACAAATAACACCAGTGTTGCATCAAAACCAAACAAAGTTGATCCAATTGGTCGTGTTTTATTAGCTTGGAACTCTGGAGGAATGTCAGACTTGTTTTTTCGCAAAGTTCCAACATAAGTAGTTTTTTTGAAAAGTAGCTCTGATGCCAAAGCAAAATCATTGAAATAATTGTCTACAGTAATGCAGCGTCCAGCATGGTACAAGGCTTTTGCTAGCGATTTAACTACTTTTGCAGCCAAGCCTTGTATGATTTTGTTTCCAACCTTACCAACCTATGGTTGGCCTGTATAGACATAACCAGTCTTGCAGTCTACAAGTAGGAACAATTTCATGCCATACTTGTCCGGTTTGGAGGGCAAGTATTGTCGAAATGGGCAATGACCACGAAATGAAATGAGTTGTTTGTCGATGGAAATTTCTGCTGATGGTTTGTAGTTTTCTCTGCATTTACTCTCAAAAAAGTTCCAAACTTCTCTGAAAGGTGAAAACTTGTCTAGAGATCTTCTCTCTCTTCTCGTGTATCCATTGAATCAAATCTCAGATGGCAGCGAATACTTTCAAACCTATTGACAGATATGGTTGCTTTGAAAACAGGTCTTGCCATTGGGCCATCACTCCACAAGTTTCTGATGCTTTCGTGATTGCCTTTACTCACGCCAAGCAAGTATAAGATACCAAAGAAAGCCTTCGGTTCTACCATATCTATGGGGTCCCATTGCACTTTCTTTCTTGCATAATGAGCAGCAGCATGCTGATTTGTATACCTTAAAATGTGGTGTAACATAGCTGGTTAAAAGAATGAATCTAAGCATTCTACTTTGTTTTGTGGACTTATCTGAACTCCCCAGTTACTTATAGTAAATATGTTGCTGCCTCTTGCACGAGATGTGGGCGGTGGGGTATTTGACCAACGCCGCCCTGATTTTCCTAAGTATTCAGTAATATTATATTTGAGCTGCTATCGTCAGTTTCTGCTGCACCTTCAATCAAAATATCATCTAGTTCGTCATCACTTGATTCTGCTAAGCTACAGTAACTGTCGTCGTCTTCAGATTCCTCCCCTAACCAGTTCCTGATTATATTCGAAGACTGAGAAGCAGAATATCTTTTCCTTTCCATGCTAAATAATAATAATGTTATATCTGCAAGAACAAAATGTAAAAGACTGAAACAAGCTACGATGTTTGGTTGTTCCTGTCATTCACACGTCATAAGTGAATTTCGTTCCAAGCTTGAAATTGATTTTTACGTCATAAACGTATAATTCAAACCCAACAATCATGCTGTCAGAAATAAGCTGCACTTCAGAACGTAGTTTGTAAGAAAAACAATTTCCTGTGACATTTTTGCATGAAATGGGTCCCGTGGGACCCAAGATATTTTTGTTAGTTTTGAGCTTATAATCTTTTTTCTATAAAGGTCACATAAGAGTGACTTTGGGAAAAGTACAAACACATGTTACTAGAAGAGTACAGGAAATAATAATTAAATTGCAGTTCCATAGCGGACGCACACTAAAAAACAAAATGTCTTGGGTCCCACGGGACCCATTTCATGCATTTGAGGGTTAAATGAAATGCGGTCCCTTTGCTACTCAACATAATCCACAAGAGAACTCTGAACCAAGTGCCCAAACCGCATCCACCAAGAGTTGAATCCTTTCTCCTTTAAAAATTTAAAATCCTGAAATAAAATGGTTGTTCAGTAAATCCCGAAACTAGCGGCTGGAGACCAACGTTTCCTCTAAGCCGCGCAGCTAGCCTAGAACACCCGCACGGTACTTTTGTTTTGCCTCGCACTGCATAAGTATTGGCAAGACAAGCGAAATACGTGTTTTCAATCAGAAGCAAGCTCCACACAGTGGTGGATATTCAAATAGCTTTCATCTCATCTTTCGGTTTTTACTCCAAAAATCATGGTGATTGCTAAAAAAAAATCTTAACTTTAATTTCATCTCTGATATCCCTATTTTGTTCCCGAAATCAAAGTGTTCTCTAAAAAAAAGGTCTTCATTTCGATTTTATCTCTAAATTCCTATTTTGTTCCCAAAACCAAGGTGTTCTCTGAAAAAAAAAAGATTTTCACCTCAATAATAGCACAAAACCTCGAAAAGTTGGGACAAAAATTGGGAAATAGATCGATTCTAAGTGAAGACCTTTTTTTTTAGAGAACACCTTGATTTCAGGAAGATAATAGTGAAATCAGAGATGAAATCGAAGTGAAGACCTTTTTTTTTTTTTTCTTTTTGGAGAAGACCTTGATTTTGGGAGAGAAAACTGAAAGACAAGATCAAAACTCCTTTTTTTCTTTACTGAACATCAATTTCTGAAAATCCTTGTCTCAGGTCCCTAAATTTGAATATCCACCACTGCTCACAGAGCCTTTTCATTCCGCGCACTAAGCAAGCTCTTAGAGGGAACGTTACTGGAGACAGATATTTCAAAATTTCAAAGAAACATTTGATCGTTTATCCAGGTTTATTTCAAAGAATCATTGATCGTTATGTTATGTAGCATACCGATAGGGTGAAACTAATGATGAGCTAGTCCGTTTTTCATGGAGGGGTTCAGCTAAACTCATTCTCAGTTGCCAGCTGTGCTTTAACAACAACAAAAACAAGTTTTATTTTTGAACAACTATACATTATACGAGTACAAAAACAAGAATGATGAAACGGACAATATAAGTGTTCTAAAGAATGAATACACATTTCAAATACTTGTAAAATAAATATTTATTGTAATTGTATAATTTTTCAAGATGTAAAAAAGTTTAATAATATCAGTTTATTGTTTTTTCATTTACTGTTCTCAAAATTACGTCCATTCTAATCCAAACACTGTTGACAACACTCAGATGTAATAAAATCGTACATATTAATCAATTCCTTGATATTGAAGTCCCTCAACGTTCAGTTTTTGCTTTCAATTTAACGACTGTAGCAGGTTTCATAAACTTTATCTTTTAGATATTCCCTAAAAAATGTTGGATGCCTAATGGTGTGAAAGTTTCAATGTGAAGGGTATTCAACAAAACCCCTCTGTCCAGTCCACTTGTTTGGCGAGATTTCAGCAAAAAAATAACAATTCAATCTTAGGAATTGTTGCCGATCTTATAATAAAACCTTTCTATTTAAAATACTTCATAATGCGATGTTCATAATCATGACGTATTATACAATCACAATCATAGTTGAATTCATACAAATATAATAAAAATTATTATTAAAGTAAAAAAATAAGAAGCCTGTACTTTCTTCGGGACACTTTGCAGTGAAGAGAAGCAAAAAATCACGAACCACAAATGCATTGTGATACAAAAACGCAGAATCCTCTTGTCTTCAAAATTTTGTAATTTTTATTTTTATATATTCAACTAATTCATAGGACGACGTCGGAAACGTTACATTTACGGAATCGTCAAGCGATTACGCAGACCTACTTTTAAGATGGCCAAGGTATTGCTGTTTGGTTAAAAATTTGTATTTGGCTCATTCTTTTAATAGTTTTTTGTTTAGAAATAAAACTGTAATTTAGAAGTTCTTACTAAAACAATTAAGGAGAAGAGTGCGGCGTAAAATATTTTTGTTAAACGTAATTTAAAAGCTCTTTCTAAAACAACTAATGAGAAGAGTGTGGCGTAAAATATTTTTGTTAAAGGCACAACAGAATGACGAGAGAGTATATTTTGAACCGCAATTGTATTAATCGCATTCATCATTGTTACGATTCTCTTACATCATTGCAATAAGCGTCGAAGTAAGTAGATCTATCAAATTAATTGTCCCGTCGAAATCAGTGATGAACCCCATGCCAAAAAATAAAAAAGTCAACCACAATAAATTGCTGATTAAAAAAAATTCCTCTCTGCCGAAAATATCAAGTAAATATAAAAACAATAAAACCATTTCAAAGATTGAAAAAAACTATCTGAAACGTAATTTTGAATCGTCGACCATCTACCCATTGAAAATATAGCAACTCCACCAGAAAACTTTTATTTACAGTCGTTTTCTAAAAATCACTGGTACACACATCCAAACAATAATTGTGGTTAAGATCAGAGTTGTGGAGTCGGAGTCGCCAGAATGGCATGTTTTAGGGCAAAGTCAGAGTTGTTTTTGATTTGGTGGAGTTAGAGTCGTTATTGTTTTGGGGACTACGCTTTACACTAAATTAGGCCTATTGTACAATTTAAACCAAGGTTGTGAAATCTGGAGTCGGACTCGCTCGAGTCGCACGTTTTAGGGTGGAGTCAGATCCGTTTTCTAAACGTGTTCATGTAGAAGTCGGAGTTGTTTTTAAAATGATTTCAAATTGGAATTGAATTTGTAAAATTATAAACAGCTTGAGTCGGAATGGGCATCGGAGTCACAAATAATTTCTTCGTCTCCGCCTCCCTGGTTAAGATTACTGCGATTAAAGAATCTAAGCTATATATTTACACGCACAACGTCATTTGTGCCTGATCGCTGTAAAGTACATTCAAAACAAAAACTTGTTCAATTAATTAGAAAAATGAAATGATTAATCTTTAATTCTTCATGCTCTAGATCAGTGACAGCTCAGCATGCAACAGCACTTTGACTTGCAAGTAAAAGGGCGCGTTTGCGATGCTCAATTTACCTGACTTATTTCCGTTCTACATATAATATAGAAAGACACTTTCGGACGAATATTTAAATGAAATAAAATCATGCTGTTTAATAATTATCTTTTGATTATGGTTTTTAACTTTTTAAGCATGTTGAAGTTCTACAATATTTTTCAAGTTTTTGTCAAACTCCAATAAAGTTGCACAAAATTTGCTCCTATTGACACAATAATAACCATGTTTTGTTGAACTGCTTTGTTGCCTCTATATTGCAATTAGATTTAAAACGACTTGCGAAAGCGTCTTAAATATCAAAGCTTATATTTGTCAATAAAAATCGAAAAATTAAAAACGTTTTATTATTTACTTCAGTTTTCCTAAGCTAAAGTCCACTGTTTCAGGTGTAAGAAAGTAAAAATAAAAACTATTTCTGTATGCATAAGCAGATATGCAAAATTTGTAACTTAAACTGAGCTTAGTCTATTTGTAAGCCTGGTTTAAGTAAATTTTCTGCAGTCTGAGTATGAAACCAAAATCTAAAAACGTCTTGCCAGATCCTACCCAAATTAAAGTAATCTGAATAAGGGTTCTAAAAAAGCCCCACAGTTAAAAGGCACACCAAGGAACATCATTAGAAGAGCTCCAAAAATACTAAAATTTTGCTGCTAAATTTTTCTCTTAGAAATGCTTTTTATACAAAATATTTGAAAATATATTCTTACCTGAAAATTGTACTCGCTTTTCTTTGCGACATCAAGATCTTTTTTTTTTGCTAAATTTTTTAATCAATCTCAGCTTATTTCAAATGTTCCGGGATTGCCATGAATCTAAGTGAATGTAAGTGCGCATAATTTGTTTTGTCTGCAAATTGTTTTTATACAAATTATATTATAAAGATTCGTTTTACCGTTTTAATTCATAACGCATTGATAGTAGTTTTAAGGCATTGTGACGTTTCGCTACAGTTCTACGTATTTTTTTCTAGAACGTTCATGAAACGATTGATTGGAATCTTCCACAATTATTTACAACTGATCTGACCCTTCGAGTTATTTAAATTGTTCACTATCATGTCTTTTGATTGTATTGTAATGTCAAAAATTGCTTTTCCGGATTGCTAAACGTAAAACAATAATTAATTAAAGAAATCTCGCCCGGTCTAGTAACTCCGACTGTTATCTCGTAAGCTTGGCTGATTTATATAAATAGCGTCAAAAATTTTATTTTGCTTATTTGATCATTTGAAAAAATTAAAAAAAATTTTTGTGTTAATGTTGCCTGTATGATGAGATTAAATTGTTTAAGACCCAGTGTTGACACCTTGAAAATTAATTCTACAGTAAGATACTGTAGAAATGTTTTATCTTGTATGTTGGACGAACTATAAAGTTTATTATTAGCCAACGGGTTGCTAATATATAGTTAGTCAGTACAAAGTTGTTGAATCATTCGCAGTAGTTGGCGCTGTGAATTGCTTTGAAGTTTGGTGAAGCTTAAGAGTCAAGTTTTTCGAAAATCGATCAAAAAGTTCTTTTGATTTAATAAATATGTTTTTGATGGACAGAAACCGTTGTGTTTTTTGACCTGTAGAAAGAAGTTTTTGTAGAGAATCCATTTGTACTTAGCCAGAGCAAACTGTTTTAAGAGTTTCAGTCTAGCAGCAAACTATTTCTAGAGCCGACGTAAATAAAATAAAGACGGTATTTGGGTTACCTGGTTCAACTGATCCTTTCGAATTTCCAGATAAAATTGTGATGACCTGGTTTAAAATTCTTTTAATGGGATGATTTTATTTATTTTCTCCCAAAAACACAAGCAAAAAAATTATCAGTTGGCCAGCTTTGTTTTTGGCTCATGAAATATTAAAAATAAAAATCATGCTTTTACCGCTTCACTTGGCCGTATGGACGTATGATTTTAAACAAAAGTTTTTAAAAAGATTTTGCCAAAAAGTATCTTGATTTTTAATGTTTCTTGATGGCTGGTTATTTATAAATTTTGGTACCATTTTTTAAATTAGACATTCTGATAATTTACAGCTGTCAATTACTGCCCACCAACTCACTTTTGCTGCAAAATAATAAACTAACTTTCTAGGACAATAATCAATAAGCCTACTTAAATAAGCTTGCTAAAGCAATAAATTTTTTAGCTGTCAATAGATTCAATAGCTCTTTAAAAACGGAAAAAAACGATAGGTGAGATAAATAACATAAAAAGTAAAAAACTAAAGCTACTTTTAAGTAAATTCAAAGGCAACTTACATTTAAATCGCGAATCGGAAGAGAGAAACACTAATTGACGTCGGAAAAGTGGTTGCATTCACAAAGTGTTTTGACAGACATAGGCTATATTTTTGAAAAACAAGCACATCTTTGAATTAATATTGTTTTTTTTTTTTATATTCTGTCAGTGGAATAAAAATATAAGTGCTTAAATAATGCAGTCTACAAGTTTTTATTTTTATTTTTATTTTTTTTACATTTAAACTTTCTATTTTGCTTATTTAAAATAATAAAATGTTTTGATTATTTTTAGTCGTGGTTTATGTTGCAAGACTTCAAAAGAATTTGATGTATACGAAAAAACAAACAAAAGGTAAAATACAAATTTTTTTTGAGTCTGTGTATTAATGGCCGGATCTGGTCTATCTACTAATCCATGGTGGTATTCTTGTTACTTTTAAACCTATTACGACTAGGGGAGGGCGAAAAGTGTCCGCGCTGTTAATATGCTGTGTGCTGCTCAAAAACTACTTGCACGAATTTTTTCAAATTTTGTGCCTTTTCCTGATTTTTATTCATCTAAAAGTTGGTGCAATTATTGAAAATATCGCTCAAGTAATTTTGGAGTTATTAATAGTTTTTTGACATCTAGTCACTAGTTTTTTGACTATTTCATAAAACGTGAGAAAAAAGCAGCCAAAAGCGAAAAAAAGGTAAATTGTAAACTGTTTATCAAAGCAATTGAGACTGAACCGTTCATTAACTACGTTTACTCAAACACTTTACGAGGCAATAAAACGCTTTCAATCTCACTTTCCAAGGGAAGTTGTTTATGTTGAAAAAGACGTAACTGTAGATTTAGATTTCCTTTCGTGTAAAATTTTCTAACAAATTCGGATAAAATCCCGAGCTCTTGATTTTGCTTTATTATAAAAGTTAATCTTACGATCGATTATACACTTCAATACCTTTGGTATAATGGCTATTGGAACGGAAAATTACTACCATCGGAACTATTCAAGGATGTATATCAGAAATATCAGGTTCCGCCATATAATAACAATATCAATAATAGTGTGCCGCCATATAAAAAAGGTTGAGAACCACTGGGTTAAAAGATAACAAGGAAGTTAATGATGATTGCTCTGTTAAAAGCAAAATGAGTCATTTTGAACCTGATGAAGAAGAAGTGAACAATGGTACTGATGACAGTCAAGAAGAGGTTTGTGATTCTGAGAGTACTAATAGTGCTGCTGATGATGACGAAGATCAGCCCTCCTCATCTGCATCGCAGATCAATGATAATTCATACTTCAGGGGAAAAAATGGAAGCGTATGGTCCGCAGCTTGTCCAGCTGTTTCTCGCACACAAGCTTGCAACATAAGACACAAAGCTAAAGATCTATTGGGCAATGCAAAATCAATCCAAGATCAAGTGAAGGTATTCTTGTGCTTTTTTGAAGAAGAAAGGCTAAAGATGGTTATTGAGAACACAAACAAATACGAAGAAAGCCAAAAAGACAACTAGACACCAGTTGACATGGATAAAATCGAAAGCACAATTGGGCTCTTGCTTGTTATGAGTGTCTATATATGAGTCTCAGCATGAGTCATTTTGATCTGTGCGGTCTCCTGGACCCTCGGGAAGAGCAATATTTTCAGCTGCATTTGGTCGCAACCGTTTTGAGGAAACTGTAGCTTTTCTTCGTTTTGATGTTTGTGACACACGGCTGAAATGAAGGCAGACCGACAAGTTTGGTTCGTTTTGATGCCTTTGGAATCGGTTTATTGAAAATTGTCGGAAGCAATACGCTGTGAGTGCTTATGTGACTATTGACTAGCAGCTAATTCTGTTGCGAAGCCGCTATGGATTCCGTCAACACATACCTTAAAAACCGGACAAACATGGCATAAAGCTGTTACTGATGTTTGATTGTATGTCGAGCTATACTTAAAATGGTTTGCCCTGCAGTAAACGTGAAAGTGATATAAAGCAGAGTTGAGCATGGACTGGAGTCGGAGTCGGACTGGAGCCGGAGTATGGCATATTTTGTCGGAGTCGGACTGGAGCTGGAGTTGGTTTTTGCTAATTTGTAATGGAGTCGGACTGGAGTCAGAGTCTATCTTTTAAAAATCAATTAATTTCAAATATTAGAAGAAACATTTTTATATGACAAAATGTTTTTTTGATCTTCAAAATGATTTATTCCTGGCATTTATTTTGAATTTATTGCTCATACCCAACATTTGAGGCTAGTTCTTTATTCATTATTTAAAATTGACATGTAAAATAATCGCTATTGTTCAAGAAAATCCCGGCCTAACCTAACCTTAACCGTAACGCTTACTTTTACATGAGTTCCTTTAAATGAGTCCGTATTACCCTGTCTACTACACTGGTGGCTGGTATTATATTAATTTTTATTGTATATGTATTTTTAGCCTGCATAGAGATTGTCTTGTTACCAAAATGATGGTATAAAAACAAAGATTTTTTCCCATGGTCATAATCTATCTATATGATTTTTTTTTAATGTTAAGTTCAAGGTAGTGCAAATTTACTTGTATACTTGCGTGATATTTGCCAATGTTAAGTTTAAGCTGCTAAGTTCAATCTAAGATAAAATATTATTACATTTAGTTAAAATAGATTTGATATATCTAGGGTATTTATTTTTCGCAGCCTTGATTGCTTTTAACAAAAACATGAATTTTTCTTCTAATAAAGTTTGCAAACTTCTTGAAGATAACAAATTGCTGGAAATACCTAACACTTCTGGAAAGAGAACAGTTTGGCAAACATATTTATATTTAAATCATATTGAAAGTAAAGATTGTATTGGATACGTAATTTGTAAAACTTGTAAGCAAGCATTAAAGCATACTAAGTCGACTAATGGAACAACACATTTAAATCATCACTTAAAACGATGCAAATATAATGCAAAAATATCTCCTAAAGTAACAGCATATTTTAGTAAGTCTGACATGAGCTTGTCAAAAATTTTAAAAGACACAGTCTTAAATAGTTCAGTTGCATTTGTTATATCAGATGTAAGACCATTAAGTGCAGTGGAAGGTGATGGAGTAATACAGTTTGCAAATGCAATGATAAAAGTTGGAGCTACACATGGCATTGTTGATGCAAAAGCAATACTTCCTTCCAGATTCACTATAAAAAAAGCATAGAAAAAAGTGCATCATCTTCAAGTGAAAAGCTGATAGAGGAAGTAAATAAGGCTATTAAAAAATATAGTTTAGTTGGTATTACCACAGATTTATGAACAGACCTAAGATCACGTAACTTTTATTCTATCACCATACATTTTATCAGCAGCAATCTTCAATTAAGAGTGATATGGGTGAAAGAATTTAATGAGGTAAAAACAGCAGAAAACCTTGAAAAAGTACTTTTTAAAAGTTTATCAGACTTTGGAATGTCTTTTGAAACATTGGTGGATCCTTGTTTTTTGTTTGATCATTGTTTGGCTGATTAATTAGTAAGTTACGACCAACTTACTTATTGTTACAAGATTTTGTTTTTTGTTTGTATATATGAAACTTTATTAACATGGAGTCGGATTGGAGTTGGATCATGGTTTAGAAAAAATTCTTGGAGTCGGATTGGAGTTGGAGTTTAAATCAATGAAGCCGAACTGGATTCGGACCCCAAAAAAAGTGACTCCGCTCATCTCTGATATAAAGAGAGTTGGTCTGGCAGAACATGTTGTTACAACTCCTCGTACTACTTTACACAAGTCTGGAATTAATATAACTATAGGTAGCTGGTTTACCAGTACCAAACTTGCAGGTAATTTTTTTAGGGAAGCGCTTTTTCTGGTGGGAACATTGAAAAAAACAAATCAGGTATACTTAAAAAATTTGCAGCTGAAAAGAAGCTACAGTAGAAGTGGGATCGAGTTTATTTGGATTTCGAAATAAGCAAGCTCTTATATCATAAGTCCCTAAAAAAACAAAGCTGTTGTTTTGCTTTCAACAATGCACAGCGACAAGAAAGAAAATAGATGCAAAAACAGGAAAACCTCAGATATATATATGCCTATGGACATTCCATGGTTTTAAAGTTTCAAGTCAGTGTTTGATAGCCATTCTCTAAAAGGTTTGTCTACTTTTGCAATGTTTCCTTTGATTCCAATTACAGCGCCTCTGAGCACATGGCTAGCATGCCCAGATCAGATTCGGTTAAGTAGTACCCATTGGGCTCTTGGTAGGTCGTATACGTGTGGTTTGCTGCTTGGTGTGTTGATGTATTATTTTAGTTTGTATTTTGTTTGGTTTCATCGTTCATTCCATTCGTTGTGAGCCCAAAAGTTACTTTCGGGTAATTGAATTTTGATCTGCTTAAACTTTGTTTTCAAGGATTCTCGTAATGCTAGCCTTTTTGTAGTTTGATTATAGCTGGAAACGGTATGGAGAAGCTGTGTTTGGTTCTTAAAAGCTCTTTCATATAATTTAATAGTGTTGCTTTTCTTTCTGATACCTGTTGGTTCGATGCCGCTTAGTACCGGTAGCATGTCCATTGGTGTTGATCTAATGCATCCAGTAACAAGTCGCATGCATTCATTTAAGCTGGAATCAAGCAGTTTTGTATGTTTACTATGTGACCAAATTGGTGCACAGTATTCCGATGCAGAAAAGCAAAGGCCAGAGCAGATGTTTGCAATACATGAAAGTCTGAGCCCAAAAGCTGTCCGCGAGAATTTTCAGGATGTTGCAGCGCGCATTCGTTTGGCAGTTATATTTTGCAGATGCTGTCTGTAAGTAAGTGAACGATCCAAAGTTTTTCCAAGATATTTGAGTGAAGTAGTGAAAGATATTGCCTGATTGTGGAGAGAGACATTCAGTTGATACTTTACCAAGCGATTAGCCAGATGAAAACAGCTAGAGACAGTTTTAAATGGATTGAGTTTGAGTCGCCAGTTATGAAAATAGTCAGGCAATTTTGCTAGATCAGTTGACAGTTTGTTTTCAATAGTTTTGAAGTTGCTGCCACTAGTTGTGATTGCTATGCCATCAGCATATATATATTTTTTGCAGTTGGTCAGTGAGATGTCTGCCATGCAGATGTTAAACAGTATTGGCGCTAGGACTGAGTCTTGCGTGACGCCATTAGCTAGGCGTCTTTTTCTTGATTTTGCATTGCTCAAATGTAATACGAAAAACTTTTGCCTTATCATTTCTTCTATCATTTTAACTATATTTTTGTTAGGTATGATTTTCAGGAGCTTAAGAGTAAGTCCACGATGCCAGACTGTGTCATATGCCCATGACAAGTCCACAAATACTGCGCCTACTTTCTTCTTTTCGTCAAAGGACTGTTTAATGTCGTTTGTCTGAAGAGCAATCTGGTCAACAGTACCTATGCCATGTCTAAATCCTGTTTGTTTTGTATTGGATCCTATTGTAGATGAGTCTTTCAAAGAGCTTGAAAGGGATACTCAGCAAACTTATTGATCTATAGCTTTTCAGTTCATTTACATGTTTATTCGGCTTTAGGATAGCAACAATCTTTGAAAATTTCCGAATTTCGGGCACTTTTTTCCGGATAAGGCATGTAGAGAACAGGGTGGTTAACCATGTGAGGCATAGATCGTGCAGATGATACTGGATTGCAGCGCTACAAAAGTAACTGTTGACAGAGTTGATCAACTTTGCCACAATTATAGTGTCCAAAAGAGAACAAAGCAATTTCCCCTGGCTAATTTTTACAACTCTCTCAATACTGCTAGAATAAATACTCTGGTGGTTTATCAATCAAAGTTTCCTGAATGAGCAGCTAGGAAGAGTTATCGTCGGAGAATTTTCGCGGAAAATCTTGAAATGAAGCTTTTTCAACCTTGGTTTCTACTTCGAGTGCAAATTCCACAGTTTCTTAAAGCTACAAAATTGGCGTTAAAAAATGTGTGATACAGCCAAATCAGCAACCTATTAGCACTGAGACCAGCCATTCTGGAAAGCGAAAAAGAAAATGATACCACATTTGCCTGTCGATGTTGAATCGCAAGACAGCAGACTGCTGTAGTAACTGCTGTGAACCTTTTTGCACTGAGCCCAAAGTTGTCAGTGTTACTTGTTGACAATGTGTAGAATAAGCAAGCAATTTCTCACTGACATTTTTTTCTGTTACTGTTCTTGTTTTGATCTTTTTTTCAGGTTTTTCGATTGTTGTTAAAAATTTCGTCAATAAAAAGTTATAGTTTAACGTTTTTCATCTTTGTTGACAGGTTTGGTGCATTCTTAGCTCAGTATCATAAACACGTGTCTTAAGTCGCTAGCGACCAACCTAGGTAATAGTGATTGGCGAAACAGGCAGGTGTTAAACAGTTAAAAATGATTGTAAAGTAATATGGTACTCTGTTTAAAAATTTTTAAATAGTAAAATCTTCAATAAAGGCGCGACGGCCTAACGGCAACTTTTGTCCTATTGTGACCCATTTCCCTTCAAGTAACACCTGCGTAGTAGTTGTATTAAACACTAAAATAGAGCTATTAGCAGTTAAAAATTTACACGTTAGCAGCAAAAAAAAGTTGATAATCACAAGCATTTTTTTAACTACATTATAGGCAGGGGTACCACATTTTCGTGATAAAGAATCGGAACACTTGTTAAAAGCATTTAAAATCAAGTAAAAACCGCACAAAAAAAGTTAACACTAGAACAATATACTAAACTACAAGCAAAAATTCAATTTATCTGCAGGAAAACAAAGTGAAGACTAAGAAAGCAGAGTAAACAAAATTTCAATCCACAATACACAAGTATTAAATACTTAGATATAACCATTGATATGAATCTTAATTTTGATTCTCACATCTCAACTATTGCATATAAAATATCAAAAACGGTTGGAATTATCTTTAAAATCAGATAATATTTATCAGAAAAAACACTGTTAAAATTTTATTATGCTCAGTTAAGTTCCTACTTATTGTACGACTTTATCATTTAGGGATCTACTTTTTCAATGTATCTTGAAAAATTGATTACTCTTTAAATATATAGATGTATACGAGCCGTTAGATGTGTAGGTGCTGCCAAATGTTGTCATAGTGCCTCACCTTATTACAATCGCTTTAAGATCCTTAAACTTACAGATCTTTATAAACTTGAAGTTGGTAAATTTGTACAAGCTAATTTTACGTAAAAAAATGCATCTCGAAAATTTTTAAAATTTTTTCACTTTAACCAGCCAGCAGACGTGGAGTCAAAACACGGTGCTTTGAGACCGAGACGAGACTTTGGATTAACAAAACTGAGACCAGACGAGACTTTAAAGTACCGAGACCGAGACGAGACACGAGACTTTACATAAGTTGTTTTAGTTTAAGCCAGGGTTGTGGAGTCGGAGTCGCAAGTCGGAGTCGCATATTTTTGTTTAGAGTCGGAACCGAAGTAGCTTTTTTAAATACACTGAAGCCGGAGTGGCTTTTTTAGATATGCTGGAGCTGGTATGGGACTCGTATTTTTTTGGGGACACTTCAACTCCAATTTTTTTAATTGCTGGAAGCTATAGTCTTATTTATCATCTGAATGATTTAAAAACAAGCAAACAAAAATACGGCGAGTACTTGGATAGGTCACCTTTTCAACTTTAATTTAAAGTGTAAACAAAAAACAATTTTGGCTTTATATTGACGGCTAAATTTGGCTTTTTATTTACAAAATTAAACTTAAGTTTTGGTTTGGAAATTGTTTTGAAAAATTTAACTAAAGATCAAAAAAGATTTTTAGTGGAAAAAATGCGTCGAAATGTGCTTAATTGCTTGTCAACCACAAACACTGAGACAATGCAGAAATCAATGATATAACGCTGTCCCACCGAATCTCTGTACCAGGTGTATTGGTGAATCTCCTTGTGCCAAAAAAAGGTATTTATTATGCACAATCCGTTGGTGGCACAGAACTGTAGCAAACACCTTCCGTTTCTGTTAATTTCAAAGTCTCCTTGTCTTCCGATAACACCCTTCCATGTCTTGTCGTCAGTACCCACATGTGCATTGAAATCATCGGATTGGACAATTGATTCTGCAGATGTTAGTTTCTGTAAAGCAACACCTACTTCATCTAAGAAAGGCTGGTACTGTGCTTTAGCGTTTGGTGCGTACACCTACAAAATGCACAGCGACCGCTTCTGTAGCTTAAGCTTAAGGAGACAAACCGTTCCTGCGAGTGGTATCCAATCAGTGACACAATGGACCAAGAGAGGGCTTACAAGAATTTCTACCCCTATCTGACCAGACATGGTTACATCTACACCTGAGTAGAAGAGCTTCAGTCTCTATTCTATTCAACAGTATAAGAGCCACGACACTTGATAGAGGAAACTCCAACAATATCAAGATGACACTGCTCTGCTTTTCAAACCAATTCCTGTTCTTTTCCATTGAGTGAAGTGACGTTCCAGTTGCCTATGCAAAGATTTCGATGATTGAGACGAACTTGAGTACAGATACTGTGCGCTGCCCTCATTTGCTTTTCCAAACGCGTAGCGAATGCATTTTATGATAGGTTTCCAGTTACGATCAGCTTGTGGGAGAAAATGTAGCTTACTTTCGAACGGGCTCCTCTGCCTATAGCCCGAACGCAGACCTTTTTATTCGGCGCGGCGCCCGATGCACGATGAATATTGCCGTTTGGACTATTCATTTTTGCTAGATTTGTTAGATTGCTTTTGGCTTGTTTCTCACTTTCAACCTTACCGCCGTGGGTAGCCCTGAGTGGAGTTGAAAACTTCAGACGGCATTGCACTTAAGATTTTAGAAAATGTAAACCCCTCCACCACGCTAAGGTAGCAATCTATAGGAGAGGTTTTGTTTAAATAAACAGTGCTCTTCTCAAAAAAACTTTCAAAATTTTGTGGCACACCTTGATAAAAATATAAAAAAATTTATCAATTATGTTTTGAATTTTGTTTAAATTGATAAGTTTTTTACATTTTTTTATAAAGTATGCCACAAAATTCTGAACGTTTTTTAGTGTGCCATGAGAAAAAGAAAAGGATGCAGAGCACTGCTTTAGATTGTTAATTAAACATTCGGCATTTTTCAAGTAAATTAAACTCTTTCCGATTGGAAAAAAAGCTGTTTTCTGCTAACATAGGGCTATAAAACTAAAGTTAAACAAATAAAATGTTTTGAAAATGCTTGTACGTCATTAAGGCAAGTTTTGTCAAAAATTACATGGATACAAAACAACCGAACGGATTTTTGAGGCTCCAAACAAAAGATTTTTTTGCTGGAGCAACAGTCTAAAACGGGTTAATTTCTCTTAAAAATTTTTTAAACTTTATTCTGCTGATTTGCTGAAGTTTTCCTAAATTAATTTCAATCCAAGTGTTACAGAAATTGCTATTTAAATTAGTTTAAACCAATTATGAATACAATTTATTATATGCAGTTCCGTACAAATCATTCTAATTTGTTTGTAAATTGTTGATTCACAATTACAAACTCTACAAAAAAGGCACCCCTGCATAGCAATTAATGCGCTGACTACGAAAGCTTTGAAGATGTTTGTACAAAACTAGATTCTAGCATCTTATTATCTTATTATTTGCATCCTCGCACTCCGACTGCTTAATTATTACATTCAATTTGCAGTTTATTTCATTTCGATACTTTTTTTGAAGCAACTCATTGAAATATCTGACGAAATATGCAGCGAATATAGTGAAGCGCGTCAGGGAGTATAATGCTAATTGACTAAAAATGCCTATAATTAGACATACCATATTTCCAAAGGGGCAAACCGGCACCCTCTTTAACAGAAAAAAATTGTCCCTAAAAGGTAGTGTTTACTGAAAAAAAGGTCTTCACTTTGAATGCTTTTGTATTTTATGATTTTCGTCCAAAAAAAAGTGTTCTCTAAAAAAAGGTCTTTACTTACAATCTGTTTTGAATTTCATAATTTTCGTTTCTAAAAACTAATAATCTCTGAAAAAAAACAAAAAAAGAAGGTCTGCACAATAAATCTGTTTTCGATTTCTGCCGAAATGGGCAAGATAAAGCCCAAAAAATCGGGACTGACCCGCCAAAATCGGACGTAAAATAAGCCTATCTTTGATAACAGATTTCAAAAACAATCGGTGAGCGAATGTATACCGAAGCGCTGCCGGGAATAATATGCTAATTAGTTGAATCTGCCTAATGATAGCAAATCTTGAAATAAATAAGTAAACTTTGAAAAAAATTAAGCATGTTTATTTTCACCCTCAAGGATGTTTGCTTGTTGGTGCCAACACAAATGATGGAAGCAATCATTTTAGTATACAATCACATCCTCGCCAGTGGTGGATATTCCAATTTAGGGGCCCGAGGCAAGAATTTTCAAAAATTGATGTTGTCTGAGAAAAAAAGAGGTCTGATATTGGCTTGCATATTTTTCTCCGAAACTCATGGTGTCCTCTAAAAAAAAAAAAAAGAGGTCTTCACTTCCATTTGCTCTCAGTTTTCCCTATTTTTGTCCCAAAATCAGGGTGTTCTCTAAAAAAAAAAAGGGTCTTCACTCGGAATCGTTCTCTGAACAAACATCTGCAGCAGATTCAAAACTGTATGTGCTATTTTCGAGGGGGGGACCCCAAAAAAAAAAGGGGGCTGAGGCGACTGCCTCATTTGCCTTACCCAATATCCACCACTGATCCTCGCTGCATGGAATTATCATCTTTTTCTAAAATGTTACAAGAAAAAAATGGTAAAAGCCATGCTTTTTAAAATTTCCTTCCATAAGTTGTTAATTTCTACCCCTAAAAGTACCTAAAATTTAAAATTTCTAAATGCTTTTTAAAATTTCCATCCATAAGTTGTTAATTTCTACCCATAAAAGTACCTAAAATTTACAATATAGTATTTTGAGTGGACTCTCAAATTTCAAGTAAAATTCAATTATTTTTTATTTGCTATTTTTCTGACCTTCTATTAATTAAGTTAAATAAAAAATTAAGTTTCAGTAAATTTTTGAAGTTTTATAGCGCAGCAACGAACACAATACAGCAAAAAACAATACAATGGTCACCGTTTTCCGAGCAAAATTCTGGTTACTGTCCGATGAGAGCGATTTTTCTCTATATATAATAAACCCGAATTGGGCCACGTGGCTCAGACGATAAAATTAACAATAAAAATCAGTTTTATGCCCTTATACAGATCACTGCCAAAACAATGTCACATCGCTATTATTTAATTAGGACCATGCATTTAGGTCATGTAGAACGGATACACGTTATTACATTTAATTTAAAAAGTCTACAGTATAAGTTGATTGATCTGTTAAAAGCGTCAAATATACCACATTTCCTCGCTGTTGGCAGCTTCGACTCATTGCATTTCGATAGGTCACAAAAAATAATCCAATTTTCTCCGAAGAAGCGATTTGCATTACGCAACAACGTGATAGTATTTTTTTATACTAAAGTTATTGTTTTTTACTTAGATTTACTGAACAACAAATATAATGCTTTGCTAACTACTTAATCAGTTGAAAATTAAATTTAATTATTTTGTATAAAAACTAAATTTAATCTATTTTTGAATGTCAAACAGTTTTAAAAATAGAAGTGAAGGTTTTAGGTTTTATTCTATTTAAGTGGTTCTCAAATCTTTGTTGAATTACGTCTTACTAAAATTTAGCCTCACACTTTGAACTTTTATAAAGTAAGGTACCCATTAGGATGTTCGCTTTTTTCCCTTTTTGCTCCAATAGCTTAGTTTATACAATTTTTAGGGAAAAGTCAACACTGAAAGGCGACATAAAATTTTTTTATTGATTATTGTTATTTTCATATTGCAGGGGCAAAAACAACTAATGCATTGTATCTCGAGAAGTACAGTACCTTGAGTTAGAATTTTTGACTAATCTCTTCAGAAGCATCAATTTCTTATCTGTTTATTACTTTAAATCATTTAATTTTGAAGTTATTTACAAAACTATAAAACCACCCATTTCATGTAACTTTTTTATATAAACAAAGAAAAATATACATACATGCGATCACTTAAAGCCAAAACTATTCAAGACAAAGTTTTTTTATCTTTTAATGTTTGCTCTAATGCGAAATAAATCTCTAAATTAAACATTCACTTGCTGCTTTTCCAAATACAAGCTTAGCCTTACTCTATTGCCAAGCAGACAAGTTGATGAGCGCCCAGCGTATCCCTTACACCAGTGGTCCCCAACCTTTTTATAGCCTCGGACCGGACAAGGTTTGATAATTTTACTGCGGCTCGTGGCGGGAAGGGACGTTGATTGTTTATATTTAAGATTGTTTTTATTTAGTAATTTTAATTTAATTGTTTTTAAACATGCTTTGAAAAGAAAATACAGTTACAACAAAAAACGTGATTTAATATTTTAACTCACTAGAATTCTAAATCAATGAGAACCCTGAGCTTATTTTTCTGCAACCAGGCAATTCCATCTGGGGGTAATGAGAGACAATAACACCCTAAGTGTGTTGGTTATGTCCAGTTTACTTTGTTGTTGTGACTGACTGTCACTGCAGAAAAACCCCGCTTTACAGAGGTAGGATGTCGAAAATGGCAACAGGTTTTTAACTGCAGAAAACCCCGCTCTACAGAGGTAGGATGTCGAAAATGGCAACAGGTTTTTAAGTGCAGTGCTTACGATCTCAGGGTATTCCGCCATGACTTTAATCCAGAACACCGGAAGAGTTGTTGTTTCAAACGTAGTTTTAAGCAGCCGTCATTTTCACTCTCCAACAATTGATCTTTTTTTGCATGCTAGATTTGCCTGGTTTGTTGACAAATGGGTCGCGGATCAATTTCTTACCAGTTCGTGGGTCTTTTGTGGTTGGAAAGTAGCGCTTGAACTCCTTTAATAGCAACAACAGGTAATTGTGCACCAACTAGGAGATTGAAGGCGCAGGCTTGCCCAAAATCCCCGCTAATGTATAAAACATGTCCAAAATGTCCCTGTTTACGCGCCGTCCCCATAACTCCAGTTTGACCTTAAATCCAGCTACATTTCTGCCAACTTAAAAACAGTTGTCATTTTTCCCTAAAGGGTTAGATTGAATTCATTGAGCAGCCTGAATATGTCACACAGGTAAGCCAGTTTTGCGATTCTTTCTTGTCATTAAAATGTGCTGCCAGCGGTGACTGCTTTTCTGAGAGAAATTTTTACAATGGATCTTGTAATTCAAATACTCTTGTTAGCAATTTTTCTCTGGATAATAATCTTATTTCTGTGTACAGGAAAAGGCCTCTGTGCTCTGCGTCCATCTGCTCACAAAGCTGTTTAAGTTGGCGCGAATTAAGGGCGTTTGCTTTGACGTGATTAATAACTTTAACGACGTCAATCAATACGTTGTTAAATTCCGGTGACATTTTTCGGCTTGCCAGCCTTCCCGGTGAATGACACAATGCATAAATTCACTCAGGAGCAACCTCCTTGATCCGAGAAGTTTAACCAGACAGTCGTCCGGTCCTGGCAGCAGTACCATCTGTGGCATATGTCGACACAAAAGGACCATTTAGCTATCCTGATATATAGCCATCTAGTGACTTGAACAGTTTTGATCCTGTCGTGTTGGTTGGCAAAGATAGTGCACATAGCAAATCCTCATGCACATCCTTCTGATAAAGATATCGCACATAAACAAGTAGTAGTGCCTTGTTGTCAATATCTGTAGATTCGTCAACCTGGAGTGCGTACCATGATGATGTAATAATCCTCTCCAACAATAATGTCTCAATGTTTTCAGCTATTTCCTCAATGCGTCTAGTCCAGCGGTTCTCAATTGGGGGTGCGAGAAGGGACTTCTTGGGGTGCGAACTTTTTTTTCCAAACTATAGTTTAATTTATGTTACATCGGACCATAACGCAGATTTTACCAATAGGAGTATTCGTTTCATTCATGTTTTATAAACGATTGACTGTGATGTAATAGATAAATAGAAGAAAATTTCTCAGTCATAAAAACTCGTTGTCTGCCTGTACCACGTGGAGAGAGTATGCCTGCATTAATATTCTCCTATTTTTTGTGATCGTTAGTAATCGAGTAGTTGGGATACTTTCAGTTGTTTGATTATTTTGTGCAAAAGAATTTGGGTTATAATTGAAAGTGTTGATAGAAGCATTATTAAGGTTAAAAGAGTAAAGGATATTGTATTTGTAAAGGCTTATCTTGCGAACTATTAATAACATTTATTTTAGACTTTTAGAGTAATTTTAGTCCTGTTCTTGATAATCCACACTGCACTGCAGCATGTCAAAAATCAAAGTAAGGAAGTGGAAAGAGGAATACAGTAAGTTTGGTTTCACAGCCACTACAGTTGATGGAGTTGAAAAGCCGCAGTGCATTCTCTGTGATGTTGTGTTTTGTAATGCTAATCTAAAACCGTCAAAGTTAAGTGAGCATTTTAGAAATAAACATGGGAGAGTTGAAGCTGGATATGATGCTGAAACTTTAAAAACAAAACGAGCTCGTTACGAAAAAAGTGGGACGCTTCCGAAAATGGGATTTACTAGTGTCGAAAAGCCTCATTTTTTCGCTTCCTACAAAGTAACTTATCGCATTGCGAAAGAAATGAAACCTCACACGCTTGCCAAAGAAGTTGTTAAACCTTGTGTCATTAACATGGCTGACATAATTTTGGGAGATGGTGCTGCCAGAAAGTTGAAACAAGTTGCGTTGTCAAACGATACTATTGCTAGAAGAATCAAGGATCTCAGTATCGATATTCGCGATCAACTAATTTCGGACTTAAAGACTTCTCCACTAAAAATCTCGATTCAACTGGATGAGTCAACAGATATATCCAACTGCAGTCAATTAATTTGCTTTGTTCGTTATATCAAGGAAAAGAAAGTCGAAGAAGAGTTTATGTTTTGTCAACTACTACCGAGAACAACAACCGCGAAGGATATATTTAAACTAGTCAAAGAAATTTCATCAAGCATAATCTTGATATAAAAGTGATCGGTTCTGTTTGCAGTGATGGTGCTCCAGCTATGTTGGGCAACCGTTCTGGTTTTGCCGCTATGCTGAAAGAGGAGATACCCGAGTTAAAAATAACTCATTGCCTACTTCACCGACAGGCTCTTGCTTTCAAAACACTACCTACATGTCTAAAGGATACCCTTAACTCCTGTGTGAAAATCGTGAATTACATCAGAGGTCGTGCTTTGAATCACCGTTTGTTTCTATCGCTCTGCCAAGATGTCAATCAAAACGACAAACATGTTTTTCTCTACCACACTGAAGTAAGATGGTTGTCGAGGGGTCGGGTACTGAACAAGTTTCTACAATTACGAAAAGAGATTAAACGCTTTTTGGAAGATCGCAACAGTGACATGGTTGTTTGTTTTGATTCTGTTGAATTTATTCAAATGACAGCATATCTTGCTGATATTTCTAACCACCTTAATGAGCTGAACTTATCACTACAAGGAAAAGAAATGAATATGGTAAAAGCGTTCGAGAAGTTGAAATCTTTCATCGCCAAACTGCCTCTCTGGAGTCGCTGGGATCAGAGTGGCAACCTAGCTAACTTTCCTTTTCTTAATGAAATACTTGTGGAAGGTGGTGCTAGCTTGCTAGAAAATGTGCAGTTGGAAATTGTTGCACATATGAAAACTCTCAGCGCATCCTTTAACAATTACTTCTCTCCAGGTGAATTAAATGTAATAGAAACTTGGATAATCGATCCCTTTAAGTTTAATGTAGATACACTTCCTGATGACGAGAGTTACAAAGAAGATCTTATCGATTTGAAAGAAAGTCGAAACATGAAAATGGAGTTTGAATCGATGGTTTTAGATAATTTTTGGAGTATACAACTGGAAACATATCCAAAGTTGGCTGAAAAAGCTCTGGCAGTTCTTCTTCCTTTTTCGACTACTTATCTGTGCGAAGCTGGGTTTTCTTTCCTAGTTTATTTAAAGAATAAGCATCGAAATCGATTGGAAACTGTGGAAAATGATTTATGCATCGCTTTGAGTAACAGGAAACCACGATACGAAAAACTTGTAGACATGAAAAGGCAAGAAAAATCAAATAAATAAACTTTTTTGTACTTAATTGTCTTTTGTTTAAATTTTTACATACGTTTTTTGTTTATTTTCATTTATTGAATTCTTTGTTAAGTTCTTCTGGGACTTTTGCACCTATTGATATCAGCGATGATAATTACAAAAAAATTTAATTCAAATTGTGCAAGGGGTGCGAAAATGATTTTTCTGTTCCGAAGGGGTGCAAGCTTCAAAATGAATTGAGAACCGCTGGTCTAGTCACAATGCTAGCCGACAATAGCACATATTCTATCATTTTAACAACAGCCTTTCCTAGAAGTTCACGGCAAATGTCTTTAGTGGAGGGCAAGATTAATTCTTCGCCGATAGTGAATGGCTTTTTTGCCTTAACAATACGTTTAACAACTAAATATGATGCTTTCAGTGCATTTTCGATTATTGATGTGGTAGTCCTCAGAAATTTTCTTTGTCCTTCGTGTTCTCATTTGTTTCTTTTAAAACACTCCAAGAGCTTGTCTTTTAATCCAGGGTGCTTGGTGTTCAAATGGAAAAGTAGTTTTAAAGATTTTATTGTCTCATTGCGCTACTAATAGCCACAGTGAGCCAGTAGCCGCACTATGCAGAGTGGGGTTGGTATTGGGGAATCTCCTGTCGCGCTAAATTCATATTTAAAATAGGATTCATGGTATAGTCTGTTAAAAGTTTTTTGTTTCTTTGATGTTGAAGCTCTTTTTCATTCTCTTTACTGGCCCTTTTCCCTTTCGCAAAGAAACGTTCTAACGATGTCTGTTTCGTTATCGTTTTTGCTAATTTTTGTGTTAAAATTCAACTATAGTATCTCTTTTACCAAAATTTAACCCTTTAAATAACTGCAAACACTAACCTATAATACAACAAAACCATTACAAAGAAATAATTATAACAAATATCTCTATAACAACTGACAGCATCATGCTCTGAACAATTTCGAATTTACGAAATAAATAAAAAGACATGCTCAAACCAGCCTTAAATAAACGAAAAAAATAGTCGAGAACTTATTATTCATCTATGACAAAATTAGATGAATTGCACACAAAACTTTTCAAAGAACTCCTATTAACAAGTATCTTTATGACGTCACAAGTGGGCTTGAAGCATCATGAAAAACTTCTATACCTTTTCAAGTCCAAAATGTTTTTTTTCAAAACCAAAATGGTTTTTTTAATTTTAAAATGTTTTTTTTCAAAATCAAAATGATGTTTTTCAATTTCAAAATGGTTCATTACAAATAGAAAAGTTTATATAGAGTTTATAATATTATAAATAATAAACAAATTATTTGCCTGATTTAGCACTATTTTTTGTGAAACAAAAATTTTATATGGTAAAAAACATTTATTGCATTTATATAAAATATGCATTGAAAATTTTAATCAATAAAAAAATTGATTTAAACAAGTATAAGCATACATTTATATTAAATGTTTAAAAACACAAAATATAGTTATAAATTTTGTACCAAGTATAACCTTCATAACGTTATAATATGTTGAAAAACTTTGAATAAGTTAACCCTTAGAAGGATATAAGATTTCATGGTAAAATAAAATGAAAATGATTCAATAGTTGTCATGAACATTGTAGCGTCGCCAAGACGCAAACCAGGTCTGTGATCGCCCGCTACTTCAAGGTTCGCACATGGCGCCTGGTGATTTGTGCGCTGCTGTTGCCTGCCCTTTGGCGATCTCATATTGCAACAGTTAGCATGAAGAACCTCTGTCTCTCTTTTTGGTTTGACCTTCGTAGGAGAAGATTACTAGTAGAGCCTGCTGACCGCTTTCTTATATCCTCTTGGAAATTTAAATAGCCTATTGGCAGAAATTCGGAAAGGAACAAATTCGTTAAAACCTAATTTAGTGTATATCAACTAATTTGGCGTCTTTAAATCTAATTTGGCGTCTTTAAATCTAATTTGGTGTCTTTAAATCTAATTTGGCGTCTTTAAATCTAATTTGGTGTCTCTAAATCTAATCTGGTGTATCTATTTGAATAAGTGTAAAGACTGTAATAAATTAATATTATCAGTTCAAGTTTTATTTATTTTTTCTACCGAATTAACACGAGTTTTAAGAATTTGTACCAGTTATAGCGAATTTGGCGGAAGTTTATAACAAATTTGGGAAAATTTAACAAATTTGATATTTATTGCTTGGATTATCTATTTGATTCGAATAAGATAATTCTATCTGAATAAGAACTTTAATAAATTATTTGCTTTGAATAAGAACTTTGAACATATTGCAAGAAGCAGAGTTATTCTTGTTCCATTTGTCTGTGGTGTCAACGGACGCTTCCGAATTCAAGTCTTTAAAAAAATTCCTAAGAAGTTGGAAGACCGCAAGAAAAACGGTATTTGAACATTTAAATTTATCCGCTCCAATATAGAGCATGGAAAGTGTTGAGACTTTAAACTATCTAATCTATTATCTTTAATTATATATTGTGTCAATTTATATTTGTTTGAATATTTATTACGAATGGAGTCTAATACTTTCGAGATTAACCCGCTTCAAGACGATGTAGAAAATGCTATCGAAACCTTGCGATCTATACTAAACAATAGAAAGTAACGAATTCAAGGGTCCTTCCTTTTCTAATCCAAATCCCTCAACTTTATTAACTCCAAGTAGTGTAGGAACTCAATTTCCAACATCTTCCACGGCTACTAAGAGGGTTACTTTTGGTCAAACAGCTGTATCAGCCGCCAATACTAGCCGTTTGGGATTCGAAGCGAATAGGGGGCAGCGCCCTTGAATGAAGGTGCTTCTCGTCCACCTTTAGATGCCCCGCAACATTTACCTACCCGATCTTATTCGTCATTTACCAATACGCCCTACCAACCGTGGCTTTACAACGTCGATTATGATAGTATGTTTTTGCCTAGACCTGAATTTCCTAAGTTTAAAGGAAATCCTCTCGAATTTAAGTCATTTCTTAATAACTTTGAAACACACTTTGAGCCAAGGGTTCAGGATGAAAGAACCCTGTTTTGCCTCTTGCTTCAGCATTGCAGCGAGGATATGCAGGGCCAAATAAACCATTTAGCCGGCCAGGAAGCATGCTACCAACAGGCCAAACAAAAACTTGTTAGAGAGTACGGCTCGCCATGGATCATATCTGACGCTTGCTATTGAGTTTCCGGCAATTAAAAGCGGTGCAAGTCGACAATTAAAATCCTTTTGCGAACTACTAGAAAAGACCCTAGTCATAACAAAAGACATTCCCCAATACAAAAATCTAGATACTTTAGATACTCTAACCGCCTTGGTAGGAAAGTTGCCTTATAATCTACGTGGGCCATGTGTAAAAAGGTCAGTAGAAATAGAAAAAACTAGGGACCTTGTAGCGGAATTTTCCGATTTAATTGAGTTTGTGAAACACGATCTGACGTTGCCAATTCTTTGTTCGGCCTCAAAACTTCGAATGATAAATCTAACCCCAAGTCCAAGCCCTTTAGCTCTAAAGCAACCGTAGCGTTCTTGGAGGAAGAAAATAAAAAGGCGGGTTTAGGATCTTGTTGGTACTGCAAAGATACAAGACATAAGTTGCTGAATTGTGCCAGTTTCGTAAACTTATCTTTAAATGAACATTATAAATTCGTAAAATAAAAGAAGTTATGTCACAAGTGCCTGAGTTCTAAGCATCGGACACCGGCATGCAAAAGAACGAATACTTGTAGGGTCGATGGCTGTTCTGGAGCATTTCACCATACCCTCCTTCATCGATCTGTCGATAGCAAAAAACTTCATACATGCGAAAAATCCACATCGACCTCCGATACGATTGAAAATACTAATATATCTAGCGCTTTAGTTGGCAATAAAATTCGTGTTAAGAATTCTTCTGGAACTGTCTACTTTTGCGTTGTTCCAGTCCGCGTAGCTTACAAAAATAAAAGTATTTTGAGGTATGCATTTCTCGACCAAGGTTCTACCCACACTTTTTGCAACAAAAACCTGGTTAAGACGTTAAACCTTAACGGTCCCGAAACCAGCATTCAGATTAAAACCATAAATGGGTCCTTCAAAGTTTACGAAAGTATAGTGTGCGACTTAGAAATATCTGCCCTTAATAACGATAACTCGTTTTCTCTAACCAATGTACATTCCATTAAAAGTATTTCTCTCCAGCCTAACTCTATCCCACCCAAAAGAGAACTCTCTCAATTTCAACATCTTAAGGGTATAAGATTTGACACTATACCAGGTGCTTCGATTCAAATGCTAATAGGTGCTGACGTTCCAGAAATGTTTTGTGTGGTAAATATACGAAAAGGTCCTAAAAGCACACCTTACGCTATCGAAACCCCTTTAGGTTGGTCTCTATTAGGTCCCTCAATAAAGCTTTCTTCCCAAGCAAACTTCCATGTTCACTTTCTAAGTTATAAAGATAATGAGCTGCTACAAGCAACTGAACGCTAGTGGAAGTCAGATTTTGAAAGGGGTACATCAGTATTGAACGTTCCAAACTCAAAGGAGGACAGAGAAGCTTACGACGTGATGGAAACTAGATTATGCCTTGACTGAGGACATCACCAACTGCCATTGCTGTGGAAAGACGAATGTCAGAAGCAGCTTCCAGATAATCTACCTTTAGCTAGAAAACGACTGTTTAATCTGAAGAACCGATTGCTTAAAGACGAGAAGTTGAGAAAGGCATACACAGAAGCGATCGAGTCATACTTAAGTGAGGGATATGCCCAAGAAATTACTGATAATGATCTTCAAAATACTTCCACTGTGTGGTACCTTCCCCATCATCCCGTAGTTAATCTGAGTAAGCCTGGAAAGCTTAGTAGTTTTCGATTGTGTGGCAAAATTTAATGGAACTTCTTTAAATGACAAACTAATGAAGGGTCCAGATTTGGCCAATAGTTTAGTTGGTGTCCTTACTCGCTTCAGAAAGAATAAAGTCGCCCTAGTAGCAGACATAAAGGCAATGTTTCATCAAATTAAGGTAGACCCCCTTGACCAAAACGCGCTCAGATTTTTATGGTGGAACAAAGGAGACCTATATAAGGAATCGAAGGTTTATAAAATGGTGGTACACCCCTTTGGTGCAACCTCATCTCCGAGTTGTGCCGATTTCTGTTTGAAGCAGACCGCTCGTGAATTTGGTCATTTATATCCATCTATAATATTAGGAGCCGTGCTTCATAATTTCTACGTTGACGACTGCTTGGTTTCAGTTTCTACAGTTAAAGAAGCGGTCACGATGCAACAAAAACTCACAGAACTTTTGGCCCAACGCGGTTTTCACTTGACGAAATGGATTTCTAACGATGACAAGGTGTTGGAATCTATCTCCGAAATAGAAAGATCAAATTTAGGTCATTTTATGTTAGATAACCGTGTGAAGGAAAAGGTCCTGGGCATGCAATGGCATATAAAAGGCGATTACTTCACTTTCAACATTCATGTCAACAAAAAACCTTTCACAAGACGAGGATTGCTTTCCATGACAGCAAGTGTTTACGACCCCCTGGGATTCGTAGCGCCAGTAATTTTAGAGGCAAAATTATTGCTTCAAGATTTGTGCAAACAAAAAGCTAATTGGGATAGCGTTATCAGCGAAGAAGAAAGAGTTAGATGGTCTTGCTGGCTCGAGGAATTGCCTTATTTAAGTGAGATTAGGATTCCCCGGTGTTTTACCTAAGTAGCTGCTGCTAGCTGTAAGATTCACTGTTTCGCCGACGCATCTTCGTTTGCATATGGCGCATGTTCGTATCTTCGCATAGTTGATACAAAAAGTTTTGTCCATTGTTCGTTTCTTTTGGGAAAATCTAGATTGGCTCCAATTAAGTCTATATCAATACCTAAATTAGAATTAACTGCCGCTGTCCTAGGCGTAAGCTTATCTTGCTTATTGAAGGCGGAGTTAGATCTACCTGTAGTTTTAACTTTCTGGACCGACTCTACAGCCGTACTTCATTGCATAAAAAATAACACCAAACGCTTTCTTGTGTTTGTGGCCAATCGTTTAGCAATCATTGAACAAAATACTGAACTTGATTGTTGGCGCCATGTGCCGTCGAATTTGAATCCTGCTGATCTTGCTTCTCGCAGCATACGAGCTAACTCTAACGAAATAAAAAAGTGGTTAAAAGGACCAGAGTTTTTGACAAAGCCTCGCACCGAGTGGCCTACAAATAAGTTGTCAAATCTAACTCCGCCCAAAGAATTTATATCGGCTAAGAAGCAGACTATTGTTCCGCCTTGGAATTTTGCTTTACAGGTGAGTTAAACTCAATAAATAAACTCATCAATTGCTGCTCTAATTTATACAAACTGAAGCGTTTGACGGCCCGGATTTTGAAATACAAATTCTTCTTGCAGAATTGCAGCAGTTTTGATTGTAATTTGAAAATTCTTAAACAGATTACTGTCGAGGACATGCAAAATGCAGAAACTGAACTCGTTAAATACACCCAGAGCCAGCGTTTCCCATATTTTTTTTACGAAAACGTCTTCAATAGATGGCCTTTATTCATGCCAAAGATTAACCCTATTTTTCTTTACGGAGTAGCGCGGGTAGGTGGCTGGCTCGCACAACTTGACTGACGTAGACATGAAGCATCCGATAATTATGCCTCAATATTCTCATTTGACTGAGTTAGTTATAAGACAGCATCATGATAAACTCGGCCACGCAGGCACCAGTCATACCTGGGCCTCGTTACAACAACGATTTTGGATTGTCAAAGGTGCAGCTGCTGTTCGCCACTCTATAGGTCAACGCATAAAATGTAAAAGACGCAATGCTTCGGTAGGCAAACAGATGATGGTTGATCTTCCGCGCTGTAGGGTACACAGACAAGCCACCCTTCTATAAGGTAGGCGTTGACTACTTTGGTCCTTTTTTGGTTAAGCGGGGAAGAAGCCCGATTATAAGATATGGATGCATATTTTCATGCTTAACAACAAGAACAGTGCACACCGAGGTGGCTAGTGACCTATCTACAGACTCCTTTATAAATGCACTGAGAAGATTTATAGCCAGAAGGGGTCAACCCGATGAGATTTTCAGTCACAATGGCACTAACTTTGTAGGCGCCGAACGTGTTCTGCGCGAATCACTTCAGAGTCTACAACAATCAAAATTGAATAATTTCTGCCTTCAGTTAGAAATTAAATGACGCTTTAACCTCCCCTTATGCAAGTCACATGAGTGGCGCATGGAAACAAATGATACACTCAATGCGCCGAATTTTAAACGCTTTAACTCAGATGCAGATATTGACCGAAGAAGGTTTAGTCACTTTAATGAATGAGGTGGAGGGGATTTTAAATTCCAGACCTTTAGTCCCATTGATGCTCCATGATTCTGAAAAAGAGCCTTTAACCTCCAAACATCTGCTACTGCTAAGAGGCAACCCTAATTTACCGCCTGGCACATTCGACACAAATAGCTGTTACACACGCAGGCGTTGGGCTCAAGTACAGTTTCTAGCCAATCAATTCTGGCGACGTTGGGCCAAAGAATTTCTTCCCAATCTTTTGCAGCGGCAAAAATGGTTCCATCGCGAAAGAAATTTCGAAGTAGGGGATGTAGTATTGTTAGTTGAAGACATGCAACATAGATCAAATTAGGTAGTGGGGAGAGTGCTTCGAACCTTACCGGTAAGGAAGGTCTTGTGCGAGTAGCCCAAGTCAAGGCGCGCAATTCCGTATTAACTAGACCCGTTACCAAATTGTGTTTCATTAAAAAAACGGCTCAGTAATTTGAGTGAATTTACGTTGCTTTATTGTTTATTTTCTATTTATGGTAATTTTGTTTACGAAGACTACGTTGTTGAATAGCGTAACTTATGTGCTTCATGAGAGAAATTTTTGTTTATTCTAAGTTCAATTTCCATTCGTGTTATTAATTTGATGTGTATTTATGTTGGATTTACTTTATTTGTATACTGCTGTTACCGCCGAGTTGACAACGCTTTCGTAATGTTTAAAATATTAAAGTAACATTTTAGTGGGGGAGTGTAGCGTCGCCATTACGCGAACCAGGTCTGTGATCGCCCGCTACTTTAAAGTTCGCACATGGCGCCTGGTGATTTGCGCGCTGCTGTTGCCTGCCCTTTGGCGATCTCATATTGCAACAGTTAGCATGAAGAACCTCTGTCTCTCTTTTTGGTTTGACCTTCGTAGGAGAAGATTACTAGTAGAGCCTGCTGGCCGCTTTCTTATATCCTCTTGGAAATTTAAATAGTCTATTGGCAGAAATTCGGAAAGGAACAAATTCGTTAAAACCTAATTTAGTGTATTTCAACTAATTTGGCGTCTTTAAATCTAATTTGGCGTCTTTAAATCTAATTTGGTGTCTTTAAATCTGATTTGGCGTCTTTAAATCTAATTTGGCATCTTTAAATCTAATTTGGTGTCTCTAAATCTAATCTGGTGTATCTATTTGAATAAGTGTAAAGACTGTAATAAATTAATATTATCAGTTCAAGTTTTATTTATTTTTTCTACCGAATTAACAAACATGATAATCATGAAACATGTTTAGTCTAAGTTAGTCTGGTTTAATTCCAGGATATGATAACAACTTTAATTCTTCTTTATAGTTCAAAAAAGCTTAATTTGTAAATAAGTTAAAATCCTTGTTTTTTTCTGAATATTTGAGGCTTCAAATAACCAATTACTAATGTCCGACTGAAGTTTTTGGCGACAGGATATTCTTCACTATCAATAATGGTCTTTATGTACACAATAGCACTTGTGATTTACAGCCAAATATTTTGATTCAAAGAAAGATAAAATAAATGTTTCTTTTATAAAACATTGGAGGTTTACTGATAAGAAAATGCAACAGCATGAGTTTACAATGAATAGATATTTCTATATTACCAATAATTGTTAAGGTTTTAACTTAGTGCAGTTACTGTTTTTGTACAACCAAATAATATGAATCTTATATTTTTGAACCATATTCTTTTTATTAAGAAGATAGATCCTGTCAATGTAACAAAAAAACTTATTAGCAAAAAAGTCTCAAGAATGAAAGGGGTACTTTCGGTTACTGCTCCCATGCAAAAATTTATGCAACAAAGTGTTATTACATTTTGATTGTTACCATTGCCAGTAATTGGGAAAGTCATGAGCCACTTCATAAGACAAGACCTCATGTCGAATAAAAAAAAGAAAAAGTTTTACAGTCGCAACTCGAATACTAGTACAATAAAGAAAAGGGAGGTGTGGGTCTTATAAGTAGACTTGCTGAATCTTATCGTCGACGTGTACGGGGTAAAAAGTAATATTGGCCTCTTTTCATCGATGTAATCAATCTATCAGTGATTGCAGCATGAAGGCTGCACTGCCAAATCAGTAAAGAAAAACTATCTCATTTTCAATATTGGAGTCAAACAACACTTTGCTTGCTCAAAGGAGGTTCGAAGCATGTAAGAAGACCGGAATTGATAGCAACATTATCAAAAAATGTAAGATTTAATGGCATGGATCATACTTCAGGAAACACAACACAAGGGAGATGCAAAGTGGGCAGGAAAAACACAAAAATTATGTACAAGAAATGCAAATTATGGATACATGCTAAAAGTCGAAAGCTGTGCCGTGAAAAATACCATAAACTATTAAATAAAATGACATAAAATATTATTTTTCTGATGTTTTGATTTTTATTTATATTAAAAAGTTGCAAATATACTTTTGCTTCATATTTTTAGCAGATGACTTATTATTTTCTAAAAAAGTAATTATGAGAAATATCAATGCTGTTTATTTGAAACCCTCCATTGTTCCTCAATGGAACATACAATAAAATATAAAATTGATGATATAGATATTTTTTATTTTACATTCTACGCCATAACAAACATATATTCTAAAAATAAATAAAATGGTCACATGAATTCAATGGTCATCAGGGTAAAGGTTAAACCAGAATTTAGAAATTAATAAAGTAGGTTACATTTTGACTACATACGGTATGGATTATTGTTAAGTTTGCTGCAAATTAAATAATAAATTGTCCCTTCAAAATGCAAAGTGAAAAATATCATAACAAAGACTAAAAAAAATTCTCAAGATTAATTTAAATAAAAGTGATTTTAAGTTTAGCTAAGAAAGAATAGAAAAATATATGTTGGCCTAATCGCTTAAAAATTTCTCAACGCCAAAATAAAACGGGCACTGTACACTTTTATCAGTTTTAAGTTCTTAAAATTTGAATTTTATTTAAATGTTTAAATACTCAATACATTTTTAATAAAGTATATTTTTGAGAATAAGCCAAAAAATATAAAAATGTTGTAAAAGATATTTTGGTAATGAATATCAGCATTTAGCTGTTTATGTTTTTATTAATCGTCGGATTTTTTGTTTTGTTATTTCAGAAAAAATTCTTTACTTTTGAAAATAATTATTTTAAAAATAACAAAAACAAAAAATCCAAGCTGAGATTGGGATATGTTTAAAAGTTGCCTAAACAATCTGGACTGTAAAGAATTTTTTTAACAGAATATAAAATTTTTAGTAACATATTAATTTAACGCTATTGTAATTTTTGATTTAGTTGGTGGTGTCACTTTGATGACGATGCATACGTCAACGTAAAAGCACTCCTTACAGAGCTAAGCAAGTACGACGGAGAATCGCAAAAAATTTATATTGGTCGAAGAAGCCAAAAAGAAAATTTAAGGGTATGTAGTAATGCTTTAGCCAACTTTTTGTTTCACAGTTTTTTCTAGCCCTCCGAAAAACTTCTAATCAAAAAGAAAGGAGTATGTAAAATGCCGCTTCCAGTGCAATTTTTCAAATCTTTATTAATGTGTAAATTTACCGTGTAAATCAATAAAAATTAAAAAAAAATTTTTATAGATTTGAAACCGGCATTTATATTATTTTTAAAAAATTTAACTAGAAGCCGTGTCTATGCAATTTAAATCTGAGCATTCTCAATCTTAGTTTTTAAAAGAAGATTTTTTAAAAATTTGGGAATTCATCGTGTTCGATGTCTTTCAAAAAATTTTTTCAAATTTTTATGTTTTGGAACCGACATTTACAGAACTTATAAAAATTTAACAATCTACACTTTTGTTTAAGTTTTTTATTTTCAATTCCATGTTAAACATAGGTTATAGATCCTCGTATAACAATATCATTTGAAATACGCAGTTTCATATTCTCCAATATATTATCATCACGTCTTTCATTAATGTGTTTGATTTTCTCTCCTTCTTTTAGTAAGCCATGAAAACACTCCTAAATGAAATCATGGACATGTAAACAGTCATCTTCAACAGTGAATTTATAATATCCTTTTTTATTAATAACGCCTAAGTGGGAATTCGAGTAATCGCATGAACAACATAACCATCTAGACTTCCAGCATAAGCTATGTATGTTGGACGAAAATAAAATTCACGATTTTCAATTATTAGTTTGTTATTCATTTAATATATCTACACATAAAAATTACTTCTTTTCAATTAATAGTTTTATTTTATTTTTTCCTTTAGATTTTACTCTAATTGAAAAGCCATCATTGTTGAAGAATATTTTAGTGTCAGGTTTTCCATACGCTTTTTGTATTCTTTCAATATCTTCTTGTGATAGTACATCGAGTGATTGCTTAGACAATTCATGTTTATAAGTGGGGTACATAATTGAATCAGCGCTTTGTGAATGAGTTAAACCTAAACAATGACCTATTTCATGCACTGCTACTACAAACAGATTATATCCTGGGGGAGTTTCTTGATCTGTCCAATTCTCTTCAGCATCAAAATGTAAATCTCCACCAATTCCTGGACCTAAATGATTTTTATATCACACGGTTCATTAGGTTTAACTTTTTTAAATTTAAGCGCTGAATGTTTTTGTAAACTTTAAAAGCAGAATCAATTTGTTGATGAATTGATTCTTTTGTCATTTTTGGTGTCAAATTCATAATAAACTAAGTTAAATTTCATTTATCCCATTTTTGTCAAATATCTTCAATATTTTCAAGAGCGGAAGGTTTATATCCACAAAACATCTTTATATTATAAAATATTAATTTCTTCAATTGGAATCCAGCTATTGAAAGAACTGTCATAACCAGACCATTTTACTAATGCTTGTTTCTTGTTTTTACGAATAACTTTTTCTATCCTAAATTTAGTTTGGTTTGTTTTTAAAAGTTCTTGTTCATAAAAGCTCCCAACAATTTCTTCTCCCTGAAGATCACGAATTTTATAAATATATGCATTTGAATTTAAAACTTCTGAAATAATAAATATTTCTTCTGTCCAATTTGGAGTATATCCCTTATCAAATGTTTTTCGTTTGTATTTAGAAATTCTAACTGTATCTCCAACTTTAAATTTTGGTTTTGTTTTTGTTGCTTTGAGGTTACTATACAAATTATAGTAAACAATACCTTTGTTTTTCTTCTTGTTAGCCTCAACTGGAGACATTTTTATGGATGATTGGTAACTGTCGTTATATTTGTTAATTTTATCAGGCAACATTTTTAAGTATTGAGTTGAATTTTGCTCTGTAAATCGCTTCCACATTTTAGTTTTAATTGTTCTATTCCAACGTTCAACTACTGAACCTTTTTCTTCGTTTTCAGTAGAATACAATTTAACATTACACTCTTTCTTTCAAATTTTCTTTCAAATTTTTGTTATACAATTCTTTCCCTTTGTCAGTCCACAAGTATTTTGGAACCCTATTTTCTTTAAAGATCTGATTGAAAGCCTCAGCAACTATTTCACCTTTTTTATTTTTCAAAGGGACTATTCACCCAAATTTAGAAAATATGTCAATTATCATGAGTAAATATTTATAATCGTTGTTCCATTTGCTAAATTGTTGCATTTCTACCAGATCAGCTGCCTATATTTCATCTATTGATTACTTATAACGCGGCGTCGAGAAAATTTTCTTTTAACTGGTTTGTGTAGCTCATCGGCTAAATCAGTTTCCCACGACGCCGATTCACATTTTTTGCTCCTAATCTTAGCTTATATTTTCTTCCTATTGCTGCTTGTACAAGCTTTTTATCGAATGATTCTCGTACATCTTTTGTTTTAGTTTTTGATAAACTGTTCAACATATCTTTATCACACTTTAATTTTCCTTGTTTGTTATTGTTGTCTCTGCAACAAATATCATGCTTTAGTGCAATAGCATCTATTTGATTATAAGGTTTTTGTCCAGGTAAAGGTTGATCATTTGCATCAAGCTGTTTTTCCAGTGGATTATATGGTCCTGTGTACTTATGACTTAGAAGAGTAAATCCACCTTTCGGTTTAGGTAATTTTCCAATCAACTTATAAACATCTAACAAACCTCCTTGTTTAACAAAACTATGCTTGAGAATATCACAATTAGCACATGTACATCGTAACATAAGTCTGTTCCCTTTCATATTTATCATTTCCTCAGTTCCTGGAATAGATTGAGTTTTTTTTCTTTTCGCGTACGCAATAGGTTTCCATTTATAATACGTATCAACATAAAACTTCATAAACTTTTTGTTGAATTCTGTAGGTTTATCATGAAACCCAATGAGTTCCATTACCAGCAAAATAATCTTGTAGATTTACCACAGTTGCTTCATTTTTCTTCATTGTTTTAGGTAACATATCTTTGCCAAATGTTCCTCGGTAGTTGTCATATTTAGTCATAATTTTATCATTTTCTAAATTTGTTAATGGCTTCATTTATTGTATTGCTTTATTAGTTGCTCCTTGGATAGCGTCTGAAAGGCTGCTAATCCCAGCGTTGTTATGACCTTTTTGGCTAAAAATGATAACAATAATTTTCCTAAATTAAGTAAACCGCTTAAGAAACCTCCTTGCTTTTTCAATTGTGTTTTACTAAACTTTATATCAACTCCGTGTCCAGACATCCTTGCTTTGTTAATTTTGTTGATTTGTCGAGAAGTTAAATTGAGATTAACATTACCCTTTAACTGCAAACTTACATTAGATAATCTTATTTTTATATCAGTTTTGTTTTTGTATGCATTTATAATTTTATTCTTTTGATTTTCTGTTAAGTTCAATGAATATTCGTAATACATTTTATATTAAGCTTGATAAAATTTTGGTTCTTCAACTGTTATCTTTTTTTTTCTTTTAACAACAGCAATTGCATTTTTCTTTAAAATTATACTTAAAAAGAGCTAGATAAATATCAAAATTTTTTACTTTTAGTAGTTTCACTATTGATTTTATAGCAAGAATATAATCTTGTGGGATATTTTGTTCAATAACCTTTTTTAAAACAAAAAATAATACAGATTTTTGTCATATCCATGTTTGAATAATTTTTGAATTAAAAGAATAGAATTTATTAATGCTTTGCATATTTCAAATGGGGTAACTAAATCACAATCCACATCTTTTAAATCATCTAAAAATGTATTATAAATTTCATCAATTGATTTGCTTTTAAACAAACGCTTTCTCGTTTCGAGTTTTAAAATTTTATGTTTTTCTTCTTCGTTCAGTTATTATTATATAACTTATAAAATCAAACCTTGGCCCAGATGGTAGGTGCTTTCTCGCAGCCTGGGCCGTGAGTAAGTCTGTTTATTGCTGTTTAAATGACAGACCGAAACCGAACCTAGCAAAATGAAAGAGTATTCACCCATTCCGATGTTCAGTGTGGGTCTGCTAGTCGGCAAACGTCCTTTTCAGGACGGGCAATGTCAGGACAAAACTGCCCTTTTCAGGAAACATTGCCAACAAGTTCCGAAGACCCACTATTCTTCAGCTGAACATCGAAGGCCTCACTGCAAGCAAGATGAACGTTCTTCATCACCTCGCTATGCAATTTGAGGCACTCGTCATCCTACTGCAGGAGACCCACTGCACTGATGCAGAGAAGTTGGTACTTCCGAACTACCAACTAGCTGGGTCTTTTTTAAGCAGGAAGCATGGCCTTGCCACGTTTGTTCACGAGCGAATGAGATACACGCTTTTGGACCAATCTCCACCGACAGCGGAGATCGAGTGTGTGTGTGTGAACATTGATGGTTATAAAATAGTCAACGTCTACAAGCCACTACCAACACTATTGCGAACCCTGGATCTCCCAGTGTTTCCTCACCCCTGTCTTTACGCTGGCGATTTAAACTGTTGTCATGCTGCCTAGGGTTACGATGACAACAGTCCGGACGGTGAGTGCTTGGCTGGTTGGGCAAGTGTTAATTGTCTTGCCCTTTTATATAATGCCAAGGACGCTGCCAGTTTTTATTCCGGGCGCTGAAACACTGGCACTAATCCAGATTTAGCTTTCGCTAGCGTAGGTCCAAACAGTCGCTTACCGGATAGACGTGTCCTTGAAAAGTTCCCCAGGTCACAACATCGACCCTCGCTTATTACACTACCAAGGTTTGCTATGGCAGTGCCAAGCATGCCTGTTAAGCGATGGAACTTCCGCAAGGCCAATTGGAGTCACTACATTGCTTTGACGAATAAATTCGCAAAGACTTTGCTGCCGCCTGATTCAGTTGATGTGGATGCGGCTTACCAGGACTTCTGTAACACCATTAAGAAAGCAGCCAAAAAGACTATCCCAAGCGGGTACCGAAATAACTATATTCCATGTTGGGATGCAGAGTGTGAATCCCTCTATAAAACCTTTTTTCTGCAGTCTCCTCAGGGAGACGACTCAAGTTTGGCTGCTACAGCTCTGCTTGCCAAGCTTGACAGAAAGCGGAGGGATCGATGATTCGAAGCAGTTTGGAGTATTGACTTCTCACACTCTAGTCGAAAAGCGTGGAGTATTTTGAACAACCTTACTGGTAGGTCACGACACTCTCCTCGTCACTGTCCCGTTTCAGCCGATGCTATTGCATCTCAGCTGGTTAGAAATGGGAAATACAAGGCTGTTGACCACAAGTCTTCTCAACTTGTCTCTCAAGAAGTGTCTGTCCATTGGAGGGCCACAACACCAGACGCAGTAAATATCTTTGACAATTTCTCACAGAGAGAATTTGCTGCTACCTTCCAACATTTAAAACTATGTAAAGCTCCGGGACCTGATTCCATCTGCTCAGAGCTTATACTCCATGCCGGAGCTGCTTTGAAGTCCTGGTTACGTGACTTCATTTCTTCCTGTTTGCGCCGACTCAAAATTCCCAATATCTGGAGAAGAGCGCTTGTGGTCGCGATCCCCAAACCAACAAAGTCCGTGGGGACCCAAAGAGTTATCGACCGATATCTCTGCTCTGTGTGACCTACAAAATCCTCGAAAGGCTTATCTACGCTGCGTTGAGCCATTAGTCGATCCACTGCTCCCTAAAGAGCAGGCTGGGTTCTGACGCGGGAAGCCAACCGTAGATCAAGTTGTTCTGTTAACCCAGAATATCGAGGATTCTTTTGAAGCTATAAGGGTGGTGCCGTATTTATCGATCTGACAGCTGCTTATGACAATGTCTGGCACCGTGGCCTTACCTGCAAGCTGCTGAGACTACTTCCGGATAAGCACGTGATCAAAATGATTATGGAGCTTGTCCGAAATCGAAGTTTCACCTTTACCACCGGTGACAGCAAGCTAAGCAGGCTACGCTGTCTTAAAAACGGCGTTCCTCAGAGATCGGTCTTGGCTCCCCTCCTATTTAACATCTATACGTACGATCTTCCTTCCATGATTTCCAGAATGTTTGCTTATGCTGATGACTTAGTATTGTTGCATTCTTCTGGAAACTGGAAGGACTTGGAGGGGACTTTAAGCCAAGACATGTCTACACTTTCAGCGTATCTCCAGACTTGGAGGTTAAAGCTCAGTCACACAAAGACGGTGACGGCAGCCTTTCACTTAAATAACCGAGAAGCCAAACGTGAGCTAAAGGTCTACAATTACGGTAGACTTTTACCGTTCTGTCGAACCCCTACTTATCTTGGGGTAAAACTGGACAGATCACTCATGTTTCGTCACCATTTAGTGTCATTGCGCAAAAAACTATCCTCGCGCGCAACACTGTTGAGGCGACTCGTGGGCTCAGGATGGGGTGCTGGTACTAAAACACTACGCATAACCACCTTATCTCTATTCTACTCAACAACTGAGTACTGTGCGCCAGTCTGTTGTCGCAGTGCTCACACTCGTCTCATCGACAGTGTCTTGAACAAAGCCTTGCGCATAGTTACTGGATGCCTGCGTCCCACTCCAACAGACCGCCTACCTGTACTCTCAGGCATCCAACCAGCTTCGCCGACTGGGAGCGACACTTTCCTTGGCTCACCGTGGATCTATGGACCCTGATCATATCTTGCATGGTCTATTAAGTGGGTCCTCGGATACTCGCCAAGTGAGACTTAGATCCAGACGCCCGTTTGTGCCAGCTGTGCGGAATCTTTTGGACAACCTTGCCAGACTTGGAATCCGCGCTTCTGAAGGGACAAATCACAAATGGAAAACGAAGTACTGTAAAATGCGTCCAGGCTCCGTGTTATTGTGCCCAGGACCGGTGCCAGGCCTGTTGGAATGGGATTATCCCGAGAAGCTTGGGTTAAACTCAACCGCCTGCGGACTGGTGTTGGCCGATTCCATTCGTCCATGCACAAATGGGGTCTCGCTCCTTCACCGAATTGCGAGTGTGGCGCCTCTGAGCAAACCGCAGACCATGTACTAACAGCGTGCCCTATACATCGGGCACCACATGGAGCACGAGGACTGACGGTTTTGGATGACGAAACTCGATGCTGGCTTAATAACACCACTGCCAGCATCTGATTTAGGCAGTGCAGCAGCCTTGGGTAGTAAAAGGATAAACCCTCGGCCCCAGTCCTGCTTGTGTGTGACCTGTAGTGGATGCCCTTCAAACGATGACGACGACGACGACGAAATCAAACCTAAAATTGGAATGTTTTTAAATGGAGAATTAGGTCCAAGAGTTAAACCTTTTCCGAGTACAGGTTTTTTAAAATAATAAAACCTTCTTTGTCTTTTTGTTCTTGGTAAAACAAGACCTTTACCACCTAACACTGCGGGCAGCAAGCTTCCTGCAAGACCTGCTAAAAGAGTTCCTAGAAAGCCACCCTGTTTAGAAATCTGTAATTTGAATAGTTTTAAAGTAACACCAGAACTTTTGCTTTTGCAGAATTTATCTTCTTCATTTGTGTATTTGTTAAACCAAGAAAATCTGTTCCACTTAATTGATTAGAATTAAAATTAAATGTAAGTCCAGTTTTCTTTTTAAAAGCTTATTTTATTTTTTCTTTTTGATTTGGTGATAAATTTAATCTTACTTTAACATACATTTTAATATATACTTAGACAATTATATTCGTTGGGCCTGACAGTCCTTCTAATTTAAAGTAACGATCAGAGAGCACAACTGCACACACATAAAAAGGCTGGTCAGCATTGTTTGCTAAATTCCGAAAATTGCTTCCGAGATTAAATCTTATTACAATATCAGCTGAGCTGTTTTTAAGTCGATTATTGTGTTACTTATATCAAAATGATGTATTGAATATAAATTTGCCCAGTCTTCAGCCAATAGTTGACAGCCCGTGTCAGAGTCTTGGTATTTATTTACAGCCTATAAAAAGCTCATGTAGAATCTTGAATAATTTCTGTTTTTTTGGGAAAAATTACATTCAAATTCTCGTTCAGGATATTGCACGCTGTTAATCCTACAGCTAATGCGTCTTAAGTTAACATAATCAAAAATCATGTTATTTATTTCTTGGTTAGAATCTCGTTTACTTGATTGAAAAGCTATAAACAAATTTCTGGGAAGTTCAGTTCCAGGTTGTGTTGTAATTCTCCATGTCATACTTGTTTGGGTTGGTTGGAACATTATTCGATACACCTCATTTGTTCAAAATACAGTTCTTTTATATATCCTTTTACCAGCATAGAGTCCATTTCTGATTCGAATCTCAAACTCGGTTTTACTTTAGGCATCCATAAAGATATATGATTTATATTAAATTTTCCAGCAGCAACACCGTTTGCTCGCATAATGTAATTATTAGAAATTTCCCTATCAAGAATTAAACTGTGTTTTACACCATGAAATACCTTATCGATATCACGACAAAATCCGAATATCTGCAAAAGTGGAAGCATTAAAGTGATTTGTTTGTTTCCAGTAATAATGTTCTGTCTCGCTGTAAAGCCTAAATTTGCTTGTTGATTGTTGTTGTATGTTTCTATCAGATCTCGAACACCAGCACAAACAACATTTGCGTTTGCGTCTTCTGCTACGTTAGTAAAATTTTGCTTAAAAAAAACTCCACCAGTTCCAGTGTCTTTGTACCACAACATATTAGATGCAGTTGATTTTTAATAATCATCACTAAAGCTAACTAAGTTCAATATTGTTGAAGCTTGTGGTAAATAAATGGTAATGTTTTCTATCGTTTAGTTATTTAATTGATACTGAGCAGTTTGAAACAAAGACCAACCATTGTTTTCTAATGAAATTGCGTCATGGTTATTGTAAGAAGCGTCTGCATTAGTTTGGAGTTTTCCTCTAATTTCAAGAAATGCTTTATGTGGTAGAAGAAATACGTCTTCATCTTTAGTTTCGAAAATGGGTTGTCCATCTTTGTTCATATTGTTAGTATCTCTTGGTAAATACTCCACATATTCAAACTCGGTAATTGAGTTGTCTATTAAGTTACTTTCATTAATTTGCAAATATGGATTTGTTACTTGTGTCATTTTATTATTACGAAATATAATTTTTAAATCCTGAATCCGCAATAAAATTACTTAATATTGCTCTTGACCTATTGTTAAGAGCTGTCTTTGATATTTTGTTAAGAACTCTCTTTTTAATTTCAGATTTTACACCAGTCGGAACCCTATTAACCCATCAATGCCCAGCGTATGATTTATCATATGCTAAACTAAGTATTTTATAACTTTCATAAAAATAAGCATGGTGGTTCTAGAATTTTAGTTTTTCAAGATTTTTAATTGTTTTGAATTAACTTTTTATGTTACAAAGTTTAAAACATGTATTTCAACATTGAGCAGTGAAACAAGTAATTTTTTACGACTGATATTTTTTTATTTTAATTTTAGGGGGTGGAGATTTTATATTGTCAAAATCGAAATGATTTGTAGATGCAAATGATTTTTTTGCTTAATATATTATTATTTGAGTTGCTGAGCCATCTTTTGCAACCAAAGTGATATTTTGGTTTTGTTTATACATAAAGTTATTATTGTTTGTTTATTGCCTATGATAAATCATACGCTGGGAATTTGTGTGTATATAACATTCGAAATAAAGTTTTTAAGATTTAAATAACAATCGATAATTCTGTTAATTATAAGTCGAAAACAGCAAAGAAATTATAAATTTAAGATATTTTGTTCTTTAAATGTCAAGTTTTTATATCTGATATTCATTCCTTTACATAGAAGTAGCCTATTTACTGACAGGTAATGGTTGTACAAATAAAAATGAAAAACTGTTTATATTTAATTTTTTGCTTCCAGATCCTATATAAAAATGCCTAAGAGAAAATTATTTCATATAGAAAGAAACTCTGAAGGAATCTTAAATATTATTGAACCTTGTGATGGTACTGAACTTTATTGAAGAAATTGATAATGCTGACGAACTTAAATGGTGCTACTTCCACCAATACATAGAGATGATTCGGATAAAAACGATGCCTCAAGTGACTGTGACGAAACTTCAGCAACTGTACGAGATATCGGTAAAGATATTCTTGCAGAGAAAGGTGAGATTGGAGCCTGTAGTAAAGTTGGTGTTGAGGTTCTGGATGTAGACAAGGAATTAATACAAAGCTCTGCTAAGAAGCAATGTTCACGTGCAAAGAAATGCTCTCGCAAATGGCATAATAAACCATTGAAACAGTCTTATGAAAAGTATAATTGTGATTTTAGTGAAACTGAATCTTCGATTATAACAAAATTTAAAGACCAAAATTTCGAACCAATTGATGTTTTCAAGGATTGCTTTTCTGAAGATATAATGAATTCTATTTGCAGAGAAACCGTTAAATATGCCGTACAAGGCGGTGACTTTCAGTTTACTCTGTCTGTAGATGATCTTTATAAGTATTTTGGAATTCTATTATTATCAGGCTATAATAAATTGCCTCAGAGAAGAATGTATTGGGAGACAAGAACTTATTCAAACAACTTTTTGGTTTATCATGCAATGAATAGAAATAAGTTTGAGAAAATACATAAGTATCTGCATTTCAATGACAACAGTAAACTTGATGCTTGTGATAAACTCTATAAGGTTAGGCCTCTTTAGATCACCTGAATGATAAATTTTGCCAGTATGCAGAACCAATGGACAACCATTTCTCTCTTGATGAAGCAATGGAGCCTTATTTTGGACATCACGGGATGAAGCAGTTTATAAGGGGCAAGCCCATACGTTATTGTTTCAAGTTTTGGTGCCTTACCAGATCAGATGGATTTTTAGTGAAATTCTATCCCTATACAGGTGCAGGAGACAAAATTGCAGGTAAAACATTGGGATCTTCAGTTACAGAAAAACTATGTTTACAGTTTGTACCAGTGGGGTCATGCATTTATATGGACAACTATTTTACCTCTCTACCTCTGATGAATACCTTGGTTGAATAATGGGATCTTTTGTGTTGGGACTATTCGAAATGATAGAACGGAAAAAGCACCGCTATAAGATATAAGCAAAGCTGAACGAGGTACATACTGTGCAGTTGAAGATAAAGAGAACGGAATTACACTGCTAAGATGGCACGACAATAGTCAAGTAAATCTCGTTACCAATTTGAAAGATGAGAAGGCTTTTCATGTTGGCAGCTGTAAACGATGGAAAAAATCTGAGAGAAACAGAGTATCTGTACCTCAACCAAACATTGTAAAGCTATATAATAAACAAATGGGAGGCTTTGATTTATTTGACAAAATGAGAGGTCATCACAGAGTTGGAATTCGATCGAGAAAATGGTATTGGCCTTTGTTTAGGTTTTGCCTCAATGGAAGTATTGTAGATTTATGGATTCTTTTCCGCTCTATTTAGAATAGTATTTCTCTACTAGAATTTACAAGGCAAATAGTTATTGCATTGCTGGCGGCACCAGACTTAGAAGAGGAATACGTCCTAAAACAAAGAAACAAGTTCTGCAAGTGGTACGATTTGATGAAAGAAATCACCTTGTCAATAAAATTGAAACCCAAAGACGATGTGCAGATTGCGGCAAATGTACCAAATTTGTTTGCATCAAATGCAATGTAGGCCTACATCTTGATACATGCTTTCAACATTTACATCAATCAATGGTATTTCTCTATACTGTATGTTAATTTCACTTCATATCAGAAAATTTTTGAAATAAAAATTAATAAAACAAAAAAAATAGTTTTTCTTTCATAATTCCAAAATTTTACTCATTAATTCCCAGCGTATGATATGTCATACGGTCTTAAAAACCACTTTATATTTAAAATATTCGCAAAAAATTATGTAGGCATCTAAAAGACACAAATATATGTAACATGTATGAATAAAACAAAAAAATTCAAAAATTTTTAATTTCGGGTATTAATGGGTTAAGGATCTTTGAGCCAGTGCCAATAACTTTCCTTACTTTATCATAAATATTTCTAAGAAAACTTCCTTCGATAATTTTTTGTTTTTGAAATCTAATTTCTCGTTGTGATAACATATTTATTGCTAAACTATATAATTTCTCGAAGGTGAATATAGTAAGTAACTCGTTCATTACTCATATTCACGAAGTTGTTATCTTGGTCTTTGATAGAAAAGCGAACGCTGTCAATTTGACTTAAATTTTTTATTGGAACATAAACTTTTTGTTTAGGTTCAACTTGAATTAAATATCCTGGTAGAACATTAGGACTAACAGTAAAAAGCAGGTCACTGGACACTCCATTTATGTAGCTTCCTTCAATTAAACTGCAATGAGTCTGGAAGCTATTAATATTAGTAATATTTACAATGTTTTGACTGTCATGTATTCTGTTTCCGACTAAGTATGAGGAATCAAAACCTAAGACACTATTCAATGTGTGTGGAGGGCGGAAATCAATGGAGTAATCATTTTTAAGTTCAATTCTAGATTTCAATGTATTGTAATTTGGTGTAAGAGTAATACTATTTTCATCATCACTCTTCGCTCTGATTAGATACTTGATTTCATCGTTAAGGTCTTCCGTGTTGTAGCTACCAGGAGGTATTTCAAAAAACCTGGATCCATTCTCGCCAGTTGAATAATAAAAATTATTATTAAGGATTGTAATATTATGCCAAGAATACCATATTTGAGAGCTGATTATGCCATCTCATAACTTTTTTTGATGTTTAATTGCAATGGGGGATTAAAACTAGTTACAAAGTTTTCTGAGGTTTCCTGACCTTTTCTTGAGTCAAAAAAGAGTGGTATTGATGTCATTTTAAAATAGCATTATATAATTTTTGATAATCACAAGGTGAAATGCATTTGTGGGACTTCAATTTTTTTAGTATACTTGTAATTTCTTTGTTTAAACAATTGTTATTATTATTATAAGCTTGTTTGGCTGCTACTAACAAATTAAGCCTTTCACACAATTCATCAGGACTTTTAAACCCTCTTCCAACTGTTAATTCCTTTTAGCAATTTATTTAATTTTTCTCTGTATTTTCTGAACACGCTTATCTGTTTGTCAATCGTAGCTGTATAAGTATCTTGTCGTCTTCGCTGTGCACCTAATCTTTTATTAATTAGTATAGTTCTGTTTTTTAAACTGGTAATGTAGTCTGGTCAACGTTTTACAAGCTCAACTATGTCTGTTTCTAGATTATGTTGTGCTAACAGTTGTTTTTCTTCATCACTGAAATCTATAGTATAACTCGGCCTTTCTTCTTGTAATTCTTTAATTAGTTTGTCTTGCCTTTCATCTCTTTTCTTCTGAGTTTCTTCAATTTTTTTAGTGATGTAAAGGAAAATTTCAGAAGCAGATTCTTGTAATTGTTGTTTGGACTGAATTTCGTTTTGTAGCCTTTTTTTAAGAAGCTTTCGATTGTTTAGGTATTCTTCAATAAGCTTGTTTTTGTTTTTTAATTCTTCTTCTTTTACAAAAGTCATTTTTTACTATATAGCATATAAAAGCTTAAGCCCAAAAATGGTCAAAGCATTTTTTGTAACGAAGAGGTGTGTGCAGAGCTGTTTTGTCCAACACCATAAAACTGTATGAATTTTTAGTTGCTTCACGGTAAATTGATTCCATTTCTAGTCTTGTTATGTCTTTTGCATGATCGACAGAAATATGCTTAATGTTTTTGTTGTCTAGGTTTCCAAAAAACGCAAAACAGTTTGTGTTTCTTCTAATGTACTTTGCAGTGTCAAAGTATGATTGAGTGAGATAATTACAGTTACAATTTCTATTATGAGACAAACAGAAATACTCCTTTATTTTGTTCATGTTGTCTAGTTCTATATCATCAAAAACTATAACTTTTTGTTGGGAATCAAGCTCTTCTACTGGAGGAATATCTTCAGGACTGAGTATTTCAATACCTTGTTCTTGCAGAAATTGATATTTATTTTGGTCTGAAGTAAGGGTATACACACAACAAGTATTATAATTCATCCATTTAAGAATCATATTTATAAGCAAATTTGTCTTTCCCGATCCTGTTGAACCAACTATCATGTAGTGACAATCTGGAAGAAAATAATGGTGTTTAACGTGATTATTATTATCACTTAAATATTTATCAAAATTTATTATATCCATTTATATTAAAGACTGATAAAAATGAGTATTTCAAAATTTGGTCCAACTAACTCTTCAGCACCAACCAAAGTTATAGGAATTGAAAATAAAGTTTTCAAGTCAGGAGACATAATGTATGGTGACCTAAACTTGAATGGTCACAGTATTAAAAACTTAACTAACCCTGAAGAAGAATCTGATAGTGTGAACAAAGGATTTTTGGATAGCAACTTTATACGCTTTAAAGATAATATCCAATTAAATACAAAGTTAGCAGTTATAGGTAATGACAGAATTGCATCAAGTAGTCCTATTCAAGTTCAAGGTCGTAATCTTATTGGTTTGAGCTCCATCAGACCTTTATCACACGAAAATTCTATTTCAAACAACATATATATAACGCTGGGGGATTCATTGTATTTAAGAGGCGTTTCTGACCCGACACTCCCTTTAGATAGAGTAAATAAACAATATGTTCACGAACGTTTTAAAAATGTATTTTCAGATGACATCGATTTACATGGAACACATAAAATTATAAATTTAAGTGATCCGATAGATCCTACAGATGCAGCAAATAAACAATATGTAGATAATCACTTCAGCAGTGATTTGAACTTAAACAATAATCGAATTACTGGATTAGCAGATCCTATTGATGATCATGATGCAGCAACAAAAATATTTGTCCCACAACCAGCATATGATGTTTATAAAGCTTTTTGTAACAGTGAAAATAGAGAAATACAATTAACACACCTCGGTGGTAAAAATAATTTGTGCACACTGTACAATAATAATGAGATTGGTTTAACAGACATATCGTTTGGTAATGTATTGCAAATATCCATAAGTTGTTCTGCTATAAATAATACTTCAGGTACGTTGGCTGTTGAACTTGTTGAACCTCGATCTTCTAAAATATTAAAGATTTAACATACGTCGTTTACCTGTTGAACACCCACAACAACGCACGTACAATGCAACAATTGTAGTACAAACTATTTCAACAAGTAAAAAATTTGTATGTGAATATTCTGCTTCATCGAGAGAACAAGCATACTTTGAGTTTAATGTGGTATTTATGTTCGAATTAATTAAAATTGTATAAGATAAAGGAAGTGATGAACTTTAATCACATCAATAAAAATTTAACTGAAAGACAAATCTCTGAATTGAAAAATTTATATCAAACTTATCATAAACTGTATTGGTGTTATAAGAAGATGTACAAAAAATATAAAAGATGTGACTTAGCCTTAAAACTATCATCTGTTATTCTTACTACAATAGGAGCAGTAGTTGGTTTTTTAACATTAAACCCCATTTTTTTAGCAAGTGTTGCTGGTAGTGGTGTTCTTTTACAAACAATAATTACCAAGAAAAATTTTACTAAAAAAGCTGAGGCCTGTAGATATGGTTTTCAATCTTATCAAAAATTGTTAAGCAAGTTGAAATACCTTTTCAGATCTGGTAATTTTAATGACTTTTTAGAAAGAGAACTTGCTATGATTGATGATCAAGTTGCAGATGCATGTCCACCAATTTCTGATCATTTTCAAAAAATGTATTATTCCAAATGATATCATAATTTTTATGTAATTCTGAAGAGATTTTGTATGATGTTTTTTCGAAATATCTAACCTTCTAAGATTTTATCAATAAAAAAGTCTACTTTAGGAAATCTTTTAGAACTAATTGTTTTCAGTTTACTTTCCAGAATTCTCCAAACTTTCATAAATGCTTCTATTTCATTAGAAGAGAGCTGAAGTTTTTTCAGTTTACGTAAAATATAATCAGTTCTACTATAAACTATTTTATATGGAATAACATTACTTTGATTATATTCAATCTAACCATGAATAATTTGAGGTCCGTGAACTAGACCACAATTAATACAATTCCAAACTCCATTAATAAGTTTAATATTTGAATTTTGACAACATTATCTTTTTATATTATTACACATTTTATGCTTAAGTTAAACAAATTTTTCTAAAGAAAAACTGAAAAACTTTCTAAAGAAAAACTGAAGTAACCTGAGGGCATGATGCTTAAGTTAAACAATGACCGTAGGCAAAACTCTCAATTCCATTATTGCAAATATATCTTTTATCATCAAAAGATGAAAGAGATTTTTTGTTGATTTTCAGCGAATAAATTTTATGATTTTCACTTCTAATCATTTTCATTTTATGATACATTTGATCATTGTTAAATAGTATTTTTTTGTAATCTTCATGTTTGATTACATTCTTGACAATATTTTTTTTAATTCCTTTTGCCTTTTTACAAGTAATTTCATCGTTCTGGACGTAGCTGTACATGTTAGATCTAAGCCCAACAAATTCTACAATCGGTACGCCTTTGGCTTCATCTTTTATCTTACCAATTACTTTCTTATTTGTTGGATCGTAAAAACCTGAATTTTTATTATAATCACTGAAATCGAATTTATCTTTGTCAGCCCAAAAGTCTTTGTATATGTCTTCTGTTCTAATGTTGTAGGTTAATGAATCTGTGTCTGTAAACAAAAGTTTTGCATTGCTGCCATATTTCTCTTTGATATAATTGTAATGAAAATCATGCATTAATGTTTTCGAGATATCAAAAATACACATTCCTACATAGGCTGGCCGGTTCATGGTTAGCGATTCTTTGATTTTATGAACAGCCACAAGGTTTTCACTAAATATCTTGCAACTGATAAAAGTTGGTTTTGAAACGTGTTTTAAAAGTTTTTTCGGGTCGTTAATAAGAGTAACATTAACGCTTTTACGTAGATTTTCAATCGTTTTTCCAAATACTGAGTTATTCATAAGCTTGAAAAAATCTTTTTCAAAGCTAGACTCTGCCGCTGTTTGTTTTTGTGTGTTGAAGTCAATATACGTTTTTAACCAAGGTGATTGGTCAAATTCTAAAGCAGAATGCACTTTTGTAATCTTTAAACCTAAGTCGAGGTATTGCTTTAAATTTTTATAATAAAGAACGTAATTTTTCTTAGGTCCTAAATTAGGCACCAACTTTTTAACTCTTCCAACCTTTATATTAAATTTCTTGCAATAGTCTGATAGCATACGATTTTTAATTTTTAGCCTCTCTGGAGCTAGTGCATAGTCTTTGTGTTCAGGATAGTCCAGATCAACCTTAAGAATGAGTCCTTTATTACTTTTTTCTGTGGAATCAATTTCATCTTCAGAAACCTAACAAATAGTTTTTTTTTAAATCAATTTTGTCTTCAGGAACCCATCTAAAGCCTCCTATGGGTAGATCTTTACTCATTGCCCATCCATACAAGTTGTTTGCATCGAGATACGTAATATAATTTGATGGTTTAGTAGGATCATAGTCGCTTATGTACTTATTGTTAGCTTTTGCATATCTTTCACAAATGTATGAAACACCACCCCTGATTCCTCTTTCAATGAATTGAAATGTATTAATGTTCAACATTAATTCCAGTTCGACTCCAGTCTTTTTAAGCATTGCATCCCATGATAAACCAGGTGATGTGAAGTAATGACAAGGATCTAATTTGTAATACCTAGGACATGTCTTGCGAAATTTTTCAAATACATCTGCTGATAACAAAACATCAGACTTGAGATACAAGTCGTGATATTGTCCCATAGATTCCAAATTAAACGTATTCCACACATTTTGAGCATGTTTTTAATCTTCGTCAGTTATATGTTTATCGCTTAGCATACAAAAAAATTTCTTTTTTGATGGGAGGTTTTTATCATTAAACTTATCAAAGCCATCCATATAATCATACGGATAAACACCTCTTCTTTTCATAAGTTTTACATCTGGAATTCCTGTGACGTGTACTTCATATCAGAAATTGTTATATTTTTAGCTAATTTTTCCAATGAGTCATTCATAAACTGAAGGCTACCAATGAATTTCAAATTATTGGCTAAAAAAAAAGCCATTTATTTTTCTAAATTGTTTGGAAATCACTAATATTCATCTTGAATTTTCTCATTTCTTACATAATCAAATGTGAATCATATCCCTTTAAATTGTTAAAAATTACAGGTATCTTATCAGTCAGTCTAAAGCTGCTATTACATTTATTGTGTGCCGGGCCTCTATATTTTCCTGTAATATGACAGTGATCTCTGACTCTGACGTCATCCTTGGTAAAGTATTTTTGACAAATGTGACATTCTATAGCAGCTGCAAATTCTTCTTCTTCCATACTTGTTAAATTTATAGGTTGGTTAAAATAATCTTTTTTTACTTTTTTGCAATATTCTGCTTCCTTTAGCATAGCCTCAAAAAATTTATAAACAGCTTTTTCACCTCTATACAGTTAAATGGGTTTACTAAATTTATCGTCATAACAACAAACCAACTTGTATATAACCACAATCTACGTGTTTTTGATATTTTTCTGTGTAGGCCTTGTTATCATCTGGTTGACAGCTGTCTATCTTTTGAGTTAGTGTTTCAAAATTAGCATATATAACAAAAGGAGCTGGTAGCTGTTTATGAAACTTTTTAAATTGTACCGAGCTACCTTTTTTAGGCATTCGTACGGCTTGCTTTCTATTAACAACAATGCAGTTTGATGTGTGATTGTTAAGAATTTCTTCCATCGGAAAACATTGAAGACAGTATTTATAGAAATATTGTCTGTGTTGATGCTTGTTTTGTTTAAACATGAATTTATTAAAGTCTTTTATCCAAACCTAATGTTGCTTTTCTTCTTCACATATCAATAAAAGATCAAGAGTTGTTTCAGTTACCTTTTGAGAAACGTATAAAGGAAAGCGATTTTTGTTTTCATATCCAAACACATTAATACTTATGTTATTTTGATCTTCAATTTTCGGTATTTGCTTAATTGAAACTGGAAATTCTATTCCATCATAATTCAGTGTGTCTACGTATTTTTGTGATAACTTATTCTTTCACGATTACCTTTCACTTTGTCACTGTACACTTTAGTTAGATAACACCATCTAAAACATTCATTGTCCTCATTTTTTATATTGATAAGCCCTTTCTTAGCATTTTTTTTTTTATTTCTTAGCATTTTTTTTAGCATTTAAAAAAAAAGAAAAAAAAAAGATTCTTAGCATTTCTAAGTTCTTTCGGTAATTTTATATACGAACTTGCATTTAGGGGTATATATTTTACAAGGTTAAGATAGTGTGCGTCAACTGAAGAAATCACCCACCCCGAACCTTCGCTGAGCCAATCTCCAATTTTATTTATTATTTGGTTCGCCGCATATTCTAACATACCATTAAAATCTTCCTGCTTTAAGATAATAAATGTTTTACAGTTAAAAAAAGCTTGTTTGGTTATTGTTTCAGATCCTCTTTGCTTTTCAAAAGTAATTTTAAGAGTAATTATTGCTTTCAATCCATTCATTATTTTCACCTCTAACCGCAATTTATCTTCAACAAAATTCTTTGTAGCAAATAACTGTTTCTCTGGATCATCATAATAAACAATGTCTCCTCATAAGATTTCGTAAAGTCTTTTAGAGCCGTCTTGAGTAATTTTACCTTAATTACTTTTTTAGGAAAAAGATTCAGAATTTTTTTGAATTGAATTAGAAACTATTGCTTTAGTTCTAGGTGGTACGTAGTTCATCAACCAATCAGCAAACTCATTCACACGCTTTTTAATTTTAGCAGATGCGTTACCAGCTATAGTTTTTAAGCTGGGTAGAAATCGTTTATATTGAGTCGGTATCAATGCAGGAACTCCAATATCTAGAACCGGGTTATCTAAAATGTATAATTGATTCATATTTATACTATATGTTATGATAAAAGCTTAAATTATTTTTATTCTTAAAATAAATTTTTCGTTTGATTCGTTTTGAGATATGTGTGTTTATTTAAAGTTTATGTTTACTTACCAATTGTTTGCGTTGTTTTTTTATTGTATAACTAATAAAAAAGATATGTAAACTAAAATATACGGTAGCATTAAAATACATCGGAAACCACTTTTTATTCATTTTTTAAAAATTCTATAAATGCCGGTTCCAAAACGTAAAAATTAAAAAAGATTTTTTAAAGACATCAAACACGATAAATTCTCAAATTTTTAAAAAATCTTGTTTTAAAAACTAAGATTGCCAATGTTCAGATTTCAATTGCATCGGACACGGCTTCCAGTTAAATTTTTTAAAAATAATATAAATGCCGGTTTCAAATCAATAAAAATTAAAAAGAATTTTTTTAAAATTTTTTATTGATTTACATGGTAAATTCACACATTAATAAAGATTTAAAAAATTGCACTGGAAGCGGCATTTTACATGCTACTAAAGAAACCTAAAAAACACAAAAACAATAAGCAAATCTATTTTGCAATAAAACGAAAACCGTATCGGCACAAGACAAAACTTTCTGTTTTTCCATTTATCTATTTCTCATTTTTACTTTTAGTCTTAAGCCTTCGATCATGACAAAAGAATGCGATGGCAAGCGTCAGCGTCAGAAATTCAATTTTTTAGAATCTTAAGAGTTACTTTACTTGAGAAAGTTTGTAACTTTGAGTTAAATAATCGCTAAATCTTGTTTCATTACTTTTTGAATTAAAAGATCTCTGTTTCAAACTTAGTTATATGTACTCATTCACATAGAACAGGGGTATCCAACCCACGGCCCGCGGGCCGCATGTGGCCATCGAAGCCTTTCGGTCCGGCCCGCAAAGGAATTTTTAATCAGACACTCCATCGAGTTAAATTATTGCAGTGCATTTGAACTTCTACAACAGATATCAGCAAGATATGCTGTCATTTGTATGAATCCCACAGATTCAAAGTAAACGAGCACGTCACTGTTGCGATCTGCCGAAAAGCGTTTATTTCTTTTCGAAGTTTTTTTTTTATTTATTTTCATTTTTATTCACAATCAACTTGAAATTAATCATAGTGCATGTAGAAATAAAGATTGTGAATAAGGAACCAGCGACTAAACGATGTACGTTATTAGATTGTTATAAGTTGCAGAAACCTGTTCAGTACCCGAGCCCTCGACAACCATCTTACTTCAGTGTAAAAGAGAAGAACACAGTAGGTGGACAGAAACTGCATCCTACACCTCACACGTAAATCCTTAACTGGGTCGGTAATATAAATTTAGATACAGTTTGGTAGAGAAGTTCGCACCCCAAGAAGTCCCTTCTCGCACCCCCAATTGAGAACCGTTGTTCTACAATCTGTGTTGCACAAGAGATGCCAAAGAGTTCTGGAAAAGCTTTTGGAAAGCCCTAATTTAGCGACAAAATCAAATTCATAATCAGAGCAAAGGTCTTATTTTTTTTTTTTTAGTGAACGCTTAGATTTGGGGACAAAAATTGTAAAAAATCTTGTTGATTCAAAGTGAAGGCCTTTTTTTTGTTTTTTTAGAGACCGCCTCATTTGGAGACGGCAATTTTGTACAAACTTGCATGACAAAACCACTATGATTGTTTCAGCGATTGCGGCCGGTGATAAACTTAGAGACCAAAATTTGGCTCGCGACGAGGAAAAGGTTGGACCCCTAACATAGAATAATGTTCATTCCACAGTACCATTGGTTTAAAATTTGAATATTTTGACTCTGTGTGGGCAAAGTTCAGCTAATATTTGCATGTCTTTTAGACTCAATTTTTTTATTTTACATTTCCAATATTTATGCTATCGTTTAGTATATTTGTGTACTACTACACTTGTAAAGTTTGATTGAGCTGTAATTATTATTCCTGCCTAACGAATGGGAAGCCGGATAAGTTTGTGCGATTCATTCAGACGAATTATTTTGCAGAATACTTTTCCATTAATGTGATGACCTTTTTTTGTCTTCTCATTAAGTTCAAATGTAAATTTTTGGATTGCCTTCTCGGAAATCGGTCGGTAATTTGAGTCGAAGACAAAAAAGTTATGCAACAAGCAAGCATTCTTGTCCTCAAAATATCTATAAATTAAAGTAAAGACCTTTTTTGTCAGCAGCCTTTCTAAAAACTAGGCTCAAATTTTGTGTTGAGCCTTTTCAGCCAAGAGTACCTTTTTTTAAATATTGGCTCGAACTGCTTGTGGACCCCCTACAACCATTCGTCGGACCCCCGGTTGGAAACAACTGGTGTACTGGGTAAAGCAGGGTTTTCATGTTTTTATTTGTTTATTATTTTCATTCCCGCCTTTATAATTATCCACTTGAATGTCAAGAAAGCGCCGTTGGAGGCGCTTTATATAGACCAACTTTCAAGCAATTACCCCAACATGCTTTCGGAGATACCAAGATGTGGTCCCCCTGTTGTTGTATTTCAATCTTGTAGACACATAATTTTGAAGATGGTAACGTATGTGTGTGACAAACTATGGCGCATGAAACAAGTCTTGTCATGCTTTTCTAAACTTTATTCCGTTGACAAAGTGAACAGTAGTTTACGATAGAATAATTAAAACTCGGTCAATTTCAGTGCTGTTTTTTCGTTTATTTTTCATTGATTTTAATGGTTGACACACTTTTCCTTTTTTTATTCTTTCGGTAATTGATGCTATATGTAGAACAATAAAAAAGTTTAATCCAAATTTGAAAGTTGTAAAAAATGCGGACGTTACCAGGACTCTACGGCAACTGCAGAAATTTAGAGAGTTTCTAAGGTACTTTCTTTACCAATTTAGAAAGTTAGGCTTGCAAAGAAACAATCACCCGAAATTAAGAAGCAATAATAATTTTCTACTCTTTTATTTCAAACCAAGATTTTTGAAATGCTTAATTGCCTTGTTTTTTTTTCTCTTACAGGTCTCTTTCCACTTGCTATGGCATATGCAGCTTTTTTAATTTAAAAAAATATTTTAATTTGAAGAAGTAATAAATCAAAATTTAGACATTGTAGATCTCAGACTTACAACCTAAATTTACAAGACGTAACTTTTCAATACTTTGCAAAAGTCGCATTACAGAAACTTCTACTTACTTTTATCTTTATTTATTAATTTTTTCTCTATTTATCATTCTAACTTTTTGGAAAATGTCAACAACGTTTGTTATACTTCTAAGTAAACTGTCGTCTGATTACTCTGACCTGCTCCGGAAATGCCAAGATGTTACTGTTTAGTTGAAAATTTTTAATTCTTTAGTTTTTATTTAGAGATAGGACTAAAATTTAAAGCTGCTTGCCAAGACTGTCAAGCAGAGGATAGAACGTGGAGTGTTTTTACTAAAGATACAACAGAATAACGCGAGTGATTTTTGAACCGATACAATCTCGATCGCATTTGCCATCAATTGGACGCTTCTTTCTACTCGGCCACGCTGCCAATTTTTCTTTTTTTGCACATTCTTTTCGACATTAACCAAAGTTCATAACCATAGGTGAGAACGATAAAGAGATAGATAGAAGTATAGAGTGCATGTCTTTTTGGACTATTGTAGTTTCTTGACAACTCACTAATACAGAAGTCTTATTATTTCACGTCTTTGGTTGTTCTTTGCATTTTTCATCGCTTTGTTTTTTTGCAAAACGAAGGCAAGTAATTTTGTCACACTTTTCCAATTCATATATATAAATACAGCAAAAGCAATAGATAATAAATAATAAATAGCAGTCTTATCTGAGACCAACGCCCCCCTTGAAAAGTTTCAAACTTTAAACTTTTTACAATTTCTAACGTGGTGGCTGACAGCTTACTGTAAAATTGATCTAATGGTAAGCAACAACTGACCATCAACCCTCTACCCTGGCGGTGGGTCAAGAACAGTGAAGGCAAGACTTTTCAGTTGGTGTGTCAAAAAAAATTTTTTTGTATTTTTTTCTCATCGCGTGTCACTTTTAAATAACAGTTTTTAATTTTAGGCATATTTATATTTTTATTTCGAATCGATCTCGTATTTCCGTATTTTTATCCCAAAATCATGGTGATTTCTACAAAAAAAGGTCTTCACTTCGAATCGATCTCGTATTTCCCACTTTTCGTTCCGACTTTATAATGATCTCTAAAAAAACATATGCAGCAAAATGAAACTATGTGCGGTATTTTCAAAGGGGGGCCCAAGGCAACTGCTTCACTCGCCTCACCCAATATCCACCACTGCTCGTATTAGGAACCACTGAAAATTTTCTGTTAACTTTTCACTATCGTGTCAGACAAAATCTCTTCGCGTGTCATAGTTTTGCCATCATTGGTCCAGAACAATTGGCCGCGTCATTTTTCTTTAACTTCAGAAAATTTTTTTGCAAACATTTTATGACTAAATATAACTGTGCATAAATATATTCCGCAATTTATATTTTAAAGTTGTACTTCTTTATGACTCTATGGCCAGTTAGGCTGCGGCCAGTCTGGTGCGGTCAGTTGTCCCATTCCGGCTTGCAGTATCTTTCAAATCTTTTTTTTGAGCAGTTGAGTCATTTGATAAAAAGCTAAAATCTTTTGAATTTAGGGCTTCACTTTACTCTTTGTTATATTTTACTAATAATAGCATTTACATTGTTTTCGAAAGACAAAATATAATCTAACATCTATTGAAATTGATTCTATTTGAATAAGTATGTGCAGAAGTTTAATAAAGGAAAATTTATAAACTTGAGTAATATTTAGCTGAGATTTTTTGTTAATAATGGTTTTTCAAATAATTTTTTCCAGTTATGTATTAAACAATAAATCTACTACTACTCATTGCTTATTTGAACCTGATTTAGTGATTGACAGTTTTGGATTATTTTACTGATTCATTTATTGGTTATTTTACTGATTAAAACAACTTTCATAAACACGTACGATCATAGGCAAAAAGCTCGCAAGTAATTTTTTACTCTAAATTTATCGTATCGTAAATGGGAAAATTTTAAAAGCTTCATTATTTGTGTCAATGTTTAAAAAAACATTTTTAAAATCTCAAAAATTTTTTTGTCTTTAAAAAAAGTTAAAGATGCTTTTATAAAGTTAGCCAATTATTTAACATATGCATTTGTTCTTGGCCTATTATAGTATTTAAATTTTGCAAACAGTATATCTTCAAATTTTTGTCGTTTTGGTTTGTCTACAAAGTGAAAAATAATTGCAATTCTCAGTAGGCCCTATGGTGCTGCCTGTTTAACACTTTCATATTTTCTGTGCAATTGTGTCATGCTTTTTGATTCTCACAGCTATGCAGCTATAAGAGTAGGCGATAACATTTTAAAGCCATGCAAGATAACTTTTTTAAAAATTATAACTGAAATTTTTAGGCTAGATGTTATGGCAAAATCAGAACATTCATGTTTTTTACCGGAGGAAGCTTTTGCATCTCATGGTTACTAGCGCGACAAATTTCTTCTTACGTCGGGTAAGTAAGATTTATAAAAAAAGCTTTTTAATATAACCTAGTTGGAATGCTAGTAACTACTCCTGTCACAATATTAATATTTTGCAAATTAGACCCAAAAAAAATCCCAGGCTTTTTATTATGACGCCATATGTTTTTTGTCACAAATCAGTCGGCATTTCAAGGCAATTTGCTAAAACCTTTAAAGATTATTGTGATATTAGAAACATTTTGGTTTTCTGCCGTTGAAATTGCAGCTTATAAAATCGGATCGCAGAGAAAGTCTAGTAGAATTTTATGATAGTAAATAGTTGTCGTTGTACTATGGCTGTATTGGATTATATTCTGCTTTCTGTTTTAAGCGGAGTTGCCGTTTTAGGCAAGCAGCATGAGCCTATGGAAGAATTTGTTTTGAAGTCCTTTCCGAAGGGTACAACAAAAACCACTCAGGTCGATTGAGCATCGAATACGGGTCCTTCTACTCGCAAGTCAGAGTGTTATCACACTGAGCTATCTTGCCGACTATGACATCATAGCAAATTATTTATTGTGATGTTTGCCTAACTGCTTGCTTATTGTTTTTATTCAAACATTAAAGTTGATGAAGAAAGTTTAATATGTTCTACCTTTACATCTATTTAAGAATACAGTTTTTAAAGTACAAAAGTTCATCTTTGTTTTTACTTGCAGAGACAGAGTTCAGCTTCAAGTGTTTGTGATTAGTATTAAAGAGAAGTTTTGTTTAATTTCCACTCACGACAGGCTTAAAGCCGCCTCAAAAGTACCAATTGGGGACACTGGGTTTTTAATTTAATCCAAACAGACGCTAGAAAGTTCTCTCAATGCAAATTTTACTATAGAAGCAGGTGATAATCAAAAAACGTCTTTGCAGCCTATATATTTTTCCAATAAATCAAAACCTTTTTTTTCAGTTTTCTGATTTTCATCATCTGGTTTTCTGAAACCCTAATTTTAGTTTTGAGAGTAAATCTCGGTTAAGGTTACCTCTATTTCTGCTGTGGTTATCAGTTGCTCGTAAAAAACTAAATGGAAATTATAAGTTTAAAAATCTTCCTGTATAACATTAATACTTGAGTGAATATCAACGCTCATGCTTACTACGAATAATTTAGGTCAGGGTGGTCCAAACCGCAGCCCGTGAAGTAATTTTCTGCGGCCCGCTGAACAATTTTACACAATTCAAGTCTTGTCGATTGTGGACATTGGCAAGCTTATATAACAGGGTCTCCCAAACTTTAGTATATCTGTTCCCTTTGGACACTTTATAGGTTTGCATGTACCCCCAAAATTTTGTTACGTTTCTCTAAGAAAAAAAATCTTCAGTTAGAATCAGTCTCGGATTTTACGAGTTCCGGCCCAAAATCAAGGTGATCTCTCAAAAAAAAAAAAAAAAGAATAAGATCTTCACTTGTTGAAAAGATAAAAACTTCGAACATTTCTAGCCGGCTCAGGCCTGCAAGGTCTCACAATTTTAAAAACTGGCCCGGAAAAGTGAAGAACATGGACCACACTGATTTAGGTAGCCAATTTCAAAAAAGCGTGACAATTTCCAAATCTCGTAATACCTCTTCCAAAACATTTAAACTAATTATTGTGCTACTTAAAATTTTTCAACAGATATCAGTTTTTTGTAGAGACGATACTATTTAAAAACAAATATATACGTAGTAGCAGCTGAAAAGTATGTTTATTAAAAAAAACGTCCAACAAAAGAAATTATTTAGGCGGTTTGGTTTCTTTGTTACCAGTACGTGCTCAGTTCTATTAAAAACTTTACAATCATCCGTAAAAAAGGCTACAGATATGGTAGCCAAAATTACCATACAATAATATTTTGGTCATAACTCGATCTATTTACACCATAGGCTTAGAGTGCATCCGCCTTGTCGACAGAGTGCAAAAATTGTTAAAATTCTTTTTAAAACAATCCTCATCAACATCATGTTGGTTAAACTCTTACTTTCGTCATTATGCTGTTTCCTTAAAAAAGATATTTTACAGTACTTTTCTCTAATTAGAATAGGCCCTATATAAGTTCTAAATTTTAGTCATATCGTCATACAATAACTAATAAAACAAATAAAATTTAATTTGACAGCAATATCTGGGCATCTCCGAAAGCTGGACAGTGTATTCGCTGAAGGTTGCTATAAGTTAATTTAACATGCCCGACGTTGACTTGCCAGTCAGAATTATAAATAGATGATGCTAAACCCTAGATTAAGTAAAATTTTTTTAAAAATAAGTTATTGCTTTTATATAAAATTCAAACCTAACAGACTTTTTTGCTATTAAATGTTTTTTAGGCGCGGGGAATTACTGAATGTGTGCTTGAAGTGCGGGATTGCAGATGACGGAGCTGTAGGATTCATTATAACTTCACTCTTCAATATAACAGGAATTGAAAGTTTTCTTTTTCATACTCCTTACGACCTGCCGCCGGCTTCTTCAACGTACACCAGCACCGATGCAAAATTGCAAGTAAAAGAAAATTTTTTAACGTGGTTCACAATATCTATTTTAATACAGAAAAATGAGTAGGGAATCAATCCTAACTCTGCCACTGCTTTAATGAATACAACCAAAATCACTTTTGGCCTGCAATATATTCAATTGATCGAGAAAATGCACACATGAGGGTAATTTGATTTCTTATCAATGAGGTAAATGACACATTACTGTGCAAAGTACAAAGACTCATTCAATTGCGACCAATATCACATTGGTACTTCGCTTGGTACGGCAGCATTGCCCTAATTTTTTAGCAGCCAGGAGAATTACAGTGAAAATTGACTTGGTAAAGTGCAAGCTACCTAATTCCAAAAAAAAAGTTTATCCGGACATGAAACACTAGAAAAATTGGAGACATAGTTTGGAAGCCTCAAATTGTAAAAAAGAAAAAGTAATCTTGTCGTAAACTATTAAAAAAAATTAAAGGTATAGCTTAACTTGGCGTATATAGCCTAAATTAAGAATAGAAAAATACTATTGAGGGGAAAAAATCCTCGGCTAGACAGCTGTTTCAACAATTAACTCTTGTCAGTGACGGTTTGATTTTGCAAATATCAAAAAATTGGAAGACCAAAAGACTAAAGTGACCAATGGCGACTCGCCCTTAAGCGCTGAACAGCTGCAGCACTCCCAAATATCTGCGCAGTTAAGTTCAGTCGGGATTTTAAAGCAAATTTAAAAAATAATTTAATTGGCATCATGTTGAGCTTATTTAAATGGTCAAGAAGAACCGATTGGAGCGAAAGTAAAAAAGAAATAAAATAGTTGCTCTAAGAAATAAAAAGAGAAAAAACGCCAAGCAAATTGTACTCGCAGGCCCAAAAAGGGTCCAAAAATTTTCAAAATTTTTAAAATTTGTTAAAATGCTTGAGAAATACTTGGTTTTGCTTCAACCAACTAGTTTCTTTTCAAAATTTACTTTGTTTCTCTCTAAATTTAACTCTCACTCCGATCGGTTTTTCTTCGAATAAACCGTTTTATATGGTCAAGTCTAATACGAAAAAAAAAACGATTGGAATGAGAGTAAAAAAGAAACAAAATTAGTTGCTCTAGAAAATAACAAAAGAAAACGCGCCGCACAAACTGTACTCGCGGGCCCAAAATTTTTTAAATTTTTAAAATTTGTTAAGATACTGTTCAAGGAGAGAGTATACTATTTTAACCATACCACAATTATATACAGCAACACACATATATTCATATTAAAACGAAAAAACCGTAATCATAAACGTTTTCGGCTTTCATTAGCCCTCTTCAGATGAATAAAATGTGAAAAAACTTTGCCTTCTAATATAACGATCGAGGTCAGTTACCTAATTACTTATAGTTGTTTATCAAATTTTCACAGAGATTGACACGAGGTTTTCGTAAAAGAAACTGTTGGATAATTTATTTAAAAGTGCAAACGCGAAATAATAACCGCAACGCTGATACACTACGCCAAGTTCAAATTACAGAAATAACAATCTAAAAGATATTTAGCATTTCGAATTGATCATCGTTTTTGTTAAGATAATCGAGAAAAGCTTAGTTTCTATTCAACCAACTAGTTTCTCTAAAACTAACTCTCACTCCACTCGGTTTTTTTTCGAATTAGACTTGACCGTTTTAACTACAGCTCAAAAATTTCTCGCAAAGTGACGCAAATTGACGTATATATTGACGCTTTAAATGGAAAACTAAACTTAGGTTTGAGCTGCAGTGAATGCAGCTCATTTATACAACAAGTTGGACTGGTAACGAGATCAAAATTTCATACAAGAGTCGGCTAGTTCTAGGTTCTTGTTATTCAGTTTTTTTTGCAAAAATAGGCGGTTAGATTCAAGCTACAAGATCACAGCAATTTAAATTGAAGTTTTTACGCTTTTATGAACTCCTAGCTGATAAATTATTAAAATTAGAAAGTGTAACTTACAAAGATAAGAATAAATCAATATATAGACATAGTGTTATAAATTATGCCTGCTCATTAAATAAGTAATGTAGACAGCATAAAAGTGTGGTAAATGCTCTAAATTATTATACACTATACACTGAAAAGAAATGTAAACAAAATTTGCATTTTAGTCCAGGTATTACAGTATTAAAATAAAGTTTAAAGGGTATATATGAATATTACAGACAACCTTTAAATTAAAAAATTTTCAGCATAGGTTGCATTAATATACACACAATAAAACTTATGTAGGCCTACTACGTACTTCATTGATTAATTGCTTGATATTTTATAAAATATTTTGCGAACATAACTACAATCTACTTGTACATGTATTAATCTTTGTGATGTTAAGAATAATAATAATTCGTTTATATTTCCTTTAACAAGTGCTGGTAACACAATTATGCATTAACTGACTATTTGTTTTAAACTGGATTGAAAATACTAAATATTGTTACTACAGTATCTTGTACTTTACAGTAATGTGTCGTCGTCGTTTGAAGGGTATCTACTCCAGGTCAGACACAAACAGGACTGGGGTCGAGGGTTTATCTTTCTACTACCTCAGACTGCTGCACTGCCTAAATCAGATGCTGGCAGTGGTGTTATTAGGCCAGCATCGAGTTTCGTCATTCAAAATCGTCAGACCTCGTGCTCCATGTGGTGCTCGATGTATAGGGCATGCTGTTAGAACATGGTCTGCGGTTTGCTCAGAGGTGCCACACTGGCAATTCGGTAAAGGAGCGAGACCCCATTTGTGCATGGAAAAATGGAATCACCTAACACCAGTCCGCAGGCGATTGAGCTTAACTCAAGCTGCTCGGGGTAAGCCCATCCCAATAGGCCTGGCACCGGTTCCGGGCACAATAGCACAGAGCCTGGAAGCATTTTCACAATACTCCGTTTTCCATTTGTAGTTTGTCCATTTAGAAGGGCGGATGCCAAGACTGGTAAGGTTGTCTAAAAGATTCCGCGCAGTAATGTGTCATTGGCCTCGACGGTTATTTGACTTCTTACCATTGAGGTAAATGACAAATTCCTGTGCAAAAGTACAAAGACTCATTCAAATTCGACCAATACAAGGTGTGTTTGAAAAGTATCGGGACTGTATGCTTTGCACAAACAACACTTGCAACAGTGATAAAAGCTTTGTTTTTTAAGATGGCGCAATGTCTTGTGGTTGTAAAAATGTAGTTTCAGCATTCTGTGACAAACATATGCTTTTTTACAGGCTTTTCTTGAAAGGTGCTTTACTGTAGTTCGTTTTGGGATAATTTATTTAGTAAATATTTTTTTCTTTTTTTTTCTTCTTTTGTTAACAAATAATGAGGTTGCTGAATGATGGGCAAAAGGAAAATCGTGTGCAAGTGTGTCAAGACACCCTGAAACAACTTGAAATTACACCAGATCTGCTGAGTAGAGTTGTTACCGGTGATGAGTCGTGGATCTTCGAGTACGATCCACTTACCAAACGGCAGAGCCTTGAATGGAAGAGTGCATCCTCACCAAGACCCAAGAAAGCAAGGCTGTTCAAGTCCAAAATTAAGGTGATGCTGATTGTTTTCTTTGATGTTCATGGAATTGTTCATCTAGAATTCTTGCCACAGGGCCAAACCATTAACCAGAATGTTTACAAAGACATCTTGCAACGTTTGATGCGTTCAGTAAGGGAGAAAAGAAGAGAATTGTGGGAGACAAAGTCATGGCTGCTTCATCATGACAATGCTCCTGCTCACAATGCCTTAAGCATACGACAATTTCTTGCAGAAAATAACATTGCCGTGCTGGAGCAACCACCCTACTCACCAGATCTGGCTCCCTGTGATTTTTTCTTGTTTCCTAAGCTCAAGGGAGTCATTAAAGGAACCCGTTTTTAAGACTCAAAAGCCATAACAACAGCCGTAACGAAGGAACTACGAGCGATCCCAATGGAATCTTTCCAGAAGTGCATAGAAGCATGGCAGCAGAGATTAGAAAAGTGCATTCGAGCTCAAGGAGATTACTTTGAAGGGGACAAGTTGTAATTTTTACGTGGCATTTCAAATAAAATAATTATTTACACAGTCCCGTTACTTTTCAAACAGCCCTCGTATTTTGTTTTTTACTCTAATTGTCATTTTTTTTTTAATTTTTATATGTCACACTTTATCCATAATTTATACGAGTATCTTAACTTTATAACTTTATTGTTGATTTTCAGTTTTTTACAGTAATTTTTAAGCTTTTGATTATGACGTAATTTTTCATTCTTGTATAGTAGTTGCGTAGTCGGTACACCAAGCCCCACTGGTTTTATTTTGACAACAAGTTGTTCTTATAAGTTTGTTATAAAGATTTGTTTTATGGTTTTAATTAAATAATAAAAAACACAAAAGTGTTGAATCAAAGACACAAAAACACAAAACTCAAACGCATTTTTGATTAAACTTAATTTTCGGGTTTTTCGGGCCTGAACTAGTCGGCCCGTTTACAACTCTGGTACACTGGTTTTATTTTGACAACAAGTTGTTCTTATAAGTTTGTTATAAAGATTCATTTTACCGTTTTAATTCATAGCGCATTGATTTTAGTTTAACCGAATTCTCCTTAACTTTCTGCTCAACGGCCAAGCTTTGCAAGTCTGGCCTTTATAAAAACGTTTAAAATTACTTCATTTTTAAAACAATATTCTGTACTTTCTTGACTTTTCCTAATTTGAATTGCTGAATAAGATGGTATTATTTTTGGGTGGGCCCGAACATGGGTTAAAGGGCAAAAAAGAAGTTTTTTAGCAAATTTTTGTATTTTTGCTTACTATCGCAGAATGCGTGGAATTTCAATTTCACGCTTTTATTAGTTGATATCGATTTTACAAATTTGTTGTTTTTGAGTGACAAAGCGAATTACGTCGATTGCCAAACATCAACATACATGAGGCGATGAAGAGCATATTTCATATAAAATTGCATATTCTTTTTATGAGCTTTTGGCGATTACTTGGAAACAGCTTAGACATTTATTTTCTTTTGTATATAAGAATTGTTGTTTGACTAATAAAAGTAAAGGTTGCTTAATGAAGCAGACAAAGTTCAATCTTTATGATAAGCATTTTTTATTGCACATTCTTATAACTATTCATTTTTATGAAAAAAATTAAATAAACTACTGCACATGTTACAGTAGGTTTTATGCTCACGCCTTCAAAAAATTAAACAAAACCTGACTGTTTACAATTGCTATTTACTTTGAATTTGAAGTAAGAGACCGCTTTGATTTTGAAATTTTCCTTATTCCAAAAAATTCGGAGTATTTTTCACGTATAAGTTTACTTGTTTAAGAAAGTTTTGCTAAAAGTTTATGGCTCTTTAATGTAGGTTTTTCGAACAAAAGACATAGATTAAAAACAAGATATTCTTCCATACAATTAAATTCAATAAAGCAAGAATTTCAATAAAGAAAAAATTTCAAACTTTTACTTTTATAAATTCATTTGTACTAAGTCTTAGATTTACACAAATAACTTCTTTCCGCTAACTAAATTTTCAAGACAGAGAAAAAACCTCAGCGTAGTCGAGTGGTTAGAGCGCCGGGATTGTGATCGACATGGTTTCGGTTCCAAACCTATACCCGCCATTTTGTTGTGTCTTTGGGAAAGACACTTTACGGCACTTTCCCCTGCTTGGTGGTCTTGACAAGCAGTTCTAAATTAAAGTCATATCTCTATTAAATTTCAAGCGGACAGCAATATCTTGGCATCTCCGGAAGTAGGTCGGAATAATTGCCTACCCTATGTATTAGCGCCTCCCTCGCTTTCCTGCGAGTCACAAGGATAAAAATAGAGATAAAATATAAATAAATAAAAAACGGTCCCTACGTATTGCTAATTGTTTAATAATTTTATTTCGTCAGTCATTTGAAGTTCAAAAAGAACTTTTATGTAAATGTCAAGTAAAGACCTTTTTTGATCTTCATTTGACTTTCGCAATAAGTTTTATGTTTGAATGTCAAAATATCATTTTTGAAAAAGTTTGATAACACCTGGTGTAATGTTTTTATTCTGCTATATTCCGATGTCTTTGTAGTTTTAAAATGACCTCTAATTGGTAACCTCTGAATAAAATCAACTTAGACCCTCATTTACGGATGACTTGGATTGTTTGCAAGGATTCTTCCACGTAAAACCAGGTGATGATGATGATGATGATATATTATTCATGCTTAGTAACATATGCAATGTACAGTACTATGAAGCATGAAAAGGAAACGCGACACAACGGCGAACGTTAAACATGCAGAAAGTATAGAGAGAGTTGAGAAAGAGAAAAAATAAGAAGCACGGCCGCGTTACCTAATTCAAACTAAATATTATTATTTAAAAAGACAAGAGACAAAAAAATGACAAAAAATGTGCAGTGCAGGAACGGTTATGTAAATCATTGTGAGGGACAACCGCCCTATATTTATAACTAAGAATTTAGCTCAACTGAGCATGGTGAGTAAAGAAAACCCCCCGAAAAGAAACCTCACCAGGTCCGGAAACCTTTTCTGGATGCACTGCAAATACACAAACATGGAAATAAAACAAAATATACTTATATATATATACAGTTCAAAGAGAGAATAAAGAAGTATAAAGTTTAGAAAAGAATAGAACAAAAGTTCCGGGCCCTAGTTTTATGTCCACAATTTGATGGGCTTGGGTTTTTGGTGTTAAACAAGGCTCATAATGTCAATACTTTTAGGTAAAACAGCATGATCGTAACACTCTAATTCTTATTATTGAAAGGGAATGTGAATATGTTTTAGTGATTCATTTGGATGATTTGCCTGCTTATAGCAACCTAAATGCTATAGGTCTCCAGCATTTTACACACAACTACCAGCAACACTTTGTGGATTTTGTAATAGGAGCACACACACAGAAAATTGAGCGATGATGATTGGACGCTTAAACGGTGACTGTAAAGAGAATGCCATGAGTTGGTCGGATGTTCCAGTCACATCTTGATCATTTTTGCGGGAGGTTATGAGAAAAAAATTCATTGATTTATTTGTGTCATTCTTAGAAGATGTACGAAGCGTGTACCGCTAGAATAAATGAATGAAAATATATGTTAAATAATCCAACGATTAAATGTATCGACATGTATGTTAAACAATGCAGCGATTAAATGTTTGGAATCATATGTTAAATAATGCAGCGTTAGTGCTAACAGCAGGTAAACCTTACGCTATAGTATGGTAAACCCAGGCTATAAGGTTACATCACCTTACAAAAACTTAATCAACATTCTATTTGTTTGTTAGAAAAACTTCATCAGCATCAACATTTTGTTTGTTTCGTTGCGGACTTTTTCAGTAGCGATACGGATTTTGACATTGCTATCAGATCTGTGAAATTGCGACAACTTTCTAATATAAAATTTGTTGATTACCAATTTCCATAGTGGGTCATGAAGTTAAATAAAAATTATTTTGCTGAAATTTTTGATGAGAAACCTTGATGAAATATTATAAGGTAACAATTTCATGTTGCTAAAACCTCTTTTACACTCTGAAAAACTGTTAATGAAAACAAGTTGGCTTTCAATCAATCCAGTAAACTTTTTAAAAATTAGTCGTAAAGAATTGTTGCTATTGCTGCGTAATTTATAATTACACATCTAAATTGTTTTATATTTTTAAGAGCATTTGCAATTTAAAAAAAATTACTTAAAGATGCAGCAACATGACTAAAATGATAACAGTATTTCCACCAAAAACTTATATGAGTTATTAATTGAAGGGATGAAAAGTTTGAAAATGAGCAATGGGAGGAATGCAATAAAAAGTTTAAAAACTTCTGAGCTAAATTGTTTATTCTAACGTGTTTCCCGACTACTACAGTTCTGCCCATTAACCAGTTTTTGTCGTTCAGTTGGCACATGATTGAGGTAAAGCGGTTCGACGATTTTTCGCTTTAAATGGCTAAACGGTCAAACAGCTTTAAAGAAACTCTTTTTAATCTATTTCTTCGATTTCTTAACAAACAAGCAAAAAAAAAAAAAAAAAGAAAAAGAAAAAAAAGAAAAAGAAACCAAACGCTTATTTTTACAGTGAGGATAACAAATTTAAACCTACTATTCCCAAAAATGGCAACACCAAATAGTCAGATAATTTTTGGTGTCAAGAAGCCTTGGCTATTTTTTCACAGTTTGCTGAAATATAAAAAACAAGAAAATTGAGAATAGGATGCCAGTTGTAAAATACTTTGTTTCACTTAATTTAAAATCGAATTTAAGTCTACAATTTCACAGTCAGACGCCCTAAATATTCGACCAAATAAGTGGCAAAAACTATAAACTTAAAAATGACCAAAACCAAGGAGTAGTTGTCATCATCAACATCTTATTTATTTTTTTCTGACTTGCAAAACAACCTTATCAAAAAGCACATTCTCGGTATTTCTGAAACCAAATCGGGTAGTCACTAGACTAAGACCCACAGTCTCTAGGACAATGGTTTTCAACAGGATGTCTGTCTAACGGTTGTAGAGAATCGGCAAGCAGTCGATGCATGTATAAAAAAGCATTAGTTTGCTCATTCATTTCAACGTAAATTTTTGATGTTACCTTACCCGGAAGTAGATTGAAGAAAAGATCAAAAAAGAAAAGTCTTAACTTTGATTTCTAAAATTTCGAGGACATAAAAGGTCAAGCAACAGGCATACTTGTCTCAAAATTTCTAGAAGCTAAAGTAAAGATCTTTTTTTCACTCTTCGCTTTCTTTTCAACGTACAATTTTTCTGCTTTCCCATAAACTGGTTAGCCATTTGAGTTAAAACCAAAAATAAAAAATAAAAGAAAATGTCATCATATTAAAGGAGAGGTATTCTGCAAAATTATTGGTATAAGTAAATCGTAAAAATTTAGCGTCTGTAGCTTGTAAATACATGGAAAAAGGTCTGTCTGCGACTACAAAAAGGTTGGCAACGACTTCCCTAAGAGTTGATCCCTGACTATTTCAATTGCATTCGTCTTTAAAGCAACCCTCCAAGCCATTCAATCACGCTGCCGATTGAATCTGCTTGTCATTTGTTTTTCATCTTAACATGTTTTTTTTAGGTTTCGTATCTTGTAAGTCGTGAACACAAAATCAATTTTACTGGTTACACGAGGCTTTTTAGCCGTAAAGTTGATAAAAGGGGTTTTCTTTCTCTGCATTGCATTTTGTATCCATCCGATGACATCTGTTGGGTAAAACCTTTACCGAACCTAATAGCACCGAAAGGTAACGGTTAAGTCAGCCTTTATAACTTTTTCTTTAATTGTAATTTATTGTTTTTATTTTTGTCCTTCTGGCTTTTAAGAAAGTGTCGAAGGCGCATACATAAAGCAACAGCAAACAATTCCTACGACCTGGTTCCGGAAATGCCAAAGCATTGTGGTTAAAATTTTTTATTCTTGATTTTATTGGTAATATGACTGAAATTTAGAGCTGCTTTCAGAATCCAAAAAGGAGAAAGTGCCATAAAGTGTCTTTTTGAAGAATACAAAAGAATGCACCAGTTGGTTTTGAACTGCGACCGTACGTGTTGATCACGTTTGCCATTAAATACGGCAGTCTTAACTTTTCGACCACGCTGCCGACAATGTCCCTAATAACAAAATTTAAGCTACACTTTAATCAGATACAAAAAATTATTATAAGCTGCATTCCGTTACTTACTTCTGTGTCCAATTGTTTTTACCGAAAAGCGCGCGCCCTGTGTTAGTGTCTAACAAGTCTTCTTTAATCTCGAAAAAGCGCGAATCAGTTACTTTAAAGCCTATACACAAATTTTAGTTTTGTGCTTGGATGCTACACTCGTAATTAAAAAGATCTGCATTTTCAAACAAAAATTATGAAATGCAACGATTTAAGATTTTTTTGAAGTTCGTGTAATTACAGTTTATACCAGATTAAACTTGCGCTTTTAAAAATGGTTAAAATAATTGTGGCCTTCTCTGCAAGTACTACGACAGTTATCAAATAACGATTGGGTTAAAATTAAAGTGAAGACCAAAAAACAGTCGCTTCTGTAAAATAGTTTGTTTTTTTGCCTTTACTTGGGTTTGAATCTTTTTTTGATTTCTCGTTTTGCGCGTCTCTACATAAGAAACTTAATTCCTTAATGGTCTTTATTGTAATCAGCTTTTATTATTTGTTGCTGTATTTGTTCACGTATGTTTCTTTTTTTTATTTTGGCGATTGATTTGTATCTGCGTGTTGACTCCGTTTTAAGTGTAAGGGTGAACTTTGAAATTTGTGTCGAAAAATAACCAAATAAAAGTTTTAAAGAATTTATTTGTTATTATGAAAAAAGATTTTTTCGTTTGCAGAATCCGTTTAGTTGCCGCGCCTGTGACTGCCGTGAATCTGTACATTGTTCCACTTTTTCGAAGAGCAGAAAATAAAAGTTCACAGTTTTAATGATTGTCGTGGTGAGAACTGACGTGAGCAGAAGATAAGACAGTCGGGTGCGAGAAGTGCATTTCGGATTTTTCCCCAGTGAGATAGGCCGGATTTTCACCAGCTTGCCCACCAACGGATATCTTACAATCACTTCAATTTAAACATAAAATTTACTCTAGAGCATTATTCTGACTTTATTTATTTTTTATAGGTTAAAATGGAAATAAATTACAATAGCTTATACACTTATACATAGAGAAAACCGACTAACATTGGACTTTCACTTAATTTTAACGCCTTTTGCCCACAAAAATTGATATCTGGTTTAATTTTATGTTTGCTTCATCGTACAAAATTAATATGTTCCTCAAAAAATTTTACTCAATCGGGAAATCAAGAACCTAAGAAAAATGTTTTGTTTAAATGGTATCCTTGCTGGTTTTTTGATAAAGTTTTAGACAAATTTGTGTTCAACATAAACGTTAATTGTTCTTCTGATTGTCGTACATATTATCTTACAATTCCGTACTTTGGTGTTGACTTGAGACGTTTTTTAAATCGCTTATCAAAAATTTTGAAATCGAAATTTAACGTGAAAGCTTGTCCTGTCTATAAAACATTTAAAGTTAGAAATTACTTCCAGTTGAAGTCCAGAACTTCTTTAGGTCTTTGCTCAAATGTCATTTATGAATTTACGTGTTTGTGTGACGCGAACTTGACATACATCGGTATGTCTAGCCGACATTTGAGCACTAGAGCTAGGAAGCATTTGGACTTCAACTCTCTAGTATCAAGTGCAATAAAAAATTACATAATGTTTTGCAATGTTTGTTCTTCTGTTAAAATAAACTTAAACTCCTTTAAAATAATAAAAAAGTGAAATTCGGAATTTCACACAAAGATACACAAAGCATTTATTTATTAAAAAGCGTAATCCTAGTTTAAATCGTCAACTTTATGCAAAGGGTTCTTCATTTCTATTAAATGTTTTTTAATTTTAATTTTAAATCTTTTTTTTTAAATTTACTTTTACTTTTATACAAAATTATTTGGTTTAACACGGATCTAAATGCCTTATTGGTGAAGGCACCTAATCAATGAAACATAATATTCACAATTTCAATTTATATTCAACATTGTAATAATAATATACGACAAGCACCTGTTTCGATCTTGTTTGATCTCATCAGGTATATATAATTACGATTACAAGTAGAAAATTCGCTGTAAATTTGGAATTGGAATGAAATAATTCATTGCAGTAAAATTTGATGAAAAGCCAAAGAAATCGACGAGAATATTAATGAACTATGAGAATTCCAATGCAACTCTTTTGAAAATTTGGAATTCTGACTATTAGAATTAAAAGGCAAATTAATAAGAAGAATTTCGGACGCCAGCGAAATAGCAGAATGACAGAATGATGTTGTCTATGTAACCTAACTTGATCTAGGTTTTATTGTGTCAGGATAGGGAAAAAACCGTCAGCAATTTATGTTTCCTTTAACAAGGCTAAATTAAAGCAATTTTGAACACGTGTTTTATTTTATTTGAAATCTATTATCAGTTTTTGCACAGGTTCTAATTAAGGTTTTTAGTTTTTATAAAATAATTTGATTATAATTATATGGTTTATGACCAATTTTACAAATCAAACTAGCATTAAATAAGTGATTGCTAGTTGGTGATGATCCAGTAGAAATTAAAAATAATGTACTTAAAAGTTAAACAACTTTATAAAAATAATTTTAGACACTAATTTTAGAAATTTTTTTTTTGAAAAATTAAAAAAGTTAGCCCAAATTTTTAGTCATAAAAACGGCCCTATAAAGGCTTACTTATAAGACAGAATAAACGCAGTTATCGGTAATAGCTAAGTATGAACAGCAGGGTAACATGAATTCCTTACGTTAAATTTCTTTATAAAAATTCGAATTTTAATCAATGACTTTTAAACGAACTTGAAATTTGAGAACTTGGGCAAAGATTTATCAAAAAAGAACCAAGCAAAAATGAGATCAGAAATTCAATCTTGGATATTTAACGAAATAAACTAGAAAACCAAAGTTTTACTCAAAAGTCTAGTAATATGTTTGTAAAAATTTTAATGCAATTAAAAACAATAATAAATAAATATAGCTTTAAACTGATATAGAAAAAAATTTATTGTGGTTATAGTCACTAGGGTTTATATCCAGGATCCCGGACGATTTTTAAATTTTAAATTCCCGAGATTCTGCACAAACTTCCCGGGAAATCCCAGTTTATTGCATTTGGGTTGAAAGTAATGATTTAAAGTAAGGGTATTCAATATGTCTGTCAATCGCGATCTACATATTGAACAAAAGCTTGGAATTCCAGGTGAAGACCATTTTTTTGAGATGAAAATTAAGAAATTGGATACTAATTGTAAGTAAAAACCTTCTTTTCAGTCTTCAGTAAAGTTTTCAGACAAAATTGTGTAATATTTTGTCATCTCTGTGGTACATTTTGCAATCCCGAATTTTATCACAGAAATAAATACATTTTATCACAGAAATTCACAACCTTCTTTCTACAACTCTATATTGAAGTCCAGTCAAGGGCAAATTTTACTTCGCACAACTATTTATCGTAATTAGAACCATTCCATATAACAAAAAAATGTTTTTCGTATTAAAGGCAACTATAAGCTTAGGGGCTATTTTTGACCTATTTATAATTTAGCAGTAAGTTGTTAAGTTATACCATTGTTTAAAAAAGAAAAAGAAAATACGAAAACAAATGTGACCTTATAATTAAATAAAAATAATTTTGAAATTACTTTCTTAAAATGCTGCTTCAAAATGTTTTGACCAATTTCATTTTTATTAAATGGCGATTGCGCAGGTTGTAATAATGCCAAAAAGAAAACCATTCTGTCCAGTTTCTTCATTTATTTTTTTCAACCAGCGCGAAACAGCTTGAGCAACGGTATCGAATTCCAACAAAACCTTGAAAATTACTTTTCAATAGCTTTTAAAAGGCAATGAGTTTGTGCTGTGCAGAAATGAGATAACACGGGGCTTGTAACATTAATCCAGAGATAACGAACATGCGGGCTGCAAGTGGCTTGCTGAGAATTTCGTGCGATCCGCGAATCGGTTTGACAAAATTATTTCCCTAGATTTTAAGATATCAAAACTAAGCAGCTGAAGCTTGATGTCTTTTTTATCCCCTTCAATGTTACAGTCATTTCTACACTCCCTGAGCTCAAACTCGAACTCATAAAACGACAGAGTGATTACACGTTGAAAGCAATGTATCTGAACAAGCCATTGCTTGAATTCTATCGTGTTTCAGTATCAAAGGAAGAGTTTCCAAACTTGAGAGCTTGGTTCCCAAACGGTCATCAGTTTTTGGAAGTGCGTACCTATGCAAATAATTATTTTCTAACTTTAAAATCACAAAAGTCGTTACACATCAAGACTGAAGAAAATCTTAGTATGCCGTTGAGTGTTGCCAAATTGTCCGTTTGACCAAGTTTTAAGCGTTTAGTAAAGCAAAAAGTTTTCAAAAATTTCACTTAGGTTTGTATTGGTAAAGCTAGTTTCATTTTTGATTAAATGTTTCTTTGTTGCTTTCTATTATTTCATGCTTTAATACCGCGTTAAATAACTTCAGTTGTATAGTTCGCATTATTTTTCGACAATTCCCTATATATTTTTTATTATTTTGATGTTTTGGATTTATTTAATAATTATTAATTTTTACTTTACTTATTAATTTTTTATAACTGATAAAGCATCTAAAGGTCAACGTTTTAATGTTTTACATTAACTTTCTAGCTTTTCTCTCATTTTTTCTTTATAAAGTGCTTTTTGTAGACTTTTCATCTCATCAATTAATTTTTAAGCAAGCTTTTACCGCTTGAATTATTTTTAGTTTCTTTTTTCTCAGTTCTCTTGTTATTTATTTTATTGTAACCGTTGGGCAATAATCAAGTTAATTGAACCTGGCTAATAAAAACATGTCCGGCCATTTAGTGAACCATCCAGCTCCCGTCCATTTCTCCCAAACGAAGATGAAGAATAATCAGGTTTTTGCCTGATTTTTAGTTAAGAAAAATCTTGACAAATGAAAAAACAAAAATGTGCTTGCTTTGTTTTAGGCAAACAAATAACTTAGATAATCTTATTAACATCTTTTGCTATAATTATTATAGTCGGAAACAAAAGTCTCGTACTTTGTCAGCAAAACAACTGAGCAACAAAATTTAGTCGAAGCAGCTCTAATGCAGTATACCAACTACTGTCTTTTGAGTTTATTACAACCTTATTTAATGTATCGACACATCAGGAAAATATATATGGTGTCCCAGCAGCAATGGCTTTACTATAAAGCAAACAGAACGGTTACACCAGGTCTTTTTTAAAAAACGCCTTAAAACTTGCCCAACCTTTTTATTAGCACCGTAACAGAATTAAAGTGAAGACCTTTTTTTGGTCTTCCAATTGGATGAAATCCTACTAAATTGTAAAATTTATGTTTTATTAAAAGTCTCTACACTACTCGAAAAAAAGAATAGTCAAATGAAGAAAAAGGTCTTGCAGAAGAAATCTTTTTTTTCTTTCTTGCAACAGCCCACCCCTTTTGTTAAGCTATCACTGTGTGTAAGTTCTTTATTCATAAATATTAAGCTCACTTAATAAATATTTTGATTTTAACTCTGTATTTTGTTCCTACACCCCAAAAATTTATTTTATCTTTTTACTACTAAAAGCAGTACTTTTAAAAAACACACTTTAAAACACTTACAACTCGGGATTTAAGGTCAAATTTGATTATTATAATTTTTTTTTATTGAAGTTAAGCAAATGGGAAATTGTTCTGTAAAAATGTTGGTTATACACAGTGACGTGCTCTTCCTAAGTTAAAAAAATATTTTTTTTATTGCAACTCCTGCTGACAAGCACGTCGGAGGCGCGATACATAGGGCGAGCAATTAACTCGACCTGCTTCCGAATATGCCAAGATATTGCTGTGCAGTTGAATTTATTATTTTGGTTTTTTAGTTTCATAGAGATATGACTTTAATTTAGAACTGCTTGCCAAGACCACCAAGCCGGGGGAAAATGCCGTAGAGTGTCTTTCCCAAGGACACTACAGAATGGCGCGCGGAGGTTTTGATCCAAGACCATGTTGATCACAAGCACGGCGTTTTAACTACTAGACTACGCTTCCAATGACAAATGAAAAGCTTGCAAAATTTTTAGTTTCCTTTAACATTAAAATTGCAAAATCTATTTATTTAGAAACAAATCGGTTCTTTAGGTTTTAAAAGTCTTAAGAAATTGATTTTAAATGAGAGCCTTAAACATGCTTGCTAAAGTTTTCATGATCGGATCCAGGGGCAAAGGGCGCTTAAATCTTTAAATTTTCAGGCAGATAACCTACTTTTTGGCACAACCATGACCTCTCTATAGAAGGTCGCCGAAAAACTTTTGATTGTGCGTTGACCCATGACCGCTTAAAGATTCATAAGCTTTTTGGTGTTTCCTAAAACATTTCTTTCAATGAAGTAAAAAACAATATCCTAGTATAAACAATCAAAATCGTGGAGAAAAAAGACAAGTCTTTTAATTTTATGTGCACTTAGTTGGAAACAAATAATACATGTATTTTTGAAGTTGGCAAAATATATGCATTGTTAAAAATGTGTTACTAAAACTGATTCCCCTGAGTTTTTTTTAACTCCCTTAAGAGAGGTGTGCTTTTTGTTAAGAATTACTGGCTTGTAACTTCAAACTTGCTTCCCGACGGTCGTTTAAAGATACAGCGGGATATTCTATAATTTCAAATTAAAAGTCTGAAGGGCTATTGTCCTTCACAATGGCAGTTGTTTCATTAGTTTCAATTGTCTTCACAAGAAAAGTAAAAATTTTTGCAATTAGTTTATACAAGTTAAGGAAAGGTATAGTTTATAGATTAGGGTTAGGTAGAAATGTATGTTATAAATATAAAAATGCTGTCAAAAATTGTGGTCAAGCACTGAATTATACATATACCAAACTTAAATTAAAAGCTTAATGTTGAAAATTTTCTTAGCTTAAATATACTAAATCATCTTCCATTACTAAAACTTAAAATAAGTTTATTGCTTTGCAGTTGCATAATGCGTGTACTCCGACTTACTGAGAAAAAACCAATTTATCTTGTTTTAACAAATGTCGACAGAAAGAAAAAGATTTTTTTCTCTACGAGGTCGCAATTGCGGCACGCCTCAAATCTCTGTCATTTCAACAGAAATTTTTGCCAAACGAGGAAAAAGCACTATATTGTTTCACTTTTGTTTCTTTTCTTATCTGAAGGGAGGCAATCTTAAAAGTACCTCACTAGCGCGTATTAGCGATTTTGTTCACAACAAAGTTTGACGAAATGGTTAAAGCGCTGAAAATACAACAATTAAACGATCAAAAATTAGGGTTAAAGAGCAAAACCTACTAAACTACTACAAGCAAGATAAGGCTTTTATTAATTTTTTTCAACCAGGTTGCAAGTTGCATCGATTTTGCAAAGACTATGACTTCAATATTTTTTTCTACTTTATATGATTTCCAAAGGTGAGCCACTGCCTCACTTGCCTCTCCTGACAGCACGTCCCTGGTTATGCAATCTATACATAAGGCCAACTGCTGTAAAAAATTTTTTTTTAAATTAAGTGTGTAAACAGTCATTGTGCTAACCCTAAATCACAAATAAAGTACTTCAAACTTGGCATTTCTCTTTTGCATATTTTTTTCCAATTTTAAAAATAGTAAAGCAAAATTAACAAACAAGTGGGCAACTGCAGCACCCTAGCTCATTCTGCTGTGTGCTCATAGCTCATCTCACACTAGCTCATTCTTCAACTGCAGCACCTCTCCACTTTACGGCATTTTCCCTTGCTTGGTGGTCTTGGCAAGCAGTTCTAAATTTCAGTCATATTTCTATTAAATTACAAGCGGACAGAAATATCTTCATATCTCCGGAAGCAGGTCGGAGTAATTACTAACCCTGTGTATTAGCGCCTTTGTCGCTTTCCTGCGATTCAGGAGGATAAATATAGAGATAAAATAAAAAAATAACAAGCCAATATTTTAAGGTAACTTCCTGCATTAGTATATCAGAAGTACAGTGCAGATTAATTGTTTCATGTGCAACATTACAAAAAATTACAGTTTACAATTTAAAATTGGTGAGATCAAAGTCAAATTGAACAATAAGAACACCCTATTTCTAAAAGTACAAAAGTCACATTTTTAAAAAAGTGAGTTAAGCTAGGAAATTATTGGTTTACTTGCCAGAAATATTCTGACAAAAATCTTTTCACGATAATATACGGAAGTCCTCAATAGAATAGATATACAAAAAATCCTCAATCCTTGAATAGCACAGAGGTTTCAAATCTTAAAGTATTTTTCTTAAAAAAAACCGTAGTCCAACTTTTTTATGTTAAAAATTCTTATACACACTTGATAGTTTGTTGAACCAATTGTTTAAAGGGTCGTCCTGGAAAGCAGTCTCACCTAAACAAAAATCTTTGACTTTTGTTTAATAAAACTTGAAAGAGGAGCTTTTGAAAGTTGGTTAAATTAGGTTAATAATATAAGAGTAACGCAACCAGTAAAATGAAGTAATAAATATCTTTTTTATTCAAGACAGGATTATTAAATAACATATTCTTGCATTGGGTTTACCCGTTTTATCATCTTAATCACTATTTTTTATTAATTGGAATTTTGATTCTCTTCAATGACCTGATAATTTAGCTACAAAGCATTCTATTGGAGTCATAAACAATGATGGCCTTACAAAAAGCGGACCCCGTGCAAGAAAAGTAAGGAGGGCACTATTTATTATTTTTAGGCAAAGCAATCTCTAGAAAAACGTCATTGTCATAGGAGATCCACTTTTTAGTGTATCAAAACAAAGTAATCTCTAAAAAAAAGGTATTTATTTTAGGGGGGCCAATTTTAAGTGTTTCAAAACAGTCTTTATTTTAGACAAGCCACCGACGTCCTGGTGCAACTATGAAGAAATAGCGCAATATCTTTTTGTAGGGGGCCATTTTTTAATGTATTTTAGGCGGGGCTCGATGCAGCCGCTCCGTTCGCACTCTATTGAAGCCATCAGTGGTCATAAAATATCAGCTTACGTATTAACATTTAAAAACATTTTCAAAAACAATTTGTACTTAATAGCTTTATACTGATTCAGCTTTTAGCTAGTTGATCATTGAAATGTATTTTTTATGTTAAAAAACGATTTAGGGCTTTTCCATCATTACTCTGATTTGCCAGTGTTTTTGAAAACTTTAAACCTCATTTTCTCAAAACTGACATTATGTGACTTAGGTACATTTATAACTAAGACCTTAAGATCATTAAGTTTGAGCAACTGGCCTTAGGTTTAGAGCAATGTAAAAAATTTTTTACTGCTAATCAAAGCCACATCAGTAGTAAGTAATGGTTTTTTGGGGAGAGTAAAAAGATCACAGGTGCCAGGCGCACTAAAGTGCTGGACCGCTCCCCTGCAATAACGTCAGTGTCCTAAGCCTAAAGAACAGGCTAACCTTCACCCCTAACACTAACCCTAACCCTAAAGAACATCCTAAATCTAAAGAAAGCTACTGTTCATAACCCTAATCTTCTAACCCTAAAAAAACAGTAGTCCTGAATTTGATTCCACCCAAGACAGTTGACAACAAAGTGGCAAGCCAAAAGAATAGTCAAACTCTAAACTGATGTTAAGTCTAACCTTAAAGAAAACTACTGTTCCTAACCCTGCCTTCTACTCCTAAACTAAAAAAACAGCAGTCCTGAGTTCGAATCTTACTTAAAACAATTGCTGACATTCTAGGAATTGACTGTTCTTTCGGCTTGCCTTTTCGCTGTCAACTGTCTTGGGTGGAAATCAAACTCATGACTACTGTTTTTTTTAGAGTTAGAAACAGTACTTTTTTTTAAATTTAGGCTGTTCTTTCAGGCTAGAGTTAAGTTTAGCCTATTCTTTAGGGTTAAAGCACTGACGTTCTCACAGGAGAGTCAGCAGCGCTTCAGTGCACCTGGCACCTGTGACCTTTGACCTCCCCAAAAAAAATTACCTACAACTCACATCTTCATTATCAAAAACAATAAATCCTTGATTAATTTTTTAGACTTTTTCAGAAATTTGGATTTATAATCTCTTTCATTGTCAGGCCCATCATCATCATCATTATTTTCGGGAAAAACTTTAAATTAATTCAGTATATTTCCTTTTTCCTGCTTTTTCTTCTTGTGTTGCGCGGGCAGCAGACTCTCAAAAAAACCATTTATTAGTTACTTTGCTATTTGTTCGTGGGACATATTCGAGTCACATACGCATACCAGGAAGTTTTGATCTTTCAATGCGCATTAGTAGCGGTTCGATGTTGAAAAATTGGCAAATTTTAGTGAATTTAACCTTGTCAAGTAGGGATAAACCTCTGACTTTTTGCAAAAAAAAACATTTCGATTGCCTGTACTCGGGATCTCACTCTTTCGGTAACTACCCAACACTCATGACCATAGATGAGGATAGGAACAAAAACTGATCTGAAAACAGAAAGCTTCGCTTTTGTACACAGCTCTCGTTTCAATACAACCGATCAGCAAAACTGGCGCATTACTGCACTTGCTTTTCCAATTCGTGTATCCATTTCTCTGTTCTGTCTACCATCATTCGAAAATATGACTCCAAGATACTTAAACTTCACGGTATCCTGGAAATTTAATCCATTTGTTTGAAAAGAAGACTGGACATGGTGCCTTGACATGCACATGATCTCAGTTTTAGCCATATTAATTTTCATCCCAGCATCCAAGCGTCATAAAACCAATCAAGTGCATATTGGAGATTAGTTTTGTTAGAGCTTAACAATCCAAGGTCATCTGCAAACAGCAGACGCCGAACATTACACTCCTCAAAGGTGACTCCACTACTGGAGAAACTGTTTTGGTATAACTTGTCCATCTATATAATAAACAGGAGAGGAGAAAGAACACATCCCTGTCGTAGTCCAACAATGACACTAAAAGATTTTGTTTTTATGCCATTGATACGCATACAGATTTCTTTCCGATTGTTTGAACAACAATTTGATATCAGCTAATAGTTGACCTCCACGTCATACTCCAGTAGTAATGCCACAGCTTGTTTCTTGGAACAAGGTTTACAATTATCAGGTCCTGCTGTAGAAAATTTGATAAAGTTGCGATGTCTTTTTTGCAGAGTAAACGCTTTAATGATAGCCTAAGACTTAATGCTTTTAATTTGTTGTGGTGGCAGCTGTTCACATTTATTAGACTCTCTGTCTTTTTATTTGTGTGGTCTGTCTGTATAGACATGATATCATTATCATCATCATAACAAGAGGTTAGATTCACTTCTCTTGATCGCTTAGCAAGATTAGAACTGTGCGGTCTGGCTAACTTTTTCCAGTGTGTTTTTAATGATTGATTGATATGATAAATTGACTATTCATGCTTGAATGATTTTACACTGTGACGAATAATTTAAAATAAATACAATTATAAAGCCAATTTTTAGTTTTATTAAGTTATTTAAAAAGTGAAAGTAAATTAAAAAAAAAATATTTAATTAAAATTAAAAAACATTTAGTAGAAATGAAGAACCGTTTGCATAAAGTTGAAGATTTAAACTAGGATTATGCTTTTTAATAAATAATGCTTCGTGTATCTTTGTGTAAAATTCCGACTTACACTTTATTATTATTTTAAAGGAGTTTAAGTTTATTTTAACAGAAGAACAAACATTGCAAAACATTATGTAATTTTTTATTGCACTTGATCAGTGGTTCTCAAACTTTTTGCGGCCGCGGCAAATTTTACTACCTTTCCAAATTTCGTGGCACACTTGGGGCCATAGTGCAGATCTTTTTTGGTCTGCACTGAGTTTTCCACGTTTTCCTTCACTTGATGTATTATACTGTATTACAAAAAGGCCTCGAATTTTTATGTAACTACAGTATCTATAAATTAAGTGAAAACTTTTTTTTATTAATCTTAACTAGATTTTGTACTGTTTGTTTTCATATAAAGTATTTAGGTTCCGCATATCGTGTACGACAGGCATGTCAAACTCGCGCGGCTATGTGGACCGCATTGGTGAAATTTTAGTCTGAAATTTTGCCGCTGGCAGCAATCTGGTTCCAAAAGAAATTGAAGGCCAATAAAAAAAAGTCTTCACTTGAATTGTCTGGCTGATTCATGTTATTCTTTTAAATTTTACGTTAAAATCAAGGTGAGGACCAGAGAAAAAGGTCTTCACTTAATTGGTTGGTTAATTTGGGTTAGAAAATCAAGTTCTTCCTAATAAACCTTGTCACTTTAATTATTTAAATTTAGTTCTGAATTTATCACAAATTTGATTTCGTATGGAGCATCCGATCAAAAAATTCGTTGAAAGACTTTGCGGGCCGCGAGTTTGAAATGCCTGGTGTACCAAAACGAGCCTGGAAGACAACTGATGACCAAAATTTTTACGTAACGGAAATTACATTTAAAATTTTTAAGCTTTTGGTCGCAGTCCATAAAAAAACATACTTTCCCTTTGTTATAGAGTGTATTTACGTTGCTGTTGCAGAGCATGGATTCATGTATTTTAAAAAGTTTCGCGGCACACTTAGAAATCTCTCACGGCACAGTAGTGTGCCGCGGCACACAGTTTGAGAAACACTGCACTTGATACTTAAGATTTGAAATACAAATGCTCCCTAGCTCTAGTGCTCAAATGTTGGGTTGACATACCGATGTATGTCAAGTTCGCGTCACACGAACATGTAAATTCATAAATGACATTTGAGAAAAGACCTAAAGAAGTTCTGGACTTCAACAGAAAGTAATTTTCAATTTTAAATATTTTATAGACAGGACAAACTTTCATGTTAAATTTTCATTTCAAAATTTTAGATAAGCAATTTAAAAAACGTCTCGAGTCAACACCAAAGTACGGAATTGTAAGATAATATGTACGACAATCAGAAGAACGATCAACGGTTATATTGAACACAAATTTTTTTAAAACTTTATTAAAAAACCAGCAAGAATAACCATTTAAATAAAACATTTTTCTTAGGTTCTTGATTTCCCGATTGAGTAACATTTTTGAAGAATATATTAATTTTGCATGACGAACCAAACATAAAATTAAACTAGAAATTTAATTTGTGTGGGCAAAAGACGTTAAAATTAAGTAAAAGTCCAGCGTTGGTCGGTTTTCTCTATGTATAAGTGTCTAAGCTATTGTAATTTATTTCTATTTTAACATCTAGAAAACAAATAAAGTCAGAAGAATGCTCTAGAGTAAATTTTATGTTTTTGTGTTGATTATTAAGTACATTTAAAAAAGACAAACAAACATTGTTATTTTCAAAAACAGCAAAAATATCATCCACATAATGTAAATAAAATTTTGGAGAATCTTAGTTTTTATTTTTAAGAATACGGTTTTCCAAATTGGAGAGAAAGAAATTTGCAATTGTCAGTCCAAGTGGTCGTCGTCGTCGTCGTCGTTTGAAGGGTATCCACTCGAGGTCAGATACAAACAGGACTGGGGCCGAGGGTTTATCTTTTATTACCCCAGACTGCTGCAATGCCTGGATCAGATGCTGGCAGTGATGTTATTAAGCCAGCATCGAGTTTCGTTTTCCAAAACCGTTAGACCTCGTGCTCCATGTGCTGCCCGATGTATAGTGCACACTGTTAGTACATGGTCTGCGGTTTGCTCAGAGGCGCCACACTCGCAATTTGGTCAAGGAGCGAGACCCCATTTGTGCATGGACGAATGGAATCGCCCAACACCAGTCCGCAGGCGGTTGAGCTTAACCCAAGCTGCTCGGGGTAAGCCCATCCCAACAGGCCTGGGACCGGTCCTGGGCACAATAGCACGGAGCCTGGAAGCATTTTCACAGTATTCCGTTTTCCATTTGTGATTTGTCCATTCAGAAGCGCGGATGCCAAGTCTGGCAAGATTGTTCAAAAAATTCCGCGCAGCTGGCACAAACGGGCGTCTGGATCTTAGTCTGACTTGGCGAGTATCTGAGGACCCACTTAATAGACCATACAAGATATGATCGGGGTCCATAAATCCACGGTAAGCCAAGGAGAGTGTCGCTCCCAGTCGGCGAAGCTCAGTTGGCTTAATGCCTGAGAGTATAGGTAAGTGGTTCGTTGGAGTGGGACGCAGGCATCCAGTAACTATGCGCAAGGCGTCATTCAAGACACTGTCAATGAGGCGAGTGTGAGGACTGCGACACCAGACTGGCGCACAGTACTCAGATGTTGAGTAGACTTGAGATAAGGTGGCTATGCGTAGTGTTTTAGCACCAGCACCCCATCCCGAGCCCACGAGTCGCCTTAACAGTGTGACTCGCGAGGATAGTTTTTTTCGCAATGCCACTAAATGGTGACGAAACGTGAGAGATCGTTCCAGTTTTACCCCAAGATAAGTAGGGATTGGATAGAACGGTAAAAGTCTACCATTGTTGTAGACCTTTAGCTCACGTTTGGCCTCTTGGTTATTTAAATGAAAGGCTGCCGTCACCGTCTTAGTGTGACTGAGCTTCAACCTCCAAGTCTGGAGATATACTGACAGTGTGGACATGTCTTGGCTTAAAGTCCCCTTTAAGTCCTTCCAGTTTCCAGAAGAATGCAACAATGCTAAATCATCAGCATAAGCAAACTTCTGGAAATCATGAAAGGTAGATCGTACGTATAGATGTTAAATAGGAGGGGAGCCAAGACCGATCCCTGAGGAACGCCGTTTTTAAGACGGCGTAGCCTGCTTTGCTTTCTGTCACCGGTGGTAAAGGTGAAACTTCGATTTCGGACAAGCTCCATAATCATTTTGACCATGTGCTTATCCGGAAGTAGTCTCAGCAGCTTGAAGGTAAGACCACGGTGCCAGACAGTGTCATAACCAGCTGTCAGATCGATAAATACGGCACCGGCCTTCTTTTTAGTCTCGAAAGAATCCTCGTTGTTCTGGGTTAGCAGAACAACTTGATCTACGGTTGACTTCCCGCGTCGGAACCCAGCCTGCTCTTTAGGGAGCAGTGGATCGATTAGCGGTTCAATGCGGGCGTAGATAAGCCTTTCGAGGATTTTGTAGGGGACACAGAGCAAAGATATCGGTCGATAACTCTTTGGGTATCCCACGGGCTTTCCTGGTTTTGGAATCGCGACCACAAGCGCTCTTCTCCAGATCTTGGGAATTGTGAGTCGGCGCAAACAGGAAGAAAGAAAGTCACGTAACCAGGACTTCAAAGCATCTCCAGCATGGAGTATAAGCTCTGGGAAGATGGAATCAGGTCCCGGAGCTTTACCTGGTTTTAAATGTTGAAGGGAAGCAGTAAATTCTCTCGGAAAAAAATTTTCAGAGATATTTACTGCGTCTGGTGTTGTGGCCCTCCAAAGGTCAGACACTTCTTGAGAGACAAGTCGAGATGACTTGCGATCAACAGCCTCGTATTTCACATTTCTAACCAGCTGAGATGCAATAGCATCGGCTGAAACGGGACAGTGACCTACCAGTAAGGTTGTTCAAAATACTCCACGCTTTTCGACTAGAGTGTGAAAAGTCAATGCTTCGAACTTCCTTGGACCATCGATCCCTCCGCTTTCTATAGAGCTTGGAAAGCAGAGCTATAGCAGCCAAACTTGAGTCGTCAATCTGTTTGTATAATACGTCCTTGTGTAGCTAACCTAAGTAATTTAATAAATATATCTTTCTTCATTAATGGTTGATTTGTTTTTTTTTTTGGAAAATAATTCATCAGCTATAAGTTTTATTGTTTCTTCTGATAGTACATTTGTGAAAAAGGAAAGAACATTAAAGCTTACTAATTTTTGTCCGGACGAAAACTTGTATGACTGTAATTTTTTGATAAAGTCGCCAATTGATCTGAGCATATATTCGTGTGGGATGTGAGGTTTTATAATATTATCTAAAAATTTTGCTAACTTATACTCTTTCTGAATCATATTTCTGAATCATAATTTTTGAGATAGTAATAAAAAATTGACTTTTCTTTATTTATAATTGTATGGATTTTTGATTTATTTTCTAATTTACGAAATTTTGACTTATCTTCAATAATACTATCTAATTTCAAAAAAAATTTCAAAAAATGATATTATCTAATTTCAAAACATAGCAAAAAAAATTTCAAAAAAATAAACCATTTGGACTTTCGTAAAATTAAAAGCAATTAAATAACAAAGCAATAAGCAATAACAATTAAAAACAAACCACATAGTAGTGTACGCAAAAATCAAAGAAAAAATCATTTTATTTGCGGTTTGTTTTTGTTGCAAAAAATTTTGATTTCAATTCATTTCTCAACTACATACTGCATTAAGACTTCTTTTGTCGAAATCCGCGACCAAGCAGTAGTTTGACCGTTAAACAACTTATGAGGTTTCTGTAACACTTTTTGTTTTTTGCACCCGTGTGCTACTTTTTAAAAATTTACGTTGCACTGGAATCTGCGAGGCTCGCGTGTTTTTTATTCCTATGAAAACGGACCCAAGTCATTTTCCTGCCAGTTGTACGTTTACAGAAGTTTTTGTTATTGTTCTACAAAAAACTTTTTTAGTTGTGTTTTCTTTTTTGACTTATCTCAAAGCTAATAAAAACTCGGAGGCGACTTGCAAATCTATTTAAAATATAGCGAGCAAAACAACAGCATTAAAAAGAAGAAACTTGGGAAAATTGTCGTGTTTATAAAACTCTTCTGCAAAAATGCCAAAAACGTATTAAAGGCTTAAATGGAAAAATTATTTGCATTTGCTGAAAAATAAATTACTTTTTTAATGTTTAAGTATGAAATTTATCGACATAGAGTTGTCATTATACGAATTTTTTCATCAAAACATCGTTCCTATTTAAATCATGCAAATATTATTTTTTTCAACATGTGATAAAAAAGCTATACACAAAATTTTAGCAAATTTATTGAAAATAAATCTTGTTAGGAAAATTTCTTGTGATTTCATTTTGCCATATTAAGCAATGTGAACACTAACTCTGAGCTCTTCGTGAAATTTTGTCAAAGTTCAACAAAATTCAGATAAAGAACTTTCGAGATAAAAAGCAACCCATAGTGCCTCCAGGATTCAAATCTTTACGCGTATTGACCTTATGAGCGTGATATTTGACACACAACCACAGAATGACTTGACTGGACTTAAAGAATATTATTACAAAGATAAAAATACGAGATTATAATCGAAAGTTAAACAATATCAAGAATTGGTGTGCTGCATTGTGTAAACTGACGTACTCGAGAATTACATGTTTGTAATGCGAACAAATGAATTCTTTTAACAGTTATGCGTCGTACGCAAAATCTTGTATTTTATATTTTTAATAAGGTTTTTAACTCCGAATATAACATTAAAATATTTAATTAAAAGTTTAAAAAAGTGATTTTAAATGTGATAACATTGTTTATAAAAAGTTTAAAATTTTGTCAGATTTTCTACCAACAGAAAACAAAAGCACAAGGATACACTTTCGTCTTTTAAATTGTTTTAATTTATACTGATTGTATCGTAGAATGATGATCGATTTTTGAATTGAACCGAATTTGTTTCTTGTCGCAATAAAGTATAATACTTTCTTATACTATGGCTGTATTGGATGGTTATTGGTTTCTATTTACAGGGGAATCAATGTTGTACGTTGGCCGCGTAGACTTTGTAGCGTGACCGGTTGGCACACAAATAAAACTTCAACTCCTTTTATTGAAAGGGGCGCAATTTCAATTAAATACAGAAAATAACGTTTAAATTTTAAGATACGATTTCAGGCGAGTCTTCGATTTATTACGCTGGAAGGATGAGTCTCAAGATAAGTTTTTGATGAGGTCGCTTTAATCTCTTTCTGTCTCTCCGTCAGTCTGGCTGTCCCTAAACTTGCGATTCGGTACAGCTAATATATATTGTCGATGTAAGTTTAGTGAGTTTCTAATAGGACACCTGATCTTTTTCACAAATAAAACTACGAGGTGTTAGGTAACGTGATCAGGTTACCTCCTGTTTGCAGATGTAGCGACAATAACTACACAAAAGACTGTAATGGCCTCGATGGTGCGATCAGCCAACAATCAGTTGGAGGAAACAACCGAAAGGCGGTACGAAAACAAAATACTAAGAAATAAAAGCTGTAACATTACGGTTGCCATGGGAGCAGATAAACGCTGTACAGCGAGCGGAAGAGCGCTGCAAATTGAATCTGCAGCAAGCGAAATGCAACATGTGAAAATACATTTGCGGAAAACTTTGCAAAATCGAAGCAAATGCATGCACGAAAACAGGTTTGCGGCGATGAGATTCGCTACGATTTGTTTTTAAAGTGTCTTTTGCAAAAACATAATATAAATCACTCAGGTAGGCTAAGCATCATGCTCGCATCCTTCTCCTCGCAAGTAAAAATGTCAGCTCAATGAACTTTCCCGCCTACAGTGAAATTCCACGCAAGCCGAAGTAATTAAAACGGAGTGTTTTTGTCGTGAAAATTCCTCCGTTATAGGCTTGAAGGCTTTTTTTAATCCAAACCTTTTTTGGATGCATTATTGTTTATGCTGACTGTTTTGTCAACGCTAGTATGAAATTGTGACAGTTGGCTTGCCGTCAAGACACGTTCAAAAAGACGATACAATTTTATTGTAGTTAATAAAAAGCTATTCACTACAAGTATCAGTTCGAAGATATTATAACCGTTCGGCGCGCAATTAAACTTTTCCAATATTCTTTATAAACAGACTGTGTCCAGCGGTATCTATTGAGAATTACAAAATACCTTATCATACACAATAATTTAAAATCTTTTATGACCAAAAATCTTTTTGAAACATTAAGGTTCAGTTGAATGTTTGACGAAAAATTTTTAAATAATTATTTATTTATTAATATTAGACGAAAAATTTTTAATTACTTATTTATTTATTTTCTTTTTTACTCGCAATCAACTTAAGATTATTCATAGTGCAAGTAGAAATAAAGATTGTGAATAAGGAAGCTACGACTAAACGAAATACATTATTACGTGCACAACGTCAGTTGTGCATGGTCGCTGTACCTTTAAACAAAGCAGTATGGTGTTGATAAGAAATGGAAAACAAAAAGAAGATAATTAATACACACATCCGAGCCATATTCGGAGAATGTTGTATAATCATGGGTGGGAGAAACAACAAACTCAAAAACCAAAAGGATCTGGACCAAAAAAGGGTCAGGGGGCAAAGAAATGCACCAAAAAAATCCTGCCACTGCCACGTAAGTATTATCTGATTTTATTTGCGCTTTCAACTACAAAGACTTTTCGCGCCACGACTGAAAAATATAAGTAACTACGCAATGACAATATTTCAGCATACATTCGTATATCTCTGAGACATAAACGCGACAAGCGACCAGCAAGCTCGTAATCTAATGATCGCAAACACAGCAACAAATTTCTGTGCAATGCGCTTGATGGAAATAAAATGTTGTGAACCAAATATGCAAAAAAATTCAAGCAATCGAATCAAGATTGACGCAATTTCGCTCGCGGCAAACGTCCAAGTTAAAGAACACAACCCAAGATGCGTGTGACGTAATCTAAACTCAAGTATGAAAAGCAATTTGTAAAAACGATAATGAAAAACAACAACATCGCACAATAAAAAGAACAGAAGAAAGTATAGCATTCAACTGCTTTTTCAGCAATTTATACAACAAAACAAAGCGTCATGTTAATTCGTTATATACTGTTCCAGTAAAAAACATTAAAAAATTTTTGCACTTAAAAGCGGTAATTACATTTTTAGAAAACTCTCTTGCTTGATGGTTTCAAACAATACCAAATAAAGTGTGGCGATAGTGGGCGGTAAAACTAAAAAATGTAAATTTTATCAACTGAATATAAAACTAAACCTTTGAGAAATTGTTTTACTCGAAATAGCGAATCAATGGCCATTAAATAGTTCTTTTCTTTATAAATTGATATGTCGAGGACGAAGAGTAAAACGTAAAAAGCTTCAGGTAGAGTGTTGCCAACTTGGGCCTGCAGAAATCTAATTAGAAATAGTGATGAGGTTCACACGCCAGTTGTTGACATCTTTAAGTACCGGTACAAAATGAGCCCAGCAAAATTTTTGGTTGACATTGAGAACGAATTTAGTGTTGAAATAATTATTAAATGAAAGCTATTTTACTGCGCCCTTTAATGCACATGATGAAGTTTTAAATTAAATATAAATTTCGCTAAGTTTTTTCTCTTGTTTAACTATGCATACATAGAGTGCTGATCTAATGATTTCACAGATCTTATTAAAAACACTGTTTTCTCTTTTGCTCGTTTTTTATCTGCTTGAAATGTATTTTGTGCTTTAACTCGAGTTGGTATGGATGAAAAATAAATACGTACGTATATAGTTGCTTTAAAGATGCGTTCCAAGGAGAAAAGCTTTGGTAAGCACTGCTCCCACTGAGAAAAGAAAGTTGTAGTACCGCTACAAGTTTCGCTAGATATGAATGATTAATTTAAATGCTTCGAGGCATTTGGTTTTTTTCACGATATGTCAATTCAGTTGAGTTTGATGCGAAATTTGCAAATAAGTTTAAGTTTTAAGTTTTGGATTAGATATAACTAAAATGAAAACAGAAACCCTTTGTTTAATGCTTGGATGTTGTACTTTGTTGTTTGGAGCTTTATTTATAAGGAATTGGAAAGAAAGCAATCTTTTTATAGAAAAGTTAAAGTATAACCCTACAATATCAAATCAATCACTTTTTTTCAATTCAAATCTTAACAAAATTGACCAAGTCACAATAACAATAAAAACAACCAGAAGATTTCATAGAAAAAGATTAGATTTACTTTTAGCAACATGGATAAAAAAAGTTTTAAAGCAGGTTTGATAAATTTTGTCCTTCTTCTATTTTGTAGCATTTTGAATAAACTCGCAAAACAGCTGAAAATAAACTTTCGTGCTAATCTGTGCCAGAGCAAGGACGGATCAGGCTGTTAGCTGGTCTTGTCATTGGTAGATCATGTTTTAAATGCAAGAAAGCATCTACTTAACCTAAACAACAAACTCGTCGATTTTTTGAATATATAACGTATTTGAATAAATTTTACAAGGTAATATTAAAACTTTCATTTATAGGTGTACGTCATAACCGATGAAGATGATCCAGAACTAGAAAAAAAATTAAGTAAAAATATAATGTAAACTATGTTTATATTTTATTGCAAGATATACGTGTAGTGCATAAAAATTAATAGCGACCAGTTTTTTTATTCGGCTAGACATTTATCTGCCATATCGACTCATTTTCATAACAAACACCGGTTATAAGATTTAGATCTGTTCGCTGTGTTTCAGAACGTGTTTTTTTTATCTAAACAAAAATGTCATTCGTCTCAGTATTAGCAATAACAGAGTGATACCCAAGCCAACAGTGTCGTGAAAAACCGAGAGGGGATTTACGTTCTTTTTTGAGTTTTACTGGGAAGTCACTCCACAATATATTTTGTCTCCCCTGAATTTGGTCCAAAGTTAAAATGCTAAACATAAACTCAAAAAAAGGCCTTAGCATAAGGTTGCCATACCGTCCGAAAAATTGTTCAATGTCCAGAATTTTAGAGTTTTAGAATAAAGACTTTAAAATGACATGAAATGGACATGAAATTCATTTTTTGTTGCCTTTGGTTGGATGAAGACTTTTTTTAGAGAACACCATGATTTTGTCACGAAAATTGAAAAATCCGAGATTGATTCTAAGTAGAGACCTTTTTTATTTTTAAAATTTTTTTGGTTTTCATCCCAGAATCTCGAGACAATTTTATTTGTCCGCCCCTCCAAAAATTTTTTTTTGGCTGGTACGACTATGTCTGTCCGGAATTTCGCCTATTCGGATATAGTAACCCTACCTTAGCATCACTTTTGAAAAAATTTTTTTAACTTTAAATTTGAAGTGAAATTTTTTGTAGCCTTTGCAAAAGCCAAAAATCTTTTTGGACATTTATAATAAAAAGGTCTTCGCAGGCCACTGCAAGAGAGAAAGCTGCAAATCTCGTTTTCAACCTCGTTTGTTTGGCTTGACCTGAGTTCATTCATTACCGCATGGCAGATATTCAAACGTTTTACTCTCGAATATTCGATAATGTTTATTGGCCACAAAATAACAAAATTACAAAATGATTAAAAAGCCAACACTTTAAGTTTGTATTCCATAACATAACAATACGTATGTGAAATAAAGTGTCCGCACAAAGGACTATTTCTGGCAGCGACATTATCAATGATTTCTTACAGTAAATTTTGCCGGAATCCAATTTTCTGCAGACACCAACATAAATGCCTGGAGGCGATTTTCAGTCGAAAGTCTCAAGCAAATAACTTTAAAATCATTTAATTTTTTTGGTTTTCAAGCAAATTTACCGTTTCGATTATTTTAGACATTATATTTTGGCTTAATTATGCTGTAGTGTGGTGCTCTAGCTACAAAGTTTACCGACCCCAATTGTAGATCACTGCGTTTGTGTAAACATCCATCAAAACGTTTATTTAACTGGTTAAAAACTTTGAAGCGACAAAGACGACAAGCTTTACATGAGTTACTCGTAATTCAAAGACGGTACTACGACATTTAATAGAATGCACTTACTCGAAGGAACAGTTTGTCGAAGGGACCAGACAAAAGGCCATATGACGCAAATTGGCTGGAGTTATCTCAAAAACGCTTCGCTCACGTGCATTAAAATTAGAACGCTTTTTCCATGGTCAGCGGAAACATTTTAGACAAAGCGCATTACGTCATCACCGTCTGGTGAAAAGAAAAAGAAAGATGCATTCGAACAAAAGCGGATAATTAAATCACATAGCAAAAGAGCGATTGTAACTTGCCCAAGCGATTTCTACGTCGTAGTAAGGCTTTAAATTACTTTAAGACGGAAAACTATATTGCCATAACTTAAAATTATTTCAAATGAAGTGTGACACTATTAAAACAAAATAATTTTTTAATGAGTTATTTAATATTTTTACCCTTTTTAAAATTTTTAGAAAAAACTTTTAAGTAAACTTAGTAGTATTAGTATTTGGAGTCGGAGATTTTTTTTAAACAGCTCGGGCTTTTTTAAAAAATGCACATCTCTGGAATTCCGTCTCCCACTCCGGTTCCAAAACTCTGGGGGTAATTACCAGAAAACTTAATATGGTGGCAACAAAATTTATAATTTTTTGGAAAAGAATATATTTTTTTCATTCATAAAACTTATTCATCACTCAGCAACACTAACGTATTTATCACTAAATAAGTGAATTAACCAATTGATTAAGTTATTAAGTTATTACGACATTTATACTTTTTTGTCCACTCAAGTGAATTGCTTGTATTACCAACCTACCGGGTATTGACCAAATGCCGTATCAACAATCTTCCTTCGATGAAAGTTGTTGTTGTAGCAAATTTGAAACGTTTAAAATGCGCACCAATAAAGGAGGAAAACAGTTTTATTTAAATATAATTTCAATGCGATGTGATCCAAATGATACAATGTGATTCGAATTATGCGATGAGATTCAGAAGGATGCGAATCTAAATGATGCTATGCGTGCGATGCGTGTGATGTGATGCAATTTTAAATTGTTTTTACTTCCAAATATCTTCTGCAACTACAACAAATATATTCAAACAGTCTACTTCGAAACAGTCTTCTACAAAACACTCACAAACCTAATTCTTCTTTCTCGATAACTCACTGTAAATTACAAAAAACCATCTATTATAAATAAGGATAAAAAACGTTGATTAAAGATAATTATGTGACAAGGAAAAGAAAGAATTAATTAAAGCAAACAGAAGGTTTACCAATAACAAAGAATCATAAATACAGAAAGCGGTTCGAAACTCAATTGCTGTAACAGTTGTAAAACAACCTTTATCTATAATTGCTTCTGAGCTGTTTGCTTAAGAAATACCTAGAATGCGAAACTGGAAGTCGGACCTCCCAGAGTCCCTGGCTTGTTAAATATTCGAAGCAAATTTAAAAAGAGAGCATAGCTAGAGTTAAATTATAAATCGTGACGTCAAAGTTTCAGTAGACTTCTATTAAATAGCCAACGTTTAAAAATATTTTCTTCCAAAACAATACTTTTCAATACAATCATAAAAAATCCTGTTTGTCCCTAGAAAATGCTTTATTAATTGAGGAGTAAGAGAATATTGATAGAAGTGGTAAAACTATAAAAAGCTTGATTTATAAAATTTATCAAAATCTAGCTTACACTAGTTTTTTTTAATTGCAGAAAAAAATCATCTAATTAATTCAAACTGTGGAAAACTGCACAACAAGTAAGTGTCAGTAGTAGAAAAAAACAGAATTATATTTTTTCGATGCAAATTTTTATGTTTAAATAATGTATGCAATGCCTTGGCTAAGATAAAACTACAAACGTAAGTATAATAATCAAAAATGTGCTCATCTAAACGGTATGCAACTCGCGCGCAACTGAACAACACAGATATTACTGCTTTAAAACAAAAAGCTACGTTTATCGGAGTAGACAAAAGTTTTTTGTTGTAAGGGTCCCCAAGCACTGCCGCTGCCACAGACCAAGCTAGCTGACACTTAACCCTCAAATACATACAATATTTTGCAAACGTTTTTGCATAAAATGAGTCCTCGGGGACCCAATGTTTTTTACATAAAAACACAACACTTTTAACGAAAAAAATTATTGGGAAACAACAGGTTTTACGTAGCCATGAAGGTCAATATGAAATTGTTCATTTTTGTTCAAACAGGGCACAAAAAAATTTTTTGCATTTCTTGCAGATTGAGCAGTTTCCTGAAAAAACACAATTCCTCTAGCCAACATGGAAGTCGGCATTTGATTTCTTCAGTCTTGGTAGAATGGTGGGCACAAACAGTTTTTTGCACTTTGTGCAGATCGGAGCAGACTTTCGATCCATAGTGCATCTGTAGCATTTCTTTCTCTTAGATTTTGTTAGACCTTGCTCATCTTGACTGTAATCAATAGAAGCTGCTGGTGTGATGCCACAAATAGACATGGCTTGCTGTATTGGCTTAGTAAGGCAAACAAAAGACATTGCTCTATCATTGGCTTTAGCAAGTCCAAGCCCAGATCTTCTAAGAATTGCCTTCGTTTGTGAGATAATTTTTGGCACCATTGCGGATTCCAAATAATGTAGGTTATGTAGGAGTTCAGTCCACTAAGATTTAACGGATTCATGAAATATGCCAAAAGCCATCTTTTAGTCTTCCTCTGCATGCTGTAGGTGTGACACATCTGTTCTTTTTTATCCACTGCTCCCTTAGTTTGATTATAATACAAAATGATGTCAAGCTTGCCAGTTTGATCATCAATCTTGTCATCGTGATGCATTGTGGAAACAAGCACAATACTTTTCGACTTCTTGGGAACAAATGACACCAGTGTTGCATCAAAACCAAACAAAGTTGATCCAATTGGTCGTGTTTTATTAGCTTGGAACTCTGGAGAAATGTCAGACTTGTTTTTTCACAAAGTTCCAACATAAGTAGTTTTTTTGAGAAGTAGCTCAGATGCCAAAGCAAAATCATTGAAATAATTGTCTACAGTAATGCTGCGTCCAGCATGGTACAAGGCTTCTGCTAGCGATTTAACTACTTTTGCAGCCAAGCCTTGTATGATTTTGTTTCCAACCTTACCAACCTATGGTTGGCCTGTATAGACATAACCAGTGTTGCAGTCTACAAGTAAGAACAATTTTATGCCATACTTGTCCGGTTTGGAGGCCAAGTATTGTCGAAATGGGCAATGACCACGAAATGGAATGACTTGTTTATCGATGCAAATTTCTGCTGATGGTTTGTAGTTTTCTCTGCATTTACTCTCAAAAAAGTTTCAAACTTCTCTGAAAGGTGCAAACTTGTCTAGAGCTCTTCTCTCTTCTCGTGTATCCATTGAATCAAATCTCAGATTGCAGCAAATACTTTCAAACCTATTGACAGATATGGTTGCTTTGAAAACAGGTCTTGCCATTGGGCCATCACTCCACAAGTTTCTGATGCTTTCATGATTGCCTTTACTCACGCGAAGCAAGTATAAGATACCAAAGAAAGCCTTCAGTTCTACCATATCTATGGGGTCCCATTGCACTTTCTTTCTTGCCAATGAGCAGCAGCATGCTAATTTGTATACTTCAAAATGTGGTGTAACATAGCTGGTGAAAAGAATGAATCTAAGCATTCTACTTTGTTTTGTGGACTTATCTGAACACCCCAGTTATCTACAGTAAATATGTTGCTGCCTCTTGCACGAGATGTGGGCGGTGGGGTATTTGACCAACGCCGCCCTAATTTGCCTAAGTATTCAGTAATATTATTATTAAGCTGCTATCGTCAGTTTCTGTTGCACCTTCAATCAAAATATCATCTACTTCGTCATCACTTGATTCTGCTAAGCTACAGTAACTGCCGTCGTCTTCAGATTCCTCCCCTAACCAGTTCCTGATTATGTTCGAAAACTGAGAAGCAGAATATCTTTTCCTTTTCATGCTAAATAATAATAATGTTATATCTGCAAGAACAAAATTAAAAGACTGAAACAAGCTACGATGTTTGGTTGTTCTTGTCATTCACACGTCATAAGTGAATTTCGTTCCAAGCTTGAAACTGATTTTTACGTCATAAACGTATAATTCAAAGCCAACGATCATGCTGTCAGAAATAAGCTGCACCTCAGAACGTAGTTTGTAAGAAAAACAATTTCCTGTGACATTTTTGCATGAAATGGGTCCCGTGGGACCCAAGATATTTTTGTTAGTTTTGAGCTTATAATTTTTTTTCTATAAAGGTTACATAAGAGTGACTTTGGGGAAAGTACAAACACATGTTACTAGAAGAGTACAGAAAATAACAATTAAATTGCAGTTTCATAGCGGACGCACACTAAAATACAAAATGTCTCGGGTCCCATGGGACCCATTTCATGCATTTGAGGGTTAAATGAAATGCGGTTCCTTTGCTACTCAACATAATCCACAAGAGAACTCTGAACCAAGTGCCCAAACCGCATCCACCAAGAGTTGAATCCTTTCTCCTTTAAAAATTTAAAACCCTGAAATAAAATGGTTCTTCAGTAAATCCCCAAACTAGCGGCTGGAGACCGACGTTCCCTCTAAGCTGCGCGGCTACGCGGCCGCGCAGCTGACCTAGAACCCCCGCGCAGTACTTTCGTTTTGCCGCGCACTGCATAAGTATTGGCAAGACAAGCGAAATACGTGCTTTCAATCAGAAGCAAACTCCATACAGTGGTGGATATTCAAATAGTTGTCATCTCATCTTTCGGTTTTTACTCCAAAAATCATGGTGATTGCTAAAAAAAGGTCTTAACTTTGATTTTATCTCTGATATCCGTATTTTGTTACCGAAATCAAGGTGTTCTCTAAAAAAAAGATCTTCACTTCGATTTCATCTCTGAATTCCCTATTTTGTTCCCAAAACCAAGGTGTTCTCTAAAAAAAAAAAGGTTTTCACCTCGATAATAGCATAAAACCTCGAAAAGTTGGGACAAAAATTGGGAAATAGATCGATTCTAAGTGAAGACCTTTTTTTTAGAAAAAACCTTGATTTCAGGAAGATAATAGTGAAATCAGAGATGAAATCAAAATGAAGACCTTTTTTTTTTTTTGGAGAAGACCTTGATTTTGGGAGAGAAAACTGAAAGACAAGATCAAAACTCCTTTTTTCTTTACTGAACATCAATTTCTGAAAATCCTTGCCCCGAGTCCCTAAATTTGAATATCCACCACTGCTCACACGGCCTTTCATTCCGCATACACTAATCAAGCTCTTAGAGGGAACGTTGCTGGAGACAGATATTTCAAAATTTCAAAGAAGCATTTGATCGTTTATCCAGGTTTTGTAGCATACCGATAGGGTGAAACTAATGATGAGCTAGTTCGTTTTTCATGGAGGGGTTCAGCTAAACTCATTCTCAGTCGCCAGCTGTGGTTTAACAACAACAAAAACAAGTTTTATTTTCGAACAACTATACATTATACGAGTACAAAAACAAGAATGATTAAACGGACAATATAAGTGTTCTAAAAAATGAATACACACTTCAAATACTTGTAAAATAAATATTTATTGTAATTGTATAATTTTTCAAGATGTAAAAAAGTTTAATAATATTAGTTTATTGTTTTTTCATTTACTGTTCTCAAAATTACGTCCATTCTAATCCAAACACTGCTGACAACACTCAAATGTAATAAAATCGTACATATTAATCAATTCCTTAATATTGAAGTCCCTCAACGTTCAGTTTTTGCTCTCAATTTAACGACTGTAGCAGGTTTCATAAACTTTATCTTTTAGATATTCCCTAAAAAATGTTGGATGCCTAATGGTGTGAGGGTTTCAATGTGAAGGGTATTCAACAAAACTTCTCTGTCCAGTCCACTTGTTTAACGAGGTTTCAGCAAAAAAATAAAAATTCAATCTCATTAATTGTTGCCGATCTTATAATAAAACCTTTCTATTTAAAATATTTCATTATGCGATGTTCATGACGCATTATACAATCACAATCATAGTTGAATTCATACAAATATAATAAAAATTATTATTAAAGTAAAAAAAGTAAGAAGCCTGTACTTTCTTCGGGACACTTTGCAGTGAAGAGAAGCAAAAAGTCACGAACCACAAATGCATTGTGATACAAAAACGCATAATCCTCTTGTCTTCAAAATTTTGTAATTTTTATTTTTATATATTCAACTAATTCATAGGACGACGTCGGAAACGTTACATTTAGGGAATCGTCAAGCGATTACGTAGACCTACTTTTAAGATGGCCAAGGTATTGCTGTTCGGTTAAAAATTTGTATTTGGCTCATTCTTTTAATAGTTTTTTATTTAGAAATAAAACTGTAATTTAGAAGTTCTTACTAAAACAACTAAGGAGAAGAGTGCGGCGTAAAATATTTTTGTTAAACGTAATTTAAAAGCTCTTTCTAAAACAATTAATGAGAAGAGTGTGGCGTAAAATATTTTTGTTAAAGGCACAACAGAATGACGAGAGAGTATATTTTGAACCGCAATTGTATTAATCGCATTCATCATTGTTACGATTCTCCTACATCATTGCAATAAGCGTCGAAGTAAGTAGATCTATCAAATTAATTGTCCCGTCGAAATCAGTGATGAACCCCACGCCAAAAAATAAAAAAGTCAACCACAATAAATTGCTGATTAAAAAAATTCCTCTCTGTCGAAAATATCAAGTAAATATGAAAACAATAAAACCATTTCAATGACTAAAAAAAAACTATCTGAAATGTAATTTTGAATCGTCGACCATCTACCCATTGAAAATATAGCAACTCCACAAAAAAAACTTTTATTTACAGTCGTTTTCTAAAAATCACTGGTACACACATCCAAACAATAATTGTGGTTAAGATCAGAGTTGTGGAGTCGGAGTCGCCAGAATGGCATGTTTTAGGGCAAAGTCAGAGTTGTTTTTGATTTGGTGAAGTTTGAATCGTTATTGTTTTGGAGACTACGCTTTACACTAAATAGGCCTAATGTACAATTTAAACCAAGGTTGTGAAATCTGGAATCGGACTCGCTCGAGTCGCACGTTTTAGGGTGGAGTCAGATCCGTTTTCTAAACGTGTTGAAGTAGAAGTCGGAGTTGTTTTTAAAATGATCTGAATTTAGAATTGGATTCGTAAAATTACACTACGTAACAAAATTTTACAAAAAGTTTGTTTGGCTATATTTTTTAAATGTGTCTGTATGATTTTTAAGCGCTGATTCTATCCGTTTTTTTATATCATCAATCGTTTTCAAGATACAATAATTTCCGTTTTTTGTGGTTTTCCGTTAACTGTATATGTATAATGTGGTTATGATTGGTGTGATCTGTCTCTATCAGCATTATCTTGTTGTAAATCGGCGTTTTATTTAACTGAGGGAGTGAACGGGCATATGGGAGTGCGAACTTTCACTGCCAAAAGTACGTTTATTGCCTGTCAGTCCTCAGTTTTGGTTTTACTCCGTCTGTTAAATTCTGAATAATTGATTAGAAAGTCATGTTGACATTGTTTTGTGTATGCAGAGAGAAGTACCGCGTTGTAGTCAGAACCTAACAGCCAGCCTTGAATGCCAACAGCCTACACAGTAGGCCTACCCTCTATGATTATATTTTATAGAGTTAAGTCTTGAAAATATAACATCTATTTTTGCATGATAAACATTTTGAAGTATCGCAAGTTTGGCCGAAGAAGATCTATGACATATCCAAGTATACCCGTATCGATTGCACCTGTTCCTCATAGTGAAACCTTACCGGTTCCAAACCCACCATCAAATATGAGTTTTTTTGTGGATCACTAGCACTAATTTATTTGTTCTGAGATTGGATCCAATTTCTTACATTGTATGCTATGTAGCCTACCTGTTATTTATCATTTCAGGTAGAAATGTACTTTAGTAAAGACTCATCAACAACAACTGACACTGATGCCAAATATGCACCAGCAACAAGTTCAGAACCTCATTTTCCAACTAAAAAAGAATTGGATAAATTACATACGTGATCTGGGTCTTACGAAATCTGGAGCAGAGTTATTAACATCCAGACTGAATGAGTGGAATCTGCTTGGCAATGACTGTAAGAGTACTGCCTACAGAAATAGGTACTTGGAGTTTTCTGTCTATTTTTATGTTATTCAAGACCTTTGCTATTGAAAAAATGTGGAAGGCTTGTTTAGCGCTGTTGGAATAAATTATGATCCTACTCAGTGGCGGCTTTTCATCGACAGTTCTACCAAAAGTCTTAAAGCAATGTTACTTAACAATGGTAATACATATCCATCAATTCCACTTGTTTATTCATTACTTATTCATTATAATTAAAATACATTATTATATACATTATGATTATAATATATATAATAATATAAATAATTCTATACATTATTCATTATAACAGATAAAAAAGACTATGACTGCTCACTAAAATCAATTATGCTCGGTTTAAGTGGTATGTTTGCGGTGACTTTAAAATGGTGGAAGTTTTGCTGGGTCTGCAGAGTGGATACACAAAATACTCTTGCTTTTTATGCTTGTGGAATAGTAGAGCTGACGGTGAGCACTATGAGAAAATGCATTGACCAACACAGAAAGAACTAACACCAGAAATGTTCAATGTCATCAGGGAGCCTCTTGTAAGCCGGGAAAAGGTTTTACTGCCACCTCTTCATATCAAATTAGGTACAGTAAAACAGTTAGTCAAAGCTTTGGATTTTGAAGAAGAAGTTTTTCGAGAAATCCGTTCAATGTTTCCCAAACTATCAGATGCCAAAATAAAAGGAAGAGTATTTGTTGGTCCCAAGATAAGCACAATGTTAAAGTCTGACATCTTGGAAGCAAAAATGAATGAAACAAAAAAGGAAGCGTGAGCATTTTGAGGTGTGGTTAATGGATTTTTGGGAAATAAAAGGAACCAAAATTACAAAGAGTTAGTGAAAAAACCTATCAAAAGTTACCAAAACATGGGTTATTGCATGTCTGTAAAGCTGCACATCTAGATTTTTTTCAAGAAAATCTTGGTGACTTTAGTGAGGAGCATGGTGAGAGATTTCACCAGGATATTGAGCCCATGGAGAAACGATATAAAGGCTGCTGGGCAGTGCAATCATGGGAGACTACATTTGGTCTTTGGTAAGGCAAGATAGTACATTTGGTCCTTACTCAACAGTGCATTTTTGAGTGACTCTTACTATTTGAAAAAATCTGTGTTTGTTTGAACCTTCTTTTTTATAAACGTTTTAAAGCTAATTTTTGCATTTAGTAAACGGAGCAGAACCCTGATATGCAGATATAATCTACTCCAAGACTTGAACACAATTCACTAACTACAGCTACGTGGGATCAAAAAAAATGTTTGAATATCTCAAAAAGTAATGATGTTACAAAAAAACTACCTGGATTTTTGAATTCAGCACCCAAAAATACATAAAAGGGCGCTAAAAAAAATAGCCAAACAAAAATTGTGTTACATAGTGTTATAAATAGCTTGAGTCGAAATCGGCATCGGAGTCACAAATAATTTCTTCGTCTCCGCCTCCCTGGTTAAGATTACTGCGATTTAAGAATCTAAGCTATATATTTACACGCACAACGTCATTTGTGCCTGATAGCTGTAAAGTACATTTAAAACAAAAACTTGTTCAATTAATTAGAAAACTGAAAATGAAATGATTAATCTTCAATTCTTCATGCTCTAGATCAGTGACAGCTCAGCATGCGACAGCACTTTGGCTTGCAAGTAAAAGGGTGCGTTTGCAATGCTTAATCTACCTGACTTATTTCCGTTCTACATATAATATAGAAAGGCACTTTAGGACAAATATCTAAATGAGATAAAATCATGCTGTTTAATAATTATCTTTTGACAATGGTTTTTAACTTTTTAAGCATGTTGAAGTTCTACAATATTTTTCAAGTTTTTGTCAAACTCCAATAAAGTTGCACAAAATTTGCTCCTATTGACACAATAATAACCATGTTTTGTTGAACTGCTTTGTTGCCTCTATATTGCAGTTAGATTTAAAACCACTTGCGAAAGTGTTTTAAATATCAAAGCTTATATTTGCCAATAAAAATCGAAAAATTAAAAACGTTTTATTATTTACTTCAGTTTTCCTAAGCTAAAGTCCACTTTTTCAGGTGTAAGAAAGTAAAAATAAAAACTGTTTCTGTATGCATAAGCAGATATGCAAAATTTGTAATTTAACTGAGCTTAGCCTATTTGTAAGCCTGGCTTAAGTAAATTTTCTTCAGTCTGAGTATAAAACCAGAATCTAAAAACGTCTTGCCAGATCCTACCCAAATTATAGTAATCTGAAAAGGGTTCTAAAAAAGCCCCACAGTTAAAAGGCACACCAAGGAACATCATTAGGAGAGCTCCAAAAATATTTAAACAAATAGTGGGCAACCAATTTAAAAGACGTTCTCAAATCAAAGATTGCCACATTTTGCTTATCTTTAAACTTGCTTTTGTGTTTTTTTAAAAACCGTTTGATTTGTTTTGCTTTTATTGCAACGTTTTAAAAATGAAGCTTGAAAATAGTTACCTATGACTTTAACACTAGAACGGCCGGAGTTGCGATAAGCCTTCAACGGCCAGCAGCGGTCATTTTGACCGCTTCTCCGAAAACGCATTTTTACTAGTTTATGCGTGGTGTGGTTGCAACTTAAGTGTCGAACAAATACTCAGGTAACATAACTCAATCAATCTATCCATAAAAAACAGTTTTATTTGAAGGAAGAAGCACAAAGTGGACATAAAATTGAAAAATGTTTTATATTTGCGTTGCCGCACACACTGTATAACGCATTCGAAAAGCTCCATGGCGGTACACTTGCCATATACAGTTTTGTTGCACTTATAACAAAGTTCTCTGGTTTTGTTTGCAGCTATCTGATATTGTTTACGCTTCTCGGCTTTGGTGTTTTTAGGAGCTGTCGATAGTTGAAAAGGTTTAGCAATAGTAGTGTTTCTGCTTGATCTTCAACGATGTAACCTTCAGGTAGTTCTGTAATAAACTTGAGCAAGAAATCTCGTCTTGAAACTTTGTCACCTGTTTGTTTTTTTATAGAGCACAAATGCATTGGTGCCTGCCAAATCCAGAACGAGGTAGAAAACAGCAATGGGTCACCAACGGGTGCCTGCTTTGACTAAATACTGCCTGGCCATTTGATTACCCACGTCAAGACCACATTTGCTCTTGTTATAAAATTCCATTGTTTCCGGTTTCTTTTTCTCAGATTTGCCAAGCTTGACAGACATATGCAGAGAACTGAGAACACAAACGTTTTTCTTGGGCTTACACTAATACACTGTTAAAATTGCTTATCTTCATGAGATTATTAGAATAACGTTGTTGCAAGTATTTTGCAGATGCAGGCAGCTCAAGTCTAACCTTGTTCGTAGTCCCAACAAGGCTGGCTTTCTTCTTTTTCAGTTCTTTAGCAAGTAAAAACAACGTGAAAAAGTTATCGGTGGTAACGTTTCTACCTTTACTCATGAATGGTTTAATGAGAGTCATGACAACCTTGTCACTAACTAAACCTTTGGATGAATGGACGTGACTCGTTTTTGCCCAGATATGGAATGGCATTTAGGATATACTTGGATTCCACGTCAACCGCTAACCAGAACTTAATGCCAAACTTATCTGGTTTGTTTGACATATACTGGATAAACCTAAAACGAGATTTTGTCGGGAACAGCTTCTCATAAATCGTAATATTTTCTTCAGGTTGGTAACAACTGATACTGTTATCTACAAACCTATTCCAAATATCTGAAATAAGAGCAAATTTGTCAGTTTGCCAGCGTGCTGACTTTGTGCTGCGCAAGTCGAACCGTAGAAAACGCATAATTTCATGACAACGATTTCTTGATATGGTTTGTTGAAAAAATGATATGCCCCATTCTTCATTCCAAAAATTATAAAAGGGAAAGTTTTTGCCACTATACGCTACTCGTACATATAGCAGAGCAATAAACGCATTGAGGTCACAAAGTGAAACCTTCCATTCTTCAATTGCCTAAGACTCTTCGAGCTTCTACATTGGTACATTGTTGAATGTATTTGAGCATATGGTTATCAAATATAATTTAAAAAGCACCAACAGGGGAGTTTGCCATAGCGTGATAAATCTGATTGCTCAGTTAGGACATTCTGAGCTGTACGCCTTCCTCGGGCTTCTAGACCGAATTCCATAAATTCCCATTTTGTGCCATCTCTTGCTGTCTCGTTTGAGCTCAAGCTTTCAGCAGCACCCGAACCAGAATCACCATTATAACATGTAGCAGAATAGATTTTAACGTTATTATCAGAAGTTTATAAACACCTATATAAACAATGGGTTGTGCATCATCAAATTGCTCAGTTTTTTCATCGTCGCTCATCTCATCTGAGGAGCATATTTGACAATCTAACACGTCGCCTTCTTCAGTTTCACTTTTCCCTCCAGAATCATCCTTGTCTATAGATGTGAGCATACCAATAACTTCAGTAAAACGTCTTGGTCTTTCAGACATGATGTAATAGATTTCACTATGTTATATTTGTTAATCAAGTACCGTAGCTTACTTCACCTGTGAAACCAGAATAGGTTAGCACTAACTGGGCATAAACACCATACTTTTATTACAAAAGATGATGATCAACTTACTAACTTATGCTAAAGGCTAATTGCCTTTGTGTTCCGCTGCTTTTTTTACCTGAGTAAGTGGGATGGGTGCTGTTTGGAAAGAATATCTGACCATCACCGTGGGCTGAAAGTCAATGAAAACCCATAGTTGTCAAAAATATAGAATAGCCTATTTCTGTTTCATAAACTCTTTCATAATCTGTTTCATAACCGCTTTTATAACCTATTTCTGTTTTGCAAACTCTTTCATAATCCGAAGTCAGTATATTTCCAGAGCTAACTGATAATTGGGAAAATTTTTTATAACTGCTTTTTGAGTTCTGCATTTCTTTCTGGTGACTCTATGATGTCACAATTAAAATCAATTTATCGGAAAATAGAAAGACAATCTTTGAAAATGAGTCATACGTGTCATAGAGACGATACGGTCTCATAAAGTACACCAGGAGGTTTAGAAATAATGGTTTTCGTATAGCGGTCAAAATGACCGTTAATGGGTGTTGGAGGTAAACCACCTTCTAAAATATTTGTGAAAGCAGTTTTCGGTTTGATACTCAGCATTACAGTTCCTACCAATTAATTAGGAAAGGTCAAGAAATTTCACACCAATACAATTTTCGTAAAAAAAATAAGCCACCTTAAAATTCCAAAACGGTCAAAATGACCGTAGCGGCCGTTCTAGTGTTAAAACCTGCGGCGAATCAATTTAGTAAAAGCATTTGGTTCAAGCATCTATCATATCAAAATTTAAATCAAAGATGCCCATCAATAGAAACGCTTTTGCCTAAAAGACCTGAAAAGTTGCTTGAAAAATGGTTACGGCCTTTTTCTTCTCGATGATAAGATATCTGAAAAATGTTAATTAGATGTTAAATATATGATTATCGAAAGTAGTTTTTTATCTTTTAAAATTACTATAATTGGACATTAAAAGCGGTTCAAAACTTTGATACTTTGGTTTAGTTTTTAAAAACATGCCAAAATTTAGAAGGTTTTTGATAAAACCGAAGTCCAGAACCCCTGTTCTAGAGCGATGCAGCTTAAAGCGAAAGAACGATAGAGAGGTGACAATCATGTACATGACCTATGAAAAACAAGTAAATCAGGTTGACTCAGAGTTGTAAATCGAACCGAGATTTTCGGGTCGGGTCGGGTCGGGTTCGGGTTTGGGTTCGGGTTCGGGTTCGGGTTCGGGCCGGGTTTGGGCTTGAGTTTTTAAAAAATTTCGGACTTGATTCGGGCTTAAATTTGCATTGTTATTTTATTTTTTATAATCACAAAATGTGATTAATTTTTTATTTCAACAAAAGCGGGTAAAATTCTATTTTATTTAAAATGTTCATTGTGACGTTTTAGGTCACACACTCGGTAACTGTAGATTGTAGTTGACAGAGGATCTTTGAAGTTTTCTTTCATTTTGAATTCTCATTGTTACGTAATTGGGTTTGTCTGGCAATTGTAGTTCTCAGGGTGTCCACAAAGTTTGGGTACATAGGAATTTTAATATTTTATTTATTTATGTTATTTTTCATCCCCAGATCGAATGATGGCTCTGTTGGAGAATCAGCTTTCTAAATCATAACTTACACACAATTCGAACTCGGTTTCATCCCGGCCTTTGATTTAGGTTATAATTAGTTCACGCTTAACATTTAGTTTGATACATTTGGTTTTTGGTAAAATAAGTGATTTTTCCTTGATTATGGCTTTAGACTTTGTCTTCGTATTGTTAACTTCAGTTATCGTTTTGGTTGCCGGGAAGAGCCATCACTTTTTGAATTTGCCAAACTACATTATGTTCTAGCTGTGCCAAACAGTACTGTATTTAGCTGTGCCGTTGTTCTTGGATTCTGTTTACAGTTGATTTGGAATAAAGATTTTAATTTTGCTTTTTTTGTTATTGCTTCTTGGAAGTGCAGTTGGTAAAGGCCTTGGAGTTTCCCCGGGCCACGTTGTAGTCAATTTAACTAATTGCAACAGGCTCTGTCTAAAGAAAGTCTAAAGAAACTCTGTCTAAATAAATTTCATAACATTACATGTATAATTAAATAAAATTGTTTTGTTTTAAAAGTATGTGTTTCTCATCTATGCACCCAGACTTTGTGGACACCTGTAGATCAAATTTAATACTTCTGGAATAATTGTCACACTTCACAAATGACTTGGAATTGTCCAGAATTTTTACCGAGTATATACAGTATATAACGCGCAGAAAATTTAATTATTATTTTTAGAAATTGTTAGTAGAGCAAAGTGGTCAGTTGGTTAGTGTTGGTTGTGTTAGCCTGTGTGGCGATTGGAAATTAGACTTGTAGTAGTTGGTGAAGTGACGTGATATCGTTGGTTCGTGATGTTAAGTTGATGTTTGAATTTAGTTGATTTTGTTGATTAAATAGATTTTGAGCTTTAAACCTTTTGTTGAACCCTGATTACTAAGTGTACCGTAGTCCTTTCGCTCGCAGCAATGTTATTCATAAGTCAAAATAAATAACAAATCAAACAGTTTTGTTACAGGTACTTTATAAATATATTATTTTTGATTAGTGGTCAGTGCTACTTAAAAATTTGATTATGTTAACAGATGCAAGGTCTAAACCAGCAAGACGTTAGTAAAGTCATTTTTAAAAAGGCAAGACTTTATTTAAAAACCCTTGAAACAGAGACTTGTTTACATCGCAACTGCTTGAACCAACAAAACTCCGATTTTGCTCTTCGGTCCGTTTATGGTTTACCACAGCAAAATTTTAATTTTGTTCAGACAAACCTGTTGATTATAAGATTTTCTAAGGTTTTAGATTAACAATTCATTAGTGGGACTGCGGGAGAGAAAAAAAAAAGCTATGATAGTTGAATTTATAATCTTCTTTCAATTAAATTTATAATTTTAAATTTAAAAATAAGCCTAGGCTGCTTTAAGCTAATATATTCGCCAAATCAAACTTCAGATCTAAAATAATCGGGCCCGATTCGGGCTTGAAATAAATTTAATGGTTATATTCGGGTTCGGGTTTGGCTTTTTGGACTCGGGTCGGGTTCGGGCATAAAAATTGGCCCGTTTGCAAGACTGGGTTGCCTCATTCATCAAATAGTCCACAAAATTAATTTGTTGTTTTAGAAGTGCGTTTTTTTAATTTGTAGCTGGAGAGTACTTTTAAATTAATCCTGATTTTGTTTCTCATTATTATTCGTTTATTAATATTAGTAGCTTATTTATATCAGTCTAACCATATTGATATTTATAAAATAATAGCCTAGTATGTTATTATCAGTAAGAAGCTGCTATGTAGTGCCGCTGCTGTTCAAATAATGATGCAAATGTTAGATGTATTTATACTATTACTGTTTGAAAAACTAAAAAAAGGTTCAAACAATTTTGGAGGTATTTGTAAAGAATTTATTGTTTTATTAAAAGTTATAAAAAATGATGTAAACATATTCACTGAAAGTAAAAATAGACTAGTTTCATCATATAATCTTCTTCAAAGATTCAAACTATATACTTTTTCACTAATTCTGTTTTGATAGCCTCAAGGTATTATGTTGATCATCCTTGAAAAGCAGTTTTATTTTGTATCATGTAGCTTCAAAGTTTTTTTTAGTTTAAAGGACAATTTTTAAAACATTTATAGTTTACTTAATCTTGCTTAAAATTGACTCCCTATTTTTTTTTAAATAAATTTTAAATCAAATTCTATAAAAAAATTGTATAATCAATTATACGAGTAATTGTTTTAATTTCCGGATAAAAGCTTGAACTTGGATCAATTTTGTTAAAAAAAACAAAATTTCTTTTTTATGTTAAACGATTCGGCCTACCTTCTTTTGAAAAACAACCTAATATTTTCTGGCACAGTTGTAACAGTTTTTTCATCTACATGGCACACTGTTTCTGGAACAAACTAATGCTTGTGAAATACTTTCAGTTAGTAATCAAAAAATATACGGACCTGCGTTCTATTACAATCGATAAGTCTGCCTAAACTTGTGTTCTCTGCAATAGACAATGACAAACTATCTCTCATCTAAAATTTTGAAACCGATTAACTTCTGCTGCCTTGTTAAAATCTCATATAAGAGAATAACTCATATCGACTGCAGTATTGCATACCGTTAAGCTAGCATACACGACAGTCTAAAACTTCAAAATACATTTTTTAAAATGTGTTCACAGAACATCAGTTCTTACTCCCGAAACTATCTGTTAATGACAACTGTCACCAGGAGTAATAAAAGCACCTTTAAAAATTATCCAAGTAACGTTTTAAAGTAATGTGGCACAGACCATGCTGATGCACTGCTGGTCGAACAAAATATTCATCAGTCTTAATAGTTTTTGGTTTTGGTTGCCTTGTATTGTCCTTCTCTCTGTTTTACGTTTGTAATTTTTAAACATTTTGGTTGATGAAATAGTCCTATACAGCAAGTTTAATTATACTTTTTGGTCTACATGAAAGAAACCTAATAGATTTAAACTTTCGTAACTAATAAATTATCGAAGGGGTTGCTTATGCCAAAAGACGGGAAAAACAGTAACATTGTAACAACTTGCCCCATCAAACCTGTGACAATTTGCTCCGATGAGTCCGCCATTACAAATCGTTTAGGTTCTCTCTAATAAATAAACTAATATGAATGGAACTTAAACAACATTTAGGGTGATACCTGTACTTTAACTACTACTGCTAAAATTTGGCTGCTAAATTTTTTTCTTAGAAATGCTTTTTATACAAAATATTTGAAAATATATTCTTACCTAAAAATTTTACTCGCTTTTCTTTGCGACCTCAAGATCTTTTTTTTGCTAAATTTTTAATCAATCTCGACTTGTTTCAAATGTTCCGGGATTGCCATGAATGTATGTGCTCATAATTTGTTTTGCCCGCAAATTGTTTTTATACAAAGTGTATTATAAAGGTTCGTTTACCGTTTTAATTCATAACGCATTGATTGTAGTTTTAAGGCATTGTGACGTTTCGCTACAGTTCTACGTATTTTCTAGAACAGGGTGGTCCAACTTCTGCACTCTTGTGGGCCACTTTTCAAAATTATTCGAGTTTGCGGGCCTCAGTCGGCTAAAAATTCCTATTTTCGTTCCAAAATCAGGGTGTTCTCTAAAAAAAAAAAAGGTCTTCACTTGGAATCGGTCTCCAAAATTCCTATTTTGGCGCAAAATCATAGCGTTCTCCAAAAAAAAATTACGGCTGCTGCTTCTGATCGACAAGACTTGTGCAAAATTGATATGCGGCATGCGGCCCGCGAGCCCGTAGTTGGACCACGCTGTTATAGAAGATTGCCGCTACTTATGATCGACAAGACTTGAATTGTGCAAAATTGTTCCGCGGGCCGCACAAAATTGTTTCGCGGGCCGCATGCGGCCCGCGGGCCTGTAGTTGGACCACGCTGTTCTAGAACGTTCAAGAAACGATTGATTGAAATCTTTTACAATTATTTATAACTGATCTGAACCTTCGAGTTATTTAATTTGTTCACTATCATGTCTTTTGATTGTATTGTAAGGTCAAAGATTGCTTTGTCTGATTGCTAAACGTAAAACAATACTTAATTAAAGAAATCTTGCCCGGTCTAGTAACTTCGATTGCTATCTCGTAAGGTTGGCTGATTTATATAAATAGCGTCGAAAATTTTATTTTGCTTATTTGTCCATTTGAAAAAGTTTTTAGAAAACTTTTTGTATTAATGTTGCTTGCATGATAAGATTAAGTCAAAAAAAGACCAGTGTTGACACCTTAAATTAATTCTACACTAAGATAAAATTGTTTTATCCTGTCTGTTGGACGAACTATAAAGTTTATTATTAGCCAACGGGTTGCTAATCTATAGTTAGTCAATACAAAGTTGTTGAGATATTCGCAGTAGTTGGCGCTGTGAATTGCTTTAAAGTTTGGTGAAGCTTAAGAGTCAAGTTTTGCTAAAATCGATTAAGTTCTTTTGACTATGAATATATATTTTTTATAGTCAGAAACCGTAGTGTTTTTTGACCTGTAGAAAGAAGTTTTTGTAGCAATCCATTCGTACTTACCCAGAGCAACTGTTTTAAGAGCTTCAGTCTAGCAGCAAACTATTTCTAGAGCCGATGTAAATAAAACAAAGACGGTATTTGGGTTGCCTGAGTTCAACTGGTTCTTTCGAATTCCCAGATAATATTGTGATTATCTGGTTTAAAATTCTTTTAATGGAATGATTTTATTTATTTTCTCCCAAAAACACAAGCAAAAAAATTATTAGTTGACCTGCTTTGTTTTTGGCGCATGAAATATATAACATTAAAAATAAAAATCATTCTTTTACCGCTTCACTTGGCCGTATGGTTGTATGATTTTAAATAAAAGTTTGTGCAAAGATTTTGCCAAAAAGTAACTAGATTATTATTGTTTCTTGATGGCTGGTTATTTATAATTTCAATAGCATTTTTTAAATTAGGCATTCTGGTAGTTTACAGCTGCCAATTAGCACCCACCAACTCACTTTTGCTGCAAAATTGCTGCTGTCGTCAGCGTGGTTAAGTGGTTAAAGCCCCGTGCTCGTGACCAACATGGTCTCGGTTCAAAACCAACTCCCGTCATTCTGTTGTGTCCTTGGGAAAGATACTTTACGGCACTTTCTCCTGCTTGGTGGTCTTGGCAAGCAGCTCTAATTTATAGTTATATCTCTGTTAAATTACAAGCGGACAGCAATATCTTGGCATCTCCTGAAGCAAGTCTGGGAAATTGCTTATCTTATGTATTAGCGCCACCGTCGCTTTCCTGCGAGTCAGGAGAATAAATATAGAGATAAAATAAAAAATAAAAACAAAATAGTAAACTAACTTTGTAGGCCTATAATCAATAAGCCTACTTAAATAAACTTGCCAAAGCAATGAATTTTTTAGCTGTCAATAGATTCAATAGCTCTTTAAAAACGGTAGAAAACGATAGATGAGATAAATAAATAAAAAGTAAAAAATTAAAGTGGCTTATAAGCAAATTCAAAGGCGACCCACATTTAAATCGCGAATCAGAAGTGAGAAACATTAATTGTAGTCGGAAAAGTGGTTGCATACAAAAGTGCTTTGACCGAAATGGGCTATATTTCTGAAAAACAAGCATATCTTTGAATTAATATTGTTTTTGCTGTATTCTGACAGTGGAATAAAAATATAAGTGCTTAAATAACCTAGTCTACAAGTTTTTATTTTTATTTTATTTACATTTAAACTTTCTATTTTGCTTATCTAAAATAATCAAAACCTTTTATTATTTTTAGTCGGGGCTTGTGTTGCAAGACTTCAAAAGAATTTGATGTATACGAAAAAACTTTTTGTGTTAATGTTGCCTGTATGATGAGATTAACTTGTTTAAGACCAGTGTTGACGCCTTGAAAATTAATTCTACACTAAGATAAAATTGTTTTATCCTGTATGTTGGACGAACTATAAAGTTTATTATTAGCCAACGGGTTGCTAATCTATAGTTAGTCAAAACAAAGTTGTTGAGTCATTCGCAGTAGTTGGCGCTGTGAATTATTTTGAAGTTTGGTGAAGCTTAAGAGTCAAGTTTTGCTAAAATCGATTAAGTTCTTTTGACTATGAATATATTTTTTTAAAGTCCGAAATCGTAGTGTTTTTTGACTTGTAGAAAGAAGTTTTTGTAACGAATCCATTTGTACTTAAGCAGAGCAACTGTTTGAATCAGAGTGAGAAACATTAATTGAGGTCGGAAAAGTGGTTGCATACACAAAGTGCTTTGACAGACATGGGCTATATTTCTGAAAAACAAGCATATCTTTGAATTAATATTGTTTTTGTTATATTCTGACAGTGGAATAAAAATATAAGTGCTTAAATATTCCAGTCTACAAGTTTTTATTTTTATTTTATTTACATTTAAACTTTCTATTTTGCTTATCTAAAATAATCAAAACCTTTTATTATTTTTAGTCGGGGCTTGTGTTGCAAGACTTCAAAAGAATTTGATGTATACGAAAAAACAAACAAAAGGTAAAATACAAATTTTTTTTGAATCTGTTTATTGATGACCAGATCTGGTCTATCTACTAATCCACGGTGTTGTTCTTGTTACTTTTAATTTGTGTTGTTGTTATTATGTTTTTGCATCAAAAATAAATAAACTTAAAACTGTATAGACGTAACTATGAATCAGGAGAGAAAAAAAGTAGCCTACTTAAAAATTCAATATGAACCTCATGCTGTTGAGAAAATAACGCTGTTTTGATGCATGAAGTATTTTAATGCGCCTTTTAACTTAAAAATGTCTATCCCATTGAGCCAATAGGCAAAAACGTTTTAAATTAATTTGTTACTTTACGTTGATGATATTTTAATCAAATTTTGTTTAGCTCTCAAACGCATAGGTGGGTCGCTAGTGAGCCAAATGAAAATTTGCAAGCATGTACCTCCCATACCATACACCCTATTACCGACATACTCTGTGTATTCCTCAAGCTACTATTTAATTTGACTTTCAGAAATGCCTTTTTTTTTCATTTGTAACTTTACAAGAAATAAGTAAACTTTTTTCTCAAAAACTTATAGGGTCGCTAGCGGCCTGTGTTAGATAATACGTAGTATAGCAAACATTTTCTATTCCGATTATTGTACAAAATAAGCTTTCTGGGTACCACAAACGTTTTATCATTTCTAAATTACATGGGTATTTCTAAATTATATAGACAAAATTTTACGATAGCCAAAACACTAAACCATTCTGACAATGACTCAATGGTCAATAGTTGGTTAGAACAGTGTTTCCCAACCGGTGTGCCGCGGCATATTAATGTGCCGTAAGAGATCTCCAAGTGTGCCGCGAAAGATTTTGGAAAAAAATTATTTAGGGACGTCGAATTTTGTGGTTTTTGTACGTGAGATAAGTGAGGTTGGGAGGGAAAAAAAGAGCGTGAATTCAGGAGAAGACTTTTTTTAAATATCACCATGATTTTGAAACGAAAATTGAGAAATCATTGACAGATTTTCAATGAGCACCTATTTATTATTAACCAGCGTAATGGGTGCGCCGCGAAAATTTAAATAGCTTAATAGTGTGCTACCGCCATATAAAAAAAATTGGGAACCACTGGGTTAGAAGATAACAAGAAAGTTAATGATGAGTGCATTGTTGAAAACAAAATGAGTGATTTTGAACCAGATGAATAAGAAGTGAACATTGGTATTGATGACAGTGAAGAAGAGATTTGTGATTCTGAGAGTACCAATAGTGCTGCTGATGATGAAGAAGATTAGCTCTCCTCATCTACATCGCAGACCAATGATAACTCATACTTCACGGGGAAAAATGGAAGCGTATGGTCCGCCGCTTGTCCAGCTGTTTCTCGCACACGAGCTTGCAACATAAGACACAAAGCTAAAGATCTATTAGGCAATGCAAAATCATTCCAGGATCAAGTAGAGGCATTCTTGTGCTTTTTTTAAGAAGAAAGGCTAAAGATGGTTATTGAAAACACAAACAAATACGACAAAAGCCAAAAAGACAACTAGACACCAGTTGACATGGATGAAATCAAAGGCATAACTGGGCTTTTGCTTGTTACGGGCGTCTACAGATCTCAGCATAAGTCACTTCAATTTGTGCGGTCTCTTGGACCCCAGGAAGAGCAATACTTTAGCTGCATTTGGTCGCAACCGTTTTGAGGAAACTGCAGCTTTTCTTCGTTTCGATGTTTGTGACACTTGGATGCAATGAAGGCAGACCGACAAGTTTGGTTCGTTTCGATGCTTTTGGAATCGGTTTATTAAAAATTGTCGGAAGCAGTATGCTGTGAGTGCTTATGTGACTATTGACGAGAAGCTGATTTGTTTCGAGGCCGCTGTGGATTCCGTCAACACATACCTTAAAAACCGGACAAACATGGCATGAAACTGTTTCTGGTGTTTGAATGTATGTCGAGCAATACCTAAAATGGTTTGCCCAGCAGTGGACGTGAAGGTGATATAAAGAGAGTTGGTCTGGCAGAACATATTGTTACAACTCCTTGTACTACTTTACACAAGTCTGGAAGTAATATAACTACAGATAACTAGTTTACAAGTAACAAACTTGCGGATAATTTTTTAGGGAAGCGCACTTTCTGGTGAGAACATTGAAAAAATACCAACCAGGTATACATAAAGAATTTTTAATTGGAAAGAAGCTAGAAGTGGGATCAAGTTTATTTGGATTTAGAAATAAGCAAGCTCTTGTGTCATAAGTCCCTAAAAAATACAAAGCTGTTGTTTTGCTTTCAACAATGCATAGCGACAAGAAAGGAAATAGATGCAAAAACAGGAAAACCTCTGAAATATATATGTGTATGGACATTCAATGTTTTTAAAGTTTCAAGTCATTGTTTGATAGCCATTCTCTAAAAGGTTTGTCTGCTTTTGCGATGTTTCCTTTAATTCTGACTGCGTTTGATCTGCTCCACATTTGCATGAACCTGTTAAAGATAGTCCAATTTTTCATAAAATTCTGATATCTTCCATGTCTAGATCGGAATCAGTTAAGTAGTACCCACTGGGCTCTTGGTAGGTCGCATCCGGGTTGTTTGCTGCTTGGTGTGTTGATGTATTGTTTTAGTTTGTATTTTGTTTGATTCCATCGTTCATTCCATTCGTTGTGAGCCCAAAAGTTACTTTTGACTGATTGAAGTTTGAAACTTTGTTGTAAGTTTGAAACTTTGTTGTCAAGGATTCTCGTGATGCTATTTTTTGTGTAGTTTGATTGTAGATTGAAACGGTATGGAGAAAATGTGTTTAGTTCTTAAGAACTCTTTCATATAATTTAATAGTGTAGCTTTTCCTTCTGATACCCTTTGGTTTGATGCCGCTTAGTATCGGTAGCATATCCATTGGTGTTGATCTAATGCATCCAGTAACAAGTCGCATGCATTCATTTAAGCTGGAATCAAGCAGTTTTGTATGTTTACTATGTGACCAAACTGGTGCACAATATTCCGCTGCAGAAAAGCAAAGGCCAGAGCATATGCTCGCAACACATGAAAGTCTGAGCCCCAAAAGCTGTCCGCGAAAATTTTCAAGATGTTGCAGCGCGCATTCGTTTGGCAGTTATATTTTGCAGATGCTGTCTGTAAGTATGTGAACGATCCAAAGTTTTTTCAAGATATTTAGGTGAAGTAGTGAAAGGTACTGCCTGATTGTGGAGAGAGACATTCAGTTGATACTTTACCAAGCAATTAGCCAGATGAAAACAGCTAGAGACAGTTTTAAATGGATTGAGTTTGAGTCGCCAGTTATGAAAATAGTCAGGCAATTTTGCTAGATCAGTTGACAGTTTGTTTTCAATAGTTTTGAAGTTTCTGCCATTAGTTGTGATTGCTATGCCATCAGCACATATATATTTTTTGCATTTGGTCAGTGGGATGTCTGCCATGCAGATGTTAAACAGTATTGGCGCTAGGACTGAGTCTTGCGTGACGCCATTAGCTAGGCGTCTTTTTCTTGATTTTGCATTGCTCAAGTGTAATACGAAAAACCTTTGCCTTATCATTTCTTCTATCATTTTAACTATATTTTTGTTAGGTATGATTTTCAGGAGCTTTAGAGTAAGTTTACGATGCCCGACTCTGTCATATGCCCATGACAAGTCCACAAATACTGCGCCTACTTTCTTTTTTTCGTCAAAGAAATGTTTAATGTCGTTTGTTTGAAGAGCAATCTGGTCAACAGTACCTATGCCATGCCTAAATCCTGTTTGTTTATGTGAAAGAATTTTTTCTACTATGTGTTGGATCCTGTTGTAGATGAGTCTTTCAAAGAGCTTGAAAGAGATGCTCAGCAAACTTATTGATCTATAGCTTTTCAGTTCATTTGCATGTTTATTTGGCTTCAGGATAGCGACAATCTTTGAAAATTTCCGAATTTTGGGCACTTTTTTCCGGATAAGGCATGTAGAGAATAGGGTGGGTAACCATGTGAGGCATAGATTGTTCAGATGATACTGGATTACAACGTTACAAAAGCTATTGACAGACTTGATCAACTTTGCCACAATTATAGTGTCCAAAAGAGAATAGAGCGATGGGCCCTGGCTTATTTTTACAACTCTCTCAATACTGCTAGAATAAATGCTCTGGTGGTTTATCAATCAAAGTTTCCTGAATGAGCAACTAGGAAGAGTTATCGTTGGAGAATCTTCGCGGAAAATCTTGGAATGAAGTTTTTCAACCTTGGCTTCTACGTCGATTGCAAATTCCACAGTTTCTTAAAGCTACAAAATTGGCGTTAAAAAATGTGTGATACAGCCAAATCAGCAACCTATTAGCACTGAGACCAGCCATTCTGGAAAGCCAAAAAAAAGGATGCCACATTTGCCTGTCGATGTTAAATCGCAAGACAGCAAACTGCTGTAGTAACTGCTGTGAACCTTCTTGCACTGAGCCCAAAGTTGTCAGTGTTACTTGTTGACAATGTGTAGAATAAGCAAGCAATTTTGCACTGACATTTCTTTCTGTTATTGTTCTTGTTTTGATCTTTTTTTTTCAAATTTTTCGATTGTTGTTAAAAATTTCGTCAATAAAAAAAATTTAGTTTAATGTCTTTCATCTTTGTTTGACAGGTTTGGTGCATTCTTAGCTCAGTTTTAGTATAAACACGTGTCTCACAGTAGGTCGCTAGCGACCAACCTAGTTAAGAGCGATTGGCGAAACACCCAGGTGTTTAAGAGTTAAAAATGATTGTAAAGTAATATAGTGCTATGTTTAAAAATTTTTAAATAGAAAATCTTCAATAAAGGCGCGACGGCCTAACCGCAACTTGTGACCCATTTCCCCTCAAGCAAGACCTGTGTAGTAGTTGTATTAAACACTAAACAATAGAGCTATTATCAGTTAAAAATTCACACAGCAGGAAAGAAAAGTTGATAATCACAAGCATTTTTTAACTGCATTATAGACAGGGGTACCACATTTTCGAGATAAAGAGTCGGAACACTTGTTAAAAGCATTTAAAGTCAAGTAAAAACACATAAAAACGTTAACACTAGAACAATATACTAAACTACAAGCAAAAATTCAATTTATCGCCAGGAAAACAAAGTGAAGACTAAGAAAGCAGAGTAAACAAAATTTCAATCCACAATACACAAGTATTAAATACTTAGATTTAACCATTTATATGAATCTAATTTTGATTCTCACATCTCAACTATTGCATATAAAATATCAAAAACGGTTGGAATTATCTTTAAAATCAGACAATATTTGTCAGAAAATTTTTTATTATGCTCAGATATGTTCTTACTTATTGTACAACCTTATTATTTGGGGATTTACTTTTTCAATATACCTTAAAAAATTGATTACTCTTCAAATATATAGGTGTATATACAAGTCGTTAGATGTATAGGTGCAGCCAAATGTTGTTATAGTGCCTCACCTTATTACAATCACTTTAAGTTCTTAAACCTACAGATCTTTATAAACTAGAAGTTGGTAAATTTGTACAAGCTAATTTTACGTAAAAAATGCAACTCGAAAATTTGTTTAATTATTTCACTTTAACCAGTCAGCAGACGTTGAGTCGAAACACGGTGCTTCGAGACTGAGACGCGACGAGGCTTTGAATTAGCAAAACCGAGACCAGACGAGACTTTGGAGTACCGAGGCCGAGACGAGACACGAGACTTTGCATAAGCCAGGGTTGTGGAGTCAGAGTCAGAAGTCGGAGGTCGCAGGTTTTCGGTTGGAGTCGGAACCGAAGTAGTTTTTTTAAATATGAAGCCGGAGTAGCTTTTTTAGATGTGTTGGAGCTGGCATGGGGCTCGTATTTTTTTTTGGTCACTCCAACTCCAATTGTTTAATTGCTGGAAGCTATAGTTTTATTTATCATCTGAATGATTTAAAAACAAGCAAACAAAAATACGGCGTGTACTTGAATAGGTCATGTTCTTAACTTTAATGTACAGTGCAAACTAAAAGCAATTTCGGCTTTATATTGACGGCAAGTTGGTTTTTTTTATTTACAAAATTAAACTTAAGTTTCGGTTTGGGAATTGTTTTGAAAAATTCAACTAAAGATCAAAAAAGATTTTTAGTGGAAAAAATGCGTCGAAATGTGCTTAATTGCTTGTCAACCACAAACACTGAGACAATACAGAAATCAACGATAGAACGCTGTCCCACCGAATCTCTGTTAGAGGTGTACTGGTGAATCTCCTTGTGCCGAAAAAAGGTATTATGCACAATCCGTTGGTGGCACAGAACTGTAGCAAACACCTTCCGTTTCTGTTAATTTCAAAGTCTCCTTGTTTTCCAATAACACCCTTCCATGTCTTGTCGTCAGTACCCACATGTGCATTGAAATTACAGTGTTCGACAATTGATTCTGCAGATGTTAGTTTCTGTAAAGCAACACCTACTTCATCTAAGAAAGGCTGGTACCGTGCTTCAGCGTTTGGTCCGTACACCTACAAAATGCACAGCGACCGCTTCTGTGGCTTATGCTTAAGGAGACAAACTCTTCCTCCGAGTGGTATCCAATCAGTAACACAATGGGCCAAGAGGAGGCTTACAAGAATCCCTACCCCTATCTGACCAGACATGGTTACATCTACACCTGAGTAGAAACGTTTTCGGTCTTTATTCAATTCAACAGTATCAGAGCCACGACACTTGTTAGAGGAAACACCAACAATATCAAGATGATACTGCTCTGCTTCTCAAACCAGTTCCTGTTCTTTTCCATTAAGTGAAGTGACGTTCCAGTTGCCCATGCAAAGATCCCGATGTTTGAGACCGATTCGAATACAGATACTGTGCACTGCCCTCATTTGCTTCCCCAAAACGCGTAGCGAATGCATTGATAGGTTTCCAGTTATGGTCAGCTTGTGGGAGAGAATGCAGCTTACTTTCGAACGGGCTCCTCTGCCTAAAGCCCAAACTCAGACCTTTTTATTCGGCACGACGCCCGATGCAGTATGAATATTGTCGTTCGAACTATTCATTTTGCTAGATTTGTTAGATTGCTTTTGGTCTGTTTCTCACCTTCGACCTTACCGCCGTGGGTAGCCCTGAGAGGAGTTGAAAATTTCAGACGGCATTGCACTTAAGATCATAGAAAATGTAAACCCCTCCACCACGCTAAGGTAGCAATCTATAGGAGAAATTTTGTTTAAATAAGCAGTGCTCTGCATCCTTTTTTTCTCTCATGGCTCACTAAAAAAAACTTTCAAAATTTTGTGGCACACCTTGATAAAAATGTAAAAAACTTATCAATTTTCTTTCGAATTTTGTTTAAATTGATAAGTTTTTTACATTCTTATCAAGCTGTTCCAAAAATTTTGAACGTTTTTTAGTGTGCCATGAGAGAAAAAAAGGATGCAGAGCACTGCTTTAGATTGTTAATTAAACATTCGGCATTTTTCAAATAAATTAAACTCTTTCCGATTGGAAAAAAGCTGTTTTTTTCAAACAGAGAGCTATAAAACTAAAGTTAAACAAATAAAATGTTTTGAAAATGCTTGTACGTCACTAAACCAAGTTTTGTCAAAAATTACATCGATACAAAACAACCGATCGGATTTTTGAGTCTCTGAATAAAAGATTTTTTTGCTGGAGCAACGATCTAAAACGGATTAATTTTACTGAAAAACTTTTTAAACTTTATTCTGCGGATTTGCTTAAGTTTTCTTAAATTAATTTCAATCCAAATGTTACAGAAATTGCTATTTAGATTAGTTTAAACCAATTATAAATAAAATTTATTATCTGCAGTTCAAAACAAATCATCCTAATTTGTTTGTAAATTGTTGATTTACGATTACGAATTCTACAAAAAAGGCACCCCTGCATAGCAATTAATGCGTAGACTATGAAAGCTTTGAAGATGCTTGTACAAAATTGGATTCTAGCATCTTATTATCTTAATATTTGCATTCTCGCACTCCGACTGCTTAATTATTACATTCAATCCGCGGCTTATTTCATTTCTAAAAAAAGTGTTGTCTAAAAATAAGGTTTTCACTTTCAATCTGTCTCGGATTTTATGATTTTCGTTTCTGAAAACTTGTGATCTCTGAAAACAAAAACAAAAAAAGAGGATCTGCACATTGAATCTGTCTTCGATTTCTGGTGGGATTTCTGCCGAAATGGGCGAGACAAAGCCCAAAAAATCGAGACTGTCCCGCCAAAATCGGACTTAAAATAAGCCTATCTTTGATAACAGATTTCAAAAGCAATCGGTGAGCGAATGTATACCAAAGCGCTTCCGGCAATAATATGCTAATTGATTAAATCTGCCTAATGATAGCAAATCTTGAAATAGACAAGTAAACTTCGAAAAAAATTAAACATGTTTATTTCCATTCTCAAGGATGTTTGCTTGTTCGTGCCAACACAAATGATGGAAGCAACCATTTTAGTATATAATCATATCCTCGCTTCATGAAAATTATCATCTTTTTCTAAAATGTTACATGCAAAAAATGCTAAAAACCATGCTTTTTAAAATTTCCATCCATAAGTTGTTAATTTCCTCTCCTAAAAGTACCTAAAATTTACAATGTAGCTTCTTGAGTGGACTCTTAAATTTCAAGTAAAATTCAAATACTTTTTATTTGCTATTTCTCTGACCTTCTATTAATAAAGTTAAATAAAAAATTAAATTTTAGTAAATTTTTGAAGTTTTATATCTTGTTGAAATAAGATAAATTATGAAAATAGTTGACTAAAATTAGCATGAAGTAGAGTGATCAAATTTGGGCTACATGAAGGCAGTGGTGGATATTCAAAATTAGGGGCCTGAGGCAAAATCCCAATTAGGGGCCCCCAAAAATGACGTCACAAGAATTCGATTACCATTTTACCAATGCCATCCAGAAAGATAGGCTACAAAATATTGGAAAAAAATTGATTCTGATACAAAACTTGAAATAACTCAAATCAGTGGCAGACACAGAAAGTTATCATGAAAGATTTACACGTGACTCGACAGTTAATCGAACGAGACCTGATCGAAATGACGCCAAATCGAAACGACATTTGATCATTTAATGAAAGAAAAAATTTACAACCTTGAATCTATCCCAATTTTGTCAATTTTTTGTCCCAAAAACATAGTACTTTAAATCTGCCCCGGTTTTATTGATTTTTGTCCCAAAATAAAATATAAATCTCTTAAAAAGAAGATCTTTTTTGTAATGTCTCTGATTTTTGCAAGAGGTCTACAAGGGTGAAGTCATGGCACAATGCTTCTCCCTCTAAATAACTGACTATGTAAAAAAAATCAAAAAAATGATGCAATAAGCATCTAATAAAACATAACCATGACAAAAGATCTACTTGTTTCCCCCCTAAAACTTGTTACTGCCCTATGCCCAGAGACCTAGTTAAAAAACTTCACCTTGAAATTGGCAAAAAATTATAAAAAATAAAAAAAATTGTCTTCTTACTTCTGGGCCTCTGCTTTTTATGAATCTAATTTACAGTAACAAAGAGATTGTTTAATCGCAGAAACATACAAAACTAAATTTTTTTTTTATCAACTGTCATTTTGATCAAGTGCCGTTTCGATCAAATGTCGTTTCGATAAAGTGTTGTTTTGGTCAAATCTCATTTCAGACTGATCTCGTTTCGATCAAATGTCGTTTCAGTCTTCGTTTCGATCAGGTGTCCTTTCAATCAAGTTTTGTTTCAATCAAGTGTCGTTTCGATCAACTGTCGCTTGATTAACTGTCACTCGATCAATTGTCGTAGCACATTGTTTACAAACCAAAAACACAATTAGTATAAAAGTTAAAATAATGTGAAAACCTTTTTTTCTCTACACTTTTTCACTGCTCTATTGTCTTTTACTTGATTTGCATATTTTCGTTTTCAAAGTGAGAGGAAGGAGTTTAAAAGTTTAAAGGAACGTTTAAACTCCTTCCTCCCATGCATATGCTTATGACCAAAGGCCCGTTTCCACTACGAGCGTGGAAAAGAGCATTCTTTGTTCCTTTTATTGATCTTCGATTGAAGCGAGCGGTTAAAATTAAAGCGAGCGCAAAAAAAATCAATAAAACAAACAAAGAATGCTCTTTTCCACGCTCGTAGTGGAAACGGGCCTTAAAATCCTTTTTTTACTTGAAAACGTCTTGGACAGACTTGAATTCAGTGATGGGATTCAGGGAGTTTGCACCGGTTTGCGCGAACACGTTCTTATGAATGTCATAACGTTCTGCGAGCGCGTTCTTGATTTAACGTAATTCATGTATTTTTATATCTCTGATAATGAAAGAACCTATTATTTATAACTTCTATACTATAGGGCAGTGGCTCCCAAACTGTGCGCCGCGAGACTTTGTCAGGGGCGCCGCGAAAGCATGCGAAAGTTGTTGTACTTACTGCTTTTCTCACAATAATTTCAGTGTGAAAGTTGCTAGCAGCAACGTTCCTTCTAAGAGCTTCCTTAGTTTGCGCGGAATCAAAGCCGTGTGAGCAGTGGTGGATATTGGGTGAGGTGAATGAGGTAGTCCTCCCTCGAAAACAGCACATACAGTTTTGAATCCGTTGCAGATGTTTCTTCAGAGAACGATTCTGATTGAAGACCTTTTTTTTTTAGAGAACACCCTGATTTTGAGAGAAAAATAGGGAAATCAGAGATCAAATCGAAGTGAAAACTTTTTTTTTTTTTTAGAGAACACTATGATTTTCGGAGAAAAAAAGGTTACTCAAAGAAGTAATTGAACTGAAGACCTTTTTTTCATTACGGCGCCGCGAGTATTGTTAAGTTTTCAAAGGGCGCCGTGAAAAAAAAAAGTTTGGAAACCGCTACTATAGGGAAAAGAACCTGTTTATTTTTTTTTAATTTTTAAATTTCATCATTGCTTAACCTGTGTTGAAAAGAGATCATTCAATGAGGTTACAGAGCTAAAATAATAACTATGATGCAATCTCAAACTTCGGATGATGCAATATGATGCAATAGCAAGAAATCTTATTATTTTCGTAAGTGGTCTTAAACTTTTGGTAGTGACTGTGTCTCTATAACAACTGACAGCAACATGTTCTGAACATTTTCGAATTTACAAAATAAATGAAAAGAAATGCTCAAACCAGCCTTAAATAAACGAAAAAAATAGTCGAGAACTTACTATTCAGCTATGACAAAATTAAATAAATTGCAGACAAAACTTTCCAGAAGACTCCTGTTAATGAGTATCGTTATGACGTCACAAGTAGGCTTGAAGCATCATAAAAAACTTCTATACCTTTTCAAGTCCAAAATGTTTTTTTTCAAAACCAAAATGGTTTTTTCAATTTCAAGATGTTTTTTTTCAAAATCGAAATGATTTTTTTCAATTTCAAGATGGTTCATTACAAATAGAAAAGTTTATACAGAGTTTATAATATTATAAATAATAAACAAATTATTTGCCAGATTTAGCACTATTTTTTGTGAAAAAAAATTTTATATAGTAAAAAAAACATTTATTGCGCTTATAAAAAATATCCATTGAAAATTTTAATCAATAAAAAAATTGATTTAAATAAGTATAAGCATATATTTATATCAAATGTTTAAAAAACGAAATAAAGTTATAAATTTTGTACCAAGTATAACCTTCATAACATTATAATAAGTTGAAAAATTTTAAATAAGTCAACCCTTAGAAGGATATTAGATTTTATTGTAAAATAAAATCACAATGATTCAATAGTCATGATAATCATAAAACATGTTTAGTCTAAATTAGTCTGGTTTAATTCCAGGATATGATAACAACTTTAATTCTTCTATATACAGGGTGGCCCACTTAATAGTAGCCCGATCACTCAATAGATTGTGGCTCACTTAACAGTAGCCTGATCTCTCGATAGGTTGTATAGGTGATATGTTGATGTAATTGATGGCCTCGATAGGCTGTAGGCCAATATACCAAATATGTTATCTTTCTCTAATTAATTTTTTTTCATATTAAGGCTCCTAATTTTTTAAAATCAACAGTTAAAATTTCACAGACGTCTCATAAATCACCGATACAAGTTCATGACATGTTTACGGAAGAGAGAACAATAAGCAAAGGGTTATGGCCACCACGTTGCCCGGACTTGTCATCATGTGATTTTTATCTTTGGGGAACTTTAAAACAAAAAGTTGATGCTTTAAAACTTTTAAGTGAGCCACCCTGTAGTTCAAAAAGACTTAATTTATAAATAAGTTAACATCCCTGTTTTTTTTAGATGAACATTCGAGGCCTCAAATAATCAATTACTAAAGTCCGACAGAAGTTTTTGGCGACAGGATATTCTTCACTATCAATAATGTTCTTTATATACACAATAGCACTTATGATTTACAGCCAAATATTTTGATTCAAAGAAAGATAAAATAAATGTTTCATTTATAAAACATTGGAGGTTTACCGATAAGAAAATGCAACAGCAGAAGTTTATAATGTACAGATATTTCTATATTACCAATAATTGTTAAGGTTTTAACTTAGTGCAGTTACTGTTTTTGTACAACCAAATAATATGAATCTTATATTTTTGAACCATATTCTTTTTTATTTAGAAGATAGATCCTGTCAATGTAACAAAAAGACTTATCAGCACAAAAGTCTCAAGAATGAAAGGGTTACTTTTGGTTACTGCTTCGATGGATAAATTTATGTAGCAAAGTGTTATGACATTTTGATTGTTACCATTGCAAGTAATTGGGAAAGTCATAAGCCACTTCATAAGACAAGACCTCATGTCGAATAAAAAAAAGAAAAAAGTTTTACAGCCGCAACTCGAATACTACTACAATAAAGAAACGGGAGGTGTGGATCTTATGAGTAGACTTGCTGAATCTTATCGCCGACGTGTACGGGGTAAAAAGTAATATTGGCATCTTTTCATCGATGTAATCAATTTATCAGTGATTGCAGCATGAAGGCTGCACTGCCAAATCAGTCAAGAAAAACTATCTCATTTTCAATATTGGAGTCAAATGACACTTTGCTTGCTCAAAGGAGGTCCGAAGCATGTAAGAAGACCGGAATTGATAGCAACATTATCAAAAAATGTAAGATTTAATGGCATGGATCATACTTCAGCAAACACAAGGGAGATGCAAAGTGGGCAGGAAAAACACAAAATGTATGTACAAGAAAAGCAATTTATGGATACATGCTAAAAGTCGAAAGCTGTGCCGTGAAAAATACCATAAACTATTAAATAAAATGACATAAAATATTATTTTTCTGATGTTTTGGTTTTTATTTGCATTAAAAAATTGCAAATATACTTTTGCTTTATATTTTTAGCAGATGACTTATTATTTTCTAAAAAAGTAATTATGAGAAATATCAATGCTGTTTATTTGAAACCCTCCATTGTTCCTCAATGAAACATACAATAAAATATAAAATTGATGATATAGAAACTTTAAATTTTGTATCTTACATCTCTATGCCATAACAAACATATATTCTAAAAATAAATAAAATGGTCACATGAATTCAATGGTCATCAGGGTAAAGGTTAAACCAGAATTTGGAAATTAATAAAGTAGGTTACATTTTGACTACATACGGTATGGGTTATTGTTACGTTTGCTACAAACTAAATAATAAATTGTGCCTTCAAAATGCAACGTGAAAAATATCATAACAAAGACTAAAAAAATTCTCAAGATTAATTTGAATAAAGGTGATTTTAAGTTTAGTTAAGAAAGAATAGAAAAATATATGTTGGCCTAATCGCTTAGAAATTTCTCAACGCCAAAATAAAACGGGCACTGTACACTTTTATCAGTTTTAAGTTCTTAAAATTTGGATTTTATTTAAATGTTTAAATACTCAATATATTTTTAATAAAGTATATTTTTGAGAATAAGCCAAAAAATATAAAAATGTTGTAAAAGATATTTTGGTAATGAATATCAGCATTTAGCTGTTTATGTTATCATTAATCGTCGGATCTTTGTTTTGTTATTTTAGAAAAAGTTCTTTACTTTTGAAAATAATTATTTTAAAAATAACAAAAACAAGAAATCCAAGATGAGATTGGGATATGTTTAAAAGTTGCCTAAACAATCTGGACTGTAAAGAATTTTTTTAACAGAATATAAAATTTTTAGTAACATATTAATTCAACGCTATTGTAATTTTTGGTTTAGTTGGTGGTGTCACTTTGATGACGATGCATACGTCAACGTAAAAGCACTCCTTACAGAGCTAAGTAAGTACGACGGAGAATCGCAAAAAATCTATATCGGTCGAAGAAGCCAAAACGGAAATTTAAAGGTATGTAATAATGCTTGAGTCAACTTCTTTGTTACAATTTTTTTCCAGCCCTCCGAAAAACTTCTAATCAAAAAGAAACATAAAAACCCAATAATAATAAGCAAATCTATTTTGCAATAAAACGAAAACCTTATCGGCATAAGGCAAAACTTTCTGTTTTTCCGTTTATCTATTCCTCATTTTTACTTTTAGTCTTGGCCCAGATGGTAGGTAGGTGCTTTCTCGCAGCCTGGGCCGTGAGTAAATCCGTTCATTGATTTTAAAAATGACAGACCGAAACCTAACTTACCAAAACGGAAAGGTATCCACCCACTCCGATGTTCAGTGTGGGTCTGCTAATCGGCAAACGTCCTTTTCAGGACGGGGCAATGTCAGGATAAAACTGCCCTTTTCAGGAAACATTGCCAACAAGTTCCGAAGACCCACTATTCTTCAGCTGAACATCGAAGGCCTCACTGCAAGCAAGATAAACGTTCTTCATCACCTCGCTCTGCGCAGTCTGAGGCACTCGTCATCCTATTGCAGGAGACCCACTGCACTGATGCAGAGAAGTTGGTACTACCAAACTATCAACTAGCTGGGTCTTCTTTAAGCAAGAAGCATGGCCTTGCCACGTTTGTCCACGAGCGACTGAGATACACGCTTTTGGACCAATCTCCACCGACAGCGGAGATCGAGTGGTTGTGTGTGGGCATTGATGGTTATAAAATAGTTAACGTCTACAAGCCACTACCAACACTATTGCGAACCCTGGATCTCCCAGTATTTCCTCACCCCTGTCTTTACGCTGGCGATTTAAACTGTTGTCATGCTGACTAGGGTTACGATGACAACAGTCCGGACGGTGAGTGCTTGGCTGGTTGGGCAAGTGTTAATTGTCTTGCCCTTTTATATAATGCCAAGGACGCTTCCAGTTTTTATTCCGGGCGCTGGAACACTGGCACCAATCCAGATCTAGCTTTCGCTAGCGTAGGTCCAAACAGTCGCTTACCGGATAGACGTGTCCTTGACAAGTTTCCCAGGTCACAACATCGACCCTCGCTTATTACACCACCAAGGTTTGCTATGGCAGTGCCAAGCATGCCTGTTAAGCGATGGAACTTCCGCAAGGCCAAACGGAGTCACTACATTGCTTTGACGAATAAATTCGCAAAGACTTTGTTGCCGCCTGATTCACTTAATGTGAATGCGGTTTATGAATGATAATATGAATGCGGCTTATAAATAATATGAATGTCCCGTTTCAGCAAATGCTATTGCATCTCAGCTGGTTAGAAATGGGAAATACGAGGCTGTTGACCGCAAGTCATCTCGACTTGTCTCTCAAGAAGTGTCTGACCTTTGGAGGGCCACAACACCAGACGCAGTAAATATCTCTAACAATTTCTCACAGAGAGAATTTGCTGCTGCCCTCCAACATTTAAAACCAGGTAAAGCTCCGGGACCTGATTTCATCTGCCCCGAGCTTATACTCCTTGCTGAAGTTGCTTTGAAGTCCTGGTTACGTGACTTTCTTTCTTCCTGTTTGCACCTACTCAAAATTCCCAAGATCTGGAAAAGAGCGCTTGTGGTCGCGATCCCCAAACCAGGAAAGCCCGTGGGAGACCCAAAGAGTATTGACCGATATCTCTGCTCTGTGTCCCCTACAAGATCCTCGAGAGGCTTATCTACGCCCACATTGAACCGTTAATCGATCCACTGCTCCCTAAAGAGCAAGCTGAGTTTCGACGCGGGAAGTCAACCGTAGATCAAGTTGTTCTGCTAACCCAGAACATCGAGAATTCTTTCGAGGCTAAAAAGAAGGCCGGTGCCGTATTTATCGATCTAAAAGCTGCTTATGACACTGTCTGGCGTCGTGGCCTTACCTGCAAGCTGCTGAGACTACTTCCGGATAAGCACATGGTCAAAATGATCATGGAGCTTGTCCGAAATCGAAGTTTCACCTTTACTACTGGTGACAGCAAGCAAAGCAGGCTACGCCGTCTTAAAAACGGCGTTCCTCAGAGATCGGTCTTGGCTCCCCTCCTATTTAACATCTATACGTACGATCTTCCTTCCATGATTTCCAGAAAGTTTGCTTATGCTGATGATTTAGCATTGTTGCATTCTTCTGGAAACTGGAAGGACTTGGAGAAGACTTTAAGTCAAGACATGTCCACACTGTTAGCGTATCTCCAGACTTGGATGTTGAAGCTCAGTCACACTAAGACGGTGACGGCAGCCTTTCACTTAAATAACCGAGAGGCCAAACGTGAGCTAAACGTCTACAACAACGGTAGACTTTTACCGTTCTGTCCAACCCCTACTTATCTTGGGGTAAAACTGGACAGATCGCTCACGTTTCGTCACCATTTAGTGGCATTGCGCAAAAAAAACTATCCTCGCGCGTCACACTGCTGAGGCGACTCGTGGGCTCGGGATGGGGTGCTGGTGCTAAAATACTACGAGTAGCCACCTTGTCTCTAGTCTACTCAACATCTGAGTACTGTGCGCCAGTCTGGTGTCGCAGTGCTCACACTCGCCTCATTGACAGTGTCTTGAATGACGCCTTGCGCATAGTTACTGGATGCCTGCGTCCCACTCCAACGGACCACCTACCTATACTCTCAGGCATCCAGCCAGCTGAGCTTCGCCGAATGGGAGCGACACTCTCCTTGGCTCACCGTGGGTCTCTGGACCCCGATCATATCTTGTATGGTCTATTAAGTGGGTCCTCAGATACTCGCCAAGTGAGACTAAGATCCAGACGCCCGTTGGTGTCAGGTGCGCGGAATCTTTTGAACAACCTTGCCAGACTTGGCATCCGCGCTTCTGAATGGACAAATCACAAATGGAAAACGGATTATTGTGAAAATGCTTCCAGGCTCCGTGCTTTTGTGCCCCGGACCGGTGCCAGGCCTGTTGGGATGGGCTTACCCCGAGCAGCTTGGGTTAAGCTCAACCGCCTGCGGACTGGTGTTGGGCGATTCCATTCGTCCATGCACAAATGGGGTCTCGCTCCTTCACCGAATTGCGAGTGTGGCGCCTCTGAGCAAACCGCAGACCATGCTCTAACAGCGTGCCCTATACATCGGGCACCACATGGAGCACGCGGTCTGACGGTTTTGGATGACGAAACTCGATGCTGGCCTAATAATACCACTGCCAGCATCTGATTCTAATTCAGGCAGTGCAGCATTTTGAGGTAGTATAAGGATAAACCCTCGGCCCCTTTCCTGTTTGTGTCTGACCTGGAGTGGATACCCTTCAAACGACGACGACGACTACTTTTAGTCTTAAGCGTTCGATCATGACAAAAGAATGCGATGGCAAGCGTCAGCGTCAGAAATTCAATTTTTTAAAAGAATCTTAAGTGTTACTTTACTTGAGAAAGTTTGTAACTTTGAGTTTAATAATCACTAAATCTTGTTTCATTACTTTTTGAATTAAAAGATCTCTGTTTCAAACTTAGTTATATGTACTCATTCACATAGAACAGGGGTATCCATCCTGCGGCTCGCGGGCCGCGTGTGACCCTCGAAGCATTTCGGTCCGACCCGCAAAGGAATTTTTAATCAGACACTTCATCGAGTTGAATTATTGCAGTGCATTTAAACCTCTACAACAGATATCCGCAAGATATGCTGTCATTTGTATGAATTCCACGGATTCGAAGTAAACGAGCAAGTCACTGTTGCGATCTGCCGAAAAGCGTTTATTTCTTTTTAAGTTGCAAAAACCTGTTCAGTACCCGAGCCCTCGACAACCATCTTACTTCAGTGTGAAAGAGAAGAACACAGTAAGTTGGCAGAAACTGCATCCTACACCTCACATGTGAATCCTTAACTGGGTCGCTAATGTGAATTTAGCTACAGTTTGGTAGAGAAGTTCGCACCCCAAGAAGTTCCTTCTCGCACCCCCAATTGAAAACCGCTCTCTACAATCTGTGTTGCGCAAGAGATCCCGAAGTGTTCTAGAAACGCTTTTGGAAAGCGCTAATTCAGCGACAAAATCAAGTTCATAATCAGAGCGAAAGCCTTATTTTTTTTTTTAGTTAACGCTTAATTCTGGGGACAAAAATTGTAAAAAATCTCGTTGATTCAAAGTGAAGGCCTTTTTTTTTTAGAAACCACCTCATTTGGAGACGGTATTTTGTACAAACTTGCATGACAAAATTACTTTGATTGTTTCAGCGATTGCGGCCCGTGATAAACTTAAAGAAGAAAATTTAGCCTGCGTGGAGGAAAAGGTTGGACCCCCTGACATAGAATAATGTTGATTCCACAGTACCATTGATTTATAATGTAAATATTTTGACTCTGTGTGGGCAAAGTTCAGCTAATTTTTGCATGTCTTTTAGACTCAATTTTTTTATTTTACATTTCCAATATTTATGCTATCGTTTGGTATATTTTTGTACTACTACTACACTTGTAAAATTTGATTGAGTCGTAATTGTTATTTCTGCTTAAAGAATGGGAAACCGGATAAGTTTGTGCGATTCACTCAGACGAATTATTTCGCAGAATACTTTTCCATTAATGTGATGACCTTCTTTTTGTTTTCTCATTAAATTCAAACGTAAATTTTTGGGTTACCTTCCCGGAAATCGGTCGGCAATTTGAGTTGAGACAAAAAAGTTATGCAACAAGCAAGCATTCTTGTTCTCAAAATATTTACCAATTTAAATTAAGACCTTTTTTGTCAACAGCCTTTCTAAAAACTAGTCTCAAATTTTCTGTTGAGCCTTTTTAGCCAAGAGTGCCTTTTTTTTAAATATTGGCTCAAACTACTCGTAAACCCGTACAACCATTCGTCGGACCCCGGTTGGAAACAACTGGTGTAGTGGGTAAAGCAGGGTTTTAATGTTTTTATTTGTTTATTATTTTCATTCCCGCCTTTATAATTATCCACTTGAATGTCAAGAAAGCGCCGTTGGAGGCGCTTTATATAGAGCAGCTTTCAAGCAATTACCCCAACCTGCTTCCGGAGATACCAAGATGTGATCGCCCTGTGGTTGTATTTCAATCTTGTAGACACATGGTTTTGAAGATGGTAACATATGTGTGTGACAAACTACGGCGTATGAAACAAGTCTTGTCATGCTTTTCTAAACTTTATTTTGTTCACAAAGTGAGCAGTAGTTTACGATAGAATAATTAAAACTCGGTCAACTTCAGTGCTGTTTTTTTGTTTATTTTTCATTGATTTTAATGGTTGACACACTTTTCCTTTTTTTATTCTTTGGGTAATTGATGCTATATGTAGAACAATAAAAAAGTTTAATCGAAATTTGAAAGTTGTAAAAAGTGGGGACGTCACCAGGACTCTACAGCAACTGCTGAAATTTAGAGATTTTTTAAGGTACTTTCTTTCTTTACCAATTTGGAAAGTTAGGCTTGCAAAGAAACAATCACCCGAAATTAAGAAGCAATAATAATTTTCTACTCTTTTATTTCAAATCAAGATTTTTGAAATGCTTAATTGCCTTGTTTTTTTTCTCTTACAGGTCTCTTTCCACTTGCTATGGCATATGCAGCTTTTTTAATTTAAACAAATATTTTAATTTGAAGAAGTAATAAATCAAAATTTAGACATTGTAGATCTCAGATTTTACAACTTAAATTTACAAAACGTAACTCTTCAATACTTTGCAAAAGTCGCATTACAGAAACTTTTATTTACTTTTGTCTTTATTTAGTATTAATTTTTTCTCTATTTATCCTCCTAACTTTCTGGAAAATGTCAAAAACGTTTGTTGTACTTTTAAGTAAACTGTCATCTGATTACTCTGACTTGCTTTCAAAAATGCCAAGATGTTACTGTTTAGTTGAAATTGTTTAATTCTTTAGTTTTTATTTAGAGATAGGACTAAAATTTAGAGTCGCTTGCCATGACCATCAAGCAGAGGATGGCACGTAGAGTGTTTTTACTAAAGGTTCAACAGAATAACGCGAGTGATTTTTGAACCGATACAGTCTCGATCGCATTCGCCATCAATTCGGCGCTTCTTTCTACTCGGCCACGCTGCCAATTTTTTTTTTTTGCACATTTTTTTCGACATTAATCAAAGTTTATAACAACAGGTGAGAACCATAAGAGATAGATAGAAGTATAGAGTGCATGTCTTTTCGGACTATTCTAGTTTCTTGACAACTCACTAATACAGAAGTCTTATTATTTCACGTCTTTGGTTGTTCTTTGCATTTTTCATCGCTTTGTTTTTTTGCAAAACGAAGGCAAGTAATTTTAAAGCTTCGGATTTTGTCACACTTTTTTAATTCATATATATAAATATAGCGAAAGCAATAGATAATAAATAGCAGTCTTATCTGAGAGCAACGCCTTGTTGAAAAGTTTCAAACTTTAAACTTTTTACAATTTCCAACGTGGTGGCTGACAGCTTACTGTAAAATTGATCTAATGATAAGCAACAACTGACCATTAACCCTCTACCCTGGCGGTGGTTCAAGAACAGTGAAGGCAAGACTTTTCAGTTGGTGTGTCAAAAAAAATTTTTTTGTATTTTTTTCTCATCGCGTGTCACTTTTAAATAACAGTTTTTTAATTTTAGGCATATTTATATTTTTACTTCAAATCGATCTCGTATTTCCGTATTTTTATCCCAAAATCATGGTGATTTCTACAAGAAAAGGTCTTCACTTCGAATCAATCTCGTATTTCCCACTTTTCGTTCCGACTTTATAATGATCTTTAAAAAAACATATGCAGCAAAATGAAACTATGTGCGGTATTTTCAAAGGGGGGCCCGAGGCAACTGCTTCATTCGCCTCACCCAATATCCACCACTGCTCGTATTAGGAACCACTGAAAATTTTCTGTTAACTTTTCACTATCGTGTCAGACAAAATCTCTTCTCGTGTCATAGTTTTGCCATCACTGGTTCAGAACAATTGGCCGCGTTATTTTTCTTTAACTCCAGAAAATTTTTTTGCAAAGGTTTTATGACTAAATATAACTGTGCGTAAATATATTCCGCAATTCATATTTCAAAGTTGTACTTCTTTATGACTCTATGGCCAGTTAGGCTGCGGCCAGTCGGGTGCGGCCAGTTGTCCCATTCCGCCTTGCAGTATCTTTCAAACCTTTTTTTGAGGGGTTGAGTCATTTGATAAAAAGTTAAAATCTTTTGAATTTAGGGCTTCACTTTACTCTTTGTTATATTTTACTAATAACAGCATTTACATTGTTTTCGAAAGACAAAATATAATCTAATATCTATTGAAATTGATTCTATTTGAATAAGTATGTACAGAAGTTTAATAAACGAAAGTTTATCGATTTAATAAACGAAAGTTTAATAAACGGAAGTTTAATAAACGAAAGTTTATAAACTTGAGAAATATTTAGCTGAGATTTTTTGTTAATAATGATTTTTCAAATAATTTTTTCCAGTTATGTATTAAATAATAAATCTACTACTATTCATTGCTTATTTGGATCTGATTTAGTGATTAACAGTTTTGGATTATTTTACTGATTCATTTATTGATTATTTTACTAATTGAAACAACTTTTATAAACACGTACGATCATAGGCAAAAAGCTCGCAAGTAATTTTTTACTCTAAATTTATCGTATCGTAAATGGGAAAATTTTAAAAGCTTTATTATTTGTGTCATTGTTTAAAAAAACATTTTTTAAATCTCAAAAATTTTTTTGTCTTCAAAAAAGTTAGAGATGCTTTTATAAAATTAGCCAATTATTTAACATATGCATTTGTTCTTGGCCTATTATAGTATTTAAATTTTGCAATCAGTTTATCTTTAAAATTTTGTCGTTTTGGTTTGTCTAAAAAGTGAAAAATAATTGCAATTTTCAGTAGGCCCTATGGTGCTGCCCGTTTAACACTTTCATATTTTCTGTGCAGCTGTGTCATGCTTTTTGATTCTCACAGCTATGCAGCTATAAGAGTAGGCGATAACATTTTAAAACCATGCAAGATAACTTTTTTAAAAATTGTAACTGAAATTTTTAGGCTAGATTTTATGGCAAAATCAGAACATTCATGTTTTTTACCGGAGGAAGCTTTTGCATCTCATGGTTACTAGCGCGACAAATTTCTTCTTACGTCGGGTAAGTAAGATTTATAAAAAAAGTTTTTTAATATAACTAATTGGTCTCAAACGTCAGAATGCTAGTAACTACTCCTGTCATAATATTAATAATTTGCAAATTAGACCCAAAAAAACCCAGGCTTTTTATTATGACGCCATATGTTTTTTGTCACGAATCAGTCGTTATTTCAAGGCAATTTGCTAAAACCTTTAAAGATTATTGTGATATTAGAAACATTTTGGTTTTTTTTTACTTTGAAATTGCAGCTTATAAAATCGGATCGCATAGAAAGTCTATTACTATCTGTAGAATTTTATGATAGTAAATAGTCGTCGTTGTACTACGGCTGTATTGGATTATATTCTGCTTTCTGTTTTAAGCGGAGTTGCCGTTTTAGGCAAGCAGCATGAGCCTATTGAGAAATTTGTCTTGAAGTCCTTTCCGAAGGGCACAACAGAAACCACCTAGGTTAATTGAGCATCGAATTCGCGTCCTTCTACTCGCAAGTCAGAGTGTTATCACACTGAGCTATCTTGCCGACTATGACATCATAGCAACTTATTTATTGTGATGTTTGCCTAACTGCTTGCTTATTGCTTTTATTCAAACATTAAAGTTGATGAAGAAAGTTTAATACGTTCTACCTTTATAGCTATTTTAAGAATACAGTTTTTAAAGTATAAAAGTTCATCTTTGTTTTTCCTTGCAGAGACAGAGTTCAGCTTCAAGTGTTTGTGATTAGTGTTAAAGAGAAGTTTTTGTTTAACTTTCACTCACGACTGGCTTAAAGCCGCCTCAAAAGCACCAATTGGGGACACTGGGTTTTTAATTTAATCCAAACAGACGCTAGAAAGAATAACGACTCTTAATTAATGCAAATTTTACTATAGAAGCAGGTGATAATCAAAAAACGTCTTTGCAGCCTATATATATTTTTCCAATGAATCAAGACTTTTTTTCAGTTTTCTGAATTTCATCATCTGGTTTTCTGAAACTAATTTTAGTTTTGAGAGTAAATCTCGGTTAAGGTTACCTCTGTTTCTGCTGTGGTCATCAGTTGCTCGTAAAAAACTAAATAGGAATTGTAAGTTTAAAAATCTTCCTGTATAACATTAGTACTTAAGTGAATATCAACGCTCACGCTTACTACGAATAATTTAGGTCAGGGTGGCCCAAACCGCGGTCCGCTGAACAATTTTACACAATTCAAGTCTTGTCGATCGGGGGCATCCGCAAGCTTATATAACAGGGTCTCCCAAACTTTTAGTTTATCTGTTCCCTTTAGACACTTTATAGGTTTGCATGTACCCAAAAAATTTTGTTACGTTTCTCTAAGAAAAAAAATCTTCAGTTAGAATCAGTCTCGGATTTTACAAGTTCCGGACCAAAATCAAGGTGATCTCTCAAAAAAAAAAAAAAAATCTTCACTTGTCGAAAAGATAAAAGCTTCGAACATTTCTAGCCGGCTCAGGCCTGCAAGGTCTAACAAATTTTAAAAAGTGGCCCGCAAGAGTGAAGAACATAGACCACACTGATTTAGGTAGCCAATTTCAAAAAAGCGTGACAATTTCCAAATCTCGGAATACCACTTCCAAAACATTTAAACTAATTACTGTGCTACTTAAAAGTTTTTAACAGATATCAGTTTTTTGTAGAGGCGATGCTATTTAAAAACAAATATATACGTAGTAGCAGCTGAAAAGTATGTTTATTAAAAAAAGCGTCCCACAAAAGAAATTATTTAGGCGGTTTGGTTTCTTTGCTACCAGTACGTGCTCAGTTCTATTAAAAACTTCACAATCATCCGTAAAAAAGGCTATAGATATGGTAGCCAAAATTGCCATACAATAATATTTTGGTCATAACTCGATCTATTTACACCATAGGCTTAGATTGTCGACTGCTTGACGACCGTCATCATCATCATGTTGGTTCAACTCTTACTTTCGTCATTATGTTGTTTCCTTGAAAAAGATATTTTACAGTACTTTTCTCTAATTAGAATAGGCCTATATAAGTTCTAAATTTTAGTCATATCGTCATACAATAACTAATAAAACAAATAAAATTTAATTTGACAGCAATATCTGGGCATCTCCGAAAGCTGGATAGTGTATTCGCTGAAGGTTGCTATAAGTTAATTTAACATGCCCGACGTTGACTTGCCAGTCAGAATTATAAATAGATGATGCTAAACCCTTAGATTAAGTAAAATTTTTTTTAAAAAATAAGTCATTGCTTTTATATAAAATTCAAACCTAACAGACTTTTTTGCCAGTAAATGTTTTTTAGGCGCGGGGAATTATTGAATGTGTGCTTGAAGTGCGTAATTGAAGACGACGTAGCTGTAGGATTGATTATAACTTCACTCTTCAATACAACAGGAATTGAAAGTTTTCTTTTTCATACTCCTTTCGACCTGCCGCCGGCTTCTTCAACGTACACCAACACTGATGCAAAATTGCAAGTAAAAGTAAAATTTTTAACGTGGTTCACAATATCTATATTATTACAGAAAAATAAATAGGGAATCAATCCTAACTCTGCCACTGCTTTAATGAATACAACCAAAATCACTTTTGGCATGCAATATATTCAACTGATCGAGAAAATGCACACATGGGGGTAATTTGACTTCTTATCAATGAGGCAAATGACACATTACTGTGCAAAGTACAAAGACTTATTCGACTTTGACCAATATCACATTGGTACTTCGTTGTCTACAACCGCATTGCCCTAATTTTTAACAGCCAGGACAATTACGTGTAAAAATTGACTTGGTAAAGTGCAAGCTAGCTAATTCGAAAAAAAAAAGTTTATCCAGACAAAAAACATTGAAAAAATTGGAGACATAGTTTGGAAGCCTCAAATTGTAGAAAAGAAAAAGTAATCTTGTAAAATACTAAAAAAAAATTAAAGGTATAGCTTAACTTGGCGTATATAGCCTAAATTAAGAATAGAAAAATACTATTGGGGAGAAAAATTCTCGGCTAGACAGCTGTTTCAACAATTAAGTTTCGTCAGTGACGGTTTGATTTTGCAAATATCAAAAACTTGGAAGACCAAAAGACTAAAGTGACCAATGGCGACTCGCCCATAAGCGCTGAACAGCTGCAGCACTCCCAAATATCTGCGCAGCACTCCCAAATATCTGCGCAGCACTTCCAAATATCTGCGCAGCACTTCCAAATATCTGCGAAGCACTCCCAAATATTATCAGCAAAGCAAAGCTTTACAAAAAATTTTTTTACACTAAATTTAAGTTCAGTCGGAATTTTAAAGCAAATTAAAATTTAATTGGCATTATGTTGAGCTGTTCTCAGGAAGAACCGATTGGAGCGAAAGTAAAAAGAAACAAAATTAGTTGCTCTAAGAAATAAAATCAGTATCAGTATCTTTTATTTCTGCTCCGCCACAATAAAAACAGAAAGAAATAAACAAGCATAGAGGACTATAGCAGAAGAAGAAAAAGGAAGGAGCAACAAAACGTTAAACGTTATAGCATGCACACAGTAATATTTGACATAGTAGTTAGAAGAATGATGCATGGTTGCAACACCTTACAGAGAAAAATATATAAAAGCATATAAAAAACAGAAAAACGCCACGCAATTTGTACTCGCAGGCCCGAATGGGGTCCAAAATTATTCAAATTTTTTAAAATTTATTAAGATGTTTGAAAAAAACTTGGTTTCTTTTCAACCAACTAGTTTCTGTTTAAAATTAACTCTGTTTCTCTCTAAAATTAACTCTCACTGCAATCGGTTTTTCTTCAAATAACCGTTTTATATGGTCAAGTCTAATTCGAAAAAAAACGTGAAAGTAAAAAAGAAACAAAATTTGTTCCTCTAAGAGATAACAAAAAAAACGCCGCGCAAGTGTATTCGCGGGGCCAAAATTTTTTAAATTTTTATATTTTGTTAAGATACTATTTAAGAAGAGAGTATACTTTTTTCAACCATACCACAATTATATACAGCAGCACACATATATTCATTCTAAAATAAAACAAAAAAACCGTGATCATAAACGTTTTCAGCTTTTATTAGCCTTCTTCAGATGAATAAAATGTGAAAAACTTTGCTTTCCAATTTAAAGATGGAAATCAATTACCTAATTACTTATAGTTGTTTATCAAATTTTCACATAGATTCACACGAGGTTTTTGTAAAAGAAATTGTTGGATAATTGATTTAAAAGTGTAAACGTGGAATAACAACCGCAACGCTGATGCACTACGCCAAGTTCAAATAACAGAAATAACAATCTAAAAGATATTATCATTGCAAATTGATCATCGTTCTTGTTAAGATAATTGAGAAATGCTTAGTTTCTTTTCAACCAACTAGTTTCTCTCTAAAACTAATTATTTCTTTCTAAAATTAACTCTCACTCCAATCGGTTTTTCTTCAAATTAGACTTGACCGTTTCAACTGCAGCTCAAAAATTTCTCGCAAATTGACGTATACATTGACGCTTTAAATGGAAAACTAAACTTAGATTTGAGTTGCAGTGAATGCAGCTCATTTATACGACAAGCTGGACTGGTAACGAGATTAAAATCTCATACAAGAGTCGGCTAGTTCTAGGTTTTTGTTATTCAGTTTCTTCTGCAAAAATAAGCGGTTAGACTCAAGCTACAAGATCACAGCAACTTAATTTAAAGTTTTTACTCTTTTATGAGCTCCTAGCTGATAAATTATTAAAATTAGAAAGTGTAACTTGCAAAAATAAGAATGAATTAATATATAGACATAGTGTTATAAGTTATGCTAGCTTATTAAACAAGAAATACGCGTATTGACAGCATAAAAGTATGGTAAATGCTCTAAATTATTGTATACAGTGAAAAGAAATATAAACAAAATTTGCATTTTAGTCCAGGTATTACAGTATTAGAGTAAAGTTTGAAAGATATATATAAATATTACAGAAAACTTTTAAATTAAAAAATTTTCAGCATATGTTGCATTGATATACACACAATAAATCTTATGTAGGCCTACTACTTCATTGATTAATTGCTTGATATTTTATGAAATATTTTGTGAACATAACTACAATCTACTTGTATTAATCTTTGTGATGTTAATAATAATAATAATTCGTTTATATTTCCTTTAACAAGTACTGGTAACACAATTATGCAAAAACTGATTATTTATTTTAAACTGGATTGAAAATACTAAATATTGTTACTATCTTGTACTTCACAATAATGTGTCATTGGCCTCGACGGTAATTTGACTTCTTACCATTGAGGCAAATGATAAATTCCTGTGCAAAAGTACAAAAACTCATTCAATTTCCACCAATATTTTGTTTTTTACTCTAATTGTCATTTTTTTAAAAAATTTTTTGAATGTCACACTTTATTCATAATTTAAATCTTAACTTTATAACTTTGTTGTTGGTTTTCAGTTTTTTACAGTAATTTTTAAGCTTTTGATCATGACATAATTTTTCATTCTTGTATAGTGATTGTGTAGTCGGTACACCAAGCTTCACTGGATTTATTTTGACAACAAGTTATTCTTATAAGTTTGTTATAAAGATTCGTTTTATGGTTTTAATTCATAGCGCATTGATTGTAGTTTTAACCCAATTCTCCTCAACGGCCAGGCTTTTGAAGCCGTGGCCTTTGCAAAAACGTTTAAAATTACTTCATTTTTTTAGATAATATTTTGAAATTTCTTGACTTTTCCGAATTTGAATTGCTTAATAAGATGGTATTATTTTTAGATGAGCCCGAACAGACGTTTTTCAGTAAATTTGTGTATTTTTGCTTGCTATCGCAGAAACCGTGAAATTTCAATTTTACGCTTTTATAAATTGACATCGATTTTACCGATTTATTGTTTTAGCGCGACAAAGCGAATTACGTCGATTGCCAAACATCAACATACATGAGCCGATGATGAACATATTTCATATAAAATTGCATTTTCTTTTTATGAGCTTTTGGCGATTTCTTGGAAACAGCTTAGACATTTATTTTCTTTTGTATAAAACAATTGTTGTTTGACTAATTAAAACAAAGGTTGCTTGAATATCAATGAAGCGGACAAAGTTCAATCTTTATGATAAGCATTTTTTATTGCACATTCTTATAACTATTCATTTGTGTGAAGAAAATACATTAAATAAACCACTGCACATGTTAGGTCTTATGCTCACGCCTTCAAAAAATTAAACAAAACCTGACTGTTTACAATTGCCATTTACTTTGAATTTGACCGCTTTGATGTTGAAATTTTCCTTATTTCAAAAATTCGGAGTATTTTTCACGTATAAGTTTACTTGTTTGAGAAAGTTTTGCTAAAAGTTTATAGCTCTTGAATGTGGGTTTTTCGAACAAAAGACATAGATTAAAAACAAGATATTCCATACGATTAAATTCAATAAAGCAGAAGTTTCAAACTTTTATAAATTTATTTGTACTAAGTCTTAGATTTACACTAATGACTTCTTTCCGCTAATAAAATTTTCAAAACAAAGATTAAAAAACGTCAGCGTAGTCGAGTGGCTAAAGCGCGGAATTGTGATCGACATGGTCTCGGTTCAAAACCTACTCTCGCTATTCTGTTGTGTCCTTGGGAAAATCACTTTACGGCACTTTCTCCTGCTTGGTGGTCTTGGCAAGCAGTTCTAAATTAACGTCATATCTCTACTAAATTTTAAGCAGACAGCAATATCTTGGCATCTCCGGAAGCAGGTCGGGGTAACGCCTACCCTATATATTAGCGCCTCCGTTGCTTTCCTGCGAGTCAGGAAGATAAAAATAGAGATAAAAAAACAAAAATAAAAAAACGTTCTCTAAGTATTGCTAATTGTTTAATAATTTTATTTCCTCAGTTATTTGTAGTTCAAAAAGAACTTTTATTTAAATGTCAAGTAAAAATCTTTTTTGATCTTCATTTGACTTTCGCAATAAGTTTTATGTTTGAATGTCAAAATATCATTTTTGAAAAAGTTTGATAACACCTGGTCTAATGTGTTTATTCTGCTATATTTCGACGTCTTAGTAGTTTCAAAATGACCTCTAGTAGGTAACCTCTGAATAAGTCAACTTAGACCCTCATTTACAGATGATCTGGATTGTTTGCAAGGGTTCTTTCACGTAAAACCCGGTAAAACTCCGGTCCCTAATTTTATGTGCACAAATTGATGGGCTTGGGTTTTTGGTCTTAAACAAGGCTCAGAATGTCAGTACTTTTATGTGAAACAGCATGATTGCAACACTCTAATTCCTATTATAGCGTGTACCGCTAGAATAAATGTATTGAAGTGTATGTTAAACAATGCAGCGAATAAATGTTTGGAAATATATGTTAAGTAATGCAGCTAACAGGTAAGATAAATAGTGCTAACAGCAGGTAAACCTTACGCTATAGTATGGTAAACCTCAGGCTATAAGGTTGCATGAGCTTACAAAAATTTAATTAAAATTCTATTTGTTTGTTACAAAAACTTCATCAACATCAATATTTTGTTTGTTTCGTTGCGGACTATCTAAGTATAGCGATGCGGATTTTGACATTGCTATCAGGTCTGTGAAATTGCGACAACCTTCTAATATAAACTTTGTTGATTACCGATTTTCATAGTGGGTCATGAAGTTAAATAAAAATTATTTTGCTCAGATTTTTTATGAGAAACTTTGATAAAACATCAGAAGGTAACAATTTCATGTTGCCAAAACCTCTTTTACACTGTGAAAAACTGTAAGCAATTATTACTTTTGCACAATGTAATAATGGCTTGAGATCATTTAGTCCAGAAGTCTCTTTTCTTCGTTATTTAAATAATCCTAAAACTTTGTGATTGTTTTTAAAAAAGTGAATTGAAGTTTTTCAGATTGTTAACAAAATTAATTTTTTTACAAAAAGACAATAAGCTTATATGATCGTTTGGCAAGTTGTGTTCACCTTCAATACACTGAGCTATGAGATTATTTTGTTTGAAGTTAATGAAAACTATTTGGCTCTCAATCAATCCAGTAAACTTTTTAAAAATTGGTCGTAAAGAATTGTTGCTATTGCTGCGTAATTTATAATTACAGATCTAAATCGTTTTATATTTTTAAGAGCATTTGCAATTAAAAAAAAATTTATTTAAAGATGCAGAACATGACTACAATGATAACAATATTTCCACCAAAAACCTATATGAGTTATTAATTGAAGGGATGAAAAGTTTGAAAATGAGCAATGGGAGGAATGCAATAAAAAGTTTAAAAACTTCTGAGCCAAATTGTTTGTTCTAACGTGTTTCCCGACTACTACAGTTCTGCCCATTAGCCAGTTTTTGTCGTTCAGTTGGCACATAATTGAGGTAAAGCGGTTCGACAATTTTTTGCTTTAAATGGCTAAACGGTCAAACAGCTTTAGAGAAACTCTTTTTAATCTATTTCTTTAATTTCTCAACAAACAAAAAAAAAAAAAAAAAAAAAAAAAAAAAGAAAAGAAACCAAACATTTATTTTTACAGTAAGAATAACAAATTTAAACATACTGTTCCCAAGAAAAGCAACACCAAATAGTCAGAAAAGTTTTTGTGTCAAGAAGCTTTGGCCATTTTTTCACAGTTTGCTGAAATGAAAAACAACAAGGAAATTGAGAATAGGATATCAGTTGTAAAATCACTTAATTTGAAATCGAATTCAAGTCTACAACTTTACAGTCAGACGCCCTAAATATTCAACCAATAAGTGGCAAAATCTATAAACTTAAAAATGACCAAAACCAAGGAGTAGTTGTCATCATCAACATATTATTTTTTTTTCTGACTTGCAAAACAATCTTACTAAAAAGCAATATCTCGGTATTTCCGAAAGCAAATCGAATAATCACTTGACTAGGACCCACAGTCTCTAGGCCAATGGTTCTCAACCGGATGTCCGTCGAATGGTTGTAGAGAATCGGCAAGCAGTCGTTGCAAATATAAAAAAAGCATTAGTTTGCTCATATACTTCAACGTAAATTTATGAAGATTGAAGAAAAGATCAAAAAAGAAAAGTCTTAACTTTGAATTCTAAAAATTTCGAGGACATAAAAGGTCAAGCAACAGGCATTCTTGTCTCAAAATTGTAGAAACTAAAGTAGAGATCTTTTTTTTCACTCTTCACTTTCTTTTCAACACATATTCATGTACATTTTTGCTGCTTTCCCTAAAAAAAAATGTCATTATATTAAAGAAGTATTCTGCAAAATCATTGGTCTGAGTAAATTGTAAAAATATAGCGTCCGTAGCTTGTAAATACTTGGAAAGAGGTCTGTCTGCAACTACAAAAAGGTTGGCAACCACTGGCCTAAGATTTGATCCCTGACTATTTCAATTGCATTCGTCTTTAAAGCGACCCTCCAAGCCATTGAACCACGCTGCCGATTGAATCTGCTTGTCATTTATTTTTCATCTTACATGTTTTTTTTAGGTTTCGTATATTATAAGTCATGAACAAGAAATCAATTTGACTGGTTACACGAGGCTTTTTAGCCGAAAAGTTGATAGAAAGGGTTTTCTTTCTCTGCATTGCATTTTGTATCCATCCGATGACATCTGTTTGGTGACATCTTTGCCGAACCTAATAGCACCGAAAGGTAACGGTTAAATCAGCCTTAATAACTTTTTCTTTAATTGTAATTTGTCATTTCTATTTTGTCCTTCTGGCTTTCAAGAAAGTTCACTTCATCAGCACCTGATGAAGTGAGCAGTAGGCCACGAAAGTTTGTGCCCAAATAAAAAATAGTCAACTTTAGTGCACAATGTTCTGTTTCTCTCATTTGATAACAAAATTTAAGCTACACTTTAATCAGATACAAAAAATTATTATAAGCTGCATGCCGTTGCTTACTTCTGTGTTTAGTTTTTTTTACCGAAAAGCGCTCGCCCTGTTCACTTAACAAGTCTTCTTTAATCTCGAAAAAGTGCGAATCAGTTATTTTAAAGTCTACACATGTACAAAAATTTTAGCTTTGTGCTTGGATGCTACAGACGTAATTAAAAAGATCTGCATTTTCAAACAAAAATTATGAAATGCAACGATTGTGACAGGCTAAGATTTTTTGAAGTTCGTGTAATTACAGTTTATACCAGATTACACTTGCGCTTTCAAAAATGATTAAAATAATTGTGGCCTTCTCTGCAAGTACTACGACAGTTATCAAATAACGATTGCGTTGAAATTAAAGTAAAGATTAAAAAAATCACTTCTGTAAAATAATTTGTTTTTTTTTTGCCTTTACTTGGGTTTGAATCTTTTTTTGATTTCTTGTTTTGCGCGCCTCTACTTAAGAAACTTAATTCCTTTATAGTCTTTATTGCAATCAGCTTTTATTATTTGTTGCTGTATTTGTTCGTGTATGTTTTTTTTTTTATTTTGGCGATTGATTTGTATCTGCATGTTGACTCCGTTTTAAGTGTAAGGATGAACTTTGAAATTTGTGTCGAAAAATAACCAGGTAAAAGTTTTACAGAATTTATTTGTTATTATGAAAAAGATCTTTTCGTTTGCAGAATCCGTTTAGTTGTCGCGCCTGTGACTGCCATGAATCTATACACTGTTCCACTTTTTCGAAGAACACAAAATAAAAGTTTACAGTTTTAATGATTGTCATGGTGAGAACTGACGTGAGCAGAAGATAAGACAGTTGGGTTGCGAGAAGCGCATTTCGGATTTTCCCCCAGTGAGATAGGCCGGGGTTTCACCAGCTGCCCACCAACGGATATCTTACAATCACTTCAATTTAATGGGCATTTTAAGGCGGAACTGTTTTAAAAATCAATGGGATGAGTTTTTACTTGGATTTTAACAAAATGTATTTGAATTCAATATGCTGGATAATGGAAATGGGTTCTTCATTTCAGGTGAGAATAAACAAAAGCTCATAGATTTATTTCTAGAACAGTTCCGCCGCAAAATAGTTTGGCGCTGACTTCGGGGATGAAAGTACTTTTCTTTAGTTTTCATTAGTCTTTGAATACAATATTCTAAGCAAAGGGCTACGGGTGTTGAGAGTCTCTGAAAAGGGGCCACGAGTCATAAAAGGTTGAGAACCACTGCGCTAAAGTTTTTATTAAGCTTATTTTATTTGATCGCATCCCTCATTAATTTTAACTCCGAACTCGATAGATTTTTATTCTAGTACAAGTTCGAATTGTTGGCGGCCTCACGGTGAATCCTGGTAACTGAAATGATGAAATTCCTCGGGCAAACAATGACGATATCGTAGAGCTTCCCCGGTGGTAAAAAAATAGATCCTCGGCTCCGGAAGTAAACGACAAAAAATGTTCAACAACAGTAATAAACAACAAACAAAAATAATAAAAGCCCAGTTTGCCACATAAAGGCCCGTTTCCACTACGAGTGTTGTGTGGAGTATTCTTTGTTTTTTGTTGTTTTTCTTAGCGCTTATGCGCGGAAAGAAAAAAATTGATAAACAAACAAAGAATAATTCCGCCAAAACTCGTAGTGGAAACAGGCCTTTAAACTGCTACTCTACGAAGACTCTGGCATGGTATGTTAAAAACTTCCTTAAATAAATGCAAAACATCAAAATAAAAATAAAATATACAGGGATTGTCGAAAAATCAATGTGAGCTATATAACTGAAGTTCTTTAACGCGGTATTGAAGCATGAGATAATAGAAAGCAACACAGAAGCATTTAATCAAAAATGAAACTAGCTTTACCAACATAAACCTAAGTAAAATTTTTGGAAACTTTTTTGCTTTACTAAACGCTTAAGACTTGGTCAAACAAAAGATGTGGCAACTCTCAACAGCATATTAACATTTTCTTCAGTCTTGATCTGTAACGACTTTTGTAATTTTAAAGTTAGAAAATAGTTATTTGCATAGGTACGCACTTCCAAAAACTGATGACCGTTTGGGAACCAAGCTCTCAAGTTTGGAACTTCTTCCTTTGATACTCAAACGCAATAGAATTCAAGCAATGGCTTGTTCAGATACATTGCTTTGAACGTGCAATCACTGTGTGGTTTTATGAGTTCGAGTTTGAGCTCAGGGAGTGCCTAAGTGGGTGTAACATTGAAGGGGATAAAAAAAACATCAAGCTCTAGCTGCTTGGTTTTGATATTTTAAAATCTAGGAAAATAATTTTTTTAAACCGATTTGCGGGCCACATGCAGCCCGCATGTTCGTCACCTCTAGCTTAATGTTACAAGCCCCGTGTTATCTTATTTCTGCATAGCACAAACTCATTGCCTTTTAAAAGCTATTGAAAAGTAATATTCAAGGTTTTGTTGGAATTCGGCACGGTTGCTCAAGCTGTTTCGCGCTGGTTGAAAAAATTAAATGAAGAAACTGGACAGAATGGTTTTCTTTTTGGCATTATCGCAACCTGCTCAATCGCCATTTAATAAAAATGAAAATATTGAATTTAATAAAAATGAAAATCAATCGCCATTTAAATAAAAATAAAAATAGTCAAAATATTTTGAAGCAACATCATAAGAAAGTAATTTTAAAATTATTTTTTATTTTAAAATTCATATGTTCTTCTGGTAAAATCAGAGGCAAGTAAAACTTCAACAAATATAAAAGGCGTAATATTTATTAAAGAAGAATTCAACGACGTTTCGTCCGTTACATCGGGCGGACTTCATCAGGTAAAAGCAGAACACAAAGCGCATCGTTTTTAAAAACCAAGAAGTTAAAAACACAAACCAACAAACACAAGGTAAGAAGCGAACATACATAACAATTCAATAATTACTAAGTGCAAAAGAAACAAATTTAACTGGTTGAAAACCCACATTAGTTGAGATTTTTTATATTGCTGTATATTTTTGGAAAAACATTACGATCTTTATCATTTATTGAATTTTTTGTATTATTAATATAAAACGATTCTAAAAATTTTCTTTTATCATAGTCAATGCTATAATCCAATATTTCAAAATTACCAAAATCAATCCTATGTTATTATTGAATTGTTATGTATGCACTAAGTAATTATTGAATTGTTATGTATGTTCGCTTCTTACCTTGTGTTTGTTGGTTTGTGTTTTTAACTTCTTGGTTTTTAAATACGATGCGCTTTGTGTTCTGCTTTTACCTGATGAAGTCCGCCCTATGTAACGGACGAAACGTCGTTGAATTCTTCTTTAATAAATATTACGCCTATTATATTTGTTGAAGTTTTACTTGCCTCTGATTTTACCAGAAGAACATATGATGATGATATTTTGATGATGATATTTTATTCACGCTTAGTAACAATATTTAAGTATATGCAATGTACATTAAGCAAAGCATGAAAAGGAAACGCGACACAACGACGGACTTTAAACATGCAGAAAGTATAGAGAGAGGGTAAAAAAAAGAAAAAATAAGAAGCACGGCCGCGTTACCTAATTCAAACTAAATATTATTATTTAAAAAGACAAAAAAGACACAAAAAAAATAATAATAATATATGAATTTGAATTTTAAATATAATATATATATGAATTTTAAAATAAGTAATATCCCTGGTAACAGTGTTTATATTAAAATTATTTTTATTTAATTATAAGGTCACATTTGCTCTCGTATTTTCTTGTTCTTTTCATTGACTTCTTGTTATCTCGGGATTTTGCGGGAAATAAATTGAACTTTCCAGGAAATCCCGGGATCGCAAAATGTACCACAGAGATGGCAAAATATTAGACAATTTTGTCTGAAAACTTTACTGAAGACTAAAAAGAAAGTTTTACTCACAATTAGTATCCAATTTCTTCATTTTCATCTCAAAAAAATGTTCTTCACCCGGAATCCCAAGCTTTTGTTCAATATGTAGATCGCGATTTTTCATACTGATTCTACAACTAACGCTGGCGGTGTGGGAATTTACGTTTTAAATAAGTTTCAAGTAAAGAAATCTATCACACAATATAACTTTTCAAAATCTAAATGCTTATGGTTAGATATTTCTGAAAACAACTTCAACACTGAGCTTACCGTGGGTGCAGTTTACCGTCATCCAAACCAAACTAAGATAATTGAATTTATTGAAGAATTTTCAAATTCCTTATCAGACCTCTCTCACAAAAAAAAACTTTATTATATCCTAGGAGATTTTAACCAGTTAAGCGCGTAAGGCATTAATATATGTCGTGCCATTTTAACTTGCTGATCGCGTATGGCACTATATGATGTCATAGAGTTGCTTTACTGGAGTGCGTATAACATGGGTGGTTTACTCTGCTAGTCCGTATGGCATACATTTATGCCATCATTGTCCAACCTTATACTATAGTTTACAAACTTGTTTTCACGTCATTAGCTATCACATTGTAGTACTTAAGAGTGCTTTACATCGTTCAACTCAACCCCAGAAGATACTATAAACTACAATCATTTTTGGCATCTTCTTTCAGATGACCCTTATCAAATTCAATTCTTTTATACTGTAGCATTGACTGCTTCGAGACTTGCGGTAAACCTTGTGCAACAGTGCGTGAATCATGCTGAAAGCTTAGCACTATAAATAGATTAGCTCAACATTCTTAGTCGCCACGTGGAGGTGGTAGCCTACTTATCGTATAGAATATAGAGTGTATTTGAGATAAATTTTCTTTCATTCTTTTGATTTTTTTTTCTTTCAGTTACAGCGTATGTAGACTGATCTAAACGATTTTATATTACAGTTTTACTATAATATATTCTGTGTATCTCGTTTCCCTTTTTATGGCTGCCAACAAAAGAAAGCATTTATCAGAACAGGCTCTAAGAAGCCTGCTCGACGAATCGGATGATGACTCTAGTGATTCTCTAGTGACTCTAGAGAAAAACTATTGAACTTGTGCCTATCGAAGCATATAACATCAGCTGAGAGATCATTTGTTTACTCTATAATTTCTTGTGTTTGTATTGCTCTTATGGTAGCTGTATTATATATATACTGCAAAAGTAAAAAGTACAAAATCAAGATGTTCTGTCATTGAATTACATAAACTAATAAATAGATGAAGCGAGGCCAAACAACAAATTCAACAGCAAGAAGTCGATTACGTAATGCATGATACGCTCCGCGACCGCCATATACTAGACAAAAATCGTTACGCACTGAGCGAGTAGACAGACCGAAAACTGCAACGCGCTTAACTGGTTAATATTAATTTACATAGCGATAACCGTACGAATTTTGCTAACTTATATATTAATTTGATTTTAAGTCACGGTCCTATACCCTTAATCACTAAGCCAATAAGAATATCTAACAATTCATCAACCATAATCGATCATATTATAACCAATGATTCAAAGCAGGAATTGGAATCTTTTATAGTTAAATCTGACTTGACTGACCACTACCCAATTTTTTGTGTTATCAATAAAAATTCCACTAACAATAAAAAAGATATTGAGAAATTGTTTTGTCGTGATAAAACAAAGTTTTGTTTAGAACTGTTTTGTAAAGACCTTCAAACTAATTTAGAAAATTATTTTAGTCATCGACCAACCCTGTCTAAAGAAAATTTTTATAAACTATTTAATAATTTTTTCCACATTATATCACATTCTATTGACACCCATGCGCCTTTGAGGCCAATTTTAAGAAGAATGAGAAAACTTTTACGAAAACCCTGAATTACCTAAGGCTTACTAACTTCAATTAAGAAAAAGAGACGGATGTTTAAATCTCATTTTTTAAATGGTGAAAAAAAATTATTTTATAAAGTTTACTCTAATAAATTAACTAAACTAAAGACTTTGTCAAAAAAATTATATTATACTTCTAAATTAGACGAATGTCAGAAGGATGTTCGTAAAGTATGGAATGTAATTCGTTCTACGCTTCCGAACTCTAAACCAATTAAAGAAACTCCTGACTCATTAGTAACTGACCGTGGAACGATCTCAGATTATCAAAATATAGCTGATGAATTTAATAAATTTTTTTGCTCAATTGGCTCAAATTTAGCAAATAATTTTTCAAATACGTCCTTTAAGTCATTTTCTACCTATCTAAACAAACGAGTTTCTTCTTCTATCTATCTCAACATACCCAACTCCACAGAAATCTTAAACGCTATTTATTCTCTAAAAAATAATAAAGCAGTTGTTCATGACGACATTCCAGCTTTTTTTCTTTGAATCGCCTCTCCAGTTATTATTCCCTATCTTCAAGTTTTTATTGAGTTTTGTTTCACAAAAGGCGTTTTTCCCGAAAATTGTACAATTGCAAGAATAATTCCAATTTTTTAAAAAGGAGAACGTGATAAACCTACAAATTATCGCCCAATTTCTATTCTTACTTGTTTCTCAAAAAACTTTGAAGAACTTTTATACAAGCGTATAAATAATTTTTAAAATAAACATAATATAATTATAAATTCTCAATACGGTTTTCAAAATAAAGTCTCAACCAATCATGCTTTTGTTGATGTAATCACACACTCCTATGACAATATAGATTTTAAACAATTCACTGGTTTAGTTTTTCTTGACCTTACAAAAGCTTTTGATTCAGTAAACCATGACATTCTCGTTCTCAAACTTGAACATTATGGCATACGCGGCTCAGCAAATCAACTAATTAAATCGTTTTTATCTCGTAAACAATTCATTTCCATTAAGGGTGCAAAATCTAAGCTGTTACAAAATAATTATGGTGTTCCTCAGGGTTCGATTCTTGGCCCTCTTTTATTTCTCTTGTATGTTAATGATATGCCTCAAGCGGTGAATTGTATGCCAATACTCTTTGCTGATGACACATGCTTAATTTTTTCGGCCCTTAACCTTGCTTCCCTTACTACAATTATGAATAAAGAACTTCAACATCGATCAATTTGGTTTGATTCTAATAAACTCACGGTTAATCCCTCTAAATCCAACTTCCTAATTATACCTCCCAAACTAAATAAACCTTTTCCACAAACTAATGTTTTTTTAAATAATATTTCTATCCCCCAATGCATAACTATTAAATACTTAGGTTTAAATATTGATATGACTTTAAATTTCGATTTCCACATTTCAAATATAGCATATAAAATATCAAGAACGGTTGGAATTATTTCTAAAATTAGACACTATCTACCAGAAAAAGCACCGTTAAAAATCTATTACGTTCGGATACATTCCCATTTATTATACGGCCTTATTATCTGGGGATCTACTTTTCCGACGTATCTTAAAAAATTGATAACTCTTCAAAACAAAGCCGTTAAATTTACTGTATATGTGCAGCTAAATTTTGTGATAGTTGTTCACCTTACTACAAACGCCTTAAGATGCTAAAACTCACGGATCTTTATAAACTAGAAGTTGGTAAATTTATTCAAGCCAATTTTTAAAAAATGCTTTCCAAAAATTTGTCTAATTATTTTATTTTAACCAGACAGATCTAGAAAAAAAGCACTAGATTAAATGAAAAATCCAAAAAAACTTTTCGTATTCCTTTTTGTAAAACTTTACGATTATAAAGATGTATACAATACCAAGGAGTTAAGATATGGAACAAAATTCACATTCAAATTCAAAATACTTCTTACAATGCTTTTAAATATGAATTTAAAAAGTACTTATTGAAACCTTATATTTAAAATAAAAAAACTTTCTTAGTTAAAATGAAAAAACCTTCTTCTCTGCAACACTTAAATTTTACATGCAGTTGTACCAGTAGTTTTTGCTCTCAAGGATGGCTGCTGACTAGAAGACAGAAAGGTCAAATCGCAGTCTCCCTGCGGTTAAATTTTCTTTTATTTTAGTGTTTCACCTTCGTATCTGTAATATTTTTTTCCCGCAAATAAAAGTATGTTGATTGATTGATTGATTGACGTATTGAATACCCTTGCTTTAAATCATTACTTTCAACCCAAATGCAATAAATCGGAATTTTCCCGGAAGTTTGTCCGGAATCTCGGGAATTTAAACCTTAAAAATTGTCTGGGATCTGGAACATATGAGAGTAAACCCTAGTGACTACAACTATAATAAATTTTTTCTACACCTATTTTTGTTGAGTTGAAAGCTATTTTATTATTATTATTTTTAATTGAATCAAAATTTTTAAAACATATTACTAGACTTTTGAGTAAAATTTTGATTTCTTAGTTTGTTTCGCTAAATGTTCAATATTTAATTTCTGATTTCATTTTTGATTGGTTCTTTTTAGATAAATCTTTGCCCAAGTTCTCATATTTAAAGTTTGTTTAAAAGTTATTGACTAAAATTTGAATTTTCATAAAGAAATTTAACGTAAGGAATTCGTGTTACCCTGCTGTTCATACTTAGTTATTACCGATAACTGGGTTTATTCTGTCTTATAAGTAAGCCTTATAGGGCTGTTTTTATGAGTGAAAATTTGGGCTAACTTTTTTAATTTTTCAAAAAAAGAAAAAATTTCTAAAATTAGTGTCTAAATTATTTTTATAAAGTTGTTTAACTTTTAAGTACATTATTTTTAATCTCTACTGGATCATCACCAATTAAGTAGCAATACCTTATTTAATGTTAGTTTGATTTGTAAAATTGGTCATAAATCATATAAATATAATCAAATTATTTCATAAAAACCAAAACCTTAATTAGAACCTGCGCGAATTGATAACACAGTCAAATAAAATAAAACACATGTGTTCGAAATTGCTTTAATTTAACCTTATCAAAGGAAATATAAATGGTTGACGGTTTTTTTCCTATCCTGGCGCAATAAAACTTATTTTAATCCTTTTTTGTTAGCCAACTGCCCTGCTGGCATGATGACTGAGGTCTTTTTTAATTTGTTTATTTTAAAATTTTATTTTGTCTGACCCAAAAACTTTTTCATGAAAAAGTTCGAAGGTCTGCTACTTACCGATAAAGTACTTACAGGCATTCAGGTCGACCAAATAAAATATTTAAATTAAACAAAATTACTTGAGTCTTTGGGGTCAAGTTTTGCATGTTAGTGATGTAAATAGATACTCAAGTAATGAAAAACTCGTAAGTTTTGCTTTTGAATTATGTTGTTTCAAAAAAGTTTTTTTCGGAGTTGTTTTACCATACTGATACTATTAGACATGAAGAAACTTTGAGATATCTTTGATCTAGATTAAACACGTAAGTGAGTTCTCAGTCAAGCGTAAAAATTACTTGTCTCCATATATTTTCTAAACTGTAACTGTAAGACGATTAATTTTTTATAGAATAATTGGAAGGAAAAACAAAGTTTTGGTAACTTGAAAGTAAATATTTTGCATTTTCGTATTTTTAAATTTTTTCTTAAAAAAAGTTAGTTAAATTCGAAAGTTTGTATCATGTAAAAAAATATAAAATTATAGGAGCAGCAATTTTTCTCATTTTCATACCTATAACGTGTTTCAATTTGATAAATTTTTAATGGCGGTTATTCAAAATTATTGGACATGGCTTAACGGTTCTTTGCCTTTAACATCATAAGAACGTTAGTAGATGCCGTTTACTTAAAACTTAAATTACCTATTAGTGAAGTATTTCGTCAAAAATCTATTCTACTGTATAAATTTTGTAAATTACATAAAAGTGCCTACTTTTAAAAAGATAAAGAAAAACATATACATTATACGGATTTTCATTTAAGAAAAGCTGTTTAAAAAGTTATGGAAAAAAAGCACCACTCAAGAAGGCGCTATAATATTTCTCTTTTAACTCTGCAAAAATATGTCAAAAAAGCAAAGTTCATACCAACGTTGTCGAGAATTAACCTATGGTCTCAACTAGGGTAAATCAGCCTTGCCATTTTTTCTTTTTAAACTAATAGTTATGAATTTAGATTAAAAATAAAATAGTTATTCTTGACACATTAGAGCTAATTTAGATTAAATTTTTTTCTATAGGCTAGCAATCAAACACTTTTTTTCAGAAATTCACCGATAAGGAAGAAAGTGCTGTTAAAGCATATATTAATTTGTAAAGATGTTTTATGGACTTTTTGAAAAGCAAGTTAAGCAGGTAGCATATCGATTTTTGGAGAAAAAAAATCTTTGAATAATCTTTGAATATAACAAAGATGTAACTTACGCAAATTTTTGAAAAATTTGCGTAAGTTACATCTTCGTTATCATTTCATACTACCATAAAATGTGTGGAACTTTCACGAAACTGGTTTGTCAACAGTCACAATGTCTGGAAAGATATTTGCCATAAAAAGATTGAAATAAGTAGGCTTAACATCTTTCTCAGTAAAGAGATTTAACATTACTGTGTGCTGTTGTATAAACGCAACTGGATATGTCATTCAACAGCAGTGTACAATTTTCTGCATGTCTATTATTAACCATATATGCTCCAAGGAGCCTCAAATGGGAGTTCAGGGATGGCATACCCTTCTGGGTATAGAAATTACGATTTATTTTCACGTGTGTTACAACATTTTATGTCACATATGAATAACTCCAATGACAATCCAAGACTAATGCTAATGGATAACCACACCAGTCATTCCATCGAGGGTATTGATATAGCTTAGAATGTTACTTTTCCGCCGCATTGTAACCGTGACCAGAGACTTGATCGAAACGACAGTTGATCGATCAACTGTCGTAGTACCATTGTAGCCACAACTGTTTCTATTGATAATGTTGCTGATTTATCGTATCAATCAATCATTAAAAACATAACGGAAAAACAAAGTTAGCCGGCTGCACAGTTCTAATCTTGCTAAGTGGTATAAAGCAAGAGATTAAATTCAATTTTTTTGTTAGAAAGAGAAATTATAAAGACTAAATTCAATTTTTTGTTAATGAAGGAAAGACTTGCGATTCTCAAAAATTCACTCTTCGTTGAAAGGTGCTGGCGTGTCCGACAATTTAATGGAATTCAACAGCTATATCCGTGGTATAGTGCTGAAAGAATAGTAAATTTTCTATTTATGTAATTTTTGGGCGCACACAGGATTACCTAAAAGGTGTCAACCAATCGCGGACTCACTAAACATGACTGGGGTTGAAGATTTGCCGAAACAAGTAGAGATATTGCGAAAGTTTGGAATTTGGCTGGTTCCAATAAATTTTGGAACGTGTTGACGAATTCTGTCCTGTTATCGTTGAGATGTGCGGCCTACGTATCGACTATCACAATGGCACGAAAAAATATAAACTACATTGCTTAAAACCAAAGCAGGCAACACATCCTTTTTAATTGCAGGAAGAAGTGGGGGAGACGCAAAAATAACACGTTGTTCTGTTGCAAAATAAGTATTTTTCCACACTGGCTATGATTTTATTTTCAAGTCCAACCGAAGGAGTTCCCAACCAGGGAAAACAAACATAGACAGGGCATTTCTGTACTGTATGTATGTTTTAATTTACGTGAAATTGTTTTCTAATGACGTGGTCGTGGTAGCCATTTATAAGTAGTATTGAACTTGTCAACACGTACCAAATTTATCAGAAACGGCCAAATTCCAAACTCTCGCAATATTTCCACTCCTTCTAGCAAATTTTCAACCCCAGTCATGTTTAGTAAATCTGCGATTGGTTAACACCTTTTAGATAACCCTATGTGCGCGAAAAATTACAGGACGAAAAGGTTAGAAATGAGTTTTTTGTTGGCTATCTTCAAAGTCTGTACTACAAATCACTAAAAACCTCTTGCAGTCATTATATGATCTGTTGAAAAATTATTTTCCTGATTTAAATGAGTTGGATTATAAGCTGATTCGCAATCTCTTTGGGTTTGATGTCAGACTTCGTCCTCACCGTTTGCAAAATGAATTTGTTGAACTTTTGAATGATTCAACAGCCAAAAATATCTTTAAATTCTCGTTTCTGCAGAAATTTCGGTTGTCAATAGTAAAGTTATATTCGTTGGCAAGGACCTAGTTTGCTGGAAAATTTTGGGGGACAATTTTGTGTGACTATGACATGTTTACTATTTGATTACTAGTAGACTACATGACATTGACAAAATTTGTTATTTCCTTTTTAATAAAGCATAATGCAACAAAATTTTTACTAATGTGAAATTTCTTAATCAAAATGAATTAAAACTTGAATCATGACAAAACTATTCTCAAATCAACTTATTGGTAGTTACGTAATAGCATCTACAATTCCGATTTCCATTAATATTTTGGATGCATAAAACAAAATAATTCATTTTTTTTATTTAAATGGTCATCAAATTGTTTCTTCTGTTTCAATTCTGCCAAACACTCGACACCTTGCATCATTGGACATCACAAATTCTTTAGCTATCTTTTGGCAAAATAATTCAATTAATATATCCCATTGTACAGTACATGACAAACTACAACATGATTCAAACGTACTTAAGTCATTGTAGAACGTAGCCATGTTTTCAACCTGCGAAGAACACTAAAGAATCGCTTTGCTTCGCAAAAACTTGCAGGTGATATCAAAAGTAACCTCAGCAGTTTTTCAACTGCAGAAACATGCACCTTACATTTGGTTCCATTTCACGGAATGCCTTTAAGTGTTGAGCTAAGCAAGGTCTCTTATAATGACGCACATACATTTGTAGTTCTTTGTCAAGTGCAGAGTCACATAGTTCTGGATAGTCTTTGATAGCATCTCTATCAAGAATACCACTAATCAGCATTTTGGATAGCTTGCTGTATTTATTCAAATCTGAAGAGTCAAAGTAGTCATTCAGACTGGCCAAAACAACATCAATCGCTGAATAAAATTGGACCCTGTAGTAGTCTTCAGCATTGCTGTACAACTGTTCTGCAAGTTCACTACCTTGATATTGTCTTGGAGCTTTTCTTTTCCTCGGAAAGTTAATATACTCCAATCCAAGTTTCTCACTCAATTTCTGTGCTTCCTTGAAAATGTCAGCAAATTTCTTTGTTGTACGAAGATCAATAATTTCACTTATAACAAGTCGCACACTGTTCATCATTCCAGCAACATGTACAGATGAGCTTTGCAATGATCTGTTTAGTGATTCTAAAACCTCAAGGATAGGTGAAGCAGCATGTAGGCCCAGGACACATTTACTATTTGCAAGACAAATATAAATTCAATTGGCTCTAGCTGCTGTATTTGTTCCAAAGTTAGCTGCTGCTTGCTTTAAGGCATCAAGTACGTATGAATAGTTTTGTAAAACAGATTTCACTGCAAATAATCTTGTCAACCACCTAGTGGGACAGATTGGTTTCAATGAACCAGGCTGTGGGGTTTCTACATCATCACAATGTTGTTCCAGGTACATATTTTTAAACATTCCAGATTGTGTATACAGTTTATTAAGTTCATCTATATGGTGTAATGCATCTCTTACGAGGTATAATTATAGCTTCTTAAAATGCTTTGCACACTACTAGCTGTGTGACATGAGTACCACAGTTTACAAAATGAGCTAATGGCTGATGTTTTTTATTTCTGCTTGGCAACCATGAAACTTTCCTGCCGTATTTGCTGCTCCATCATATGTCTGGGATCTCAAGTTCTCTATTGGTAATTGGAGCCTGATTAATACATCAAGAATCATGGCACTAATTGAAAGGCCAGATGTAGACTCTATGTTGTACAATGCCGAAAATTTTTCTTTAATCTGGAATGTTTCAGTCACATATCAAACACAGATGCATTGTTGCTATTTTCCTTGATGTCTGGTGTACCGTCCACAACAATGCCAAAGTTAATAAATTGACTTTCTTTATAATTTTTCTCAAAACCATGTGACACATTATGCGAAGAATATTATTTTGGATGGGATGGGATGTGTAACTGTGCTTTTATGCAAACCATGAATGAAGACTAGCAATGTCTTCTGCGCGAAAATTAAGAAGCTTGTAGCGTAAGTGGTTTTGACACACAGTAAATTTTAAACTCCTTTTATTGAAAAGGGGCACATTTTGAAATGAACAGACAAAATAACACTAAAACTTCGGAATTAGACAGTAAGCAGAATCTTCGCTTGATGACGTTGCTAGGATAAATCTCGAGTTAAATTGCACAGCCGCTATATGAGTCTCTTTTTCTATTTCGCTACGTCTCTGTCGCTGTTTCGGTCTGTCTGGTCTGTGTGGCGATTTGGCCAGCGAGTGTATATATTGTCAGAGTAATTTTATAGAATTACTATTATGACGCCAGACCTTTTTTTTACAGATAAAATCACGAGGCGATAGATCACGTGGTCCCCAGTCAAAAAAAACCTGCCCGGCCCAAGCAAGGCAAACACACGGCAGAGCAGTGCCGTGTTTCTAGAGCCTAGTCTTATCTAGCATTTGCCCGATAATTACCAAGCATTTTTGCAGGGCAAATGTAGGGAAATGAAACCGGCCAAGTAGGATCCCTGCACGGCGTAACAGGGCGAAAGCAGGGGCGGCCTAGTGTTTACCGTGCTTTGCCACGTGCAATTGACTGTCGTTGCGTGACAAATACAGGAAAATGTAACGGCTTAGCTTGGTGCTTGCCGGGCGTTATAGGGCAAAACATGGGCGGCGTAGCGTTTACCGTGCTATGCCAAGTGCAATTGACTGCCGTTGAAGCACGGCAAATGCAGGGAAATGTAACGGCTTAGCTTGGTGCCTGCCGGGCGTTATAGGGCAAAAGCATGTGCTATGCCATGTGCAATTGACTACGGCATCTATTCACCTAGTTATAAACTTTACAACTAAAATCAAATAACATGTTGCACATGGACAATGAATCGGCCCAATGCAGTCTGAATTGTACTCAAACTGCAGTTTCCTGTACTCACCCAGTACTCTGCCTGTACATTATAAGTAGTGGGCAAGTATGGTTTGTTCATAGGGTGAGCAAAGGCAAACTGCATGTTCCCTGTATATTATATGTACAAGACGAGTACGGTTTATATATATATAGGAAGAGTAATGGCAAACTGCAAGTTTTCTGTTATGACCTTATACTTTCCGATACATTTTTAAGCATAAGCAGAGTGCAAAATCATTACAAATTTTGCAGTATTATTTATTATTCTACGTTTGAATAGCAGTCAAGACCCAAAAATTCCTCCTGTTTGAGGATATTTAGTTGTTTACTTAGATTTATTACTTACTCAATCTATCATATAATTGCACATAATCACTTTCAATGACATATATATTTTATTTTTATAAAAGCAAAGACAAATTGACAAACGATCTTAAAAGTCTTTGGTAACACTTCCAATTTTTTTTCCACCAGCACGGTCCCGCCAATTCCTCATCCAGGTGCTAATCTCCTTTTTAATGCTTTTTTCTGTGGCCGCCCCGACTAGCACAGGGTTTGCCATCACAGCTCCTGTAACAAACATAAAACTAGTTAGAGTTGTTGTTGCCCCTCCTCCGATATCTTGGAGTAGCCATCCCTTAATCTCTCGAAAAAGCCAATCTAGATTACCACTCTTGGATTACCTCTGCTGCTTCTAAAAGCCTTTTCCACAGACTAGTGGTGCTGTGCTGGTAGTTGACTGCAGTTAAAGAATTAGTGTCATGTGTCTGGGACAAGCATAGTGGACATTGTGGCGTGTAAGTATTAGGGTTCACTGTATGTAGGTAGCTTTGCAAGAGTGGTGATTTGTTAGCTCTGAGCTGTGCCAGTTTTGTACGCATATGACGTGGTGATGTTTGTTCTGATGAACGAACGTCATAGGGTGTGGTGTTAGTAACTTCGTTGTTTTTTCTAGAACTATGATATTGTGAGGTGTTGGTAGTGTGAATTTGTTTGAGGTTTTCTCTACATTCCTCAGGTGTTACTGGTTTTCAGATGATGATGTTAGTGTGCTCATTGCTATAAAAGATTGTGACATTCATATTTCTGGGCGAATTTAAGTATAAATTAAGATCATGTAAAGAGTGTGTCCGTGTTTGAGTCAGTTGTTTAAGTTGAGTGGCATTGAAGTTTGAGAGGGGTGTCCATTGCAAGGACTGGTTAGAGTAAAACAGAATACAATGCTGTAGCCATAGTATCTAAAAAGGCATTCATACCAGGGCATAAATTCAAACCTTCCTCGAATAGTAAAAATGCTTGTGTTAACGCTTTAAAAAATTTCGCATCTTACATTAATAGTAAAAATGCTGGTGTTAACGCATTAAAAAAAATAATATGCAGAGTGGTCGAGTGGTTAAAGCGCCGTGCTCATAATCAACATGTTCTCGGTTCAAAACCTACTCGCGCCATTCTGTTGTGTCCTTGGGAAAGACGCTTTACGCCATTTTCCCCTGCTTGGTGGTCCTGGCAAGCAGTTCTTAACTAATGTCATATCTCTATTAAATTACAAGCGGACAGCAATGTCTTGGCATCTCCGGAAGCTGGTCGAGGTAACTGCTTGTCCTGTGTATGGCGCCTCCGTCGCTTTCCTGCGAGTCAGGAGGATAAATATAGAGATAAAATAAATTTATCTTCATTTGGCGTTCAAATTTTCGCAAAATGCTTAAAGGGAGATACTCATAAAGTTCCAATCGCACTTTGTCGAGGTAAGATTGGAGCCAAAATACGCTAAATACTGGATTTAGAAAATTTTTTTAATCTAACTTCAAAAAAGAAAAATAATAGTTAAAAATATTTTTATACTTTGCGATAATAATTTTAAAAAGTATACATTGTAATTTATTTGAATTAGAATTTATAGTGTTTGGTGGTATCCACATTTTGCCTTACCAATTATAATACTGGCACACTTTATTTTTTATGAGAGCTGACATCACCCGCCAACAAGTTTCTTTAACGGATGACCCACCAATTTCTATCCTGAATTATGGGCAAATCGTTATTAATTTGATTATCAAATCTATCCAAGCAAGGAGGAGTTGAGAGTGACAGTCGTGCTTGTTTCCCATATTGGTTTTCTAAAATAGTGGTCGGCAACCTGTGGGCCTTTTAGCAAAATGTATTGGGCCGCATAATACATTTTGTAATAAAGTATGGGCCGCGTCTGTCGTTTTCGTTGACCAAATTTAGGTGAAAACCTTTTTTTTTTAAAGAACACCTTGATTTTGGAACGAAAATTGAAAATTAGGAGACTAAATTCATGCGAAGGCCTTTTTTTTAGAGATCACCATGATTTTAGGACAAGATTGGTTTTTCGTCCGAGAATCTCAGACAATTTTTTTGTCATATCCGTAATGTACTATAAAATCATTATTTGGGCAAACGTCACAAAATTTGGGCAAAACTTCACTGCCCCCCCAATTTTTTTGGGCTGGTACGCCTATGATGTTTCAAGTGTGCTGCTGGGCCTTCAATAATTTCTAATGATAGAATTTGGGCCATCGTAAAAAAAGGTTGCCGACCACTGTTTTAAAAAAAATACAGGTTTTGAAAAAACATCAAATAACTGCAACAGTATACTCACCCTTATGTTTTTTGGGTATAATTTCAACTTCTCCATCTTCACTATTACTTTCGTCCAAAAAGTTTAATGTTCTTTTGCGCTTTCTCCTGATAAAAAATAGGCTTATACAAAACCCAGTAACACTAATTTTACAGAGAGGGACGGTAAATTAAAAAAAATTTAAGGTTTAATTTAAATTATGAATCTTGAAATGTATCGCTTATTTTATTATAAAGTGAAACATTTACTTTGAAATTTTGTTGCAATCACTTTGTATATCAGAAGTATCTTCAGCCTTTTTGGCTTTTTTTCTTGCTTCTTCATACAAACCTGAAATTGTAGTATTAAAGTCAGGAATATATTGCATCTGCAATCTTTTGTGGAAGATACAAAGAATAGCCGAATTACAAATGAAACTTACTGCAACAACCACCCGGAAGCACACGAACATCGTATAACATCCATGAAGAAAGATCTGGCCTTGATCTGAGTTTTATTTCTCTACTGAAAGCATTTCGTGACACAGAATTAGGTCAATAAACTTCTGTCTCACTTTTAAACCAATTATCTGGAACACATTCCACTTCAGTTGTTTTAGTGAAAACTCAGAGGATATATAAACTAATCAAGCTGCAAAGTTAACAACAGTATTAATTTTACAAACAAAAAATGCATTTTTTTAAAGAGCACTAAAAACCATTTACAATATTTATGGCAAACTATCACAAAGCAAAACTGTGTAGCTTTCAGAATTAAGGCTTTTAACAATGAAACTTTTAGACTGGTTAAGTCTGTAATAAATTAGCAATTCGAACTTATGGTCAACTTAAAAATTAGGTAGCTTAATTTTACAAGATGCCAGTTCAGATTTTGGAGCAAAAGTAAAAATAAATAATCTTTGTTTAGTCAAGATAAAAATGTAATATTTACGAAGTGTGAATTAACGGAAGGGCTACATATAAAATGCGGATTTAACAAGACAATTTTGAGAAACCAATTTGGCGGGAGACAATTTGGCGGCGAGCCAATTTGGCGAAAAAATAAATAAATGATTTACCTTCACCAGCGTTGAAGCGACAGCAAAAAAGTTTTGTTCTGTCACAAACGCAATTGAAAAAGCAGTTGTGAATGTTCAGCTGATAAAAGCAAAAATTTTAATTTAAAGTTGTTAAATGCGTTAAATTTAGCTATGTTTCTAGCCCAATATTTATCTATTTAAATTTACAACTTAATTTCGAATATTTAAATTAAAAAAAGTACTTCAATAGTTAAATTTTTGAATCACGGTCGTTTAACATATATATTTTACAAAAAAAAGTACAATAATCTAGCTTACTGCAAAGATGACAGGTTTGAAGTTTTACCGGCGTACGAAGTTATGACGTCATAATGAGCATTTTACTATATCAAAACAAATCTATTCTGGTCGGCACGCATAAACAGTTTTATTTTAGCTATTTTTTTTTTTTAGTTCTAAAAGTTCGTTTCGTCTATAGGGCCATAGTTCCCTCTAAGCTGCGCAGTAACGAGAGAACCCCCGCGCAGTACTTTGTTTTGCCGCGCACTATATAAGTATTTAGCCGAGAACCCCACATATGTTAAACAACCGTGATTCGAAATTTTAACCTTTGAAGTACCTTTTTTAATTTAAACATTCGAAATTAAGTTATTGTAAATTTAAATAGATAAATATTGGGCTAGAAACATCGCTAAATTTAACGCATTTAACAGCTTTAAATTAAAAATTTCGCTCTTACCAGCTGAACATTTACAATTGCGTTTTTAATTGCTTTTGTGACAGAACAAAACTTTTTTGCTGTCGCTTCAACGCTAGTGAAGGTAAATCATTTTTATTTATTTTCTCGCCAAATTGGCTTGCCGACAAATTTGCGCCGCCAAATTGTCGCGTACCCTATAAGTCGGCGTTAATAGGCAACAAAACCATTTTGTTTTCAATCTGGTTAACGGGGCACACAAATGTTTCTATAGTAAGTTTTGATACGTTGCAAACATTTAAGTCTAATGAATTACATGGGTAAAGAAAAAATGGCTCAACAGTACAAAATTTTTGATAAACAATAAACACTTGAGAAAACTTGTGCAAGATATTGATTGTTATGCCAATATCATTTCCAGCTTTTATACAGTTGTCTGGCATTGCCAGTGTAATTGTGAACTTTTGCAAAACTACCTTGCCAAACTGCTCACAAGATTCATATTTAAATGGTAGAGGCCCAAGAATATGAGGTCTTTTTAGATTTGGAAAAGAACCAATTTTTTTTATCTTATTTACATTAACTTGGATTCTGAATTTTTTATTAATCTCGAGACAATCTGTTGAAGTACATGGTTTGGCTTGCGTACAAGATGCTTTAATCTATTTAAGTAATTTTCATAAGGAAATGAAGAAAATTTATCTAATGGACCAAAAGTTTTTATATCATTTACCAAATGCACTAAGCCATGAATATTGTAAACAACAGAGTTTGATCCAAATAGTTGTGAATAGTGATTAACAAAAGCAGTTAATAATTTTTGAGCAAACTCACACATGGTCATACATTGGTGTGGATCTGTTAAAATGCGAATATCAACAGAAAATAATAGAAAGTTTTTGTACAGTTCATCAGCAATTTTACCGCATAGAACAAAGAGGACCAGTATACAGGAGAAACTGTCTGAACTCTGTGGCTTTCCATCAACTGACATCTGCAATTGCTCTTGGTTTTCTGGCAAATTCCATTGGTATAGATTTTCTTAAAATTAGCAAGAAATCTGATATATTTTGTTGTACTTTTCTTCCAATTCTTACTTTCAGATATCCAAAGCAAAATAAACCTTTTTATGACACCAAGACACACAAGGTGCATATAGTCAATTGGAAATTGACTGACCATGCCAATAGATAATTCACAAAATGGATTAGGTCCTCTGTGATAATCTTCATCAGACATGGCTTTAAAAGCACCGTCGGTTCAAAGAGTTGCATTAGTTTCCGGAAAGGTCATTTTTTTCCATCATGTACCCCACTCTGAATACACTTATCACAGCCCAAATAACCAGCACATGATTTTACTTGTTTTAAAAAAACTTGAGCTTGAGCATCACATACAACACAAGCGAGATTAACTAAATAATTTTTTGAGTGATAAACCATACCTGTTGTTTGCAATTTTCTCAAATCTTCTATGAATGGTTTCAGCTAAGTTACAGGATTGTTTTGTTTATATTGTCCTGCATATATTCCAATTGTGAATGGCAATGCTGAATTACTAGATTTTTGTATTAACCCAAATATTGGCCATAGTTGCATTGAACTGCTTTTAAATAGTGGAAGGCCATCAATATTTACTTGAAGATTAAGCTTATTTAGTTGTTGAAGTTTTGGATCACATGCTAAACATTGTTCAACACAATGCTTTACACCAAAATGGTAATAATGTCCCCCAGCAAGTTCAGTAATACCAAAAAGTTGAGAAGATTTAAAGCAAGGTTTGAGGATCTTTTGGTATACATGGATGAAGCTTCTTTAAAATACACAGCAATTTAGCTAATGAGATATGAGTAATGTTGCATTCTATAGCCAATACTTTTAAACTTAATAACAAATATGCTTTACTATCATTTAAAGTGCTATCATCAGCTTTTTAGCTGCTAGAAGAACTTTTATCAAAATGCTCAAGAGTGGCATTATCAGTACAAGATAAAAAAGGCACATCATCAACACCAACAGCACCATCATCAGACAATGAATTATTAAAGAAAGTTGAATATTTTGATTGCATATGTTCAACAAATTTTGTTTCACTATTTGCTGATATAACTCAAGTTTCATTCTTTCCAACTGTTTATTAACTTTACGACGTTTTGTCCAGTATGACATGATGATTAGGAATTGAGCTATTACACACCAGTAACAATGTAAAATGTTATAATATGCAATTTACAATACTTCAAACAAGACAAATAAACATAAATGTTATTATTTTAAAACTATAAAAGCTTTCAGATTAAAACAATTTTACTGCCAATTGAATACAAGAGAGCTGGTCTCAATTTTTGATTATCACTTTTGCATATGGCAGGTTTTGAACAGCTTTATATAAACAGTAGGTTTAGAATTAGTTTTATAGTAAACAAGGTCAATTATTGCACTGATTCTTATTCAAATAGTATATAAACATAATGTTAAAACTTTGACTTTACCTGGTTGCACTACAAAAAAATGCTATCAAAAAAAAAAAATTATTTTCTAAAATTAAAAGTTGAAGCTTTTAAAACTTCACTACAGCTAAGCACGAAAATATCAGGCATTCCCGCCGGAGAAACGTCACAAAGGAAACCAAATCAAACTTGAGAAAAATAACAAACCTAAGAGACTTACGTCTTACAAGAAATAAATTTAACACAGTCAAGAAAGAAAGTGCAAAAAAACAATTCAATTTTTAACATACTCCTTTTTAAACACGTGCGTTATAGAATGTTCAAAGGCAATAGCCAAGCAACTAAGAAAAGAAAGGCAATGACGTCACAATAATGGCACAAACAAAATATTGGTGCAGACCAACCGTCTGGAACAATTACTGTCCATTGAAAGTTAACTTCAATAAGTTCTTTTACTATCGCCTGACAGTTGACTACTTGTACAATTGAACTGCAAGATAAGTTTTGTTTACATAGACCATTTGTTCTTTTTGAAAGTAGCGTAAGCATCCATTGCTGAACTACAGTCTGGCCTGGCTGAATATACAAATAAATGCAATTTATCATGTATTCCTTTTAGAATAAAGAAAAGATTAAAAATTGGTAAATCAGTTTTCTCAAACTGAAAAAAAGTTAAAACCAATTCGAAACAAATGGTCAGCAGAATGTTGGCTCGATATCGGCTCGTTATTTTCTAAAGATTCTAAGATAAAAAGCAATTACCAAAAAATTTAATTTCGGTTGGTCTAAAGTGTAAGAATCTTTAAAATCTTATATGTTGAACAAAAACAAAAAAAAACTACCTATTTTTTTTACCCAAACATTATAGTTTTGAAAAGCATGTACAGGCCCAATATAAGACCAATACTGGGATTCATTGACGCTTAAACACTTAAGAGATGAGAAAAAATAGTCAAAATTTTAATTTCAGTCGGCTTGCTGCCTTTAAAACATTAAATTTATCAAAAAATAAAAACATTCTATTTTTTTGCTTAAACGTCATAGTATCGAAAAACAGTACTGGTCCAATACAATACCTATACCGGGAAAACTATTCCGATACAGCCGATACCTGCCTTTACAAAGCCTATACTGGGCCAATAAGTGTATGTTTGCTGAGAACACGCCGCAAGTTTAAGCTGTGTATTGAAGAAACATTGGAAAAACGCTATGGAAGCTTGGCAAATGCCATTGGTTTAAAAAAAAAAGAAATGAGTTTACAACAATACTTGGCAAAGCTTTTGGACGCCGGGCAAAAGCCAAGCATTTTAATAGACAAACTCAAAGTCTAAGAAAATGCAAGGCATGCTTTGCGACTGCCCTGCATTTGCCAAGCATTTTGCGTGTCGAAAATAGTTTTCAAATAAATACTCGGCAAAGCTTTTAAACGCCAGGCAAATACCAAGCATTTTAGTAGACAAATTTCAAAGTTTAAGAAAATACAAGGCACGTATTGCAATTGCCCGGCATTTGCCAGAAGTTTTGTACGTGGCAATCACACGGCCGTGCTTTTGCCGTGCTTTTTTTTTGACTGGGTCAGGCTATATCCTGTTCGAGGTATGTTGATAATGATTACACAAAAAACGGAATAATGATAATAATTACACAAATGGCATTGATGGCGCCATCAGCCAACGATCAGTTGAGGGGGACAACGGAAAGGCGGTACATAAAGAAAATACTAAAAAATGTAAAATTACTACATGCAGTTGCCCTAGGAGCAGGTAAGCGCTGTGCAGCAAGCGGAAAAGCGCTGCAAGCTGAATCTGCAGCAAGCGAAATATAACGTGTGAAAATAAATTTGCGGAAAACTTTGCAATATCGAACCAAATGCATGCACGAAAGACGGTTTGCGGTGATGAGTTTGCTAAAAGCTCATTAAAGTTTCCATCATCAGAGTTTCTTCCTTAGATTGCCAGTCCTTGTCCAGCTAGATACTTTAAGAAAGAAATGATCTTTATCAAGGCAGTTCTTCTTGTTTTTGTTCTAGAAGAAAACCACAGTTTATTTAACCAAAACACTGTCTCCTTTTTTCTTTTTTAAGTTATTTGATAATGCAAATCTGTGAGTGTTACTTCTTTCGTAAGGATCAAACTTTTCTATCCCTTTCTTCTAATTCTTAAGGCCCTTTGAGAGAAAACTATCATTAGCTCTTTCTACCAAATCAAGAAAATTGTCTTTTTGGCAGTTGCACAAATGTGACACAAAACTCTGCCAGAGGCTGTATCAAAATGTAATCAGGTGTATTTTTTAAACCACTTTTGCTGAAATTGAAGGTTTCTTTCTTTCACAGTTTGAAACGGGATGAGAGCTGCATCAGGCTGGTATGGCTTTGGTGAAAGTAGTGGTAACGTGATTTATTGTTAGTTTGCTGCGCTTACCTCGTTGGCGAAAGAAAAAAGGTTAAAAGGTTAAGACAATTAGCATTGTGACTCAATCACGTAACATGCGTTTGAATTTAGGTCGCTTTGATTTTTTCTGCCTTTTTTTGGGCTTAAGCGTGAGCAATTGTACAGTTTAATTTGCTTTAATTTTATGAGTTTGAGTTTGTTTTCAATTCGACAGTTTTAATTTGTTTTTCTATTTGAATAAGGTGTTTCAACTTCAACTTAAAATAAAGAAATAATTTGTTAAATTTTGGTAAAACAAATATTTTGGTTTTCTGTTTGAATAAGGAAACAAATTGGTTAGTAAGAATCACTTCAAGTAGAATCAATTGCAGTGATTTCACTGCAGCAAGTAGCTTAGAAGAGTCAATGAAAGCAGAAGTTTTTTGATTTTTAGGATTAATAGCTGTATTTAAATGAGAAGGTGAGAAGTCATCAATTTCATTAAATGTTTTTGAGAACTTTTAAACCAATGTCTTATATCCATTGCACAAGTTAGGTAAATTTAACTAAAACAAACAAAAATTGACATAAAGTAAATATGTATCTTGCACAAACCCAAGGACAATGTCCTTGAGTTTGCCATAAATTTGGGGGGGACAAAAGGTATTTTATCTCCCCTTTCCCAGATATTGGGGGACATATCCCCCCCGTCTCCCCCTTAAAATAGGTCCCTGTTCATTGGTGTTAAAAAATGGGCGGAAAGTCTTTTGCTCTTTCCATCAACTTAATGTTGTGAGCAAGGTTTCTCAACTATGTTTATGATGAAAAACAAGTTTCGTCCAAGGCTTTCAGTCAAACATGACTTACGCGTGTGCCTTTCTAACACGCTTCCGAGAATTGATTTACTTGTGAAGCCAAACCAAAGTTATCCAAGCTCATTCATCTCATTAAATTTAGGAAAAGATGATTAAAGCAGTTAAAACATACTTTTTTCGTTTTGTGTATTCAATAATATTTATTTTTTGTTGAATTCTTTTTAAGGGTTACGCCATACATTTTGATTCAGCAAAGGGTTACGTAGTTTAAAAAAAAGTTTGAGAATCCTTGATTTAGACCTTAATAAGGGTTTTCACTCAGAGGTGAGTTTAAGCGTCGACTCTTTTATGCCAACAATTGTACGTTGTAATTTTTTTCTCCTTATATTTTATAGACTCTTTCACATATGCTGAGTTTGCTTACCCAACCAAAAATAACTTCAAAGCGACAAAAATAAAGTTCAAAGCGACTTTTATTCATAACAAAAGCGTTCTGCACCTGAAGAAAGTTTTAAATCACTGGATTTATCGCCTTGTTTTACTTAAACTTACATAAAATATTGTAATTTACGAATTAAAATTTGAAGGTATATTAATTTGTACTTTAAATGTTATACAAGTTAAATGTAATTATAACTTTGAAAAAAGGAACTTTTTTGTCGAAAGTCATAGTTGCTAGCAAGTTAGAGAAAATATGTTGGACCTAACCATGGTGCAGCTGTGGCACGGGTTATGATTTCTTTCGCCCGTAAAGACTTGAACAATTTTAAGTTTGTCATCTAAGTTAGTTGATTAAAAACTTGTTAATAATATGATTAAGCAGCTTTAGACCAGCAATTTTACGCAAAACCACCTCAAAGTTCTTACTTTTTTAGAAGCTGCTTTCCATCGTGAATAACTTGAACAAACTTGATAAAAAGAATTTTATTTTATTCTAAGAACTATCTGTTAATGAGTAAAAGCCATATCTACAAGTAATGCTTTGGCAAAAACTTCAAGGAAATGTTTGTTCTATAACTTATAATTTACTAAGTTCAAAAACAGATTTTCAGACCGCCTTTGATTTATATTATTTTACTTTAGTTTTTCTGTCCCTTTCTGGGCCGGTATCAACTATAATTGTTATACTTTGGTGTTCACTGGCTTATAGTAACAAAGGCTGTGCTGAGTCCTGAAATGATATTCCGCAGAGGTTATTTAGTCATTATATGTTGGTTTTTTGTAATTTCTTTATTCTCGAAATTTTGGAAAACCTAACATTAAATTGTTTTTTTCAAAGCACCTGAACAAATTAGGAACGTTTGACAGCATGTGGTTGTACAATAATTTAATTTAATTTGTGATAAAAATTAAACAAACGCAAAAATTGTAAATGATTTAATTGATACTAAGCAGAGGTATGCAATCCATGCCTCGCGGGCCATCGCCACTTCAATAATTGTTGAATAGTTTCATGATACTGCAGCTCTATTTCCGAAATTAGATCGAGTGATTGGCAGAAAATGTCAACTTTAAACTTCTCATTTAAGCAAATGCAATAACTCATTTTCATGATTTGCAGTAACAAATGAACAATGGATGATTGACGCAAGTCCGGACTACGGTTAATCTTCTTATACGCATTTGTTCCAGCAGCATTTAAAGTTGCCTACCCTGATATAGATAAAAAATTATTTTATTTCCATAGCTTGACATACAAATAAACAAATACTTACAAAATAAAACAGATAAGTTAATAACAGAACACGTCTTTTTCCATAAGCAAACAGCAAAATGAGAACAGAAGCAGGCAATCAAAATTTTAATAATGAATAAATTATAACCAATGCAACTAGTAACGGCACAGGTTTTTTTTGTCAAAAGCGTGAATCTTCACCTAACCACGCAATAAATATTGTAAAACTAAACGCTTTAAAAAAATTAAAGAATTTCAAATGTTAGTTATTACGTAAATTAAAAAAATGCCGTGTCAACCTATAAAATATCCTAAATTCATTTTCTAGGGTTAAAAAAGAGACTTTTTTGTTTTTACTACAAAAATATCTTATTCATTTATAAAACCTTTGTTTGTAAGTTAAGGAAGTCTTTGAAAATTAATAAGAATTAGATTAAGAGCAAGGAAAACCCGGTTGCAGTATATGCTTAAACGAAAAAACGTTTAATAAATAAACCTGAGCACATTTTTATATCATAATGAATTTAAAACCTTGTCTCAGAGCAAATTAATAACTCTCGATATTTAACATTTTACGCAAAACAATTTACTTTAAGAATTTTAGTGATACGTGCAAAAGTACAAGAAAGATAAAAAATTAAAGCAATAAAGGAAAAGCTTACACTAACTTATCCTAACGTTGATATTCGCCGAAACTGTATCAATGTTATTTCTATAAATTATTTCTGAAGATGTCCCAGTGCTTTGATCTGATGATGGTGTTTTTCTACAATTTACTCTGTACAGTTTTCTCAAAGGCTTCCAAAATCGAAAGGAATATATAAACGGGTTTATCACACTGTTGAGAGGTAATACAAACATGACAACTCCTGGCACCCAATACTCAACTGAACGTTTATACGATAAATAATCACATGTTGATGAATATATTGATTTAGCAAAAAAATGTAAAGTAATTATTGAAAGTGGAATCCAACAAATAAAGTCGGTCATTACAATGTAAAACATTCGTCGATGCATCTTCTTGTTTTCGGATTCTCTTCTTTGTTGGTTTGAATTTGGTCTATCCGGGTTTGAAAATAAACACCTTAAGCAACTCAAATAAAAACTGTCGTTTGCAAGCGCTTGTTGTCCATATCTTGAAGTTTTGCACGCAATTATAAACTGTGATACAAAAATGAAACTAAAACTTATTACATTGTACAAAACAACTGGTAAAGTGAAAAAACTTGAAGGATTTTCGCGACCGACGAAAAATTTCATTGTGCATACCCAAAAATTATTGTAATAACCCAAATATGTAATGTCCAAATTTTGGTCAATATTCAGCAGTTTGAGCTTCTTTGATATATCAATTAATACATTCCAAGTTGGGTAGCTATCAAGTGAATACTTTCTATGATTCGAAAAATTACAATGAAAATTTATTTTGTTTAAAATAGTTTCAATCAAAAATCGAAAGTGAGAATAACGAAGAAGTATGAATTTGTTTTCTTCAACTTTTATCCTAACTTCTGCTGAAAATATCGTTTTGATATAGTCGTCATCAATTACAGGAAAGCATGCCACAACAATCCAAAATATCCAGGTAAAAGTCACTATGAAAAGTATTATCTTAAAACGGACTTTTCTGTATGGGAAAATGATACTGAATAGTCTTAATCCAGTAATCGTTGTTATGGCTGTCACTGATATTTGGCTTGACACGAAATTGATCAAACCCAAAAATATGCAAAGAGTTGATCCTTCATTTTTTGATGCTTCATCTGCTATTTTGAAATTGCTGAAGTATATAAACGAGCTTATTGTCAAAGCTGTAACGTACACACCCATTGCACAATCAGCACAAGACAAATGTAAAATCAAAACTTTATAAATTTGTCGTTCAGTGGTTCGCTTCAAGCCTTTCTTTAGTAGAATTTTTCCACTGTTTATGATAACGAACAAATTTCCAATTACTGCCGTCAGACCAATAGCCATGTAAATTGCTACCATAATTTTACCAAATGCTAATCCAAATTCTTCTTCCTCCTTTGTAAAAGTTGTTTGAGCAGGGATGGCACAATCCATATGAGAATTGCACAATGTTTCTTGTAGAAGATCAATGCTGTTATTACTTACACAGCAAACTGAATCATTGGAACAAGTTGCTGGGGGAAACTCATAGTTTGACAAGTAATCTCCGTTTCGAGTATTGTTGCAAATGTCGTACAAGGCTGTTTTTAACTTTAGTCCATCAAACGATTGTCGATAATTGTCGTTTGGAGTTTTGCAAAGAGAATTTTTGAAAGTTTCAACGTCGTTTTCGTAACATAAGAAATAAGATTGTGGCAAAATTTCAGAAGTTTCAGATAGATTTTTATGAGCGCAATTTAAGTTAATGCAATTTCTTAAATCAAAGTTCATGATTTTTAAATTCGAAGTTTTAAGCTGAAATATATTCATATTATTGAATAACAAGCTTAATATTGCTATTCAAAGTCATAGTCATAAACAAGTTATCAATCTACCCTCAATTGCTCTAAAGATATAAGTTGAAACCTTTTTTTTTTTGTGTGCACCCTAAATTTTAGACACATTTTCTTCTTATTTCTTTTTTTCTATTAGATAGTAAAGTATTAGAAAATCAAGGTTCGGGAAAACGTCACAAAATTTGGGCAAAGCGGCATTGCCCTCCCAAATTTTTTTGGCTTGTACGGCTATCATTGTGCCAAGTTTGCATTTTTGCAGTTGCGTATTTTAGAGATTTTAGAGTTGCGTATTTTAGACGTATTTTAGATTTTGCGTATTTAAATGGAAGTTTGCATTTTTGCAGTTGCGTATTTTACTGGCGATGATCAATTTGTTTTTTCAAAAAATCATTCAACTTCTCATGCAATTTTAGTATCGATAATAAAGTTATTTTAGTTTTTAGCAAGAAATTAGGCTACACTCGAAAGTTTTCTTAATTTGTCTAAAACATTAAATAGAATTGATCGTTCCGCACTACTTTTCAAACTTAATCATAATGAAATTAGAAGCAATGCATTGAAGTGGTTTAACAGTTACCTAAAAGGACGTACATAACTAGTAAAATACGCTGGAATTCTTTTTATAAGTATTCAAGAAATTAAAAGTAATGCACCTCAGGCTTCTGATCTCGTACCTCTTCTTTTTTACATATATTGCAATGACATCAAAAGTCGTCTGCATCATTGTGATTTTTTTTATATTTTCATAGTTTTTGAAGATATTTTCATAGTTTGCAGAGATGAGATTTCTTGATGAGATTTTCATAATTTGCTAATGATACAAGCATCTTTTTACAAAATAAAGATATTAATAAGCTTTTTGATGTAAAAAACAAAAAACGTGATCTAGTTGACCCGTAGCTAATTGCAAATAAATTATAAGAACGTTTCAAAAATTAAATACGTTTTATTTTGAATTACACAGTTCATTTAACAACAAACATTAAGCGTTGCATAACGGGAAAATAATCAAACAAGTTAAATGAATTAAGTTTTTGGATGTTTATAAACATAAACATTTCTTTAAATCAAGAAACACATGAATCACTAAATATCCAAACTTTCTGGCGTTCTTTGACTGTTTTCAAAGTGAACTCATTGTTACAAAAAAAAACCTCTCCCAACTTTATCACTCTTATCAACATCCAGCTTTCTCATCGCATCTCAAATTGGTGTTATGGCAAGAAAACTTTGCCTAAAAGATTACAACAATTGTGTCACGAATTTGTTAAATTTGTTTATAATTCAAATAGTAAATCAACTGTTTGTAATACGAGTACTATAAAAGAATATTTTAACCGTAGATAAACTTGTAACTGAAGAGCTATAGCTGTGTTTATGTTTAAGTAAAAAATAGTAGAAATCAATTGAATTTAATGAAACAAAATGTTCTGCCATTTTCTCTTAATGTTTGTAAACATGTTTTAAGTATTGCTGCGCATAATTTTTAATTGCAACGTTAGATTTCTGAACGTGATACTTACCTGTACTTTAGGTTTCAGGTTTCTGAAAAGAGCAATCGAGAAAGATATTTGAAATCTTAGAAGTAAATAGTCGGGAGCAGAAGCTTTCTCGCACAACAACTTAAGATATCAAGACTGCTCATAAAAACAAAAAAAAATTATAGTAAGAATGGTCAAGTCAATCAACAAGCAAGTGCCGACAGACCTGTTTCGTCCTTATTAGGACTCGTCAGGACACTACAGCTTGTTGTTGACCCCAGCTGAAAAAGTTGAAAACTTAAACAGCTGGCACAACTTTTTGTTTGTGGTTTATACACCTCAAACATCCAGTTGTGGACCTGAACGCTGGGTAGGTAGTACAATGAAAACAATTTTCCACCAGCGCAACTGCAAAAGACACCGCTAAGCCGCAAGGGCATACTGGCGGCGGTTCCGATGTGCTAACCACATCGAGTTAGCTAACACGGATACGGGTTAAGACAAGCAAAACCCTGCAGTTCCCATTACAAACATATAGTAAGAATGGTCAAGACAATCAACAAGCAAGTGCCGACAGACCTGTTTTGTCCTTATTAGGACTTTACAGGACACTACAGCTTGTTGTTGACCCCAGCTGAAAAAGTTAAAAACTTAAACAGCTGGCACAACTTTTTGTTTGTGGTTTATACACCTCAAACATCCAGTTGTGGACTATGAAAAAAAACTATTTCGATTAATTTTCGTTTGTCTGTTTACTTTAAAGCAGTGACCAAATCAATTGTAATTTAATTGCTTTGTATCTTTGCTGTCTCTCTAGATCAGAATGAGCCAACAGTGAAATCGACTTTCAATTTTTCGAGAAACTTGCGATCGACCTCCACAGAAACTTTGAGGCTGATAATAAAATCTTTAAAAATGCAATTAAAATGTATTCAATTGAAACAGAAATATACTCTTTTTACTACTATAATTTACTATAAATATTACTGTATATTAATTACTATAATTTACTTATAATTTTATCGTTTGATTTTTGAAATGTTTGAGTCGTCATGTTGTTTACCTGCATTTTTTAACTATTAGTGTATATTTTTAATGGTAGTTGTACGCAATTGCCTAATTTTTGTTTGTGTTAGCACTGCCAGTTTGTCGCAAATTTACTCGGGAATCCAAGACGACTAGTTAAACTAAGTTACACAAATAACTGCGCTGAAGCAAAGCTGCGTTTGTTTTATATACGTCGGATCTAAAAGTAGTTTACGGCAAGACCGAAATTCTTAAAACCATTTAGTTCTGGTTAAGTACCAATAAATTCGCTTGAAACCTCTTTCTACAGATAGAATCACGGTTTCTAACTTTAAAGAATTTTTTTCTAAAATCAAAAAAATTTGATCAATTCTCTCAAAACTTGGCTCTCAAGCTTCACCAAACTTTAAAACAATTCACTAGGCCAATTACTGCAAATAATCACTCACAACTTCGTTCTGACTGACCGTAAAAATAAATTATTATCATCACGATGGTTAATATTAAACTTAAAGTTTGTCCGCCAGATAGATAAAAACTATTCTGCCTCCCTATTGAATCAAAATTTAAAGACGTCAATACTTCCCCTTAAACAACTTAAACAAATCCCACAGGCAACTGTACCACAAAACCATTTCCAAACATCTATTGCAATCGAGTAAATGAAAAAAATTTATGACGCGATTTATTTAAATCAACCATCGTTATAATTGAATTTGCTAGAACGAACCAGAACTCTTAATTAAATGAACAATTAAATTTGCCTAAATCGCCTTCGGCTAAGTTTCCTGTTCGCCTATGGCTCCACATATTGTTTAGTCCGGGCTGAGAGCCTGTTGTTTTTTTTGTTATCAAGTTTGACTAAGTTGTTTTTGTTAACTTGTAAATTCGCCTAACTCGCCATCGTTTTTGCTCAATATGAGCAGAAAAATTTTCCCGAATTATTAGGCCTATCAAAACTTTGCCAGCGTGATTATATTCCAAACTTTCAATTAGCTACGACTACACTACAGTTAGTTTGCTTATTTGTCTATAATCCTTGCAGATACAGTATAACAGAGCACCACTGCACATTACAACTTTTTTTATAACCCTATAATTTCATCACTGTAGATCAGGGTTTTTTTTAACTTTTTGAGACGCGCTCCCCCTTTATCATGCAAACAAAACTCACTCTTCCCTTGGTGATACGAACAAAACTCAAGCTCTATCATATTAAAAAATTAAACAGCCTTAAAAAGAACAGCAATAACAAGATTTTGTTAAAAAGGAGGATCCAACTGCTTTTTTGGAAACTAAAAATTTAATTCGTGACTTTGTAGCAGATAACGCACTCAGATCGTCTTCACAGTCAAGTTCGTGGGTTTTGCTTTTATACCAAGGAAGAAAAGCCACTTTTGAGCAAGTACGTCAATGATAACGGAAGCAGTGTACGTACGACTACAGCACCTACACTTTTGAATATGTACACATATTTCTCCGAAAAATCGGTCGTTGAAATAGTTTGAAAATTGTTTTTTGCAGTGGAGTTACATTTCATTTCCGAAAATTTTTCCGGCAACGTTTCGGAAAAATATCCTTGTTCAGATGAAAAGGATTTTTCGTTTATTCAGTCATTATTAATTAAAAATTCTTCAACTTTTTTTCTGTTTATTTTTTAGACACTTGCACACTCCAACATTAAAAGAAGTCGTTTTTTTTAAGACAACCTCAACTTGTACATTGTTTTTCAATTTTTTTACTTTTTTCTTTGGTTGCCTGTTTATAAAGACCAAAAAACGCGGCACATTAAAAAAGATATACTGTTTAAGAAGTTTTAAAGCACAAAGTTTTGAATGAAATCAATATCTGCAAAGCATAAAAACTAGTTAAAGGTTGGATTTATAAGAGACAACTTTTTCTTTTATTTATTGATTTTTGTTTGATTAAATAATGATAAAAAATCATTTTAATCAATTAACAAAATCAAAAAAAGATAAGAAAGACGTAAAACAGAAAACAATGTAGAGATATAAACACAAATATGCTATTTGTAAAAAAGCTAGACAGTAGCCTATGTAAGAGTTCTAGGGGAGACCAGGGCACGTAGTAGCACTTTTTTTCTTTTTGCTATTTCTCTTACACAGTAATTTTTTTTTTCAAAATTTTTTTTAATATGAAAGATTTAGATTACTGCTTAACTAATATCAAAAAAATAAATAAATAATTTTTAAAGCTTAGTAGTTAAAATTACGATTTAAATATTAAAAAAAGCGTTACAATGTGCCCCGTCAATGAGGTAAGTTGTAACACCAGTTGGGGTAAGTTGTAACAGCAACAAAATTACTAATAAATGTTTAAATATAAATGCAATTTGAAGAAAATAGCAATATGAAAAAGTAAAGACAATGAAATCACACATAGCCTAGTCATAGACATGAGTATCAAGCACAAAAAATGAGGTATTTGGCCGTTGTCTAAAGATGTTAAAACAGTTTTTTCATTATTGAATTACCCCAATCATAAATTTCAGAATCACATTTGTGACCAAAATATGTATTCAAATCTTCGGCACAAGCTAAATGTAACCTCTTTAGGTAACCATAGCATTGTACCACCTACTCCTCTTCAGGACGACTGTTAAAATAGAGCTGAAGAAATGTAATGCAAAACTGGGACATTCCGTGTCAACTCACACCATTTTTGGCACTTTTGGCCAACCATCTCCGATTTTGCTAAAATTTGGTTGGCATGTTTGTAGGTTTGGACGAGAAAATGTCTCACACCCAATTTTAAATTTCTAAATCAAATAGTTTTTGATATATGAAGGTTGAAAATTAGACACAAAATCGCCGCTTGAACGCCCCTGATCGAGCAAAAGTAACCCTTCTGGCTTTATTTTTTGTTCGATTTCAAAGATGTTAATATCATTTGAAAGCTCTTTTCAGCAGCTTTCCAATAATATTCATATCTCAAATATATTTATATAAATAAAAAAGTTATCATTTGTCGTGACCTTGTGATCTTGACCTCGCATGACCCCAAAACCCCCACTCTAGACAAAAAAATTTTTCAATATTTTTCTTCCTCACATAGAAGCCTATCAGCATGCCAAAAACCAAAGTGGGATCTCTATGGGTTTTCAAGATATTTGCATTTTATTGAACAGGTGTGCCTAATCATGCAAATTTGTTGATATTTACGCAATAAATATTTTCGCAACTTTGCCGATATTTCCAAATAAATCATTTTCGCAAGTTTTTTGTTAATTTTTTTTGTAATTAAAAATTATTTGAAAATCCATTTAAAATTTTGTTGGTTTGTGTTAGATTTTGACAAATACGAATGTTACAACTTACCCCATGTTACAACTTGGCCCGGTCTTTCCCTAGAGAGTTTAACATTTAAAGGACTTAGGTCTATTAGAGCTCAACAATCTTTGAGTCAGAGTCTATCCGAGGAACAGCAAATTGAGATGACTTTCAATCCCTTATTAAGCTGCTCGAGTTAAGTCCGAGTCCATCAAAGCATGATTACTTTCGACTCTTAAGCCACAAAATTTCAAGTTATTTTGAGTCCTAGCTTATGATATATTCTCCTTCCACAGGTTTTTATATTTCAAATTTGATTAAAAGTAAAACATTTTTTTTTGATCTTTACTTGATTTTGAACAATTTCCTTTTACCTCCAACGTAAAACAAAGAAATCAAAACTTTCGAGTTTTAATATTTTCTTGGCTGTAATACAGTTTTTTCAGGAACAGGGTCAGCAAAACATTATTTTGACTCAAGCCATTTTCATCAAGTTCGAATCATTAATTCAGCGTTTCTCAAACCTTTTTTTCTGCCACCCAAAATCGCTAAAAACAACGATCTACAAATATGACTGCGTAATAAATTTGAGTGAGCGCATATTGAAACGAAACAAAATTGTTACGTAAGCCAACAATAGTCGTCTAATTTTTAATTGTATATGTGCAGGCAGAAATTTGTTCGTGAACAAACTTATTTTAATTTCTTGATTTTCGGGTGAAAAACGTAGTGATCTCCAAAAAAAAAAAAGGTCTTCATCTTGAATCTGACTCTGATTTCTTGATTTTCGTCTTAAAATCGTAATGTTTTCTTAAAAAAGAGTCTTTACTTTTGAAATCTTGTGCGAGCAAATTTTTCTCTTATACGTGCGGTAATTTACAAGCTTTCGCGACCATTCCGCATAGTCTTAGTGACCCACATTTGGATCGCGACCAATGGTTTGAGAAACGCTCCATTAATTAATTTTAGGACTCGATTCGAATCTGCGTCCTTTGTAGTGGGGACTTAAGTAATTACAACTCTGTTACGTACAATAAAAATTATGGCCATAATTGTTTATTCGATTCAAAATAAGCAAAAAAATTTGAGGATAATAAACAAAGTTTCTTTTGCGCTGCATTGATTTCAGTGTTATTTTGATTCGGATCTGATAACACTGTGCAACAAATTTCAGGTTAAAAAAAGTACAAGCCACATAAGACCTGTTTTGGTGTCAGAAAGGTATCCTGATTCTAATTCTGACCTTTATTTCTCAAGATTAGGTACCTTTTTCATGTACTATAAATCGTATTTTATTATTGGTTATGAATGAAAAACACAGAATTATCAATTTAAACAACATTTGTCCTCTTAACCCTCTTGTGTAGAGTGTCATTCTCCTTTTTTATATTCCAGCAGTAGTCTGCCAACATGCCAGGGTTCCATTTTCCTATAAAACGTTTCTCCATTACTGAAATATCCTGATGGAATCTCTCGCCATGTTCATCACTCATATCACCAAGATTCTCCGCAAAAAAAACAAAATGAGAGTGGTGCACATGAACTTTTAGTGACATGTTACATCCCATATCATGATACTGACACAGTAGATCATTCACAACTTGCACATAGTCTTCTAAACGATGTTTTCCCAGGAAGTTATCACAAACCTTCTTGAATGACTCAAAGGCAAATTTTTCTTTTCTCGTAAGATGTGTGTTGAAAGTTTCATCAAGTACAATTTTTCAAATTTGGGGACCTATTAAAATACCTTCTTTTATTTTAGCTTTGCTTAGGGAAGGAAACTTTTCTGCAAGATATGCAAATGCAAAGGAATCCTTGTCCAAGGCTTTTACAAATTGCTTAAACAAACCAAGTTTAATATGCAAAGGTGGTAAATGGATTCTATCACTTTGCAGAAGTGGTTTTTGCTTGATGTTGTTTTCTTGCTCATTTTTATCTCTAGCGGGCCAATCAATGCTTGCGTACATAATGTTTAGTTCTTGCTCCAGAGTCCCACAACCACAAAAAGCAGCAAAATTTAGCATAGCCTGGTTGAACGCCAGTGAGCATGGTTATAACCTTGAAATCTGAACAAACATGCCATTTATGGACATTATATTGTATGCTCGTTATAATTGCTTTTAAATTTTCATATGATTCTTTCATGGTTGCGCTATAGGCTATGGGAACAGATGGCAGAGTGTTACCATTGTGTAGCAAAACAGCTTTTATGCTTTTCTTGGATGTCTCTAAAAAAAGTCGCCAGTTGGTGTTATTATATGGTATTTCCAGTTGTTCAAAAAGTTTAACGATGTCATTACAGAAGCATCTTCCACGGTAAACAAAACATGCAGGTTTTGTGCACGTTTTCTGTACAATGTTATCTACACCCCTTCTGCAAGAAGATTACGTTCTTTAAGCCTTGATGCCAAAAGCTTACTTTTGTCTTGGTTAAATATAGATCTCTACATAAGTCATTTAGAGCCTCTTGAGAAAATGATATTGGTTTATTTTTGCTTTATGAATCAGAAAGCTCTACTGTTTCATCACTTGAATGTTCATTTCCACTGCTTGAACTCCACATTTCCTGATTTGGGGGTTTTGGTACAGGCAATTCTTTTGAGTGCTTAACTGGGCGCATTGCTGATTGCAAGTTTGGGTAAACAATGTGCTTCTTTTTTTTTTGCTGTAGTACAGCTCATATAGTCTTGCTGACAAAAATAGCAATCATTAGAATGGTCTTTCTGTTCACGCCAAATCATTGGCACACCAAACTTCATGTGAAGATTTTTGTTTGCGTACCATACGCTCAATGTTTTCACACATGTAAGGCAACAGACATCAAGAGCCCATGTCTTCTCTTGGTCTCCTATGTCACAATGAAAGTACGCCTTGTATAATCTCTTGATATGGCTTGTAATGCTGCGGTTTTCTTTACCAAATGTTAATTCGCCACATATGTAGCAAAATTTGTTTGGATCATTTTTGCACTGTCTTGACGTCATTGTCAAAACTTACACTATATCTAAAGAATCAAAAGATTTTAAATACAGGTTTTGAGGCATGACTTATTAAGTGATAAACACGTTTAAATACAGTTTTTTTCGATCAAATTAGTCTCTCTTGCAATCAATTAAGTCAATGAAAACTAACTGAAATTATGAATTACAGTATCTTTTTTTTTTAATGATTATATAGTTTTTTATCTTAAAAGCAACTTAATGAAAAAACATGTAAATCAAAAATAAACAAAAGCAAAATTTGATGTGAAACAAGCTTATGTTTATTTTTTTCTCAGATTTAGTGGGTATTAATTTTACAGTACCGTACTATAGTTTACTATTCAAAATACCGTTAAGTTACATGTACATATTAATGCTAAATTTAAATTACACACAATTTTATAATTTATTATTCGTTAAACCCTTTCACTACTAATGGGACAATACGTACGTACGTATATCCTAAAAGTACAGTGCTATTTTTAAAGCTACCATTGGGATAAACACTCACTTACATTTAATTTAATGGCTTTGTGTCCCAGTGATATACAATAACTACGCACTATGCTTCTTGACATGTAATACATGTAAAATTTCATGCGATTGCATCATTCTTAGAATAACAGTATTGCTGTTTAGTCCAAACAACTCAAAAGTCAGGTAAATCTTAGAAAAATAAAAATATGCTAGTTTCATATCAAAATTTGTTTTGTTTATTTTTAATTTATATGTTTTCTCATTAAGTTGCTTTTACAGTATAAGCGCACAAAAAATTATACAAAATATGTGACCGCAAAGATGTAAGTAATCCATTTTTGACCTTTTTGCTGAAATTCTTGATAGTGACGATTTTGCAAAACTATACCTAATTCAACAAAAAAAATGCCAGAAATGGATTTTCTAGGTTATTACATATACAAAAATGGCCGCAGATGTGTTGTACTTTTTTCAGTGTTGCACAGTGTAATTAGCTTAACAAAGCACAATTTGAAGAAAAACTGCTTTAAGAACTGATCTGAGTACCAAAACCTTTTTTTTGTTTGGATCATTCCCTAAACATTCCCTAAAGAGTAATTACCATTACGTAAGATTTAGCAGTTTTTAAAAAGATTTAATATATAAAAATTCGCAATTAATAATATGTATAATAAATAATAACAAATAATAAGTCCAAAATTTATTTCAAACCTCCCGCAAAGATTATCTTTATGGTTCAATGGTTTAGAAAGTACGTCACTTTTAAAATTAAGTTCTCGTACTGCTCAGCAGCACCAAACTCGTATTGCTTATAAAAAAGTTTTAAAAAATGTTTAAATAAATCTCCTCCAGTTGGCGCCTTTTAGCGCCGATTACATTACTATAATACTTTTATTCTGCATTAGTACGGTTTTGGATAAAAATATGTTATTCCACTATAAAAAGTTCAGTGCTATAAAATTCATTAATACTACTAGAAAATCATATAAAAAAATTCATTTTTATAAAAAGTATGAACTTGGAAGGTTAATTATATTAACTGAAAAATGAAATTTTAAATCTCACAATTAAGTTTCAGTAAATCAACCACATCAATGGAACTTTCAAAAACAAATTTTAGAATTCATCAAAAAAAAAATTAAAATAATTTTCCTAAACAAAACATAACCTGATTCAAGTAACAGCTTGAAAACTTTGACAGGCTACACTTAAAGCCAAGCTGCAAAGTGTTGTCTTAGCTTGAAATTCTAAAACATTTCAAACTGAGGGTCGCGACTCCCGTGCGAGTTGTTTGACTTTTTTCTAGGGGTCGGAAAAGCTTTTAATGACAGCATAAAAAATTAAAATAATTGAAAACGTATCAGACTATCATGTATAATAAAATTAAAATAACTTTCATATTTTTTCATGTTTTATGTGACATTCATATGGCTGAATCTATTTCGGAGTGGCTGAATCTATTTCGGATCCCCCTCAAAAACTACCTATCTTCTAACTACATACCTCCAGTGCTAATTCTTTTTTTATGTTTCCATTATCAACTGATGAAGTAGCCAAATAATTGAGAATTTAAATGATAAAAAAAACAGTAAGAAGCAATGATGTAGAAACTAGATTTATTAAATTTAGTAAATCAATTATTTCGCCTATAATTAGTGATCTATTCAATTTATGTGTCAACAAAAGTATTTTTCCTGATTGTCTGAAAATGACTGAAATTATTCCTATATATATAAAAAAGTGATATAAATAAAGCTACCAACTATCGTCCAATAGCGTTATTATCTCAGTTCAATAAACTAATGGAAAAAATGATATTTTCTCGATTATATTCGTACCTTGAAAAAAACTATTACTCAATGAAAATCAATTTGGATTTTGATCTAATTTTTCCACTGCTTTTGCTATAAGCTCATTATATGACAAATAATCAAAAACATAGACAATGGCCTTTTCAGCTGCTGCGTATTTTTGGACTTTTCAAAGGCCTTCGATACTGTAAACCATAAAATCTTGTTATGGAAACTGCATAATTATTTCGGTATTAAGAGCACATGTTTAAACCTGTTTGAAAGTTACTTAAGCAATCGTTACCAATATACTAATATTCTTGGACATTATTCTAGCAATAACAAAATAACAATTGGAGTCCCACAAGAATCCTGTCTTGGTCCATTATTGTTTCTTTTGTATATCAATGACTTGCCTCTTTCTTCTAATTTTGATTCAGTATTACACGCAGATGATACTGCAATGATTTTATCTGATTCTAATATTAACTTGTTGATAAATCGAGTAATGAATTAAATATAATTGATTTATGTCTTAAAAAAAACAAATTACGTATCTTTAAATTACTCCAAAACTAGCTTTTTTATTTTCAATAAACAGCCAAACAAAACTTGTGACTATGAATTTAAGTTAAAAATAAACAATAATCTTATTAAAAGAGTAAATTCTATTGAATATTTAGGAGTTCTGATTAATAGTAAATTAAGTTGGTCAGAACATGTGGATTATTTAAATCTTCAGCTCTCCAGGTACTTGGGACTTTTCATTAGACTGCGTAAATATGTCCCAAATGAAATCCTCTGCTTGCTTTATTACAGTATTATTTATTCTCGAATTAAATATGGTATCTTATTTTGGGGTACAGCTTTTAATTCGCTGCTAAAGAAAGTTGAAATTCGACTTAATCGCATTTTAAGGGTCATAACTAACAAATCGATATATATACATGTTGGAATGTTATACAAATCCTTGAACAAATTAAAAGTAACCGATATTTACAACCTCGAATTAGGTAAATTCATGCATCAACTGAAAAATAATAAATTACTTCATGTTTTTTTAAACTTTTTTAAAAAAATAAAGGAAATCTATTCATATGAAACAAGATTAAATAAAACATCAACCTATTTTCTACCCCGTGTTACAAAATTGTTTAGCCAATTACTATTGTCTTATAGAGATGTAAAGCTTTGGAAAAGTATTCATCTCAGCATTAAAAGCAAGCATTGGTTTTCCTTCAAAAAATCATATAAGGATGATCTTATGTCGAAGTATTAAGTCGCTTTGTTTTTTTTATTTTTTGCTTTAGCTTTGTGCTTTAAATGTTTCACGTAAATGTCTGTGCAAATTTCATGCGTAAATCTTGGCTAAAATTCCTTATGTAAATGTTTATGTTAATTTGTATGTTTTCTGTCATTCTGCTGCGCATGTTTCCTTGTATTACTTTTTATTAACTGACTGTTTTAGGGAGCATTTGACTCGTTAACGCATGTTCTTCAATACTCCCGACCATTGCGCCAATTTTGTTTGCTTGCTGTTTGTATTTATATGTATTGTTGTCGTATTGCTGAATAAACTATCTATTTATCTATCTATCTATCTATCTATCTATCATATTCATAAAACATTTATATTTTAAAATTTACTGAAAATTATTTGTCTATATTTGGTTTATTATCACACTAATAGAAATATTCCATAAAAATCCTACTTTAAGTGGTTTATTACGTAATTGTACCGAAGAGAATAAGCTAGACACAATTTTTACTGACCGGTATAAAAAATAAACGTCGAAACAGGTAATAAAATTGTTGACTACACAGAGGCAAAAACAAATAATAAAAAAGCATTTCCTATGAAACCTAGAAACCTGTACGAGTACGGATAAGCACATTGGTCCATACCCGCCTGCCCCATTGGCGGATACGGGTTGACTTACATAAAATCAATTACGTATATACTGACGGACATAAAGTCAACTGGCCGGTAGAGGCGCGCTAAGATATGTAGCTGAAACCAAAGGAAGATGTTGTAAACAGAAAAAATTGAATTTTAAAAAGAAATAAATCTGTGATATTTTGCAAGTTGTTACTTTTCAGTTTTGCATAAATAGCTTCTCTTGAAAATTATTTTTTTATGCTTTCGTACCTATTTATGCTTTTTGATGGCGTGGCATGGGTATGCGCGGCTTAAGCAAAATTACTTAGAGGTACGGATGGGTACGATACACAAATATAGAGGGCCGTGCTGGTCTCTATGGCAGCATATTGCTATCAGTTGACAAAACTCGATGAGTTAGCTTTTAAAGGTGAATGGAACAGGATACATTCAGAAATGTCTTTTTTTACTAGTTATGAGGACATGACTGGATGATATAGAAATGTTTGTTAGGTCAAGCATGTCAGTGTGGTGTTGTAGATTAACTGATTGGTCAAAGAAAGATTGTAAGAGCTGGCTACTGGCTATTTGGACCATTTTTTTTCTAACAATCAGTTCTAAAACAGTGAACTCAGTTAGAGACGCGCTAAACTTTAGAAAAAGAGCGACTGCTTAATTGAATATATTAGGAGAGGAATTTGTGTAAAACTTATAATGCGTCATATGAAAAAGAGAAAATAGACTAAAATAGTATGATATAAAATGTGATTGACAATGACCTCTTATTTGGAATTGTTGCAAAGATCGAAAGCGTTAAATTGAGAAAACCGTCAAGCTATTACCCAGACCTTCTTTAAAAAATGTCATGATATTGCTGTCTGGTTACAATTTTTTAATCGTATTTTCAGTTTTTATGTAGTTTTTATCATGTGTGATATAAGTAAAATTTTGAGCTACATGCTAAAACCAACAAGCAGAGAAAAATGCCAAAAAGCGTCTTCACTGAGGACACAACGGAATGACGAGAACAAGAATTGAACCAGACTGCGCCATTTATGTTTGCCATCAATACGGCAATCAACCAATATGAATGTAATGCAGCACGCCAATACCAGGAGCGTGGTTGATTGAGTAGATAGAAGAGATATATGAATGAAGAACTTGGCCACAAACTTTGTGAACTCGTTCAATCAAGATGATGCTACTCAAGCTCTACAAAAAAGATTTTCAAAGATAAAACTTTGTCTCCTATTGTTCACCCATGGCTTCTTCCATATCTCAGAGCTGTAACCGTCAATTCGACTTCTGATGTCTTTTCTGTCAAATTGCCTTTTCTGGATTGTTGGGAGTAAAAAATGAGGCCAGGAATAAAGAAATATCAAAGCCTTTTTGCCTAAATGCAGTCATCTTTTAATAATATAGAGTGTTAAAAAAACGTTCAACAAAATTGAAAATATTAAAAGCGCCGACTGATATGATCAAAGAAGTTGCTGCAACTTTTTTACGGTGTAGTTTTGTAGAGTTGAACTTAATTTATGTGTTTTCATTATCATCATCATTTTTGGAGAAAACATTGAATTATTTTAGTGTATTTTTCATTGTCCGTTTGCTGTTGTCCAGAGTTGGTGGAACAGCAGCTCGAGTTGGGATTTCTTTCAAGTATCCTAAACTTTTTGCTATTAGCTGCAGTTCCGCCTGTGTAATTTAAAAATGAAACCAGGCCAGAGCTTTAGCATAATCGGGCCAGCGAGTTCTGGGTCGCCCTCTAGGCTTTTTGCTACTTGGAAGAGTATCTACTGGCTGCTTTGCTGTTAGTTTGTAGGAGATTTGTGTCATATAAGAAGTAGTTGATGTTGAGAGATTGCCGATTATCAGTGTTTTTTACCTTCTCAAGTAGGAATAAACCTTTAACTTTTCGCAAGAAATCCATTTCGAATGCCTGTATTCGGGATCTCACTCTTTCGGTCATTACACACACTCATCACCATAAGGAAGGATAGGAACAAAAATTGATCTGAAATAGAAAATTTTGCTTTTGTTCACTGCTCTTGTTTCAGTCCAACCGATATGTAAAGCTGGCGCATTGCTGGACTTGCTTTTCCAATATTTGTGTCCAGTTTGTTGTTCCGTCTATCATCACTTGAGAATATAACCTTAAAGTACTTAAACTTTTGCGTCTGCTAAAGAGGCACTCCATTTGTTTGGAAAGAACACTGGATAGGGTGCCTTGACAAACAAATAATTTTAGTTTTAGCCGTACTAATTTTCATCCCTTAAACAAAAAAATCATATTATTACTATGTGTCATAATTATTATTACAACAATGTAATAATTCAATGATTTTTTGTTTGTTTCTTCAACGAATCAAGAGCGATTTCTTGAGACAGAACGTTTTTTTTTGCGACGTTTGCTGAAGCTCTATTAAAAGTTTCTTGTTCTGATTTAAAGTTTAAAGTTTAATGTAACTATAAAATCTAATAACCAAAAAATATGTCTTTTCTTATGATAAATTAGGTTTTTGTTCGTTAGTAAATTAAACATTAAAAAGGAAATCGTAAGAAAAGCTATGGTTTTTAAGAACGGGCGCAATCTTTTCTTCACTCTATAGATTAAAACGTTAGTTTTCTTATTGATTTTGGAAAAAGCTTGTGAACTTTATTTAATAAAAAGAATGTTTTGTTTAAACAATCAACTCATAAAATATTCACCAAAAAGTAGGTTATGCAGCGTACTCGAGTTGGAAGTAGAGTGAAGGTTTTGTCTGATCTCAAACAACTTTGTTGTCACTTTATTATTATTATTATTATTGTCATAAAATTACTTGTGAGCAAGCAATAGGTAAAAACTCTGTTTCTTTCACTCTAAAACACAATTCTTTCGTAAATCTAAAGTAAAAACATCTTAAAGCTTATCTTCAAGATTAACGATCACTTCTACTTTTACCTAATTTCACGAATGCTTAATGTAAATTTTTATAATGTTAATCTTTTTAAAACAGAAAATCAAGACATGATTGAAAATTTTTTTCTCAATACTTCAACTCGGTGTATACTGTACAATAAAGCACAAAAAGTTTAAGAATGTATGTTTTATTCACAATTCAGAAAAATACAGCTGATTCATTTTTTGCTAAACAAAGGATGGTCATTCAAATCAGGCATTACAGCGTTCTTGCTATTGGTAGAAAAAGATGCAAGAAATTGGCTGATTTCACAAAGTTTCTTCTTTTCGACATCGCTGGCATTTTCAAGGCGAATGCATTCATAAGCGACAAGAGATTTCTTCATGGCTTCTACATACAAAAGAGGAGAAAACAAATTAATATATCTATAATATAACTTTATTTCATCAGCCAATACTTCTTTTTGCGCTCTTTTAAACATAGCACGAACTAAACACTTGTTGGGGTCGGTTTCAGCAAGAAAAATTATATAAACTTTTCGAATTCCTTTGCTGTTTTGTTTTTCGAAGAGTAGCAGACATGTTTAAAAAGGTAGCAGTTTCAATAAAACTTGGCGTAACTGAAGATGATTGAAATACTGTTGCTCTTCCACTTCAACAAAGAAAGAAATCATTTCCAATTCGCTGTCTGCTTGAGATATCGCGTGGCCTTCACTGCACAAAACACATTTCGAATCGAAGTGGTGTCTGTAGCGTTGTACGTCGGAGAAGAAAGCGTTCTTCTTTAACTTTGCTTTACCACTCGCAGACATTGGTGCGCTGTATGTTAGGAAAATGACTATTTCGACTCTAACGAATAATTATAAGGATTTTTTTTTCTGATTCAACCTATTGCCCAATAACGACTTCATTAAGTTTCTTTTTCGTCGATTAGTAGCTGTTTTACTTAAAACAGGGGCGTCCAACCTGTGGCCCGCGCAGTGTTTTTTGAAGCCCTCTTTCCTGTCAATTTTGGCAGAAGTCGAAGACAAATTTGATGTGAAGGCCCTTTTTTCTTCGATTTTTATCAAGTTTGGTCCGAGTAAAGATTTTGAGTGGCCCGCACAGTGTTTTTTGGAGCCCTCTGTCACAATGATTTTGATTTTGGTGCAAAAAGTAGCAAATCGGAGACTGATTTCAGGTGAAGACCCTCTTTTTTTTTTTTTAGAGATCACTATAATTTTAATGCAAAAAGTGGGGTGTTTTCTTTGTATGGCCCGCCAATATTTTTTGTGCGTCAAAATGGCCCTCGGCTCAAAAAGGTTGGACACCCCTGGCTTAAAACGTCTTGACAAGTCTGAACACGCCCGAAGATGTCAAAAACTCGTAAAATGTTTTTAATAAACAAGTGTTTTATTTTTTGACTAAATGTAAATGATGTGTTTTAGTTTGTTGAAATAATCAATTATTTCTTCCAAAAACGGATATACTTTATGTTTTGAAATATTATTTTTTAGTAACCAGAACGTATGTTTTTGGAATAATATGCTAAAAATTTGAAAAAAACAAAAACACTTGATTTTATAAGATTTTCAAAACTATGTAAAAATGATAAACAATGTCATGTTTAAGAAAAAACAAAAGAATTGAATGACTTTTTAACAAAAAATAAAGGTAACTGTAGTTAAATATCAATAAGATTAATTCTATTTGTCTTGATATCGTTATAATAAAATGATTACATTTTCGTGTTGAATTTTACAATTTAAAAAATTTTTGGTTACAATTCGCAAAAATATTGGCAGTCCTGCAGCGAATTCGTTCTTTTTGTGTTAAAACCAGGGTTTTGGAGATGTAGGAGTTTTTTTCGACTCCAACTCAGACTCCCCTGTTCAAAAATTTCCGGCTCCGACTCCACTAAAGTTTTCCGACTCCAGTACATCTAAAAAACGACTCCGACTTCAGCATGTCCAAAAAAACGACTCCCTTTCGACTCTGACTTCTTCCCAAAACATGCGACTCCGGTGATTTCTATTCCACAACCCTAATTAAAATTCGATTTTGTTGTGAACAAACTGACAAAATCTAAAATTGACCACAAGTTTTTCTTTGTCATTCTTAACCAAAACAGTGAATTGGAACTGAAAAACATACGCAACAATTTAATGAGTCTCAAAAAGTGTGTGACGCAAGTAACGGTTTTTCAATTGACACTGGGGTGTGCCACATCATATGTCTTGATTGAAAACTAGAAAAATTTACTTTTTTGTAGACCTTTGAATGTCTTGAAAAATAGTTTTAATGATTATACAATGAATAGGTAGACGATGGGGTTGTTTCAAATGTTGTCAACAGCAAACTTTTCAAAAATTTGACATAAGCAATAAAGATTTTTGCTTCCAAAATCAACTATTTCATAAAAACAGTAAAATTTGCTGCAAAATGTAGTTCAGATAATTTGGGCTTTTTGGTAATTACAATTTTTATCTAATATTTTACCTAAAGACAAAATTTTACTTACAAATCTTGATGTAAGAAAGTTATACGTGTTAAATTTTTTTTGGTCTCAAAAAACGATAAGACAAAAGAATAATTTATTGGAATGTACGGTGCAGTTAAAATCACACTTCTACGTTAATATTTCTGCACCTTTTAAAAATCAGAATTGTAGTTTTAGAATAACAAAGCATCGTTTTTTAAAACAAGACTCAAGTTCACTGACGCATATGCTAAAAACAAAATGGGTGACACCATGTATTTTTTCATCAGACATGATGCCAAGAAGTTTGCCTGATGTAAACTAGATGTTGAAAATTGTTTAAAAAACCTATTGTTTTGCTGATTTTTGAGGTATAATGTTCTATTATAAAATTTACGATGCTAATTTTTATCACGAAATTAATCCAATAGGTCACAAGCTGAAAAAAGTTGTTTGAAAAGCGATATTGTTTTACAAATTGACAGAATTTTTGTTATTTTTCCATCAAGAAGGTTTCAACTTTAAGAAATCTTTGCCATATTTGTAATTGTCAGAGACCTTGTTCGGGAATCCTAAAGGACCAGTTGAGCTACGTAACCCGAATACCTGCGCTGAAACAAAGCTGTGTCCAAATTTTATTTTATTCCGGCTCAAGAAGTAGCCTGCTATTAGCCTGAAGTTTTTATAAAGTTGGTTTAAACGAAAGCTCGGATTGGATTTGTTGAGGGCTCTTTTTCACAGACAAACAGAGACCACTGTCTCTAATAAGAACGAATGTATTACAGAAATCACAACCGACGGAATTCCTATTCCACGCTTTGCCAAACTGCAAAGCGAAATCAACACTATAACTTGATTCAATCAACAAAAATGATTCTACCTCTGTAGAACACAACTCCAAAACACTGGGGCAAAATAAATTCAACACTCGTCGACCTATACAAAATCTAACAGGTCACTTCCTGCGCCCAAAACTAAATCACTTTCACTCGAGCCGTCTCTCGAGTCGTCCCAAATTATCTCTCTCTCGTTTACTTCGTTTTCGTAGTATATCTCGCTACGCATCTCGCATTTATATAGATAAAGTCACGTGCCGATAAATTACTTGCAAATGCTAGACCAGTGTTTTTCAACCGCTGTGCCGCAGCACACTAGTGTGCCGCAAGACCGTGCCAGGTGTTCCGCAGAAAATTGTCAAGTTTCATCTAAGTATATGGCTAACTCTTTTTCCTTGATAATTTTTATATAAATGATATTAAGAAAATACATGAATTAATTTTATTATACATAGTCATATTATAGGCCTTGGCTATTGTATAGTGAGTAATTGTTATTTCATTAATAATAATTTGTATTTTTCAAAAAAGTCATTAATAAAAATTTCTTCAAATGATTTCTTCATAAATTGCTACCTATTCCAGTTGAAGTTAATGTTAGGGACAGTGGTATATAAGTGTACCGTGATTGTGATTGTACCACTTTGGTGAAGGCATTTTGATTATAGTTTTTAAATGTATATAAAATCATTATAATACCTTATAAATGTATATGTCATTCAATTTTACAATCCAAGTCATGAATATTCATTTAACAGATTTTATAAAGAAACTTGTAAACTTTAACGTAATCTTAAGTCTAGAATATTTTGGCTAAAATTTTAGGCAGAACTGCGTTAAGACAAGTAGTACGGTAGGAAAAGTAATGGATAAATTTTTGACTAAAAATCGAGAAGCCGAACTTGAACCTAACCAAAATAATACTTTACCAGAAGAAATTCCTAGTTCGAGCAGTGGTCAAAAAAAGCAAAAACAGTGATGTGGAGAAAATACAACAACAGTTATCTTTCGTTTGGCAAAGTCCTTTTACTGTGGATGCCACAAAACCTACTCCGTTGTGCGTAGTATGTGGCGAAAAGCATGCAGCAGTTCTATGGTCTCAAGCAAACTGAAACACCGGTTGCTGGAAAACAAGCCGGCAGACTATTTTCTTCGCTTAATCAAACACATAGAGAAAGAGGCCAGCTTTATAAATAAAGCCGTAAAAATAAATGAGAAAGCTCTTAAAGCTAGTTTTCACGTAGCTGAACTTGCAACCAAATAAAAAAACGCACACTATAGCAGAGTCATTAATATAACCTACCTGCAAAGCCATTGTAAAAGAAATCTTCGGCCCTGACGCGGTTTAAGAAGTAACTAAAGTCCCTCTCTCAGACAACACAATTAGCATATGTATTGATGACATGTCTGTAGATATCGAAACTATTGTTTTGGAAAAGATTCGCATTGCCAAACATTTTTCTCTGCAATTGGACGAGTATACAGATTTATAAAAAAATGCTCAACTATTGGCCGACGTGCATTTTGTGGATGGAGATATTATCAGGTAATCGCAAAACACCAGTAAAACCAACAAAAGAAATTTTTTGTATTACAACGGAATATGTTGAAAATGAAATCTGCAATGGGAAAACTGTATAAGTTTCTGTACTGACGGGGCCGCAGCTATGGTCGGACAAAATATAGGTTTTGTCAGTAGAGTAAAGAAAAGAAATCAAAATGTTATCTCTAAACACTACTTTTTGCACCGCAAGGCACTGGTTCCCAAAACTTTACGAGCAGATCAAGTTCCTATCTTAAATGATGTGGTGAGTATGGTAAACTTTGTAAAGATTAGACCTGTAAAAAGTTGCTTGTTTGCTCTGTTGTGCGAGGGAATGGGAGCGGAGCAAGCAACGTTATTGTTCCATACAGAGGTGAGATGTTTGTCGTGGGGCAAAGTGCTGGCCCGTGTGTATGAGTTGCGGGAAGAACTTAAAGAGTTTTTAACTAACGAAAGGTAAGATTACGCACAGCTGCTTGAAAGTGATGAATGGTGTGCAAAGTTGGCATATCTGGTGGATATATTTTACCATCTGAATAAATTAAATACACGAATGCAAGGCCGAAATGAAAATCTGCTTACAAGTACCGATAAAATTAACGGATTTCGTTCAGAGCTGCACCTCTGGCAACAACATGTGGAAATTGGCAATATTGAAATGTTTCCATTCACCCAAAAACAGCAAAATGCCAATACTGCTGTTCTTCGTGAGATAATAAGCAAACACTTGAAAACTCTCAAAGACAAACTGTTGTTTTATTTTTCGTCAGCTTGCACGGAACATTTTGACTAGGTGAGGGACCCATACAGTTCATCTGCAGTTGCTGGACTTTACATGACGTTGTAAGAACAAGAGGAATTAACTCAACTTAGGCAAAATTGTAGTTTGAAGCTACGTTTCGCAGAAGTACCTTTGTATAGTTTCTGGATAACTGCTGCGAAGGAATTCCCGTTCTGTCAAAAAAAAACTCTTTCAATGTGATCCCGTTTTCAACAACATATTTGTGTGCGCTTAGCTTCTCAAACCTGACTGCTATAAAAACAAAGTACAGAGAAAGATTGACAGCTGTCAAACAAGAGCTCCGCGTGTGCCTTTCTTCTATTCCTGTCTGAATATCCAATTTGTGTTTATCCAAACAAGCCCAATGTTCATACTAATTGAATTATGTTGAAATATAAATCCAAAATTAACTTTTTATTTTGTAACTTGTTATTTTTAACTTTACGTTATAGTGTGCCGTGATATTTTTCTAAAGTAAAAATGTACCGCAACTGAAAAAAGGTTGAAAAACATTGCGCTAAACCATTCTCTACCTCTCTAGGGAAGGCGCTTTTGCTCGAGCCAGATAGCATATACGCAAACATTCCACATGGCGCTCGGACAAAAACATATTACGTCATTACTGTCGGGCGTTGCAAGAAATAAATCAAGCAAATCAAAGCATTATATTATGCAATGAAAGACTAGCGCTTTACGGCGACGCAATTATTATTTTATGATAAAACTTTGAATTATTTTAATGCGGAAAATAAGCTAAATTGCCATGATTAAAATTATTAGGAATGAAGTGTGACAGTAATGCTGACTGTTTTTCTTTCGCAGCGAAACGCAAAATTAGATGTGAAATTGCGTATTGAACCAGTGCAATTTTAGACATAATTTAACTTTGCAAAATAGGTTTTGAAAGGATTAAAAGATTTTCTTAACAAACAGTTCTTTTATTAAAAGTTTTAACAACTATTTTCTTGTTTTCAAAGTCGAAAAAATTATAAAAGTTTTACGTTTTGTTAAAGAACGACTTCTTGACTTTTAACAAAATTTTATATGGAAAAAAATTGCGATTAAACCGTTTTGAGGTTAGAAAAACTTGAACAATTTGCGTCAATCATTCTTCAACGTAAAAAATGCAAGTTTTTTTTGTATCAACAGGTCAGGCGGTTTAAAAATTGTGACAGACCAATAGTTTTTATGAGACAAGTCTAAATAGTCTTGGTTCGTTATTTTTCTGGAGGTAGTTTTCAAAAATAATTTTGGAATAAAAAACGCTTTTACTTTGTTTGGCGAAGAGATAGTTTAAAAACAGATTAACCGATATTAAGAAAAAGCGCATTGTTTTCAAACAACTAATAATCTATTGTATCACTTTTAAAAGAAATATTGAGTGAAGTGCAAACAAAAAAATCTGAAACCGCGCAAAATAAAGTTTAAACGTTTTTGTCCTGTTTAACAACACCGTTTATGCTTTAAACAATTCATACTCCCAAGCTTCGCGGTTTGAAAAATTGTACTATTCACAAAAATCTTTAAAGATTCGAGTCAAAATTAAAAAAATTAAATCCATGTTTTCCACAAAAATCTGCAGCTGACGTTCTGTTGCTGCTATGCAGATGCGCACTGAAAAACGTTAAAGAACAGCAAAAAATCTCAAATAAATTACAATTTTGTAAAATTCTGTTGTTTTTTCGTGCTTGAAGAATTTAAAATAATGTAAATTTTTTATCTAAAAGTTTCAAAATATGAAACGGTAAGTTCACAATTGCAGACTTTTCAAAAGTTTTTGAAAGTATGAGCAATATAAAAATTTTTAATTTTCTTGCAAGCTCTATCCACAGTTGACGTTTTAGAAACGCGTTCATGATTTTTCGTTTAGCTATTTTGCAGTTTCCCAATTAAAAGCTGCAGAATGTCAGACTTTGATTGTCAAATAGATACGATTTAAATTTTTTACACCGTAGTTTTAAGAACTTAGCACAAATGCCAGTGTGAAAAATGTGTAAACGTATATTCATTGTCAATTTTCAATGTACTTTATTTTACACGGTCAAATCATTTTTAAAAAATAGAACCATAACACTTTTAATGATTCTGGTTTCGTTAGAAACAGCTTGTTTGAGATGCGTTTCATTGGTTTTCTATTTTGATGTTTCTCACTCGAAGAACAAAAGTATGTCTTAAGCTCTTGTGCAATTATCCTTGTTTGACGCGGATTGTTTCGGACAAGCTTTGAGTGCACAACCAACAAGAATAGATGTCTTGTACACAGGTCCAGCAAAATATCATGTGTCCACAAGGCATGCAAACTGCATTTTTTTCCTTGTTTTTACATTTCATGCATTTGTCTTCTTTCTTTATGTCCAAAACAAGGTTAAGTAGCTTTTGGCAATTGGAGAAGATGCAATGATTTTTTTTCCATTTGTTGCAAAACAGCATAACGGATCTTGGTGTCTTCAATGCCTATGCTTTTTGCATATTTCACGTGAAGGTCAAGCAGCATCATTACTTCTAATCTTTGACTTCTTTCCTCGGCTGCAACCGAGCTTTGCATTTGATTGGTCAACATGGTGCGTAGCTGATTTGTAGCAGAGAATCGAAATGGATTTTCTATATTTGGTCGATGTAAACCTGGGTGTTTCTGACATACTTTTTCCACATATTTTACACCTTGTTTCTTTAGAACAAATTCGCACAAAGAAAACCAATTTGCATGCTCGTACCACGGGTTATCACGCAGTTTCCAGTGAAATAATTGTCCTTTACAACTGAAACAACTGACACGGTCACCAGAACCCTTACAACAAAATTCTGCGTCAACCAGTTCATGCGGCGTTGGACTCACCTGATCATACCAAGAGTTTGGAAAGGTTTGCATACGATCCTCTTTGTCACACATATGCGGTTTTTGCGCGTTTAAGCAGCGAAACATTTTAACTTCTAACTCTCGAGAGACAGAATCTTGCGACATATTTCAATGACGAAACCAAATCACGCTGACTTATATACACCACTTCGTATAACGTCATGGATTGCATCATGTTTTGTAACTGTTCTCTAGGAGACGTTTTAATTGCTGACGTGTCCTTGCAATAGAAAGACAGCTGAAAGTTTAGAACAATAACTTTGAAAAGATTACCGACATGTATCAACACAAGAATAAAAAGCGCAACTTCGTTGCTCAGCATAAGTTATGTTTCAACGCAACTTCGTCCCTCTGGGTAAGAATCAAACTCGCAACTACGTTCCTCAGCATAAGATATGTTCCGACGCGACTTCGTCGTCGCTCGGGTGAGAATCAAACATGGGGTTGGTTGCAACTTTGTTTAGATCCCTCGCCACATCCGACGCTTGTTCCGACGCAGGTCCGACGATGATCCGGCGCAACGTGCAAGAAATGACCCAACCTAAAGTACTCATTACCACTCCGGTTATACGCGGACGTCCGACTATAAGCGATGCTTTTGCTTCATAAAAATGCAATAAACACTTTTGACATAAATGCTGATCCTCTATCCGAATGAATATATGAACACAGGCCAAATAACAAAAATAACTGCCCCAAACAATTAATAACAGTCTCGGCATTAATGTTGGAGCAAGAAAATGGGAACAGAAATTTAGATTACTCATCTATTACAGTAAGCATATAGTTATTACGGTTGAGATTTCCAATAGGACCCTTAAAATCAATGCTAAGTTGTTCCATGGGCTTTGTAGCCTTAATTACGTGCATATCTGGTGCTTTGTAAAAACGCGATTTTACTTCAGTACATATTTCACAAGAAGTGGTCATTTTTCTTACTTCATCAAGCGAATACGGCAAGTTCTTAGCGCGAACATAATGATACATTCGGGTAACCCCTGGATGGCATAGATTTGAATAAACTTCATACTATTGATTTTTTTAAATTTGAGCACAATACATTCGAGACAAAACATCCACTACAGTATTGAACTCACCCGCACGATACATGATTTCATAGTCGAACTGAGAAAGTTCTATTCGCCAACGCAATATTTTTGCATTTTTAATTTTTCCGTGATTCTTGCCATCAAACATGAAGGCAATCGCACGCTGGTCTGTGATTAGTTTGAAACGACGAGCTGCCAAAAAATGGCTCCACTTGCGGACCGCTTCAACTATAGCAGCTGCTTCCTTTTCAACGCTAGAGTGTTGAAGCTCACTTTTAGTCAAAGATCCAAAAAAAATGCAACGGATCGATTATTTTGATTTAGAGTAGCAGAAAGTGCTACATTAGAAGCATCTGCCTCTACAACAAACTGTTCTTTTTCTTTAATGATCCCCAAAGAGACGTACGCCAATTCTGACTTCAGAAGTTTGAAGGTTTCCACAGCACTGCCTGTTAGTGGAAAACAACTGTTATTCATTAAAGGTTTAGTCTTATCAGAGTATTTTCCAATCCACTGGGCGTAGTAAGCAAACAGTCCTACAACTCGTTGCAGCTCCTTGTTGTTCTGTGGCAAAGAAAGTTTTAACAATGTCCCCACTTGTTTCGGATCAGGCTTTAAAAAACCTCTGTTGATTTGATAACCCAGCAAGTTGATACATTCAGCAAAATAAACACACTTGTCTTTATTCAAGGTTAAATTACAATCTTTAGCTACCTTTAAAAACTTTGCTAAATAGCATCGTGTTCTTCCTGGGTTTTTCCTCCAACTGTGATGTTGTCAAGATAAACGTACGTACCCGTGCATTTGTTGCTTTTAATTATTTCATCAATAATCCTTTGGAAACATGGGACTCCATTCGTGAATCCGAAAGGAATTCTTTTCCATTTCCAAAGCATCCTTCAGCTTGAAAGGCGGTGTAAATTCTATCACAGGCAGGTATTTTAAGTTGGTGGTAGGCACTAGACGTGTCCAATGTCGAGTAGATTTTGTATTGCGCAACTTTTTGAACCATATCATGCATCTCGGGCAATGAATAAGAATCGACAAAGATAAATTTATTAATTGTCCGACTGTAATCGATCACCATTCGTTTCTTGTGATTATCTTGAGTGACTACTAGCGGTTGTGATCTCTATAGCGAGTTGCTTGGTTCGATAAGGTCATCAGCCAATAGCCGTTTTATTTCTGATGAAATGAAAGATTTTTCTTGTCACGAGTAGTGTTTTTTGTAGCAATAGGTCGACAATGATTGTGAAGATATTAAAATAACTTGCCAGGAGTTGATGTTTTTACGGCATCCACAGCACCTAATTGTAGTGTAGGTTTCACAGCTCAAAGTGAATGTGAGGTTTTAATGTTGCGTCATAAAATCTCTTCCCATGATAACGTCGGTTATGAGATTTTTCAGAACAGTAACAGAAACGCTTTTGTATTCTTGACCCAGAAGCTCTAAATTTACTTGACACGTTCCTAAACTTTTTGAATAAGAATCGCTGGTTGCGAGAGTAATCTTCTGGCTTGATTTTGTTAAATCTAATTTCAGCAATTTGCTAAGGTTTTTGCTAATGTGGGTTAACGTTAACTCTGTGTGGATCCGAGCATTTGCAGTTCTGCCATTGATAGTTACTGGCACGTTAACTCTTTTATTGGTTTCTTCAATTTTTTGTGTTTCATTTATTGACATCAAGGTGGCAGATGTATTTTTAACTGGTGAGTGACATGACCAGCACACTTTAGCAAAATCTCCAACTTTTAAAACCGAAAGCATTGTACCTCTTTTGCTGGACAAAATCTCCGAGCGTGATAAGTGTTTCCACAGTATTGTCACTTCCTATGACTTAATGCCACTGCTGCATCCGTGCGGAGACTATCTTTTGCAGATTTTAGTGATGTTGTACAAGATTGGGATGAAGTTGGGGTAAGATTGTAGAACTAAAAAGAATTATTTCTGGCAGTGTCTAATGACCGAGCCATTGCCAACGTTGCTTGCAAATCTAAATCTGGGTTTTCTAAAATTCGCTGATGTATTTCAGGCAATGCTAGCCTACTCATGAAGGCGTCTTTCATCGCTTCTTGTTTGTGCTGAATAGCAGACACCGCTGCAAAACTGCTGCCCATGCTAAGGAATTTTAGTTTCTGAAAATAATCATCAAGTGATTGTCCAGTTTGCTGTCGGGATGTCTTGAGCAAATACCGAGCAAATATTGGATTTGGAGCCATTGCATAAACTTTTTGCAGTTCATTGATTACTTCTTCAAAACTTCTCGATTCCGATATGACTCATAAGCAGCGGAATCTACGTGATTTATTAAAAGACTCAACTTATCGTCATCGGACAGATCGTCGTATTTCTGAACATAAACTGAAAAAGTTCTATACCTATGAATCCAAATTTTTCTGGAATCTTTGCTATGGGTGTCTGCTGAGAACACTTTTTGACGAAGGTCTTTGATGTCCATGCTGTCTTAAGTTAATTAAATTGAGTTGAACAGTTAATTAAAGAACTCATTATCAGAATTTAATGGTTTAATTGATTTAAGAAGCTGCAAGAAATATAAACAATTAAATATACCTTAAACATACGCTACATAAAGAACAACTAAACTGAGAGATAGTATAAAAAATGCAACTTAAACAACTCGGTTAAAGATGATTATTCTTAATTATTGAACTGTGCAAGTGTATAACAACAAAAACGAAGCAATAAACTAAATACAGTCCTTCGACGAGTTGAGTTCGATTCCATAATACAACACAGATGTAATGACTGCTGATTTAAATAAATTCCACTCAGTCTCAGCATCTTCAGTAAAGACAAGAAGTTCTCTCAAAAGTACGTAACTTTGCTTGCAAAAGAATGCCTCTCCTTTTTGTCGGCTAGTAACTCACACTTTATTCTGTATGCTCTTCGTGCTCTGAATCGTTTCTTTGTTCTCAAATGATTCAGGCCTCCCAGAATATAGACAACTAAATGATGGTTGATAGACACTTTAGCTCCTTTTTTAACACGAACATCGACTATAGAAGAAACAAGTCTGCTAAGACAATACAGATATCAATGATAGAACGCTGTTCCACCGAATCTCTGTACCAAGTGTAGTTGTGAACCTAGTTGTGGTAAAAAATGTATCCTCTTGTGCCAAAAAAAATGGTAGAGAAAATTCCAAAAATATCCAAATGATACTGCTCTGCCTCCCAAAACAATTCTTGCTTTTTCCCATTAAGTGAAGTGACGTTCCGATTGCCCATGCCTAGTAGGATGGGCTGAATACAAAAAAAATTTTTTACTTTTAAATGGCAATTATTCTAGTTCTTGGGTTTTGATGCAAGAACACTATTTATGATGAAAAAAAGCAATGTTTACCATAAATAGTCGATTCACTTCACATTATAGAATTAAGTGCAAATTTTTTTTTAATTTTGGTGATTAGAAAAGAAAAACAGCTAAATTTTTTTTATTTTACCTGCAAAATGAAAAGTTTATACATCAAAAGATGCAAAAATAAACTTTAAACAATTTTTATTCAATAACATTTTTACAAAAAACTAATATTTAAAGTCATTTTTTACAAAAAACTGTATTTTTTTAAAAAAATAAAATTATGATTAATGTTGGTCTAATAATTATAAAAATATACAAAATATTTTATTTTATTTTTTTTTTTATCTCTATATTTATCCTCCTGACTCGCAGGAAAGCGACGGAGGCGCTTCGTCGTCGTCGTCGTCGTTTGAAGGCCATCCACTCCAGGCCAGACACAAACAGGACTGGGGCCGAGGGTTTATCCTTTTACTACCCCAGACTGCTGCACTGCCTGGATCACATGCTGGCAGTGATGTTATTAAGCCAGCATCGAGTTTCGTCATCCAAAACCGTCAGACCGCGTGCTCCATGTGGTGCCCGATGTATGGGGCACATTGTTAGTACATGGTCTGCGGTTTGCTCTGAGGCGCCACACTCGCAATTCGGTGAAGGAGCGAGACCCCATTTGTGCATGGACGAATGGAATCGCCCAACACCAGTCCGCAGGCGGTTGAGCTTAACCCAAGCTGCTCGGGGTAAGCCCATCCCAACAGGCCTGGCACTGGTCCCGGGCACAAAAGCACGGAGCCTGGAAGCATTTTCACAGTACTCCGCTTTCCATTTGTGATTCGTCCATTCAGAGGAGCGGATGCCAAGTCTGGTAAGGTTGTCCAAGAGATTCCGCGCACCTGGCACAAACGGGCGTCTGGATCTTAGTCTCACTTGGCCAGTATCTGAAGACCCACTTAAAAGACCATGCAAGATATGATCGTGGTCCAGAGATCCACGGTAAGCCAAGGAGAGTGTCGCTCCCAGTCGGCGAAGCTCAGCTGGCTGGATGCCTGAGAATATAGGTAGGTGGTCCGTTGGAGTGGGACGCAGGCATCCAGTAACTATGCGCAAGGCGTCATTCAAGACACTGTCAATGAGGCGAGTGTGAGCACCGCGACACCAGACTGGCGCACAGTACTCAGCTGTTGAGTAGACTAGAGATAAGGTGGCTATGCGTAGTGTTTAGCACCAGCCCACGAGTCGCCTCAGCAGTGTGACGCGCGATGATAGTTTTTTGCGCAATGTTACTAAATGGTGACGAAACGTGAGCGATCTGTCCAGTTTTACCCCAAGGTATGTAGGGGTTAGACAGAACGGTAAAAGTCTACTATTGTTGTAGACCTTTAGCTCACGTTTGGCCTCTCGGTTATTTAAGTGAAAGGCTGTCGTCACCGTTTTAGTGTGACTGAGCTTCAACCTCCAAGTCTGGAGATACGCTGACAGTGTGGACATGTCTTGGCTTAAGGTCCCCTCCAAGTCCTTCCAGTTTCCAGAAGAGTGCAACAATGCTAGATCATCAGCATAAGCAAACTTCTGGAAATCATGGAAGGAAGATCGTACGTATAGATGTTAAATAGGAGGGGAGCCAAGACCGATCCCTGAGGAACGACGTTTTTAAGACGGCGTAGCCTGCTTTGCTTTCTGTCACCGGTGGTAAGGGTGAAACTTCGATTTCGGACAAGCTCCATGATCATTTTGACCATGTGCTTATACGGAAGTAGTCTCAGCAGCTTGCAGGTAAGGCCACGGTGCCAGACAGTGTCATAAGCAGCTGTCAGATCGACAAATACGGCACCGGCTTTCTTTTTAGCCTCAAAAGAATCCTCGATGTTCTGGGTTAGCAGAACAACTTGATCTACGGTTGACTTCCCGCGTCGGAACCCAGCCTGCTGTTTAGGGAGCAGTGGATCGATTAATGGTTCAACGCGGGCGTAGATAAACCTCTCGAGGATCTTGTAGGGGACACAGAGCAGAGATATTGGTCGATAACTCTTTGGATCCCCCACGGGCTTTCCTGGTTTTGGGATCGCGACCACAAGCGCTTTTCTCCAGATCTTGGAAATTTTGAGTCGGCGCAAACAGGAAGAAAGAAAGTCACGTAACCAGGACTTCAAAGCAGCTCCAGCATGGAGTATAAACTCGGGGAAGATGGAATCAGGTCCCGGAGCTTTACCTGGTTTTAAGTGCTGAAGGGCAGCAGCAAATTCTCTCTGTGAAAATTTGTCAGAGATATTTACTGCGTCTGGTGTTGTGGCCCTCCAAAGATCAGACACTTCTTGAAAGACAAGTCGAGATGACTTGCGATCAACAGCCTCGTATTTCCCGTTTCTAACCAACTGAGATGCAATAGCATCGGCTGGAACGGGACAGTGACGAGGAGAGTGTCGTGACCTACCAGTAAGGTTGTTCAAAATACTCCACGCTTTTCGACTAGAGTGTGAGAAGTCAATGCTTCGAACTGCTTCGGACCATCGATTTCTCCGCTTTCTGTCAAGCTTGGCAAGCAGAGCTGTAGCAGCCAAGCTTGAGTCGTCTCCCTGAGGAGACTGCAGAAAGGTTTATAGAGGGATTCACACTCTGCATCCCAACACGGAATGTAGATATTTCGATACCCGCGTGGGATAGTCTTTTTGGCTGCTTTCTTAATGGTGTTACAGAAGTCCTGGTAAGCCGCGTCCACATCAAGTGAATCAGGCGGCAACAAAGTCTTTGCGAATTTATTCGTCAAAGCAATGTAGTGACTCCATTTGGCCTTGCGGAAGTTTTATCGCTTAACAGGCATGCTTGGCACTGCCATAGCAAACCTTGGTGGTGTAATAAGCGAGGGTCGATGTTGTGACCTGGGGAACTTCTTAAGGACACGTCTATCCGGTAAGCGACTGTTTGGACCTACGCTGGCGAAAGCTAGATCTGGATTGGTGCCAGTGTTCCAGCGGCCGGAGTAAAAACTGGCAGCGTCCTTGGCATTATATAGCAGGACAAGACAATTAATACTTGCCCAGCCAGCCAAGCACTCACCGTTCGGACTGTTGTCATCATAACCCTAGTCAGCATGACGACTGTTAAAATCGCCAGCGTACAGACAGGGGTGAGGAAACACTGGAAGATCCAGGGTTCGCAATCGCGTTGGCGGTGGTTTGTAGATGTTGACTATTTTATAACCATCAACGTCCACACACAACCACTCGATCTCCGATGTCGGTGGAGATTGGTCCAAAAGCGTGTATCTCAGTCGCTCGTGGACAAACGTGCCAAGGCCATACTTCCTGCTTAAAGAAGACCCAGCTAGTTGGTAGTTTGGTAGTACCAACTTCTCTGCATCAGTGCAGTGGGTCTCCTGCAATAGGATGACGAGTGCCTCATACTGCATAGCGAGATGATGAAGAACGTTCATCTTGCTTGCAGTGAGGCCTTCGATGTTCAGCTGAAGAATAGTGGGTCTTCGGAACTTGTTGGCAATGTGCCCTGAAAAGGGCAGTTTTATCCTAGCATTGCCCCGTCCTGAAAAGGACGTTTGCCGATTAGCAGACCCACACTGAACATCGGAATGGGTGGATACCTTTCCGTTTTGGTAGGTTCGGTTTCGGTCTGTCATTTTAAAATCAATGAACAGACTTACTCACGGCCCAGGCTGCGTGAAAGCACCTACCATCTGGACGGAGGCGCTAATACATAGGGTAGGCAATTACTCCGACCTGCTTCCGGAGATACCAAAATATTGCTGTCCGCTTGTAATTTAATAGAGATATGATTGTAATTCAGAACTGGTTGCCAAGACCGCCAAGCATGGGAATGTGCCGTAAAATGTCTTTGCCAAGGACACAACAGAATGGCGCGAGTAGATTTTGAACCGAGACCGTGTTGGTCACGAGCCCGGAGCTTTAACCACTCGACCACGCTGCCGACAAAATAAGAACTGAAATCAATTATACAATATAATTTAAAACTTTTTTTTTGACCCAAAGTTCTTCATCAACTTTCTTGATTTTATTTTATTCCGAATCGAACCATCTCTACGGTCATGTCCAATTACTGCTTAGTGTTTCCGCGGTTTTTTTGGAGTGGGTCGACTAATATCAGCGACCACTAACTTTTTTCATTATAAATGATGTTTTTACATCAAAACCCAAGTACTGGATAGGTTGCCTTTTTAATTTAAAATTTTCGGCCCACCCTAATGCCTAGATCCTGGTGTTTGGGATCAATGCTGTTAGCATCCCCAATTGCCTTCCCAAACGCATAGCGAATGAATTGATGGGTTTTCAGTTACGGTCAGCTTATGGGCAGAATGTAGCTTACTTTTCAAACAGGTCCTCTACCTAAAGCCTGATTACGAATCTTTTTATCCTGCGCGACACCCGGTTCAGTACAAATATTGTCATTCGAACTATTCATTTTGCTACATTTGTTAAATTGCTTTTGATCTGTTTCTCACCTTCGACCTGACTGCACTTGGTAGCCCTGAGAGGAGTTGAAAACTTTCAGGCTTCTAGGATCATAGAAAAAAAACTCCTTCACCACGATAAGTTAGCAATCTATTGGAAAAGTATTTTCATTTAAGGGATTTATCTTTAATTATTTTTTTCTAATGAGCGTTCACAAACGCTCTAAAAAGTCTGCAAACGCTTAAATAATTTTTGTTTTAAAGAAGGGGTCGTTAAGTTACCTTGGGTTGCCAAAGTGGGTAGCGATATGAAAAAGCTTGAAAACCACTGTTCTAAACAAAAAAGAAACTAAAATCAAATAACCTTTTTGGTCTTTCATTGTTAGAAATTAATTGCAAATTTTTTGAGCAAAATCGTTGCAAGTTTTGAACCATTACTTTAAGTCAAAGTGGTTTAAAACATAGCCGGCAAAACGTTTTTATGCGTCCTGCTGAATAATTCTAAACATTTAAAATTTTTTCCATCAGTAACAGCGCCATTTCTTATGAGCAGCCAGAGAAAACAGTTTGAGAAATTGCAAAACAGTTCTCATTTACGAACTGTTTTGTCTTCAAGAATCATGTGAAAACTAAAAAAGCTCTTGTTGTCACTTGCTTTTTAAAATATTTTTGGTCTCTATTTTACGTTTAAGTTTAAAACAGCAATTTTTTGCCTTCTATTCCGACAGTTTTGAAATCAATCATGGCCCACAAGTGCTATCAAATTTGAAAAGTGCCAACACGAATGAAGAACTTGGACCAACATGCTTTAAATATTTCGTCATCGTCTTTTTAGCACTTATTCTGTCATGGTTACTAGCTTTGCAGCTCATTATTAAGCCGTCGCACCAAACAATATTCAACTACGTTTTTTTCGTTTAACTGTGAAAAATTCAATGATTTCATTTTAAATAATAATAACTTCCAGTCCGCTTAAATTATTTAATCTAAACAGCCGCTCAATGTAATTTTTAAATCTCTGATCTCTGGTTAAGTCATTTCTCAAGTTATTTCCATTGATTAATAGGAAAATGTTCATTATATGTTGATCTGAATTTTGAATGTATGTGCTTTTTAAGTTATTAATAGGGTTTTATGACTACAGTATATGCAAATATGAGAAGGAGAAATAATAAAAGAATAGAGAGTTTTGCTATCTTTAAAAGTTTATGACAATCGAATGTTTCAGTGCTTGCATCGCTTCTCTTGCTCCTTTAATTTCAAATTTCTTAGTTTTAAAGAACTTAGGTTGGGTTTTCTGGATAGATATCGTAGCTAGTCTTGGAAGCGCTAATTTTCATCTACTTAAAATATTGTAAAGACTTTTTGAAAATCTTTTAGAAACTTATTTTTGACGGGAGAATTTAACCAAACTTCTATAACTTGTACAATAACGCACTTTGGCTGTTTTCCAATGTTTGCTTAATTTTTGTTAGTATTTAATTTTTACATGCAATTTTTGTAACAAAATAAACTCTAAGTAATAGGAAAATTGCTGGCAATCGTTTTTGGTAAAAGCAAAATAGACCGGCCCTGTCTGCCCATATTTTCAAAGTTTTTAAGACACATGATTTATTCCCATTAAACCAACATTTGTTTCCCTTTTTAACCCGTTCTACTGTATAACTCAAGGAATATTTTATTTTTACATGTTGTCTTTCCAGATCTTAACATAGTAACTACTCTACAGATAACCACTTCTGCTGCTTTGAAAATTTTTTCTTTCTCTTATCTTTTCTTTGTATAAATGAGAAGTTCTTTTTGCGTAGTTTTAAAAAAAATTTCCGATCTGAAAGGAAGCAGTCTTAATCGTTGATAATGTTACCATCAAGCAGACTTTACTTCGAAATCCAAGCTATTCATCAAGTTTTTATAAGATATTAATATAATCGTTTTGTAGTACACCCGATACCAATTCGTTTCTCGATTTATACAGTGGTTTAATAAAACTGGCTATCAATTTTTTTCAAATTTTGCATTTTAGATTCTTTTACTTTATTAATTTACATGTAGGTTTTTTGATTTTTTGAATAACCCAATACCAATTTTTCAAAATACTTTGCAATAAAGTTTTGTGCACCTCTCTTTTTGCAGAAAAATTTTTTTTTAATTTTTGCTGGTACTAACCTTTAAAATAGCTATCAAGTCCATAGGCTTCATATGAAACTTTTTTTTTCAATAGGTAGCCTTAAAGAAGGCTCTTCAGGAAACTCAAACCTTTTCGTCTAGCTCTATTTAAAAAGTTTCGGTAGAATAAACTACTATAAAATTGAATGTAATAATTTTTAAACAATTTCAAGACTGATTGTGATTAGCTGAAAATTAAGGGTAATAACGGTAATCATAATATTTGAAGAGAATACTTGATAAAGTATAATAAAACTATAAACTACTAAAACAATAATATACTATAAATAAATAAACTACTATAAAACTGAATGTAATAATTTTTAAACAATTTCAAGACTGATTGTGATTAACTGAAAATTAAGGATAATAACGGTAATCATAATATTTTAAGAGAATACTCAATAAAGTACAGGGTGTCCATAAAGTCTCTTTACAATTTAAAAAAATTACTACAAAGTGAAATGATGAGATATCGCAATGAGGGTTGTTTTATGTTAATCAGTATTTCATAAAGTTTTTATTGACATTAAAATTTATTGTTTCAGATAAAATTTCTTAATTAAAATTTTTTATGTTTAATAATTGAGTTATATGAACTGAACCCCCATAAAATGACTACTCCTCAAGAAAAAGCACAATGTGTATCCTGTTTCATTGAGACACAATCAGATGTTCAGACCCAGCGAAACTACAGAAGTAAGTATGAAAGAGACCGACCATCACGTCCTTCAATTCGTTTATGGTACAAGAAATTTATGGAGACAGGGACAGTGTTTGATACAAGGAGGAGTGGGCGACCAAGAACATCTGAAGAAGACATCGAGCGTGTAAGGCAAGCTTTTCAACATTCTCCTATGAAGTCCATCCGTACTGCTGCCAGACAATTGGAACTACCACGTTCAACAGTGCACAAAGTCCTACACAAGAATTTAAGATTGTATGCTTACAAAGTGCAAATGTTACAGGCACTTCAGCCAAGGTTTGCCTTACACGCTCGATGTTCTCTTCAGATGTTCTTGGTCGCCCACTTCTCCTTGTATCGAACACTGTCCCTGTCTCCATAAATTTCTTGTACCATAAACAAATTGAAGGACGTGATGGTGGGTCTCTTTCATACTTACTTCTGTAGTTTCGCTGGGTCTGAACATCTGATTGTGTCTCAATGAACCAGGATACACATTGTGCTTTTTCTTGAGGAGTAGTTATTTTATGGGGGTTCAGTTCATATAACTCAATCATTAAACATAAAAAATTTTAATTAAGAAATTTTATCTGAAACAATAAATTTTAATGTCAATAAAAACTTTATGAAATACTGATTTACATAAAACAACCCTCATTGCGATATCTCATCATTTCACTTTGTAGTAATTTTTTTAAATTGTAAAGAGACTTTATGAACACCCTGTATAATAAAACCACATTTCGTCGGCGTCCCAAGTTTTTGGCAAAAAAAATAAATTATGTAAATTTTCTGATAAGATTCAAAATTAAAAAGAAAAAATTTCACACTTAAATTAATAAATTATGTTTGTAAACAAACTCTTTCTGTCTACATAATTTTGGTTTACGGAAGCGATAAAAATCGATTTTAAGACAGATACAATGAAAGTCGGATCTTGCTTTAGAAAGAATTAAAAATTGGTTGCCTTTGTAGTGAGATGAAAATTTTTAGTTGAATGACAAGTAATTTTTCGCGAAGTCAAAGTGAGGTATAGAGTCAGCTGACTTACTTCATTACGCAGGCTAGTCATGCACTGGAACTTTTAACTACTATACAATCTTTTAATTCGTTTGATTAATTTATTTTTTGTAATATTAAAAATATTGTTTTGTTTTTTCCCATTTCTTATATATTATCTGATTAAAGTGTTGCGGAGATGTTTCTATCGTTTTGTACTTCCAATTTCTAATTATCTTATGCATGTTTTAACGTCTGATGTTCTGCTGCTTTTTCCTTTTCTTGATTTTTTTAGTATTTATGATTAATTGTGTTAGATTGTTAAATAATGATTAAGAATAGAATGATATGAATAGATGAATGAATAATGATTGTTTTTCTTCTTGACCAGTTTTGTTCCAAATAGACTTAAGCACATTTTGACAAATTCTGTCCTGCAAAGATTGGGACGTTCAACCACGTACTGACTATCACAGCGGCACACGTATTCGTATACGACATTAATTTTTTTGAAAAATGGAAAGAACGTCCTTATGTACTGCAGGTAAACTTGTATAGAAAAGACCACAGTCATGATTAGACCGCTCCAAACAATAAATGATAGATGATTTTATCTTTGTACCAATTTTCCAGGAGATTTTACCAATCCTTGGTACTTTAAAATAAAACAATTTTTTTAGGGCTTCCTTAAGGTCTTGTTGGAAACGTAAAAGTTTTTTGGAAATTCTGGAATTAATAAGGAATTCTAGATAACCGTTTTTTATCAGAATTGAGTATATATTGTCTAGTTCATGTTTTACAGTAGATTTAGAGCAAATTTTAAGGCTCGATTCGTTAACACATCAAAAAGGTTTGTTTTACGTTGTTTTGTTCTAAACAAATCCCAAGAAATATTTGTTTATTGACCTGTAAAGTTAGGCATCCTATAGACTGAAGTGATGAATCTATTATTGGATTTGGTAGCAAATGCACCCAAAAAAGGTAAAGAATTTTTAGTTTTGAGTTCATTATTGAATTATCAATAAGGGTAAAGCAAGTTAAGACAGTTAAAATTTTTTGAAAGTTAATTTCTTTCTGAAAAAGAGAAAAAGTGTCATCAATGTAACGACAGTACACAGTAGAAGTAGGGAGATGACTTTTGTAAAGTATTTCAGTACAAATTTTAATGGCTTCTTTTAAGGGTAAGTAAATAAGTTACAAGTATCAAAGAAATAGGGAATTGAATCATTAAAATTTACTCTAAGTTGTTGTATCATTTTAGCGAAAGGAATAGAATTGTAAATGCATTAGTTGAATATAGCTCAAATACGGGTTGGAATAAGGCAGCGAGAAATTTAGCCGCTCATATTGTGTGGATCCAATTATCGAAAGAATAAGACGGCAAGGAAATTTTTGGAAGTCCGTATATTCTTGATCCTTGTGAGCCGTAGGGCTTAATCATTTCATAAACCGTTTATGAGAGATCATTACTTTTAAAGCTTAAGGGGCATTTTTTATTGTAAAAGTGAAGACTTATTTTTGTTTTCACCTTTAATTTAGAACCAAAATTGGTAAATTTAAATGCTTCGAGTGTTTTTTAAAGTCCTTTTCAAAAATTATATTTGTACACCTTTTTCTGATAATTTTTTATATTTTTGATTAACTTGGGCTACAAACCATAAACGTTTCTGACAATCCTGGGCCCAAACATTGTCAGACGACCATCGGTGCAGACACCCACAAATTTTTCCCAAGGTATGCCACTGTTACGATAAAAGTGGAGACAACTTTAAATACATTTTCTGCTCTACATGTGTTCTCTAGAGGTCAGCAAAACAGCATATCCTTTTTAATTAAAAAAAAGTAGATTAATAACTTTTACTGGCAATTGGGCAATATCAGTTGTTTGGTCACATTGAGTTGATAAAAAAAGTCAAGGCTTGTAACTTTTTTGAAATTCACATTAACTGTCCTTTGCAAGCTCATCAATGCGTGTTTTGATCGTGGAATACGGGTGTGAAATTTTCGCCATCTTCTCCCAACACAAAACCAACTGCTTTTAACGTGACGTTTTAATTAATGCTTCACTGATATTGTGAGATTTCTTCTCTTTTACAACCATGTGAGCGATTTCAAATGACCCTTCTAATATTTCTTGAGACAAATATTGGAGAAAGCACTCAAATACTTGCAATTTTTAATTTTTTCAGACGGTTTGCCTTGCTTTGAAAAAACGTTAAAGGCTTGCCTTTATGGCCAGGTTGTTTATCTCGATGAAACAGCAAATGACTTCATCGAATTGCGTGATTTTTGAAATTTTCATCGCATATCATGCCTAATCGTACCATTTGATTACTTACCGTGGTGTCTATAAAAACATACTTTAAATAATCTCTGTCATACCTTTTTTTTTAATTTTTTTATGTCAATGTGTTTATCTATTCAGTTTACAGCCAGTTGCTTGCGTTCATCTTTTTACTTTTGAAGCAAAACCAAACTCATCCATCTTATTAAATTTAGGAAAAGATGATTAAAGTAGTTAAAACATACTTTTTTCGTTTTGTGTATTCAATTGTATTTATATTTTGTCAAATTCTTTATAAGGGTTGCGCCACATATTTTGGTTTAGCAAAGGGGTACGTAGTTAAAAAAATTTGGGAATCCTTGATTTAGACCTTTATAAGGGTTTTCACTCAGAGGTGAGTTTAAGTTTTGATTCTCTTTTGCCAACAATTGTACGTGGTGATTTTTTTCTCCTTATATTTTATAGACTCTTTCACATATGCTGAGGTTGCTTACCCAACCAAAAATAACTTCGATGCGACAAAAATAAAGTTCAAAGCGACTTTTATTCATAACAAAAGCGTCCTATACCTAAAGAAAGTTTTAAATCACTGGATTTATTGCCTTGTTTTACTTAAACTTACATAAAACCTTGTAATTAAAATTTGAAGATATATTAATTTATACTTTAAATGTTACACGATTTAAATGTAATTATAACCTTAAAAAAAGAAACTTTTTTTGTCGAAAGTCATAGTTGCCAGTAAGTTAGAAAATATATGTTGGACCTAACCATGGTGCAGCTGTGACACAGGTTATGATTTGTTTCGCCCGTAAAGACTTGAACAATTTTAATTTTGTTATCTAAGTAGTTGTGTGGAACCTGCGTGGAAGACTACAGGTCCTCGGTTCGATTCGCAGTGAGATAAGCATCACTGACGAGCTCTAACAAGAGCGAACTCGAGTCTGGTGCTTCTTATTTTCAAAGCAGCTCGGTTTGTAATCAAAAATAAATCCTCGTGTTTGACTATATAAGAAAAACAAGATTAGATTTGGATTCATCGTACCAAATTACATCTAAAATAGATAGAATGATTTGTGTCTCCAAGATGGACCAATTTTTGTAAAGCAATGTAATCTAACTAATTTAGAAAAAAGTTATATTTAGTCACAAAGCATGAGGAAAAGATGAAAGGCACAGCTTGGTGCCACTGTGACAGTGGGTACATAAGGCAAACATCACAGCGACTACATGGAATCAAGCAGCATATTCCTAAGTGGCTATGACAGCAAGGGAAGGCCCTACACGATCTTAACCCGGTAGGTCCTGCAAACAAAAACGCAACAACCCAGATTGTGACTCTGCCATAGGATAACACCTGCTGGAGAATGAGTATTGTGCTACCAACTACGATGGCAGAAGATTTAAAATTTTTGCAGTGGCACGCAGCTCGTTCCAATTTTGTCTGCTTGAAGCAGCTTCTATTAAAACCAGACATTCTGTGTCATGTAGACAAAAAAATTCTTTACGGACGCGTTAAAACTTATCAAGTAACCAGCGTTGTGAAAGAACGGTGCTCCTCTTTAGAGATTGCGTAATTGTTCCTTTTTTCTTTCTAAGATTACACTGTACAGCAACTTTCTCCCAACTGTTGAGACCATAAATACCATGATACTCTCTGGCTCGTTCCATTTTGACGCGATAGCTTTGATTTTCTCTGTTCTTCTATAAGTTAATCTTTTTGACACAGAAAAAACTACATTTCTTGAAAACTTCAATTGTATATATTTATTTTTTTGATATGAGTGACCCAAGTGGGATAATATCTTTGGTTAAGCAGGTCAGTGCATAAATGAGCATGATGTTAAAACTTGATAAGCCCTAAATTTTTGTTTTAGACAAGTTACAGTACATTTGAATTTCAAGCATAAAAGATATAAAGCTATTGTTTGTGACGTATTATATTTTCCATATATCTTACATGTTAGTGAGAATGCATGTCGTATACGTGGAAGAACAATATTTACTTTATCTTTTTCCCGCGACAAGCCAGTTGACTCACATACCATGCGCTCCCGTTCATTGCGACAAGCGACTTTACTCGACATCGATAAAAAATTTAGCAGTGAAATTTAATTAATTTATTTTAATTAGTTAAAGATTTAGTTAATTAAAGCTTAATTAGTTAAAATATGGTTAATAAATTAAGGTTTCATTAAAAAAGAGATTACAATTAGCAGTGAAATGTTTGTTCTAACTACTAAGAAAACAACTAAGTAAAAGAAATCCATTTACAATTATAGATGTACTGTATTGTACCCCCAAAAAAAACACAAAGAAGTTCTTTTGTTTATGTATTGAAATGTCTCCAATTTTAATTCAAATTATGTATTAGTAATATTAAAAGTAAAATTGGAAAAATACTTTGTTAAATTTAAAGTTTCGGAAATACCGACCACGCTGCCGACAATGCATTTGGAAAAATACATTGTGTCGGCAGCGTGGTCGAGTGGTTAAAGTGCGGTGCTCGTGACCAACATGGTCTCAGTTCAAAACCCACTCGCGCCATTCTGTAGTGTCCTTGAGAAAGACACTTTATGGCACTTTTTCTTGCTTGGTGGTCCTGGCAAGCAATTCTAAATTACAGTGATATCTCTTGAATTACAAGCGGACAACGATATCTTGGCATCTCCCGAAGCAGGTCTGGGTAATTGCCTATCCTATGTATTAGCGCCTGCGTCGCTTTCCTGCGAGTCAAGAGGATAAATATAGAGATAAAATAAAAAATAAAAATAAAAAAAATAAAACAAATAAAATAAATTTTTATTTAAACTTTAAGAAATTTAACTTAGAGTCGAGTTGAAAGCTCCGATTCTCTTGCGCCACTTGTTTTTTAATCAAAACAAGCAAAATCATACTCCGTGATTTGTTTCTTCTTTTATCTTAAATCCTTTTACATAGGTTCAAGCTGCTCTGCTGACAAAAAATGACTTCAATTGGACAAAAATAATTTTTAAATCCGTTTTTAGTTGTAACAAAAGTGTCCTGATCCTGCACCTGAAAAGAGTTTTAAATCACGGATTCATTGCCTTGCTTCAATAAAGCCTAAACGAAACCTAGTTATTTAAAAATTGAAATTCTAAAGTATATTATTTTACAGGAATGTAATTATAACTTTAGCAAAGAGGTATTTTTCAGAAATTCATAGTCCCGATTAAGTTGTGGAAAGCATGTTGCAATGTAAGTTGAACTATTGCGGCAGAAATTATTTAATCATTTTCTGTTCTTTTTTAACGATTTCATTTATTTAACTAATTTTTGAAAAACCTAACATTATATACTGTTTTTTAACTAATTTTTAAAAAGCATCAACACAGAGACAAATATAATAAAAGAATTTGACTACATGTGTTTGTAAAGCAGTTTACTTTTAACCTATGATAAAACAAACAAAAACGAAAATAATGAACACTCTAATACATGTGGACCAACGTTTTAGCTTGAGAAGCTTAATCAAATAAAGATTTTGATCAAGAGCCACACTAGTATTTACAAAGTGATTGAGTCTTAAACTTACTCAAAAACAAAAAAGTCTTTACAATGCTCTTATAGTATACGGTCTACATACAAAATATATAGTAGAGCAGTAACATAAAGTTTTCAAAATTTGTTACAGGATGAATAGAAAAATAGGGTTAGGGTTAGTTAGGTAGACCACATTCTTATTTTTGTAGATATGGATTGTGCCTGTTGACTGCATGCTGACTGTAGATTGATACTATACAGAAAAAACACTGTCTTCACTTTATTTTGTACACCATTTACATGGCTTGGCAGACTGTAATTTTCCTACCACGGCTCTAATCGATATAGGGTAAAGGTTAACATTTTTCTATTGACCTACGAAGAAAAAAAACTTGCAATGAAATTATACATAAAGTCTGCATTAATCAATAACAAAAATTGTGTTAAAACTTCACCTCTTTCGAAAATAAAACTTTAAGAAATCAAAGAAATTCAAATATTTGATTAATGCATCAATCGAAGAGATGCCGAGATAAGGTATAAAATAACGAAAATTCATTTAAGGATTCCATAAGAAAAATTAGATATAAATACAATGGATCCTCTATAACCATTGTTTAAAATACATTAAACAGAAAAACAGAAAACAGAAAATTGAGTTTTTGTCCCCTTCCCAAAAATGTCGGCAGCGTGGTCGAGTGGTTAAAGTGCCGTGCTCATGACCAACATGGTCTCGGTTCAAAACCCACTCGCGCCATTCTGTAGTGTCTTGAAAAAGACACTTTACGGCACATTCCCTTGCTTGGTTGTCCTGGCAAGCAATTCTAAATTACAGTCATACCTCTATTGAATTACAAGCGGACAGCAATATTTTGGGTATCTCCGGAAGCAGGTCTGGGTAATTGCCTATTCTAGGTATTAGCGCCTTCAACGCTTTCTTGCGAGTCAAGAAGATAAATATTGAGATAAAATAAAAAAATAAAATGTCTTCGTTTTTAAAGAGTTTGTTAGTAAATTAGGAACCATTGATATAAACGATGTTTTTTATGTATGCTGCATCAATTAAACAAGATTGCAGTAGGTGTTCAAACAAAACAATACGTTCAACACAAATAAAATGATGAACTTTGTGAACATTGTTCGAGGATAAGCTAAAAACGCTTATTAATTATCAGCTAACATTCATAGCGTTATGGTAGCGATATGTACCAATAAAGAAAAAATTCAAATTCAAATAAGGCAATAAAAAAACGTTCAACACTGACTGTTTCTAATGTTGCTACTTGTTGAAATTGTCTCGACACTATTTTTATGATTTATTTCTGAAGATGGTTCTTGATTTTGATCAAATGCGGGTATTTTCCTACAATATACTCTGTACAGTTTTCTCAAAGGCTTCCAAAACCGAAAGGAATATATAAACGGGTTTATCACACTGTTGAGAGGTAATACAAACATGACAACTCCTGGCATCCAATACTCAACCGAACGTTTATATGATAAATAATCACATGTTGATGAATATATTGATTTAACAAAAAAATGTAAAGTAATTATTGAAAGTGGAATCCAACAAATAAAGTCGGTCATTACAATATAAAACATCCGTCGATGCATCTTCTTGTTTTCGGATTCTCTTCTTTGTTGGTTTGAATTTGGTCTGCTCGAGTTCGATAATGAGCACTTGAAGCAACTCAAATAAAAACTGTCATTTGCAAGCGCTTGTTGTCCATACTTTGAAGTTTTGCACGCAATTATAAACTGTGATACAAAAATGAAACTAAAACTTATTACATTGTACAAAACAACTGGTAAAGTGAAAAAACTTGAAGGATTTTCGCGACCGACGAAAAATTGCATTGTGCATATCCAATGACCATTGTAATAACCCAAATATGTAATGTCCAAATTTTGGTCAATATTCAGCAGTTTGAGCTTCTTTGATATATCAATTAATACATTCCAAGTTGGGTGACTATCAAGCGAATACTTTCTATGATTCGAAAAATTACAATGAAAATTTATTTTGTTTAAAATAGTTTCAATCAAAAATCGAAAGTGAGAATAACGAAGAAGTATGAATTTGTTTTCTTCAACTTTTATCCTAACTTCTGCTGAAAATATCGTTTTGATATAGTTGTTATCAATTACAGGCAAGCACGCAACAACAATCCAAAATATCCAGGTAAAAGTCACTATAAAAAGTACTATCTTGAAACGAACTTTTCTGTATGGGAAAATGATACTGAACAGTCTTAATCCAGTAATCGTTGTTATGGCTGTCACTGATATTTGGCTTGACACGAAATTGATCAAACCCAAAAATATGCAAAGAGTTGATCCTTCATTTTTTGATGCTTCATCTGCTATTTTGAAATTGCTGAAGTATATGAACGAGTTTATTGTCAAAACTGTAACGTACACACCCATCGCACAATCAGCACAAGACAAATGTAAAATTAAAAATTTATAAATTTGTCGTTCAGTGGTTCGCTTCAAGCCTTTCTTTAGTAGAATTTTTCCGCTGTTTATGATAACAACTAAATTCCCAATTACTGCCGTCAGACCAATAACCATGTAAATTGCTATCATAATTTTTCCTAATTCTAATCCAAATTCTTCTTCCTCCTTAGTAAAAGTTGTTTGAGCAGGAGTGGAACATTCCATATGAGAATTGCACAATGTTTCTTGAAGAAGATCAATGCTGTTATTACTTACACAGCAAACTGAATCATTGGGACAAGTTGCTGAGGGAAACTTATAGTTTGACATGTAATCTTCGTTTTGAGTATTGTTGCAAATGTCGTATAAAATTGTTTTTAACTTTAGTCCATCAAACCATTGTTGATGATTGTCGTTTGGAGTTTTACAAAGAGGACCTTTGAAAGCTTCAACGTCGTTTTTGTTACATAAAAAATAAGATTGTGGCAAAATGTTTGAAGTTTCAAATAAATTGTTATGAGCGCAATTTAAGCCAATGCATTTTTTTAGATCAAAGTTCATTATTTTTAAAGTCAAAGTTTTAAGCTGAAATATATTTAAGTAAGTGGATAACAAGCTTAGTATTGCTATCCAAAGTCATTGTCAATCTAACATCAATTATTATTACTTTTCTCATTTATTAAACTTCACTTTTCAATTACTTGTTTTATTACTATATGAATCAGTGCTGAAAGCTCAAACTAAAAAAATCGGTTGAGTTTGAGTTTATTATTTGAGTAATCCCGTTCACCGATGACCAGCATCTAATTATCAGCGTTCGTGATGCACAATGCTGCTTCTATGGGTGCAGCAATGCATCTGATGGAAACGCCACAAGTCTTAAATTTTTATCTTTATATGCAACAAGCCCTGAGACATAACCTGTATTGTAGACTGTCTCGGTTCAAAACCTACTTGCGCTCGTTCAAAACCTACTCGCGTTCGTAAACGATCTCGGTTACAGCTGTTAGCAATATTACAGCTGAATACTTATTTGCGCCATTCTGTTGTGTCCTTGGGAAAGGCATTTTGTGATATTTTCTCCTGCTTGGTGGTTTTGGCAAGCATTTCTAAATTTCAGTCATATCTCTATTAAAGTACAAGCGGAGAGCAATATCTTGGCATCTTCGGAAGCAAGTCGGGGTCACTGCTCACCCTATGCATTAACGCCTCCCTTGCTTTCCTGCGAGTCAAACGGATAAATATAAAGATAAAATTTAAAATCTAAAATTTAAAAAAATTCAAAACTCAAAACTGTTATGGGGAAGCGAGCTCAAGTTCGGCAATCATGATGCATAAAATACCGGAAATAGTACTCTTTAGAGCCTTCGGGTCCTTAACTTAATATATTTCCAATCATCTAGTCATCGGCGTGCGTGATCCCCAATGCCGCTTCTATTGGTGCAGCAATGCAACTGGTAGAAGCCCACAAGTCTAAGAACAAGAGATATATTGGTGTATGATATATCAGCAGAGATATTGAATTTTGCAGGGGAAACAATGTAACTATTTTATGCAAACAATACATGTGCTCGACGACATTGAGCAACTCTTTCATATTACCAAAATAATATTAAAGAATAATAAAAATGTTTGGAAAACGTTAAGAAAACCTACCAAAAATTTTCTTTACTTTGATTTCCAGCATTGTGATGTTGTTTGGCTTATTTAAGATTGCATCATCTTGTTGCATCAGTCAAGCTAGATGTGTTTAGCAATATAATACTCAGTGCGTGCTTAGTTAAAAAATATTTGGGCAGTTTTTTCAATATTTTTGTAGTTTTTAAGAGCTAAAAAATGGGCAAAAAAGTCATTTTGTCTAAAACTAAGAGAGCCCAAATTGTAATCTTGCATAAGAAGGGGTTTTCTCAAAGGAAGATTTGCAAAAAAAGTATTCTGTAGCAAAACGGCTGTTTATCAAGCAATTATTCGATTTCAAAAATTTGGACTTTACCACGACAAAAAAAGGAGTGGAAGGCCGAGAAAAACAAGCCCTTGCGATGACAACTCGATTTGGTAAATAGCTGCTCGGTCTCCAACCAGTTTCTGTGAGAAAATATGCGTGGCACTGCTTCTTAAAGGCATAGATGTTCATCATACAACTGTTATTTGGCATCTTGTTCATGATTTCAACATGAAAGCGTTTAAACCTGAAAAAAACTTGCTTAACCCCAGCCATGAAAGTGAAGAGTTTGGCCTTTGCCAAGCAATATGAAGACTGAGATGAAGCAAGGTGGAGTAGATATCTTTTTTCGGATGAATCCATAATCCAGCAGTTTGCACAGAGAAAACGGACAGTTCGTAGGTCTGTTGAGCACGATTTAATGACTGTTATACGCAAGCTACTGTAAAACATCCTCCCAGTGTCGTGATCTGGGAGGCTATGTCCAGTAATGGCACAGAGAACCTTTTCTTTTTATCAATCAAAACAATAATGAACGGCGTCAGGTAGCGCAAAATATTGAAGGATAAGTTCGAAATTCACATGACCATTTATGAATGCAATATGTTCATGTAAGATGGTGCTCCCTGCCACCCTTCAAAATTAGTGAGTGATTTCCTTAAGAAAAAGAACATCAAAACGTTAGATTGGCCTGGTAACAGACCAGAACTTAATCCAATTGAGAATTTGTGGGCACTACTGTAAGAAAAAGCGGCAGATAAACATCCCACATGTGCTAAAGATCTTGAAATGGCAATAAAATGCATATGGACGCAAAATATTACAGCTGAATACAGCAAACACCTGGTGCATAGCCAGTAATGGTTTTAGTACTAGGCAAACTGGGCAGTTGCCTGTGCCCCCTCTAGTCAATCGGTGCATAATTTGAGGACTCCCCTTATTTCGACAAATTCATAATTTTTGAAAGTTCTCTCACGTCAACTGATGCATAATTTTTAAGGCCCCTGTGACACCTTACTGTAAATAGTTGGCTAACCGAAAGTCTTTTAAATAGTATTACTTCAACTTTTTGTTTTCAAACATGTTCACATATACTGTACGTTTTATTTGCTTGCTAAAACTTAAGCAGTAGCAGTTTTAGCACCAGCAAATGCCCAAGCTAATAATTTTTTAACAAAAGCTTTAATTTCGACAAACGTAAATAATTTCGATCTTTAAGACAAATTCATTTTCCTGGAAAGCAGTAACCTTTTTCTAAGAACAGATTTGAAAGTGGAAGAATGTATTTTTTGCGTAATATTGTGGCGAATCGAACCCAGATCAAACTTTGTACTATTTCGAAACAATCAACGTGCTAAAGAAAACTATAAAACTTAAAATTTGAAGCGAAACAAGAGAGGATCACATAACAAAATAGAAAAAGAAGTGACGATTGGAAAAGAAGCGACTAGTCGAACGGACAAAAGAAAAGCATTTACTGTATTTAAGCTATTATTGTTGGGTTCTTTCGAAAAGGATCAATAAAGAAAATTCGAGACATTTTAATTTGAGATATATTATATATTCTGTATTGTGTTTTGCTTTATCGTTTTTTTACAGTTAATATAAAGTTAATTAAAAATTTTGTATAAGTTCTGCAATATATAAGTCCGAACCACCACAATATCAATTCTTCTACAATCTGTTATGTCCTTTATCACATGGGGCCCACCTCTTTTTTTGGCGGGGCCCCCCTATAGTTAACGCCACCATTGTGCATAGCATGCCTTGTCGTCTGCAAGCTATTATCAAGAATAAAGGTGGACATACCAAATACTAGATTCTAACACAAAAACTGGTTAATGTAACTCACGTTTAAGTTGATAAGCTTATTTTTTGACATTCAGTGTTATTTTTAATGTATGGCAATTTTATTACAGTACTTTGAATAAACAACTATAACATGAATTGAACAAAATCGGTTTATTCTATGTATATTTTAGGTAAAAAATGCTAAATGGTCTTAAAATTTTGCACATGACTGTAAGTTCTGCAGCAACAAACACGTTTATTTTTAAAAAAAATTTTTTAATTATTGTGAAAATTTTAAGCTTTTGTTACAATAAATTGTATTTCATATAATTTAAAAAATTTAACAAACAGATATCAACAATATTTTTAAATAATTATTTAGCTGCAATAACTTTTAAACTTCAAACCAACAAATACTTATCTAAATAATATTATATTACACAACAACCAACGAGTCCTTTTATTACAAAAAAATTTTTTTTTCTTATTTTAAATGTTTTCATTGCACTTATATTATATTTAAAAGTAAAATTCTTTTCTTGACAAAAAACTTTTTTTAACTATGTATACGTAAAATTCGCTTCTTTTTGATAAGAGAAAAATTGTAGTAAAGTTTTGATATATTTTCATACTAAATAACAAGACCATGTATTTTACAGCAAGCATTTCATTAGCATTGAAATTTACAAGTGTATTCATTTTATTTATTATTTGAAGCTTGATTCCTTCAGGCAAAAACAATTTTAAAATTGTTCGGATTCACGACTCTATCCTATTATTACAACTAATAATAATGAAATGTAGTAATCATCCACAGCTAATTATATTAATAACTTTGTTTGACATGAAATTTATTTTCTATATTCTTCACAATTTTAATGAATTTCCTGTTACTTTTCGTTATCCACTTTTTTAAAAACTTTTGCTGGATATCAATTTTTATAAGAAATAATTTTATTCAATAGAAATTCAGAATTGAAAAAATAACTACTTAAAAAGATATTTTATCATATACAAAGAAATAATCAATCCATGGCATTTTTTAAAAAGCTTGCTTAAAAGGCTGACGTTTATTTTATTGCAAACCCGACAAAAAGTGTTTACAATAGCCCAAAGCTTGCAAAGATTTCAGCAAATTGTGAACTCTTGTTTAAAACTTCTGGATTAATATGCTTGATTTCCTCTTTTTGTAAAGTAATCGATTTTTTTCTTCGTAAATTTAAAACTTTTCCAAAGATTTTGCTCAGTATTTTTTTTATTAAATTTATTCGTATTTAAGTTTCAATACACTTTAAATGTCTAAATCAGTGGTTTTCAACCAGGGTTCAGCGGAACTCTAAGGTTTCCTGATTTTTGATCTATTGATCAAACGAAACGAAGTATAAAATCTAGGTTAACGGAACATCAAGGTTGTATTAACTATCAAAGACCGGATCAATCAGCGCTTCGTGAGCACTCAATGGTTATGGACCACAAGATAGATTGGGAAAACAATTATGTTAAAAGTTGAAACTGAGTACAATAAAAGATTATTTGTAGAAAGTTGGTTTATAAATTCAAAATCAAGTGTAACTAATAGAAACGACGGCAATTCTTTCCCTTTAGTGAATAAAAAATTAGATTGTAATTGAAAAATTTTAATTTGCGTCCTGTTTTAAGTTTTTAAATGTGAACAGTTTGAATTTTCTTAACTAGTTAATTTGGTTTGAAACTTTGTATTGCAATTGTACGATTGACTGCTGTGTCTTTTAAATTAAAATGTTCTCGGGCTTGTTTATCGCTGTTGGCCCAGATGGTAGGTGCTTTCACGCAGCCTGGGCTGTAGTAAGTCTGTTCATTGATTTTAAAATGACAGACCGAAACCGAACCTACCAAAACGGAAAGGTATCCACCCATTCCGATGTTCAGTGTGGGTCTGCTAATCGGCAAACGTCCTTTTCAGGACGGGGCAATGCTAGGATAAAACTGCCCTTTTCAGGGCACATTGCCAACAAGTTCCGAAGACCCACTATTCTTCAGCTGAACATCGAAGGCCTCACTGCAAGCAAGATGAACGTTCTTCATCATCTCGCTATGCAGTATGAGGCACTCGTCATCCTATTGCAGGAGACCCACTGCACTGATGCAGAGAAGTTGGTACTACCAAACTACCAACTAGCTGGGTCTTCTTTAAGCAGGAAGTATGACCTTGCCACGTTTGTCCACGAGCGACTGAGATACACGCTTTTGGACCAATCTCCACCGACATCGGAGATCGAGTGGTTGTGTGTGGACGTTGATGGTTATAAAATAGTCAACGTCTACAAACCACCGCCAACGCGATTGCGAACCCTGGATCTTCCAGTGTTTCCTCACCCCTGTCTGTACGCTGGCGATTTTAACAGTCGTCATGCTGACTAGGGTTACGACGACAACAGTCCGAACGGTGAGTGCTTGGCTGGATGGGCAAGTGTTAATTGTCTTGCCCTCCTATATAATGCCAAGGACGCTGCCAGTTTTTATTCCGGCCTCTGGAACACTGGCACCAATCCGGATCTAGCTTTCGCCAGCGTAGGTCCAAACAGTCGCTTACCGGATAGACGTGTCCTTGAAAAGTTCCCCAGGTCACAACATCGACCCTCGCTTATTACACCACCAATGTTTGCTATGGCAGTGCCAAGCATGCCTGTTAAGCGATGGAACTTCCGCAAGGCCAAATGGAGTCACTACATTGCTTTGACGAATAAATTCGCAAAGATTTGTTGCCGCCTGATACACTTGATGTGGATGCGGCTTACCAGGACTTCTGTAACACCATTAAGAAAGCAGCCAAAAAGACTATCCCACGCGGGTATCGAAATATCTACATTCCGTGTTGGGATGCAGAGTGTGAATCCCTCTATAAAACCTTTTTGCAGTCTCCTCAGGGAGACGACTCAAGCTTGGCTGCTACAGCTCTGCTTGCCAAGCTTGACAGAAAGCGGAGGGATCGATGGTCCGAAGCAGTTCGGAGCATTGACTTCTCACACTCTAGTCGAAAAGCGTGGAGTATTTTGAACAACCTTACTGGTAGGTCACGACACTCTCCTCGTCACTGTCCCGTTCCAGCCGATGCTATTGCATCTCAGTTGGTTAGAAACGGGAAATACGAGGCTGTTGATCGCAAGTCATCTCGACTTGTCTTTCAAAAAGTGTCTGACCTTTGGAGGGCCACAACACCAGACGCAGTAAATATCTCTGACAATTTCTGACAGAGAGAATTTGCTGCCGCCCTTCAACATTTAAAACCAGGTAAAGCTCCGGGACCTGACTCCATCTGCTCAGAGCTTATACTCCATGCTGGAGCTGCTTTGAAGTCCTGGTTATGTGACTTTCTTTCTTCCTGTTTGCGCCGACTCAAAATTTCCAAGATCTGGAGAAAAGCGCTTGTGGTCGCGATCCCAAAACCAGGAAAGCCCGTAGGGGACCCAAAGAGTTATCGACCGATATCTCTGCTCTGTGTCCCCTACAAGATCCTCGAGAGGCTTATCTACGCCCGCGTTGAATCATTAATCGATCCGCTGCTCCCTAAAGAGCAGGCTGGGTTTCGACGCGGGAAGTCAACCGTAGATCAAGTTGTTCTGCTAACCCAGAACATCGAGGATTCTTTTGAGGCTAAAAAGAAAGCCGGTGCCGTATTTATCGATCTGACAGCTGCTTATGACACTGTCTGGCACCGTGGCCTTACCTGCAAGCTGCTGAGACTACTTCCGAATAAGCACATGGTCAAAATGATCATGGAGCTTGTCCGAAATCGAAGTTTCACTCTTACCACCGGTGACAGCAAGCAAAGCAGGCTACGCCGTCATAAAAACGGCGTTCCTCAGGGATCGGTCTTGGCTCCCCTCCTATTTAACATCTATACGTACGATCTTCCTTCCATGATTTCCAGAAAGTTTGCTTATGCTGATGATCTAGCATTGTTGCACTCTTCTGGAAACTGGAAGGACTTGGAGGGGAGTTTAAGTCAAGACATGTCTACACTTTCAGCGTATCTCCAGACTTGGAGGTTGAAGCTCAGTCACACTAAGACGGTGACGACAGCCTTTCATTTAAATAACCGAGAAGCCAAACGTGAGTTAAAGGTCTACAACAACGGTGGACTTTTACCGTTCTGTCCAACTCCTACATACCTTGGGGTAAAACTGGACAGATCGCTCACGTTTCGTCACCATTTAGTAACATTGCGCAAAAAAACTATCCTCGCGCGTCACACTGCTGAGGCGACTCGTGGGCTCGGGATGGGATGCTGGTGCTAAAACACTACGCATAGCCACCTTGTCTCTAGTCTACTCAACAGCTGAGTACTGTGAGCCAGTCTGGTGTCGCAGTGCTCACACTCGCCTCATCGACAGTGTCTTGAATGACGCCTTGCGCATAGTTACTGGATGCCTGCGTCCCACTCCAACGGACCACCTACCTATACTCTCAGGCATCCAGCCAGCTGAGCTTCGCCGAATGGGAGCGACACTCTCCTTGGCTTACCGTGGATCTCTGGACCACGATCATATCTTGCATGGTCTTGTAAGTGGGTCCTCAGATACTCGCCAAGAGAGACTAAGATCCAGACGCCCGTTTGTGCCAGCTGCGCGGAATCTCTTGGACAACCTTGCCAGACTTGGCATCCGCGCCTCTGAATGGACAAACCTTAAATGGAACGCGGAGTACTGTGTAAATGCTTCCAGGCTCCGTGCTTTTGTGCCCCAGACCGGTGCCAGGCCTGTTGGGATGGGCTTACCCCGAGCAGCTTGGGTTAAGCTCAACCGCCTGCGGACTGGTGTTGGGCGATTCCATTCGTCCATGCACAAATGGGGTCTCGCTCCTTCACCGAATTGCGAGTGTGGCGCCTCAGAGCAAACCGCAGACCATGTACTAACAGCGTGCCCTATACATCGGGCACCACATGGAGTACGAGGTCTGACGGTTTTGGATGACGAAACTCGATGCTGGCTTAATGACATCACTGCCAGCGTCTGATCCAGGCAGTGCAGCAGTCTGGGGTAGTAAAAGGATAAACCCTCGGCCCCAGTCCTGTTTGTGTCTGACCTGGAGTGGATACCGCTTCAAACGACGACGACGACGACGACGACGACGACGATGCGCGTACGCTCGGGGTCGGTTAGTTTCTTCACTGATCACTATGCTTTGCTTCTTTATTACTCTTTTTTGCCGCAGCGATCAATAAAGTTAACCACTAGCTGTTTGACGTTGGACGCATTTCAATTAATCAAATGATGTTTGTTGCACAAGACAATTAAATTATTGCACAGAGGTTCCTCAAGCCTCTGGAATGTTTCATGGGGTTCCGCTTCTCCAAAAAGCCACCAATATAAATTGAAGCAGTCATGCGTATGACCTAGCTGAAATTTTTTGAATGAACCCACGAAAAGAGGGTAAGGAGTTTAAAAAATTTTTCTTCGTCATGTCTCCGCCCAGTTAAAAGAAACTCTGGGGAGGATGCTCCGGTGCTACGACGGTTGATCAAACAAGACTTGATCCAAACGACATTTGATCGAACCACATTTGATTGAAACGACATTTGATCAAAACGAAAGTTGAAAAAAATATTTACTTTTGAAGAATTATGAGGAATTTGAATTAATTTTTAAACAAACTGCATAAAGATGAAAAACACCAGACTCGAGTTTCGCTCTTATAAGAGCTCGTCAGTGATGCTTATCTCACTAACGAGCTCTAATAAGAGCGAAACTCGAGTCTGGTGTTTCTCATCTTTATGCAGTTTGTTTAAAAATATTTACTTTTGTATGTTTCTGCGATTAAACAATCTCTTCGTTACTGTAAAATAGATTCATAAAAAGCAGAAGTTATCAGTAAGAAACAGTTTGTTTTTATTTTTTATAATTTTTTGTCAATGTCAAGGTCAGGGTTTTTTAACAAGGTCAGTGGGCAAAGCATAGGAGGGCAACAAATGGATTTCTTTTCATGGTTATGTTTTGTTAAATGCCTATTGCTGCCATTTTTTTGTATTCTTTTTACATTGTAGTCAGTTATTTATGAGGGAGGCATTGTACCATGGCCCCACTCTCGCAGACCCTTTGTAGAAATTAGAGACAGATTCAAAGGGAAGATCTATTATTTTAGAGATTTTAGAAAGAAATAAAAAAATAGCTTTACTTCAGCGCTGGTATTCGGATTACCTATTTCAACTGGTCCTTTTGGATTCCCGAGTAAGGTTTGTGACACAATTCTTTTAACCATGTTAAGACTTGGAAGAGCAATGAAATAAAATTTAATTTTACAATTCTTTTTGAAGAACAAACTTTTTTATATAAATAACATAATTTAAATTAACTTTAAAGTTCAAATTATATTCTACGTTTTTGAAAAACAATTAAATTGACAAATTCATTTTTTACAAGAGAAAAACGATAAACCAAGATAATTTATAGAAAAATTAATAAATGAAACAATCAATTAATCAAATGTTTAATTGAAAAATATTAAGCTGATGAATTTGACTGAAAATCAAACATGCAGCGATGAGTAGTTTGTATTAAATCTTATGCAAATTTTTTAGCTAGGTTTTAGAATTTCTGGGTACTTTACAGTAAAAATAATTTTTCGAAAGACAATTGGTGATATATAGGTTTTATTGCGATAAACTTCCTTGATAAAACAGTTCATGCTTGCTCAGTCTTATTTGCATCATTTATTGCTTCCTCACTATAATCAATTTTCTTTTGACTATTGTCCTGATCAAAAAAACCTCAAAAAAATTAGTTAACCTCAGTGGTGTGCGTTGACCTCTGAAATTGATTATGCAACTGGTATACCTAAAACTGGTCATGCAATTGGGTATTTTATGCGTAATTAATGGGTAGCACATGCAATATTTTATGGGAAGCAAAAAGAATTCTCAGTGAGATTCTAAGACATAGACCAAGTTTTGCCCAAAAATCGTAGTGCTCTCTAAACAAAAAAAGGTCATCACAAGAAATCAGTCCCATATTTTACAATTTTCGTCCTGAAATTACAGTGATCTTTAAAAAAAGGTCTTCACTTGTGTTCCGTCCCTAAAAATTGCCCACACTATGTATATTCACAATCTCATAAAAAATCTCTTTGATTTCACTTTGGTCCGGCTCAAATAGCTTAAGAAATAACGGTTTTATAAGCAATTTAAATATTTTACATTTAGTTATAAGAAAATGGCAACACTGCTTAGTTTCTTGAGTCTTGGAGAAAGATCCAGACGATATGCCTGACTGGTTCGCTATGGTGACACACGTGACGCAATAATGCTGATTGTGTGATTAACTTGATTTGAGTAACTTTCAGTACGTTCGAGATACTCACGACCGAGTGATATAAATAAGGCTCGCTCAGAAGCATTATTATGATTCGTTGTGATAACTTAGTATTGGAAATTTGTTAACTGTGGGAATTCATAGTTTTTGGTCACAAGTATCTGGTTGCCTACGTTATTGTGAAGAATTAAGCTACTGAATCTGTATTTGCTGTTGATTTACCTACTATTGTGGGCTCCTAAGTGGATTGGAGCATATTTTTTAATAAAGAAGTTATTGTGATAGTCTGAGCTGTGGTTTGACTAGACTATACTGTATTTTTGCTGTTACTGGTTCCTAGAGCAGGTCCAGTAAGAAAATTTAAGAATTTTGTATTTTGGTAGGCGGCCAAGTTTGCGTTATCGGTGAGGCCTTCTTAACAGGCACCGAAAGGTTATAAGATTAAAAAACGTACTAAGTTACTGAATTAAGTTCTACAAAAATTTAAAGAACTTTTTACCAGCGGAACATAAATTTCAAAAACTAATTCTGTAGAAGTAACAACTTGAAATCACTCTCTGATTTTACATTTTTCGTCCTAGAAACATGGTGTTCTCTAAAAAAAAAGAAAAGGTTTTCGCCTCGCATCACCCTCACATTTCTCGATATGTGTCCCAAAACAGTTGTGTTTCTCATTTATTTACAAAATAAAAGTCATCGCACAAAAGTTCGTTGGTCATGCAACGCATGACTTGCATGCCCTGATTGCACGCCACTAGTTAACAATTAACACTTAGCCGATCATAAAAACGAAGTATTAAACTTGAGTGAGACTGCTTGCCCTGCTTTAAACTTGATTGTATCAGTAGATTTTTTTTAGTTTTTAAGTATGAACATAAACTTTAAATTTAGTTTTGAAATTAAAAGCTAGTAAGAAATACATAGTAAGTTAATAATGTTTCTTGTGCTAATTGGTTAGGCTTTATTTAAGGTTAAAGTCTGCTACTCTTACATTCATAAATATTCTCAGTTTCTAAACCAGTGTTCCTCAAAGTGAGCCACTTGGCTCCTCAAGGAGGAATTTGTAACCAGAAGGGAGGAAAAATTGTCAAGGGTGGAATTGGGGAGGAATGTGAATGAAATATTAAATTTATTCAAATACGTCTATGACTTTATACTCCACAATGCATAATTGCATATTAGAGTAAGAGCGTATGCCTCATAAGAATTTTGCTCTATCACACGTGTATGTGTGTACTGTACATGCACTGCACAATAAAATTAGACCATTGTTAAACTTTTACTGAACATTTTGACGTAATAACTTATGAAGTAAAATCTCTTAGGAAAAGACCAGATGCGGTACTGTTACACTTCTTCAATAATTTAAACCATATTTTATTACTGCGCTTGTAAAATTCTATTTCTATTTATAATATTTATTGTGACATTTTAGGTCACACACTCAGTAACTGTAGATTGCGATTGACAGAGAATCTTTGAAGTTTTCTTTCATTTTAAATTCTCATTGTTATGTAATTGGATTTGTCTGGCAATGGTAGTGGAGAAATTTAGTAAACAGTTTTTGAAATTTTGTTACTTCCACAAATTTTAGTTTTCTAAATTTTGGAAAGTTGTTTAAATTTTATTCCGATGTTAAAAAGTTTTTTGAAATTTTGTAGAATTTATTTGGTAACTTAGTACGTTGTTTAATCGTCTACCTTTTTTGGCGCCTGCTAAGAAGGCCTCGCCAATAACACAATCTAGGTGTCTACTAAACGATAAATTTCTTAATCTTCTTGCTGGATCTGACCTTCGAACCAGCGACAGCAAAAAATATAGTCTAGCTAAATCACAGCTCAGACTACCACAATATCTTCTTTATTAAGAAATATGCTCCAATCCACTTAGGAGCCCGAATAGTATAAATCAAAGCAACAGGTTAAAGCTCAATAGCTTAATTCTTCACAATCACGTAGATCACCAAAGACTTGCGGCCAAAAAACTATGACTTCACACAGTTAACAATTTTCCAATTCTAAGTTACCACAACGAAACATCCAATTAATTAATAATACTGCTTTTCAGCGAATCGTATTTATACCATTCAGTAAGATTACTCGAATGTTCTGACATTCTCCAAAGCAAACAACTATTACGTCATAATCAAAACAGGTCAATCGGATAGTTCTGGAAATTACTTTAAATTTCGTGAAAAATAAGCGGTGTTGCCATTTTTTCTTGTAAATAAAAATAAATTATTTAAATTGCTCATAAAACTGTTATTTCTTCGGCTATTTGAGCCGGACCAAAGCGAAATCAAAGATATTTTTTATGAGATTGTGAATCTACATAATTTGGGCGATTTTTAGGAACGGAACAGGTAGTTCTAGATCAAATTTGACACTTCTGGAATAATTGTGACGTTTCAAGAATGACTTGGAATTGTCCAGAATTTTTACCGAGTATATAGGCTATAGCGCGCAGAAAATTTTATTATTATTAGTTTTTATTTTTTTATTTTTATCTCTATATTTATCCTTCTGACTCGCAGGAAAGCGACGGAGGCGCTATACATAGGGTAAGCAATTACCCCGACCTGCTTCCGGAGATGCCAAGATATTGCTGTCCGCTAGTAATTTAGTAGAGATATGACTGCAATTTAGAACTGCTTGTCAAGACCACCAAGCAGGGGAAAGTGCTGTAAAGTGTCTTTCCCAAGGACACAACAGAATGGCGCAAGTGGGTTTTGAACCAAGACCATGCTGATCATCAGTCCGTTGCTTTAACCACTCGACCACGCTGCCATTAGAAATTGTTAGTAGAGAAAAGTGGTCAGTTGGTTAGTGTTGGTTGTGTTAGCCTGTGTGGCGATTGGAAATTTGTGTTTCGAGATTTAGACTTGTAGTAGTCGGTGAAGTGACGTGATATCGTTGGTTCGTGATGTTAAGTTGATGTTTGAATTTAGTTGATTTTGTTGATTAAATAGGTTTTGAGCTTTAAACCTTTTGTTGAACTCTGATTACTAAGCGTACCGTAGTCCTTACGCTCGCAGCAATGTTATTCATAAGTCAAAATAAATAAAAAATCAAACAGTTTTGTTACAGGTACTTTATAAACATGTTAGTTTTGATTAGTGGTTAATGCTACTGAAAATTATTCAAATGCCAAAGAGAAAAAGTGACAGTGAAAAAAATATGTAAGCAAAGTTCGACAATATTTAACAGATTATTTAAAATTTGGTTTTACTGAGGAGCACAGAAATGAAAGCAAACCATTTTGTTTGTTTTGTAAGAACTCCCTATGCATTGATTCAATCAGACCAGGAAAATTGGCAAAGCACCTTAAAAATTTACATCCTGAACATGCAGACAAATCATTAGAATATTTTAAACGCCTAAGCGACGGTATGCACAAGACACAAAGATCTTTTATTAAAACGTTTAAGGGGCATGATGATAAAAAACAACAACTACTGAAGGCTAGTTACGAGTTAAACTTTCTTATTGTCAAAAAATCTCGACCACACACAGTTGGTGAGCAGTTACTGAAACCAGCCATTGAGACATATCTTAGAACAGTGCAAGGCAACAGCAGAGCTCATCAAGAATTTACATCTATGCAACAATACAGTTCGTCGTCGTTTAGATGCAATTGCAAATGATATCAAACTACAATTGGTGGGAATTCTCAAAAATACCAAGTTTTCTTTAGCACTTGATGAAACAACTGTTTGTAACAGTGAGGCTCTTCTTCTTGCATATGTACGATTTCAATATGACTCACAATTTATGAAAGAAATGCTGTTCTGTGAGTCATTACAGACTACTATTACTGCAAAAGATATTTATAACGTCGTGAAAAAATTTATGACTGATAATGACATTCCATTCAACAATCTTATTTCAGTTGCTGCAGATGGTGCTCCAAATATGATGGGTAGTTACAAGGGAGTGCTGAAACTGTTAAAAGACAATCAACCTGAAATGATGACTGTTCACTGCATTATTCACAGAGAAAACTTGGCTGCTACCACCCTTAGCCCTGAATTGGGTGAGTCATTGAAGAAAGTGATAAGTGATAAATTATATAAAATCCCATCCAAAAACTGAAAGACTTTCAAAAGGTTTTGTGAAGAAATGAATAAATAGTATGTCAGAGTACTTCTTCATACCCAAGTGCGATGGCTGTCAAAAGGAAAGTGCTTAAAAAGATTCGTTGCTTTGTATGATACGTTGCAGGAATTCGGTGAAAAAAAGAGGATTTTCAGTTTATGAAGTGCAAAGAAACGAAGGCTTTAATTTCTTATCTTGCGGATATATTTGCCAAATTAAATGTTTTAAATAAAGAACTTCAAGGCAAGCAGAAAACTTTAATAGACTGTAAGACTAACATTTTTGGTTTTATCAGCAAACTGCTTTTCTATAAATCCCAAATTTCGAGAAAAAACTTCACTCAATTTTACCATCTTAGGAAGTGTGATCCTTCAGATAATGTTTTGCAGATAATTTCGGGGCATCTCTCCAACCTACACGTTCATCTAAACTCCAGGTTCTTAGATCTGAAGGAACTAAAATTTCCTCTTTGGATTACTCAACCATTTTTGTTGGACATCAAAAACAATGATTATTTGGCTGGTATGGACTGCAGTGATGTGGATGAATTGATGGATCTTTAAAATGATGAGAGTGTTAAAGCAATATTTGCTTCCAAACAACAGTTAATGTGGTTGGATCAGCACATTGTGTCAAAATACAATAAAGTAGCAATAAAGGCACAACAATTTTTTTTGCCTTTTCCTTCAACCTGTATAGTTGAAAGTGCCTTCAGTCAAGGCCATCTAGATAACAAGGCCATTCAACTGATTTATGACGTCACAAGCGTAGTCCTGATATTTGCTTTGACTGAAATTGAAAAGCGTTTCAGTCATGCTGCTCGGGTTAAAGTTAAATCGTTAGAAAAGTGTTAGAGTCAATCTATGTATTAATAGTTTTTGAGAATTTATGATAGAACAAAAATTAAAATTTTTTTGGTAGATTTTGTTCTTTTGAAAGAAATAATTGCAATTGCTGTTGATGGAGATTATAGGTTAAACTTTTGCAAATCAGATAGTGTTGGAAATTTAAAAAGGCAAGGCCTTACAGTTTAAATTTAAACTAAACAAAATAAAATTTTTAGAGTTATAAACTATATGTCATGGCTTTTCTTAGTATTCTTTTATGTTATTTGAAGTAATAGAATAATATTATTCATAGCATAAAAATTGCAATCAGTTGAATTTTTTCACTTATTTTATCAATTTCTTGGTTAATAAGCTTATATATTTTAGGTCGTAAACTTGTTCTATTATTGTATAAATTTTGTTACCCAGAATTTATTATAGAAAATTGCAAAAAAAAATTTGAACCCCAAATGACTAAACTTTAAATTATTTTTCTTTACAGTGTAAAGAGAATAAAAACCAGAAAATATATAAGTAGCAATACTGTAGTTTTGAGCTTTATTGCTGCTTGATGATATTGCAATACTTAGCAATTTCATCAACTCTATATCTGTACTATTTCTCTAAAAAATTAATCAGTTATCAAAAGTTATTGTAATTAATATCTACAGTATGTCTTAAACTGGTTTAAGAAATATTTTTAATAGAATTTGTTAATAAGTTAAAAGTGGAAAAATTAAAAGTGATTATTGTAAATTAAAAATCATGCCATATTGTTGCTGTGTTCCTAAATGTAATGGGAATTATGACAAAGGCACCAAGGTGTCAGTGTTTTCCTTTCCAAAAAATGAGAAATTAAAGCAAAAATGGGTGCATGCCATTAAAAGAGTGAATTTTAACCCATCAGCAACTTCCAAGGTGAATTTGTTTGGTGTTGATATTTATTACTACCATACTCTTGTTATGTTCTCAAAATCTAAAGCAAAAAATGAAGTTATTTATTGCATAGTGTTTCATAAATGTTTTAATTATTTTTTGTACTTTTTTATTTAATTGTCAAAAATTGTACTTGTACTTTTAACAAGCTTGATTGAATTTTAAAATCCTTATTTAATATTGATTTTCTTGCACAGCTGCAATTTTTTAAAAATTGTACTGTTGCTTACACAGTAGTACAACATTAGTTTTTCTGGATGTAATGTGATGATAAAAGCCAAACAAATGTAAAAATTTTTTTTAGGTTTGTTAGCTATGTTTGTTATTTAGCTTAGTAGTTGTCTGTTATTTAGTTATGGAGCATGTAATGCATCAAATTTAAAGTATTTAATCTCCATACTATGTTATATAGTGCAACTATTATGTGCCATAGCAAAGTTTCTGTCCTAAGTAGTTTTGTATTTATTGCATAAAAGAGAAACTATGGTATTTTTTTTATATAGCTGTGCTGAATGTGTGAATATTGAAAAATTTAAAAATAGTAAATTGTTCATAATGCAGAAATTTTCAACGTCAATTGCCAAATAATGATGTTTTAAATATTTTACAGCCTTTCAGCTGCAGAAGATTATCTCTTGGCATATTAAATAATGAATGAATTTTTTTGCAGGTTTGTGAACTACACTTCTCACCATCTGAAATTATTCGAACTACTTCAGCTTTTGCTGATAAATGTGGCAAAACAATTACATGTAATTTAAAAATCCCCAAGTTGTCATTTGGTGCAGTTCCTTCAATATTTCCAAACTGCCCAGCTTATTTGTCTCAATCAAGTTCCACCAAACGGAACAGCCGTAAAATTTACTTATGATAAAAAAATGTCAAAACATCAAAAGAGCTATTGAGAAAAGTGCGATAGAGTTTGAAGAACAGATGGCAAAAGATCGTTGTAGTTCGTTGATTGAGTTAACTGAAAAGTTAAAAATTGAACCACAGTGGAAAGTAGTAGAACTATCAAACAAATTGAATATTTGCTACATTGAAGATTCAGCAAGTACTGGTCCACACATTAAAACTGCATTGTGTATACGAGAAGACATGTTGTTGGACGTATTTATACAATCCGTGAAATTACCTCGACTTGAAAAATTACAATTACCTGTAAAAATTAATACGTTAAGCCAAATTTACGAAATTTGTAAAACCATCTGCTCCTTAAAATTATTTGCTTCAACCAAAGTTAAAATACCTTCTGATCTAACTTTGCAACTTGTACTTACCTTGCTGACAAACTTAATAAACAATTCTGAAAAAAACACTGCTCTTTTAGTTTTCATCACTGAACAACTGCAACTCATGAATAAACCGTGTTCCGCATACTCATCCGAGTTTTCAGTTTTTTCATCCATTTTCCACAATATATCTCCTTCTGCATATCGTTTTTTACGGACTACTGGGAACATCATTCTTCCATGCTTATCTACTATTCGAAAAATAACTTTGCAGTCAACATTGCGTCCCAAAAATTAACAAAGCGACGAAACATCTTTGTTCTATATCAATCAAAAATTTAAACTACTAAACTCTAATGATAAAACGGTCAGTTTGTTAATTGATAAAATTCATCTTTCATCATATTTTGACTATAAAGGAGGAGGAATTGTCGGAGCTGCCTATAATACCATTAACGCTACTACATCAGCTTTTGCTTTCATGATATCTAGCATATTTTCCAGTTATAAAGATGTCGTTTACGTGTTGCCTGCCTGTAAAATCGACGCTCAAGCCTTCTTCAAAATTATCAAAAAAACTGTAAAAAGCTTGGAAAAAGTTGGCTTTTAAGTTATTTCTGTAATAACCGATAACAATGCTATCAATAGAAAAGCAATGGCCTTATTTGCATCACCACCTAAGCTACTTGTTGCTTATCCACATCCATGCAACCACACTCGACCTCTCTTCTTCATTCTCGACTCAGTACATATTTTAAAGTGTATACGCAATAACTGGTTGAATCAAAAATTAGATGGAAAAAGTCTAACGTTTCCACATCTTCAGTTCGGCAATATATGCACGTCAAATAATGGAGAAAATGCTTTGCAAGTTTTTTATCAATCAAAGAGCTTCATCGTATAGAGTCGGAATCACTGGTTACATATGCCTACAGACTGTCAGCAAAAGCTCTGCAACCATCCAATCTCGAACGGCAAATGTTAAACTTGTTCTTCAAATTTTTAATAACTATCTATTTCATGCTTTGCCCGAGTTGGGTGAAAAATATGAAATTCCTCACTACCTTGATACTGCGGCATTTATTAAAATAGTTACAACTTGGTGGAACATCGTTAATGCTAAAAACCCCCATAAAACCATTCGATTAAACGACGACTTTTAACAACCAATAACATCGGCAGAAACAAGACCAACATTATTTTTGAAAGAATTTTTGAATTGGCTCTTACAGTGGGATCAAACGAAACAATGTAGTGGAAAATTTATTAAAGAGACATACACAGCTATTGTCCATACTTCTAATGCATTGCTTAAAATTAGTGAATACTGCTTGCATGATCTTGGTGCAAAATATGTGCTGTTGGGAAAGTTTCAAACTGATTGTCTAGAGGCCCGATTTGGACAATATAGACAGTTAGCCGGAGGTAAATACCACGTTTCGTTGAGACAAGTTTTCGAATGCGAAAAAAAATTCGTCTGCTTTCAGTTTTAAAATTATTCATCTATGGTCAAGAAGTTACTCTGAACGACTTTTCCTTGAATTGGAATGCATATGAAACTGCTTCAAACATTTATCAGAATTATTCTATCCAAATAACGGTGGAAGAAATGAATAAAAGTAAAGAAAAAGTTGCCCGTATTGACCTATATTGCAGGCTACTGTTTTATTCAATTAATAAAAAGTTTAAGTGCATAGGCTGCAAAGAATACATTGAAAATAGCTATGAAAGCAGCACTAATTTCCAAACCAGTTTAATTCGAGGTCTATCAAGAGGAGACCTTTTGTATCCATCTCAAGAATTTGTTGATACTGCATTAATTTGTTACATACTATAACAAAACTCATTAAAATCGATACATTTTACAGAGCTTCAGCGCAACGCAAAGTTGCTGTAAATAGTTGCTTAGCTGTTCTTGAAGAAGAATGCATGCTCCACAACAATAAAGTTCATTTTTGCACTGCACACAATTATACCGCTTTTGTTAAAATGACTGTTTGGGTGTGTACAACGTATTATTAAATAATCTTTGTTTTAAAAAAAATGATCATTTATGCACCAAACGCTTATCAAAAAAAATGTAAACTTGGTACACTAAAATAAACGAAATATATTGTATTGATTTGAATTGCATTTTGATTATTTTGAAAGTTAGAAGTTTTTGTAGTTTTACTTATGTAATAAACTCCGTTCATCACATTGCTTTAATTGAGAATCGAACTCTTGTTTCATGGCTTGCATGAAAGTACAATATAAAAAGATTAAAAATAAACTTTTATAGTTTTAAAACTACTTATTAGTTGCAAATGTCAATTCAACTCGAATGTCTGCTCAAGGCTCGACTCGCCGCGACTGCCTAAGTTTAATGACGTCATCAAGAAATAACAATTTGACTGAACAGCCTTCTCTCTAGGTGGCCTTGCTTCAGTGCAGTTACAGACATTTTAAGTGAAAAAAGAGGTCGTCTTAATATTTGTGACCGAGGTGATCTTAGAACAAACCTAACTTCCTTTGTTCCTCGGTATCTGGACATTGTTTCAGCAGTTTCAAGTGAATAAATGAACATTTGTGTTTATTGTAAGCGCGCTCCCTTGTAAACAATTAATTTAAATTACTCCAATCATTGTGAACTTTTCGCGCTTGGTAAAGAACAAAGAGATCGAAAATATAGAAAGAAAAAGAATAACGTTTAATTAATAAAACAATATTAATGTAAATTTCAACCTGGTCTTCTACTTGGAGGTCTCACAAAATCGTAAGTATATTCTTTAATGAAAATTTTGTATTGTTTTAATTTTTGTTTTTTGTTTAGTAAACTGAATCATATTGGAACCCTGGTTTCAATCTGTAGTCTGGATTAATTACAACCCCCAGGTAGAGGAGAGGATTAAACGGTGTGTTCTAAAATACACACCGCTAAGTAAGAGCCCGAAGTGCTCCTACACTTATATAATTTGTGTTTTTTTAATCAAAGAGTGTTTTTTACTTCAACAATTGTTTTTTTCATTATTCTTTTTTGTGATTTACTGTGGGGTGGAAATAACAGTATCTGAGATTTGCAAGCGAGGAATACAGCGAAAACGTTGAGAACCAGTGTTTTAAACAATAAACAACGTATCACATTACCATCACGCTTTTCTGTGCAATAACTTGGAAAGTGCGTTGCCTTGCTTGTTATAACTTTAATACCACATTCACACCATTTGTGTTTAAAAATTTTATTTTAATTTTTTTTTAATTTTTTTCTTAAAAATTTAATAATGACGACTTAACATCATCTTTTATCTTTAAACAGAATTTAATTCATCTTTAAACAGAATTAATCTTTTAAAACTAAATAAATAAATTTTTTCTAATTTCCACGAGTAATTTTTTTATTTCTGAAACTTAATACTAAAAATTAGAAAACAATGTAAATTTTTTAACATCTTTAGAAAACTGATCTTCCACTTGGGAATTACACTTAGGGTTTGTTTGAAGAGTGTTTACACTCCTCAAATGCTTCTCAGGGTTTCTCAATAGATCCTCATGGTCTTCAATGGCTCTAGAGTTCTTCAAGGCAGAATTCTAATGACTCTGTCACAGACTTTGTTTGGGGATTCTGAAGGACCAGTTGAACTAGGTAACCCGAATACCTGCGCTGAAACAAAGCTGTATCTAAATTTTATTTTATTCCGGCTCAAGAAGTAGTTCGCTATAAGCCTAAAGCTTTAATACAGTTGGCTTGACCCAAGCTCGGATTAATTTGTTGAAGATTCTTCTCCACAAACAAACAGAGGCCACTATCTCTAACAAGAACGAATGTATTGGGTTGGGAAATAAATTGTTGCGGTTTTATATTTATAAATAAATTTAATTAATCAAAGACATAGGAATTCAACCAAGCTTAATCAAATCAAATATAAATACATTAAATCAAAGATGCATTCAGTAATATTTATATCAATTAGAAATATTGAATCTAAAAGAAACATTGAACAAAACAAATTTACAAACTGCAACAATTTATTCCCCAACCCAATATTACAAAATTCACGGCCGACAAAAATTCTCTTCCACGCTTTGCCAGATTGCAAAGTGAAATCAACGCTACAACTTAATTCGATCAACACAAATGATTCTACCTACAAAGAACGCAACTCTAAAACACTAGCGCAAAATAAATTCAACACTCGTCAACCGATACAAAATCTAACGGGCTCTCTGCCCCCAAATTCTATTTTCTTTCCAAGCGATTTTGCTTTGACCGACACTTTTCGCTCTATTCGTCTCTTTCTTTTCGTCTCTCTCGTCGTCTCCTTTCAATCGAGCGAGCGCACATATATATAGACAAAAGGTCACATGACGATAAGTTACTCGTATAAGCTAGATCATTCTCCAACTTTCCAGGGAGAACGCTTTTGCTCGAACCAAATGGTATATGCCAGAGGTGATCGGATCCACATAAAGTAGGATCCGGATCCGGTCTGGGTCTGCAAGAAAAAGGACCGGATCCGCCCTGCTTCAATATTATGAGATCCGGATTCTCTCCGGGACCGAAAAAAAATCAAACCAAATACTGCAATAACATGTGTTTTCGATCGATTAAATCGATTTATGGTAAGCAGCTGTTTCTTGCATGGCTCAATAAAAATGCAAGACTAGTAGATTACCAGAAGTCAATTGCCGTCTTATAAAACAAGAAATCAATGGAAAAACATGACCAAGTACACATAAATAAAATCACCAATATTTTTTAAAAGATTATATAATAATAAAAATTTTACACATGTTAATTGACAAAAAAAGAAATTTTGATTGTCACATCAAAACCATCAACTACCTTTTATAATTGCTAATCAGGCATATCTAAAGCCTGTAGCCTATATATAGAAATACAAATTTTACTATGAAATAAACTGCATTAAAAGAAATAACAAAGGAGATAAAGTAATAAAATATAAATATTACTAAATGAAAATTCATGCAAAAAAATTTTTTGCGATATAAACTTAATTTGCTTAGTTTTATTTCCTACAAGCTGGCAGTACATTTAACAATTACATGAGCTATTTTTATGGCATTTATTTTATAAAATCCTAGTTTAACTCACATTTCAAGCTGCATTATTTGACTGCTTTATAAAAACTAATAAGTCATAAATTTAATTAGAAAATCAGATTCTCTAACAATATCAGAAACTACAAAAAAATTATGAGCCAAATCTGTCCTTTGTACAGCAATAATGTTACTTGTGTAGATAGTTATTCCACAAATAATTGAACACTTTCTTTGATTTGTTTATTCTTATTTAACAGAAATTGAAAGAACATATATTTACAATCAAAATAACACACTTCATTACAGTTATATTTTTATTATTGTTTTTTATATCCACAACTTATTATTTCCTCGTTTTCAGTGTTGCCCTTCCATTTATCATTATTCTATAGGAACTTGTAGTGATCTATATAGGATCACTACAGACTTCCCCTCCTGACAAAATTTTGCAATTTTAAAAAATAGACGTGTAACATGGGATGTGTTATAACAATATTTACAAAATATCATACAGCAATTAGCATTGATGCAATATAATGAACTTATTCTATGTTAACAACACAGTCCCGCAGCCTTTGGGGAAAAACAGTTTTTCTGCGAGGACGTGGCTGTGGTGGCGACAAGATGGAGCTTTGAGTAGTGTCTGGAATAGGTTCAGTTTCAGGTGTTAAGTTAGAAATATTATGAATAAAGCCGGGTTTTACATTGTTAATGCCAACTGAGATTAATTTGCCACGCTTAATAACTTTGAAAACGTCATTATTGCGGTCTATAACCAGGTATGGGCCGGAGTAGGCGGGGCATAAATTTGGGTGAATTGGATCGTCTTTAATGAATATGTGGGTACAATCGTTTAACGTTTTTGGAAGAAAAATTGATTTTTTCTGTTCCACTCTCGTTGAGGTGGGATATAATGATTCTGTGAAAGCGCGCATGCTGTTGATTATATCTGAAGAGGAAACATTCTGGTTCTCATGTGTTGGAGAAATAAGATCACCGGGGAGTCGTAAACATTGTCCGAATAATAATTCTGCAGAACTGCCTTGTAAATCTTCTTTAAACATGGTATTAAGTGAAAGAATGATGGAAGATAATTGAAAAGCCCAATTAGCTGAATCTAGTTTTGCAGTTAGTGCCGTTTTAATAGTTCTGATAGCTCTTTCAACAAGTCCATTTGATTCTGGATAACGTACACTGCTGATTCTGTGAGTTGCTCCAAGAAATTTACAATAATCTTTAAAGGTATGTGATGTAAATTGGCTTCCTGCATCAGAGTGAATTTCTACAGGTGCACCAAATGTTTGAACATGAAGATTTAAATTTTGAATGACTGAGGCAGTAGACATGTCTGGCATTGGAAAAGCTTCAGTCCATCTTGTAAATGGATCAATACAAACCAAAACATGTGTATAGCCATTTGAGCTGGGAAAAGGTCCAGCTATGTCAATGTTAATGCGTTCAAAACGAGCATTAGGCATAGGTATTGATGTGATTTGTTTAACAATGTGTCGGTTTGTTTTCGTTCGTTGACAATTGATACAAGCATGAACAAAATCACGAATTTTCGATTTCATATTCTTAAAAAGAAATCTGGCACATATAAAACGTTGAGTGGCCTTTATGCCTAAATGATTCATATTATGGTAATAAGATATTATCGTCTGTTCCAAACTAGGGGGAATTAGTATGCGGTCATGTGGTAAACTGGTATCAATTAAAATGCAGAAATTAGTTTTAGGTACTGGCACAGATTTGATATTGATGGATGAGTCAGTAGGAAATGAAAAGGCATCTGATTGAGACTCATGTTGCTGTGCGTCAGCAATTGATTCCAGAGAAATAGGCATAGGTTCTTCAAGAATATTGGCTACAATAACTCGGGATAGGCAATCAGCCACAATATTGTTTCTGCCTGGCAAATGTTGAATATTACAATCAAATTGACTGAGATAAGACAATTTACGCACTTGTCTAGGAGAGTGATTTTCAGAAGGTTTTGCAAAACTGTTAACTAAAGGTTTATTATCTGTGAAGATTACAAAGGGTTTATCAAGCAGCATATATTCAAAATATTTAACGTTTGAATAAACACTAAGAAGTTCGAGGTCATAGGTTGAGTAATGTTTTTGAGCATTTGTTAGTGATTTGGAATAGTAACCTAAAACTTCGATTTTGTCGTCATAAATTTGTTCAAGTACACCACCAAGAGAGGTAGCAGATGCATCTGTTTTTAATTGCAATTTAGCATAAGCTTTAGGATGAGCCAAATAAGCAAGATTGGCAATAATTTCTTTTACTTTCTTAAAGGCCTGCAGTGCATTGCAATTCAATGATATTTTTGTTTCATTTTTTACTTTACCTTTGAGATAATCTTGTAATGGAGAAAGTAATTCAGCTGCATTTTCAATGAAACGACGTTGATAATTAACTAGACCAAGAAATTGACGTAATTCTTTGATGCTTACCGGTGCAGGAAAGTTTTTTACAGCTGCAATTTTTTCATCAGATGCAGTTATGCCACTGGCATTTAATTTGTATCCAAGTACATTAAGTTGAGAAGCACCAAGTACACATTTGTTCATGTTTAATGTTAATCCATAAGAATTGAGTCTATTAGCAATTTCTAAAAGATGTTTTTTGTGTTCAAGCTCATTTTTGGAAAATATAATAATGTCATCAATGTAAGCAAAACAAAAAGTATCAGTATTTTGTAGCACATGATTGATAAAACGTTGGAAGCTGCTGCTCGCATAAGTTAAACCTTGTGGAAGTTTATTGTACATGAAGTTACCACGATGAGTGCAAAAAGCCGTAAATTGTCTATCAGTGGGGCGGACATCCAGTTGCCAAAAAGCACTTTTTAAATCTAAAGAAGAAAAAATGGTTGCGCCATGAATGTGTTGAGTAAAATCTGTTAATCTTGGTAATGGATAATTTTGTTTTTTGCAACGTTTATTGATAAGTCTGTAATCATGTACCAACCTAAAGGAACCATTCTTCTTTTTAACTAAATGTACTGGTGAGGCCCAAGGGCTGGTAGTTGAACTAATAATGTTTTTTTTCGAGCATGTCATCTAATATTTTATTGAGAGCATTTGTTTTTTCTAAATTGAGTCTTCTCGGTCGAAAGGCTACTGGGGGTCCATCAACTTCTAATACATGTTCAAAAGGATGTTTCTTTTTTCCCACTTTAATTTGTCCAGATACAAGATGAGGAAACATGTTTAAAATATTCTCATATGAATGTATATTGTAGTCAATGCTGGGCAATGGAGTTAAAATATTTTCCTTTGTAGAATTTGAAATGTCAACTGTGCTTGCAGCTGTGTCAATTACAAATTTGTGCAATTTCAAAAAATCCAAACCAAGAATAGCATGTTTAATGTTTGCAACAATAAAAGAATGAGTAAACTGTTTATTAGGAAATTCCTGAAAATGTAGTGTTAGTTCAATGACACCTGATTGTTGTATAGGATGACCATCAGCAGCAAATAATCTACAGGGATCTGGATTTGTCACACAAGTATATCTGTTAGAGGGAATCAGTGACTTAGGGCTAGCTGTATCAATAATAAATACAATGTTATTGTGTGTATCAGTTAAGTGAATATATTTGTCAGCAGATTCAGGCAATGCATTGCTGACATTGATAGTATTTATTTGCAAGTCATGATTTATTGAGGAGCATTGCCTTGTGAGTTTAAATGTTTAGTCTTCATATAGCTATCAAAATGAGTGCAGCCTTGGACACAGTATCTGGCAGTAGTTCCATATTTTTGGTGGTAAAAACACAGACCATTAAAAATCTTATCTCTACCTGGAATAGTGAGATTCGGACCTGGTGGTGGTTGCAAAGTAGAAGAAAATGGTAATTGTTGGGATGAAGTTGGGAAATGATTTTGAGGGTTTTGATTAAAAGACTTGGAGTGAGATCTATTGTGTGATGGGTAAGTGAAATGAGGTGTGGTAGTTTGGTGAGAAAGAATTTTGTGCAGAGCCAAAACTTCAGCTTTAAGAGAGGAAAATTCTTTTAACATAGCAGAAAAAATATCATCAGTGGAATTAACTTCAGATGAGTTTAATGATTTATCATTTTGTATTAGAGAATCAGCAATGGGAGCTAGTTCTTCAACAGATTTAAAAGGGAATGCAGCTAAAATGAATTGTATATTGTTAGGAAGCCTATTTATAAATTCAGTTTGTAAAAACCAATTTAATGTTTCATCTTGAGGGTCAATTGTTCCTAAAATGTTTTTTAAATCATATAATAATTGTGTGGGAGAACGGTCTCCCAAAGGAGGAGCAGTGTGAAGCTGGGTTAATCTTTTGTGTAAAGGAAGACTGTATGCTTTTATTAAGGCAGCCTTGAGTGTAGTATAGCTGTTGACACTATCTCTTGACATGCAAAGTGATGCTTTGTGAAAATGTTCAGAAGATAAACATTTAATCAATTCAAAATACAATTGTTCTTCAGTTAGATGCTTTCCAAAATAATGTGCATCAAATGTGTGAAAAAACATGTCAATATGAGAAGGATCAAATTGGAGTTGTGGAGAATTTTGAATTATTATAGTAGGTGGTTGAGTATTTTGCAATAAAGATTGATGTACAGAAGTAGATGATGATAAAGGTGTAGAAAAGACTTGAGAAGTAGTAGTAGGTAGAATTGAAGCTGAACTAACTGGAATTTCATCAGCACTTTGTGCTTGCAAATGGGTTTGTGTTGAAGAATTATTTTCAGCCAAGGCTATAAGATTATCATTCATATTAGATTTAACACTTCGTAAAAAATATTGATTTGAATGCATAAATAATAATAATAACAAATAATTTTATAGACAACAATAATAATTTTAAGCAATAAGGTAATAATTATAATGTTCATACAAGTAATTAGTAAAATTGTTTAAAAATTTGTAAATAATGTTCTTTATAGATTGAATACAATGCTTGAGATAAGATAGTCTTTTAAAATAATTGGTATAGATTAATATGATCCAAGTCACTTTGTTAGTTGTTAGTTGTCAGTTGTCATCAATTGTAGATGTCTTGTTAGTTGTCGGGGTCACCAATTGTAGATAGTTATTCCACAAATAATTGAACACTTTCTTTGATTTGTTTATTCTTATTTAACAGAAATTGAAAGAACATATATTTACAATCAAAATAACACACTTCATTACAGTTATATTTTTATTATTGTTTTTTATATCCACAACTTATTATTTCCTCGTTTTCAGTGTTGCCCTTCCATTTATCATTATTCTATAGGAACTTGTAGTGATCTATATAGGATCACTACACTTGCTAAAAAGCTAATCAAATTAATCAAAATACAAATGCACACGAGCTAGCTTCAAGCATTTGTATTAATTGATAAATATTGAGATAATCAAACATACTCAAAAAATGCTCGTATCTTATCTTGATTAATCATAGTCTTTCATAATGGGATATCTCCATTTTATCTTAATTTAAGTTTGTTTTTTTATACCAATACCTAAAATAGAAAACTTTGCAAATTGTGTTTTCCAAGAAATGATAAACGTAGGTTTTGAACAGAGATTATGTTGAGTACATTTGCCATTAATAGAATGCTGACCAACTTTTGGTTTGTAGGAACTATACTGGCACAGAAAAGCACAAAATAACTGAATTTTAATTTGAAAAAATAATTTTAATATTGGCACTCCAGTACATACTAGTACAAATAGCAATATTTATTCAAAACTACATCAACAAGAGTTTGGTTTTTCTTGTATTACCAATAACTTTTTCATCAATTGATCATATTAATTAATTTTATATAATAAAAAACTTATTTATCAATTAACATTAAGCATATAGTAATGCATTTCATTTAGTTCCTGCCTCCTTATTCACAGTCTTTATTTCTATTTGCACTATGAGTAATTTTGAGTTGATTATGAGTAGAACTAGAAATAAATCAATTAAAGTCAAGTATTTTTTATGAATTTTTAGAATAAGTAACAAAAACAAAAATAAAAAGTTGTAAAAATATCTAATGGAAACGACAAATTTTACAAGATATATTGGTATCAAGCAAAATGAGGTTGCAAGCAAACACTTCAAAAATTTCTCAAGTTTACTTCGGTTTATCAGACCCTAAACTTCTAAAATTTTATTAAATAACAGTTGCAAAGTTACTAAACCACAAAAAATAAAACTACATATTTAATTAAAAAGAACAATTGGTCTATTCGAAAAAATGCATTTGTAACTTTCATTGATCAACAAATATAGAAGATCCTAAATTGAAATGAGAAAACTACCATATTTTGCCAAGTGAAAAACAAAACTAAAGACTAATCGCTGAATCATAAGACCCCTTTCCATTCCACTACCAGCGTTAACTAGAGTATTCTTTCTTTGTTCATTGATTTTTTTTTACTTCTCTTAGTGCTTAATTCTAAAACTTACACATTCCATTTATGTGATCTACAAATCAGGTTGCTATATCATTTTATTTTGGAAATCAAAGTGTGGTACTGTGGTGTTCATATTTTTTATGACTTGACAAACAAAAATTCGGATCCGGATTTGCTCCGTGATCACCTCTGGTATATACGCGAACATTCCACTATTAGCGAGCTATAGTGGCGCTTGGACAAAAACATATTACGCCATTACTGTCGGACGAAAAAAGAGAAAGGACAAGAAAATTCATCAAGCGAGTCGTAGGCATTACATCGCACAATACCAGAGGAGGGCGATCATTATTTCATAATAAAACTTTGAATTACTATTAACGGGAACAAACTACATCGTCATAATTAAAATTATTATGAATGAAGTGTGACAGACTCCAACATTTAAAGGACTCAAGTCAATCCGAATCCTTGGAAGCCGTGACTCGAATCATGTCGGAGTCCTTCAAAGATTTTTTAAAATGGGCTAGAGTACAATTAGAGTCTTTTAAAAACTAAATTCAAGTCGGGCTCGATTCCGATTCCAGTCCAAGTCCGGACTCGAAAGTCATTAAAATAATCTACCCTACAATGTTTAACAATATAGAGCTTTAAAATAGCTTTTAACAACAAATGCTTCATCTAAAGCTCTTTTGTTAAATAAGTAGCTTTAAAAAAGGCTATTTTGAAAACTCGAACGTTTTCGTCTAGCTCTCTTCAGGAGGTTTCGCTAGAATGAATTGCAGAACTGAACGTAGTATTTCAAAAGTTTTAAAACTGATTCTGATTGGCTAAAAATTAAGGTTAGTAGCAGTTATCATAATAATTAAAAGTATTTAATAAATAAAACCACGTTTCGTCAGCGTAAGAAAGTTTTGGCAAAAAAAAGGAACAAAATTATGCAAGTTTTGTGCTAAAATTTGGAACTAAAAAGACAATTTTTTACAATTATACTAACAATTTGTGTTTGTAAACAAATTCTTTCTGTCTACACAAATTAGGTTTTCGAAGAGTGATGAAAATTGATACCAAGACTGATAAATGGAAATCGGATCGTGCTTTAGAGAGAATAAAAAATTGATTGTCCTTATAGTGAAATGCAAATTTTTGGTTATGTAACAGATGGTTTCCAACTGCTGAATCACAGTGCGGTATTGAGTTCGTTAGTTTTCCTGGGCGTTCTGGTTGTTTACGTTCTTGACTGGTTCTGTTCCGAATAGACTTCGGCACATGCTGGCGGATTCTGTCCTGCAAACGTTGAGACGTTCGACCCACGTACCGACTATCGCAGGGGCACACGTATTCATATACGACGTTACTTTGTTGAAAAGTGGGAAGAACGTCTTTATGTATAGCAGGTAAAATTCGTCTGCTGGAAAAGATCACTCGTGGTTGAACCGCTCCAAAACAATTATTAATAGATAATTTTATTTTTCTTTCATATTTCAGGGAATTTTCGCCAATCCAAGGCAATTTTAAATAGACAGGGCATTTTTTTGGGCCTTCTTTAGTGCTTTGTTGGAAACGTAAAAGTTTTTTAGAAATTCTCGATTCAATAAGGAATTCTGGATAACCATTTTTTACAAGAATAGAGCGAATATTTTCTAGTTCATGTTTTAAAACATATTTTCTAGTTCAATATTTTCTAGTTCATGTTTTAAAACATGAACTAGAAAATATTCGCTCTATTCTTGTAAAAAATGGTTATCCAGAATTCCTTATTGAATCGAGAATTTCTAAAAAACTTTTACGTTTCCAACAAAGCACTAAAGAAGGCCCAAAAAAATGCCCTGTCTATTTAAACTTGCCTTGGATTGGCGAAAATTCCCTGAAATATGAAAGAAAAATAAAATTATCTATTAATAATTGTTTTGGAGCGGTTCAACCACGAGTGATCTTTTCCACCAGACGAATTTTACCTGCTATACATAAAGACGTTCTTCCCACTTTTCAACAAAGTAACGTCGTATATGAATACGTGTGCCCCTGCGATAGTCGGTACGTGGGTCGAACGTCTCAACGTTTGCAGGACAGAATCCGCCAGCATGTGCCGAAGTCTATTCGGAACAGAACCAGTCAAGAACGTAAACAACCAGAACGCCCAGGAAAATGGCCCAGATGGTAGGTGCTTTCACGCAGCCTGGGCCGTGAGTAAGTCTGTTCATTGATTTTAAAATGACAGACCGAAACCGAACCTACCAAAACGGAAAGGTATCCACCCATTCCGATGTTCAGTGTGGGTCTGCTAATCGGCAAACGTCCTTTTCAGGACGGGGCAATGCTAGGATAAAACTGCCCTTTTCAGGGCACATTGCCAACAAGTTCCGAAGACCCACTATTCTTCAGCTGAACATCGAAGGCCTCACTGCAAGCAAGATGAACGTTCTTCATCATCTCGCTATGCAGTATGAGGCACTCGTCATCCTATTGCAGGATACCCACTGCACTGATGCAGAGAAGTTGGTACTACCAAACTACCAACTAGCTGGGTCTTCTTTAAGCAGGAAGCATGACCTTGCCACGTTTGTCCACGAGCGACTGAGATACACGCTTTTGGACCAATCTCCACCGACATCGGAGATCGAGTGGTTGTGTGTGGACGTTGATGGTTATAAAATAGTCAACGTCTACAAGCCACCGCCAACGCGATTGCGAACCCTGGATCTTCCAGTGTTTCCTCACCCCTGTCTGTACGCTGGCGATTTTAACAGTCGTCATGCTGACTGGGGTTACGACGATAACAGTCCGGACGGTGAGTGCTTGGCTGGATGGGAAAGTGTTAATTGTCTTGCCCTCCTATATAATGCCAAGGACGCTGCCAGTTTTTACTCCGGCCTCTGGAACACTGGCACCAATCCGGATCTAGCTTTCGCCAGCGTAGGTCCAAACAGTCGCTTACCGGATAGACGTGTCCTTGAAAAGTTCCCCAGGTCACAACATCGACCCTCGCTTATTACACCACCAAGGTTTGCTATGGCAGTGCCAAGCATGCCTGTTAAGCGATGGAACTTCCGCAAGGCCAAATGGAGTCACTACATTGCTTTGACGAATAAATTCGCAAAGATTTGTTGCCGCCTGATACACTTGATGTGGATGCGGCTTACCAGGACTTCTGTAACACCATTAAGAAAGCAGCCAAAAAGACTATCCCACGCGGGTATCGAAATATCTACATTCCGTGTTGGGATGCAGAGTGTGAATCCCTCTATAAAACCTTTTTGCAGTCTCCTCAGGGAGACGACTCAAGCTTGGCTGCTACAGCTCTGCTTGCCAAGCTTGACAGAAAGCGGAGGGATCGATGGTCCGAAGCAGTTCGGAGCATTGACTTCTCACACTCTAGTCGAAAAGCGTGGAGTATTTTGAACAACCTTACTGGTAGGTCACGACACTCTCCTCGTCACTGTCCCGTTCCAGCCGATGCTATTGCATCTCAGTTGGTTAGAAATGGGAAATACGAGGCTGTTGATCGCAAGTCATCTCGACTTGTCTTTCAAAAAGTGTCTGACCTTTGGAGGGCCACAACACCAGACGCAGTAAATATCTCTGACAATTTCTGACAGAGAGAATTTGCTGCCGCCCTTCAACATTTAAAACCAGGTAAAGCTCCGGGACCTGACTCCACCTGCTTCGAGCTTATACTCCATGCCGGAGCTGCTTTGAAGTCCTGGTTATGTGACTTTCTTTCTTCCTGTTTGCGCCGACTCAAAATTTCCAAGATCTGGAGAAAAGCGCTTGTGGTCGCGATCCCAAAACCAGGAAAGCCCGTGGGGGACCCAAAGAGTTATCGACCGATATCTCTGCTCTGTGTCCCCTACAAGATCCTCGAGAGGCTTATCTACGCCCGTGTTGAACCATTAATCGATCCGCTGCTCCCTAAAGAGCAGGCTGGGTTTCGACGCGGGAAGTCAACCGTAGATCAAGTTGTTCTGCTAACCCAGAACATCGAGGATTCTTTTGAGGCTAAAAAGAAAGCCGGTGCCGTATTTATCGATCTGACAGCTGCTTATGACACTGTCTGGCAGCGTGGCCTTACCTGCAAGCTGCTGAGACTTCTTCCGAATAAGCACATGGTCAAAATGATCATGGAGCTTGTCCGAAATCGAAGTTTCACTCTTACCACCGGTGACAGCAAGCAAAGCAGGCTACGCCGTCTTAAAAACGGCGTTCCTCAGGGATCGGTCTTGGCTCCCCTCCTATTTAACATCTATACGTACGATCTTCCTTCCATAATTTCCAGAAAGTTTGCTTATGCTGATGATCTAGCATTGTTGCACTCTTCTGGAAACTGGAAGGACTTGGAGGGGACCTTAAGCCAAGACATGTCCACACTGTCAGCGTATCTCCAGACTTGGAGGTTGAAGTCACACTAAGACGGTGACGACAGCCTTTCATTTAAACAACCGAGAAGCCAAACGTGAGCTAAAGGTCTACAACAACGGTGGACTTTTACCGTTCTGTCCAACTCCTACTTACCTTGGGGTAAAACTGGACAGATCGCTCACGTTTCGTCACCATTTAGTGGCATTGCGCAAAAAACTATCCTCGCGCATCACACTGCTGAGGCGACTCGTGGGCTCGGGATGGGGTGCTGATGCTAAAACACTACGCATAGCCACCTTATCTCTAGTCTACTCAACAGCTGAGTACTGTGCGCCAGCCTGGTGTGGCAGTGCTCACACTCGCCTCATTGACAGTGCCTTGAATGACGCCTTGCGCATAGTTACTGGATGCCTGCGTCCCACTCCAACGGACCACCTACCTATACTCTCAGGCATCCAGCCAGCTGAGCTTCGCCGAATGGGAGCGACACTCTCCTTGGCTTACCGTGGATCTCTGGACCCCAATCATATTTTTTATAATCTTTTAAGTGGGTCCTCAGATACTCACCAAGTGAGACTAAGATCCAGACGCCTGTTTGTGCCAGGTGCGCGGAATCTTTTGGACAACCTTGCCAGACTTGGCATCCGCTCCTCTGAATGGACAAACCTTAAATGGAACGCGGAGTACTGTGTAAATGCTTCCAGGCTCCGTGCTTTTGTGCCCCAGACCGGTGCCAGGCCTGTTGGGATGGGCTTACCCCGAGCAGCTTGGGTTAAGCTCAACCCCCTGCGGACTGGTGTTGGGCGATTCCATTCGTCCATGCACAAATGGGGTCTCGCTCCTTCACCGAATTGCGAGTGTGGCGCCTCTGAGCAAACCGCAGACCATGTACTAACAGCGTGCCCTATACATCGGGCACCACATGGAGTACGAGGTCTGACGGTTTTGGATGACGAAACTCGATGCTGGCTTAATGACATCACTGCCAGCGTCTGATCCAGGCAGTGCAGCAGTCTGGGGTAGTAAAAGGATAAACCCTCGGCCCCAGTCCTGTTTGTGTCTGACCTGGAGTGGATACCTCTTCAAACGATGACGACGCCCAGGAAAACTAACGAACTCAATACCGCACTGTGATTCAGCAGTTGGAAACCATCTGTTACATAACCAAAAATTTGCATTTCACTATAAGGACAATCAATTTTTTATTCTCTCTAAAGCACGATCCGATTTCCATTTATCAGTCTTGGTATCAATTTTCATCACTCTTCGAAAACCTAATTTGTGTAGACAGAAAGAATTTGTTTACAAACACAAATTGTTAGTATAATTGTAAAAAATTGTCTTTTTAGTTCCAAATTTTAGCACAAAACTTGCATAATTTTGTTCCTTTTTTTTGCCAAAACTTTCTTACGCTGACGAAACGTGGTTTTATTTATTAAATACTTTTAATTATTATGATAACTGCTACTAACCTTAATTTTTAGCCAATCAGAATCAGTTTTAAAACTTTTGAAATACTACGTTCAGTTCTGCAATTCATTCTAGCGAAACCTCCTGAAGAGAGCTAGACGAAAACGTTCGAGTTTTCAAAACAGCCTTTTTTAAAGCTACTTATTTAACAAAAGAGCTTTAGATGAAGCATTTGTTGTTAAAAGCTATTTTAAAGTTTTGTACCAATAAAAAACTTTTTAAATATAGAGCTTACCCAATAATATCCTTTTTCATCTTAGGCTACTCCCAAATAAACTAAATAGAAGATTAAACTCTTTCTTAAATAACTGCGTACTAAAGCAAGCTAAGTAAAGTCTAAAGTTAAACAGACGGTGTTTTCTTGCTTTTTTTAGTCAGTTCGAGTCACTAAATGGTTGAAGGACTCGAGTGAAGTTCAATTCTTTCAAGATTTTTTAGCCAAGGCTCGAGTCCTTTAAAAACTGGACACGACCCATTATAATTTTATCGCAAAAGCCCCTCAAACACACCTCCCGACGGTCATAAAAAGAAAACGCACCTTACTCGTCTCACAAAATTTTATGAGTTTAGTAAACTAACGAGTCGCTGGCAGTCATGATCTAATGCTTTTAACATCTAGTTTGCTGAATACCGGGATTGTGCCTTTTGTTAGTGATTTAGAGCTTAGTTTATCTACAAAAATGATAACTAGGTTTGTTATCATGTGTATCGTGCTCACTTTTGATGTGCATTTGTGTTATTAAATGCATTTTAATATAACTAATGGTATTGTTCAGAAGGTTTTAAAAATGTAGATTAAAATATTTTTATCATTGCTTTGTGAAAAATAAATTAGCACAATCATTAAATCCGCAAGAAATATTGAACATCAAATTTACCAGAAAAGAAATGACAACTTAAAAAACACTTAAGCATATTTATTAATTGTTCATTATTTGATGCATTGAATACAAAACTACTTTTGCTGTCGGGTAATATAGATAAATAATGCAAAATATCAGTATAAAATTACATTAAACTGTTATTCTGGAATCTTCTATCGTATTAATAAAACGTACAACTTTTCCTTTCCTTTCTTGCTGCAAACACTTTTAATTTATTACGGCTTTTCTTTTTTTTCTCTCATGCTCGTTTTGGCCTAGTTGCCGCTTTATTTTTTAAATGTATTCCCTGTTCAATTGCTGTTTGTAGTTGAAGGTATGGAAAAACTCAGGGTGATGCACTAACTTCAAAAAAAGGAACGAAAGTTTGAAATTAAGTTTACCAGAATGATTTATGTTGTACTTTGAAAGAAAAACTTTACAACTCCTCAATGGGGTTACTCTGCTAATTAATTAGCGTTGAAAACAAAGAACTTAAAATCTGTGAAGGTTAATGTAGTATAAGTGTTCCAAAAAAGATTATTTTTTTGTGCTAAATAAAGTTCTTGCAAAAACTAAGGATTGAACTTGAGCTTATAAAAACTAACTCTAAATTATTCACCGTCAGAAGAAACCAACCAAAAGTTAACAAAATCTCTTATGATTAAATTCCTTGAAACAAAAACCAGAATAAACGTGAATTCTTTATTCATATCAGCAATATTCAATCATTTCAGATAAATTTTCTTAATATGCCAGACCAAAAACAAAAACAGAACATTAATATATCTTTTTCTAATACTCATGGTTTACAGTAGCGATCAGAAAAAGAAGCAGTATAAAATGAGAACTTTGTGACAAGTAGCCTATTAGAAGAGGTATCACCGGGTGTTATTTTTATCATTTCTAACCACAGCGCAAAATCTCTCGATACGATTTTCAGCCAACTCTAATCCGGAAAATTGTTGTTAAAAACTTGCTACTGCGGCAAGATGTATGTGATCATGCATGTAATTGCGTTGTTCAGGCGGTACGCTGCTAGTAACACCTTCGGTCTGACAACGAAAATTTTTTAGAAGATGTTATTAAAAAGCAATGTTGATTCACCACGACGAATCTTTAAAAATTTCTTAGAAATTTGTAAAATAAAAATGTCACACAAAATTTATGGAAAAAAGTCTCACAGTGTGAAAATAAATGGGAAATTATAAAACCAAAAGTCGATAAATTACTGATAACTTATAAGTACACAATGCTTTATTGATATTTCAAATACTCGGGTTAGTTTTAAAAAATCCTTTGCAGCTACTGAAACAAACATAAAAAAACCACCTAAAAAATAGGCTACATAAAAAATACATAAAAAAGCAGCTATAAAGGTTAAAATTGAACACTTTACTATAATTGACTTCTAAGTGTTGAATCAACCGAGACCAAATGCAAATTCTACAAAATAAATTATTCACTCAAAAAAAGTGTGTTTTTAGATGGAAAGACTTTCAGTTGAATAATTACCATAAAAATGTATATCAATAATGATAGCAAGCATTTGATACGATTGTCCCGTGTCTAGGGTCCGGAAACGGTCTTCAGTACCGACTTTCTTGTAATTCCATTCGCAATAATTGTAATTCCATCCATTCACACACGTTCGGCAGTGTGGTCAAGTGGTTAAAGCGCTGTGCCTATGATCAACATAGTCTTGGTTCAAAACCCACTCGTGCCATTCTGTTGTGTCCTTGGGAAAGACATTTTACGGCATTTTCTCGTGCTTGGTCTTGGCAAGCAGTTCTAAATTACAGTCATATCTCTATTAAATTACAAGCGGACAGCAATATCTTGGCATCTCCGGAAGCAGGTCGGGATAATGGCCTACCCTATGTATTAGCACCTCCGTCGCTTTCTTACGATTTAGGAGGATAAATATAGAGATAAAATAAAATAAAAATAATAATAATAATAACACAAACACTAATTTAACCAAGTCTTCTTCAAATAGAATCAAATATTAGAAATAAAAGAAATAATTAATATGACATATCTCAACACAATTGCAGATTATATCTCAATTACATAATACAAATCTACAAAATATACCTAACCCTAATTAAAACACTAACCTAACCCTAAACTAGCTAAACTAACCGAGCACGTTTTTAAAACGAATAAATACAATGCGCATTATGACGTAACTATATACACATAAGACGATAGTTAAATGAGTTGTTTTAGTTGTTGTTTCATTTTTTTCAAAAGAAAAAAGTAGTCGATTCGGAATGCTAAAAAACAGTAAAAACAAAAAATTAATATCTGCAAGCATTTTTTCAACTTTTTCAAAACGTATAACATTGACTTTTTTTTTTTTTTACAACCAGATAAAACCTAGATGTTTTGAAATGAGGTTGTTTTTAGAAAACAGAATACCGTCTTTTTGCTTAAAACTTGATTAAAAAGAAAAGATTTGAGAGACTCTCAGTTTTTCAGACAATGTTTTTGCGCTTACAATTGGAAAAGTTCGCTGCTGCACAAATTAACTACAGTAAACAAGAAAGTTATTAAACAATTGCAAACATTGAAGTAAACCATAGGCTAAAGCTAAGACTTCACACCGAGATACAAATTTTTTCCTCTATTCCAAATATTGTCTTCAATAAATACAAAAAAAAAATCATGTAAAAATTTTTTTCTTAAATTATTCCAGCTCCAACTTTAGTAGAAATTGTCTCAAAAGTGTTACGTTGAGTTCTGTTTACTGGTGGCTTACTGATCTGATCAGATTTGGGTATTTTGGTGCTATACACTTTGCACAGTTTTTGCAAAGGCTTCCAAAACCGAAAGGAATATATAAACGGGTTTATCACACTGTTGAGAGGTAATACAAATATGACAACTCCTGGCATCCAATACTCAACCGAACGTTTATATGATAAATAATCACATGTTGATGAATATATTGATTTAACAAAAAAATGTAAAGTGAATATCGATAGTGGAATCCAACAAATAAAGTCGGTCATTACAATGTAAAACATCCGTCGATGCATCTTCTTGTTTTCGGATTCTCTTCTTTGTTGGCTTGAATTTGGTCTGCTCGAGTTCGATAATGAGCACTTGAAGCAATTCAAATAAAAACTGTCATTTGCAAGCGCTTGTTGTCCATACTTTGAAGTTTTGCACGCAATTATAAACTGTGATACAAAAATGAAACTAAAACTTATTACATTGTACAAAACAACTGGTAAAGTGAAAAAACTTGAAGGATTTTCGCGACCGACAAAAAATTGCATTGTACATACCCAAAAATTATTGTAATAACCCAAATATGTAATGTCCGAATTTTGGTCAATATTCAGCAGTTTGAGCTTCTTTGATATATCAATTAATACATTCCAAGTTGGGTGACTATCAAGCGAATACTTTCTATGATTCGAAAAATTACAATGAAAATTTATTTTGTTTAAAATAGTTTCAATCAAAAATCGAAAGTGAGAATAACGAAGAAGTATGAATTTGTTTTCTTCAACTTTTATCCTAACTTCTGCTGAAAATATCGTTTTGATATAGTTGTTATCAATTACAGGCAAGCACGCAACAACAATCCAAAATATCCAGGTAAAAGTCACTATAAAAAGTATTATCTTGAAACGAACTTTTCTGTATGGGAAAATGATACTGAACAGTCTTAATCCAGTAATCGTTGTTATGGCTGTCACTGATATTTGACTTGAAGCAAAGTTGATCAAACCCAAAAATATGCAAAGAGTTGATCCTTCTTTTTTTGACCCTTCGTTTCCATATTTGTATTCACTAAAAAAATTAAACGAGTTTATTGTCAAAACTGTAACGTACAAACCCATTGCACAATCAGCACAAGATAAATGTAAAATCAAAACTTTATAAATTTGTCGTTCAGTGATTCGCTTCAAGCCTTTCTTCAAAAGAGTTCGACTGCTATTTATCATAACGACCAAGTTTCCAAACACTGCCGTCAGACCAATAACCAAGCAAATAACGGCCATAATTTTTCCTATTGCTAATCCAAATTCTTCTTCCTCCTTTGTAAAGCTTGTTTGAGCAGGAGTGGCACATTCCATATGAGAATTGCACGACGTTTCTTGAAGAAGATCAATGCTGTTATTACTTACACAGCAAACTGAACCATTGGGACTGGTTTTTTGGGAAAAATCATAGTTTGACATGTAATCTCCGTTTTGAGTATTGTTGCAAATGTCAAACAAAACTGTTTTTAACTTAAGTCCATCAAACCATTGTTGATGATTGTTGTTGGGAAGTTCGCAAACGGCGTCTTCAAAAGAGTCGAAACTGTTTTCGTCACATAAAAAATATGTTTGCGGCAAAATTTTTCCAGTTTTAACTAGATTTTCGGGTGCACAACTTATATCAATGCAATTATTGAGATTAAGTTTCATATTTTTTAAAAGAGTAAATTGTTAAGCCAAGATACCTTGTACAGGTAGTTATGTTTGTTGTTTTACCTATTAAATTATAGAAAAGTTTAATACAAATATTTTTTCAATTATTAGCCGATGAGTTTTTAATGGAACATACTATTTATAACTATTACTTAAAAAAAAGGCTCAGTTAAATCTGCATATTATTGTATTACAAGTCAAAATATTTATTGCAAATACACAATAAAATATTTTAGCAGGCCAAAATCAGCACAGCGATCAAGAGGTCTTCGATTTACAGGTTCGATTGTTAGTGTAAAGTAGGTTCAGATATTTGTAAGTAATGTTATAGAATTGAAACCTTTTTATTTTATTATATTAGAATCATAAAATTCTTTGATAGTTAAACGGCTATCATCACAAATATTGCATTTTGCTTCCACAAAATTTTTTGTCCAGATAAAAAAAGTGCTGTTGTAATTTTGAAAAGTTTATTTAGATTTGAACCGTCAAGCATAAGATAAAAAAAAGTTTGCGTTGGCTTTCCACAAGCGCTACAAGAATATTTCCTCAGATTTCTATTTTTGTAAAGCTAAGATGAAAGAAAGAGAATGTGATCATTGTAGCAACCTCTAAATAGTACACAGTATATAGAGATAGAGAGTTGAGTAACTCGGAAGAAACTTAGGAATTTCAGAATTAAGGTAGTTAGATGAAAAAAAGTGTTTTCAGTTGGATAACAAAGAATTTTTCTTTCCATAAGAAGTAGATGAAGTAGTAGAAACTGTTAAATGGATAATAAGTGCAGTTTTTCTGACAAGTCAATCACCAGTATCACTGTCAGATATTGTAAGATATCACAGAAAGAGATAAATGGACTGCGACAAAAAGAGCTGAAGCAAAAAAACCATTGTTTGCTTGCCTCATCTTTTTTGCAAGCTCTTCAAACTGTTTCAAAAAAGAAAGAGAAATAATAAGGAAAAAGAGTGGAGAGACGTCAGATTTTAAAGTCGATGGAAAAAGATTGGAAGTAACTGGTACTGGGTTGTTTAAAACACCGGTCTAGATCGATTTAAATTTCAATGATTTTGGTGGTGTAACTGAAAGAGATAAGAGCTTGCAAGAAAAAGAGAAAATAAAAAGTTATGTACTGGAGTAACATTGTAAAAATGGCAGGATTTCCAAACCAAGCAATATCGGAGCAAAACCATCTGTTTAGACCATAATGGCAGTATGATCAAAAGTTAAAGGATCTTAGACACCATAATTGTGTTGTATTTGAAGTGGGTTTGCATCAGTAAACAAAGACAAGGTCGATTTACAAAAATGATACGTAGATTCTATGGCGGAAAAAAGAGTAAAAGAAGATATTTTTTGGGTGAGTCAAGTGCCTAAGATCATTTTGTTCATGAAAAAATCTACCGGGCCGGCGCTTGTGGCGGTGCCTAATCAATTTTTTCCGATAATTTTAGGTTTAATATTGTTGCATTAATATTATTTGATTAATGCAACAATATCAAACTTACAAAATAAAAATAATGAAGAGAAACTTTTAAAGTAAATTTCTTTTCCTAAATTTATGAAATTCCTCTGTGGGAAAATTTTTTCGTGGTTGGAAACCATCACCCTAAATATGCCCCTCCCCCTTTGGAGATCACAAATACGAGAAATCAGAGGCAGATTCAAAGCAAAGACTTTTTTTATTTAGCTACCACTGGAAAATATTTTTCCACTAAGCATATTTAATTTTAGTTGCATGCCCCCCGCATCTTGGTACTGAAAAGAAAATCCGGGTTAATTTCTTTCTTTAATAAAAATGTTACGGGTTCTTTAGTGGTTTGCAAGTGAGAAATATGAATCATTGGTATATGATAGAGCTGAGACAAATTATCTGCTGCAAAAGCAATAAACTATTATTTTAATTATTATTTTTTGAAGCTATTAAAGTCTTGATTTATGAATATTTTTTTGCTTGTAGAATGGATTACTTGACATTTGATTATTATAAAATTATTTCGTTTTGATTTTGTTTACAATAACTTGAAAGATTTCATTGAATTAAAATGCAACTGATAATTACAGCAGCTGTTTGACAAAGTAAAGCTAAATAGTAATAATTATACTTCTAAGAATTAATTGTTGGGAAACTGTGTTTTAAACAAAGAAGAAAGAATGATCAAGTATGGCAACCGTCTTCATCAAGATGATTCGCTGGTTGCTTTGAGAAAAATAATTACAAAGTTTGTGAACTTTTGTTAAATGCATTGCTGCATTCACACGAGCGGTATTGTGCCTCGTGCGTTAATGACCATATCCTTGGAAAGATATTCGAGTTGTGGGCAGACAGCTCTAAAGAGTGTCGTTTCTGGCAAAATATAAAATATTCTCACTTTGTTTTTAATTTTGTATTTGTATTTAAAAAATAATAAAAATTTAAAAAAACCAAAAAGAAAAATTTCACCAAAATACACTTTGAAACTATATAGATATTTTTTTATTTGTTTTTTTTTTTATCTCTGTATTTATCTTCCTGACTCGCAGAAGGCGACGGAGGTGCTAATACATAAAGTAACCAATTACCCCCACCTGCTTCTGGAGATATTGTTGTCCGGTTGCTTGACCCGACAGTTGATTGAAGCGACATTTGATCGAAACGACAGTTGATCAAACAATGAAAAAGAAAATTTATAACTTTGAATCTTTTTCGGTTTTTTCAATTTTTGTCCCAAAAACATAGTGATATCTAAATAAAAGTCTTCCCTTTGAACCTGTCTCTGATTTCTCCGAGGGATCTTTAAGAGTAAGGCAATGGCACAATTTTCCCCCTCTAAATAACTGAATACAATATAAAAAAAATGGCAGCAATACGCATCTAATCATGACAAGAAGATCTACTTGTTACCCCTCTAAAAATTCTTTGCCCAGGGACCTTCTTAAAAAAACTTTGACATTGGCAAAAAAATTATAAAAAATAAAATCAACCTGTCTTCTTACTGATAATTTCTGCTTTTTATGCATCTGATTTATAGTAACAAAGAGATTGTTAACCGTCCTTTCGACAAATGTCGTTTCGATTAAATGTCGTTTCAATCAAATGTTGTTTCATTCAAATGTCATTCGATCAAGTGTCGTTGTACCGCCTTGTTGACATTTTATATTTATTTTTTTTTTAGTTTTATAGAGGTACGACTGCAAATTAGAACTGCTTGCCAAAACCACCAAGCAAGGGAAAGTGCCGTAATGCGTTGTTTCCAAGGACACAACAGAATGGCACGAGTAAGTTTAGAACCAGAACCATGTTGATCACAATCACGGCGCTCCAACCACTCGACAAAGCTGCCGACTAACGAAATATTAACACTAACACCAGCACTTAATTTTGTTTTGCATGATGGTGCCGAGAAAAAATGTACAAGCAATTATGCTTCTTTTAATATTCTTCTTAAATTAGTCTCTAGCAAAGTAGAATTGCACAAATAGCAAAAAAGTATATTTTCGGCACTTTGCAAAAGATAAGTAGGTTTTGCGGGACCCACAGGCAAACCCACGAGCATCGGCATTCAATGCAACAAGTTTTTGGCTCATCTCTTCACCGCTTCATTAGTTCGAAATAAAAACTTACATTGAAACAGTTTTAAAGAACACAAACTAAGTTGTTCACGGCACAATTTTTACTAAAAAACACCTTATATTGTCACAGGGCCCCGGTAGAAAACCTTTGTGTTATGGAGACGATTATAAGAATGTTTCGACTAAAGAAAAGTCTACAACTAGCAAAACGTATCTGCTTTTGAGGATGATTGCTTCTAGGTCAAGAATCATTGATTCAAATGATGACGTGTGCTTCAGGTATCGCAGTATACATCACTTGGCTGGCTATCGCTATGTTGAACTTCTTTTATTGCACTTTTTTGTGTATAAAATAACAGTCTGTATGAACTTTTTTAGATTTTCTCATCCTTTTTAATTACTTGATTAGTACTTGCAAAAAAATAGGCCACACCTGAAAATTTTCGATTTTTTACTTAAATATAAAATTATTTCGTACCAGCTCATAAACTTTACCACGGGCTACTGTAGACCCTATCTTTGACAAAATATTTTATTGTCAGCTTTCTTTCAACAATGAAATTTGATATTCTGCTTTTCAAGTTTATTATTATAACTTTTAAATATAATTCCTTAAGGCAACAGCACTTGTGAAATTGTTCTGATTACTTATTGGTTACTCTATCATTATAACCAATTGTGGCTTTAAGTGATAGTTTTCTCGCTCACTTATAAATTCGTGTTACGTAAAATCGCTTTTATGTAACCTTTTTTTTCACGATGTCGGGTACTTATAAAGTTTGTTAGACTAGAACATAAGGCGTTTTCAGAAATTAATGGCTGTGAAAAAAAACAAACGCCTACCAATATCTCTTTATAAGGACAACCTATCACAAGGTAGCTTGGTTAAAATAAACTTGATGGTAATGGCTGCCCAACCTGCGAAGTCTTTTAATGCGGCCCGTAATAGAATTTTTAGTCAAATCCGTAATTAACTTTAATTATTGAACTGCCGCCGGAAGAAATTTGGAATACAAAAAATTTTAGATCCAGAAAGAGACTTTTTGCTTCAATTAATAGAAACACGCGGAAATTTTTTTGCGGAAACCATGACGAAGACTTTTTTTGACTTTAACTGAATTCGAGGTCCAAATAATTGTATTGTTGAAATCAAAATGAAGGCGAAAAAGGTTTTCACTTTGATTAATGAACAGAATTTGGCCTGCGATAGATTTATTGGCAAAAATTTGGCCAGCAATGGGCAAAAGATTGGGCACCCATGCAGTAAGGCAAACGGTATAAAAAGCATTAAAAAAAATAAAAAAATTAAGATACACATTGGCATTGCGCTAGATTCCATGGACATCTGTACAGAGCCTGGAAATATTAAAAAAGTCCGGAATCAAGCAAAATCATTTTTTGTCTTTTCTTGATTTTCAAACTCGAAAACGAACATTGGATTTCGTTTTCAAAGTAATATTAGGCTCCGATTTTTTTATTAGCGATTATGATTGTACAAGCATAGGCTCTACTATAGAAAACATAAGTTCAGAATTTTCAGTTATACAAAAACTATTAAGTTTTTATGTTTCTTTTATGCAAAAATGATTACAGTGGTTACAAAATACAGAACATATTAAAAAACTTACTCAATCATTTTGGAAAAGAACACTTTTGAAGTAAAAATTAACAGTTTATCGAATATAAATATGTTTAGTTAAATAAGTCAAAATTTACAAATTATATCTACTTCATCCAATAAGCTGTTGTTGATTTTTTTCAATAGTTAATGTTTTAAAAAAAATTATATAAATTTTTTTATTCGTAAAACTAACTAAAAATTTCCTAAAATTGCTCTTTCTTTCGCTGTACCTCAATGGTTCTCAACCTTTTTGCTAGAAAGTACCATCTAGAAATTTTTCTTTACATTACGTACAACAAAGTTCATCAAAAAATTAATAATTTTGATTTTTTTTTTAATTTTTTAATTTTCGTCCCAAAAATTATATGTTCTCTAAAAAAAAGGTCTTCGTTGAAAATGTGGCATATCTAAAAAACACAATTTAATCCGAGTGTTGGATTTTTATAGAATCTAAAAACTATTCAGTTATCATCAGTGGTGGATATTCAAAGTTAGGGGCCCGAGGCAAGGATTTCCAAAACTTGATGTTCTCTAAAAAGAAAAGAGCTTTGATCTCGCATTTCCCCCTTTTTTCCCGAAATCATAGTAATCTCTAAAAAAAAAGGTCTTCACTTCGATTTGATCTCCCTTTTCGCTTTTTTTCTCCCAAAATCATGGTGATCTCTAAAAAAAAGGTCTTCACTTCGGATCGATCTCCTATTTCCCACTTTTCATCCCAACTTCATAATGATCTCTAAAAAACCTTAATCTCTAAAAATGATCTAAAAACTCAAAAAATCTAATCTCTAAAAAATGAGACTATATGCGGTATCTTCGAGGGGGGGCCCAAGGCAACTGCCTCATTCGCCTCACCAAATATCCACCACTGTGTACCACCTAAAAAGGTCTCACGTATCACTAGTGCTACGCGTACCACAGGTTGAGAACCACTTGATCGCTTTGTACGCAATTTTACTCTATTATTTTTTATTGATCATATTTGTTTGATAAAGTTTTTTACTTTACGAATTCATGCTTTAGAATTTCTTGAGCAGTTTTTTTAACGCTTGCTGAAGCGGATAGTAAAAGAATTATCAAGGCTTAAAAAACCACGAGGTTTTTGGTATTCTCAATATATCTCTCTATATATCATTTTATCATTTTACTCTCTGTGAATATAAGCAAATAAATTTTTCCAAAATTATGAATTAGGGCTCGTTTCCACTACAAGTGTGGAACGGAGTATTCTTTGTTTCTTTTATTGATCTTTCCGCGCGTAAAATCTAAACGAGCGCTAAGCAAAGCAAAAAAACAATAAAAGAAACAAAGAATACTCCGTTTTACCGTCATTGTAGAAACGAGCCTTCATGTTACGATTATAACGGTATTCCAAAAAAAATCTTACTAAAGATGAATCGCCGCCCGTGGCCGCTGCTGAGCTTTGTGTTTGTGACAACAATTAGCCTAACTGTACCAGCCGGGGGAGGTAAGGGAGCAATTTTTCCCACAAGTCTTTAAAACTTGGGCAAAATCGAGAAATTTTTGGGAAGCAAAAAGAAAATTAAAACTACGTCTGCAGGACAAAGTTAGCAAATTCAGAAAAACAATTAGGGTTTGAAGCGAAGACCTTTTTATTAGAGATCACTACTTTTTTGAGACGAAAATCAAAAAATCCGAGACAAATTCAAAGTAAAGACATTCTGAGAGAAAATTTCTTCTCCTAACCCATAAGTACTTGACTATAATGATTCGGTAAACGTCATAAAGTTTGAGTAAAACTGTATTGGCCCCACCCCCATTTTTTTCGGGCGGTACGTCCATGACAACCATGATCATGATCGATTGAATGTATGAATCCATTCTTGTGAGTGGAATTTCAATAACACTGGATCTAGTTGTCTTTTTAGATTCGTATTCATTGATTACCTTACCCAATGACCGCGGGTAATATTTTTGTCGAAGTAACACACTTTTTAATTGTAGAGCTCTGTAAGCTTTGTTAGATTTTCTCGCATTTTTGTTTATTGTATTCCTTGTGTGTATTTGTTTCTTTACGATGTTTATTTTACCTAATTTAATTTATTTGGCAACACTAAAAGATTACAATAAATTCAATCGCGCTGATTTGTTTGGTCTTTTTCACCGTTTGGATTACTTATATACTGTCGTTATTTGCCGGTTCAAAAATCTATTGGTAAGCTAATATTTTATTTATTTATATTTTTTTTATTAACATAATTTGCATAACTTGAATTTTGGATAACTTTAGTTTTAATTTGTATTTGCAGTATAAATGTTGTGTTTTTTCATTTGATTTACGCCCTGTTTTTAATTTAAAATAGAAAACATTGCAAACCGTTGCAAATCATTGCAAACTGATATGCATGTTATTCAACCGAAGAACTCGATCAGCGACTTGCCACAACTTTTCAGCGGAACGTTGGAAGAGTCCCAACAAGCTTTACCCCAAAAAAGTTTTTTTTAAGTCTCAATTTAATACGGCTGTACTAAATAATCGGTAGATGATTAGTAACAGCATTTGACGTTTTGACTGATTGATTAAAATTGTTAGTTAAAATGGATCTGGGAAGTGGTGTTTATCGTTTACATTGGTCATAGCAATTTGCGTGCCGCAACATCAAACCACAAAGCAAATTTTTTTACGCAGATTTAAACTTATTTGCGACCTAAAAATTTGTAAATACTATACATATTTATAAAAAATTCCTATGTAAATTATGTTTTTCCTCCCTTGACGATCCCCTTTATCTATTCTTTGACTGTCCTCATGCTAAATATTTCATTTCTTCTATAAAACCCTATCTTTCCAAAATCCTAAAAAATCTACCGCTTTCCCTAAAAATACACTCCTATACAACTTCTCTAAACTTATCGGTAATCATAATACAATCTTAATTAAAATGATTTTTTAGTTCAAATGTCAATCTTCCAATTACGAAAAAAATTTATCCTTTAACATATCTGTAGAAGATTACCAACGCACGTATTTGCTTTATTTCCTTTGCGTTTCTAATCATAATTTGCGCATGCACTCGCTTCTAGCACCTTTTTTGTTTTACGCTTTAATTTAGTTAATCTCATCTCGGAGCATAGTTCGTGTCTGCAGCGCGTTCATTTAGAGCTGGCTTTGTTGCGTTCTTTTTCACACTTCTCAATCTGTGAGGCGACCAGCAGCAATTGGTAGCGGCTGGCTGAAGTCTTAGTAGACTTACTGTTATTTGTTGTACCCCGTTTGGATTGACTCTTCTCAAACTGTAAGGCGACCAGTTGCAGTATTTGTGGGCGGCTGGTTGAAGTCTTGAGTAGACTTAGAGTAGTTTTTAATAATCCCTGCTGTATTTCCCGTTATTCCTTCTGAGTCAGCACCGACGTGAACTGCTCGGTAAGACAACTAAGTGTTTTCCTTTTGTGTTTAATTTTTAGTTCGTTTTATTTATTTACAGATAACAGCTTTTTAACGCTCATTAAAATAATTTCCTTGGTTATTATTGACTTTTCATTTCATCGAAGCCGGAAGCGCGTTCATAGACTATTCACTTTGCGACAATTGGCAACTTCAGCGCCATTTACCGTTGCAATATCTATTGATTGTTCCTAACTCAATAAAGAAACATACAAATCGAAACAAAATTTAAATAATTTTTAAACAAAACTTATCCAGATTTTTCGAAATAAATAAGAAAATAACCCGTTTTTTTATTTTTTTTTTGTTTTTTAAAATTATGTATACGTAATTATTTATCTATCTACAATGTATTTTTGATTGTGCTATAATTTAGTTTTTAAAACACAAATTTTAAACACATATGTAAAGCGCAGTGTTATAATGCAATAAGCGCTTTCACTACACGTCATAACACAAGACTCCTCATAATTGCTCACCATATTTTATGTTTTATTGTTAAATATTGTGATCCTTCTCTCTTTTGTGCATTATCAATTGCCCTACTATATTAATTTTTTTTTTCTGTTTCTTTTTTATTCTGTGTTGTTTTTATTTTTTCCTGATATGGATCGTGAGTCTGAATTAAACAAATCGTCGTCGTCGTTTGAAGGGTATCCACTCCAGGTCAGACAAAAACAGGACTGGGGCCGAGGGTTTATCTTTTTACTACCCCAGACTGCTGAACTGCCTGAATCAGATGCTGGCAGTGGTGTTATTACACCAGTATCGAGTTTCGTCATCCAAAACCGTCAGATCTCGTGCTCCATGTGGTGCCCGATGTATAGGGCACGCTGTTAGAACATGGTATGCGGTTTGCTCAGAGGCGCCACACTCGCAATTCGGTGAAGGAGCGAGACCCCATTTGTGCATGGACAAACGGAATCGCCCAACACCAGTCCGCAGGCGGTTGAGCTTAACCCAAGCTGCTCGGGGTAAGCCCATCCCAACAGGCCTGGCACCGGTCCCGGGCACAAAAGCACGGAGCCTGGAAGCATTTTCATAATACTCCGTTTTCCATTTGTGATTTGTTTATTCAGAAGTGCTGATGCCAAGTCTGGCAAGGTTGTCCAAGAGATTCCGCGCAGCTGGCACAAACGGGCGTCTGGATCTTAGTCTCACTTGGTGAGTATCTGAAGACCCACTTAAAAGATTATAAAAAATATGATCGTGGTCCAGAGATCCACGGTGAGCCAAGGAGAGTGTCGCACCCAGTCGGGGAAGCTCAGTTGGCTGGATGCCTGAGAGTACAGGTAGGTGGTCCGTTGGAGTGGGACGCAGGCATCCAGTAACTATGCGCAAAGCGTCCTTCAACACACTGTCGATGAGGCGAGTGTGAGCACTGCGACACCAGGCTGGTGCAAAGTACTCAGCTGTTGAGTAGACTAGAGATAAGGTGGCTATGCGTAGTGTTTTAGCATCAGCACCCCATCCCGAGCCCACGAGTCGCCTCAGCAGTGTGATGCGCGAGGATAGTTTTTTGCGCAATGATACTAAATGGTGACGAAACGTGAGCGATCTGTCCAGTTTTACCCCGAGATAAGTAGGGGTTAGACAGAACGGTAAAAGTCTACCATTGTTGTAGACCTTTAGCTCACGTTTGGCCTCTCGGTTATTTAAGCGAAAGGCTGCCGTCACCGTTTTAGTGTGACTGAGCTTCAACCTCCAAGTCTGGAGATACGCTGAAAGTGTAGACATGCCTTGGCTTAAACTCCCCTCCAAGTCCTTCCAGTTTCCATAAGAATGCAACAATGCTAAGTCATCAGCATAAGCAAACTTTCTGGAAATCATGGAAGGTAGATCGTACGTACAGATGTTAAATAGGAGGGGGGCCAAGACCGATCCCTGAGGAACGACGTTTTTAAGACGACGTAGCCTGCTTTGCTTGCTGTCACCGGTGGTAAGAGTGAAACTTCGATTTCGGACAAGCTCCATGATCATTTTGACCATGTGCTTATTCGGAAGAAGTCTCAGCAGCTTGCAGGTAAGACCACGGTCCCAGACAGTGTCATAAGCAGCTGTCAGATCGATAAATACGGCACCGGCCTTCTTTTTAGCCTCAAAAGAATCCTCGATGTTCTGGGTTAGCAGAACAACTTGATCTACGGTTGACTTCTCGCGTCGAAACCGAGTCTGCTGTTTAGGGAGCAGTGGATCGATTAATGGTTCAACACGGGCGTAGATAAGCCTCTCAAGGATCTTGTAGGGGACACAGAGCAGAGATACTGGTCGATAACTCTTTGGGTCCCCCACTGGTTTTGCTGGTTTTGGGATCGCGATCACAAGCGCTCTTCTCCAGATCTTGGGAATTTTAAGTCTTAACAAACAGGAAGAAATGGGAAGTCACGTAACCAGGACTTCAAAGCGGCTCCAGCATGGAGTATAAGCTCTGAGCCGAGTTAAACAAATAAATAAATAATATAGATAGATTAAAAATTTATCCTTTCTGGTGCTTCTTTAAATTACGTAAGACTAAATTAAATGTTAAATTATCAAAAAAAATAAATAAATAAAAAGTACAAAAAATTATCTAAATAAATCTGTCTCTCGTTTTTTTTTCTGTATATATGTAATGCGTTTTAATGCGTGTACTTTCTGCTATAATTAAATAAAAATATTTTTAATAAAAAAAAAAAGCAATTCTAACGCCATCCATTTATAAGGTCTTGTTTATATTTTTTGGGCTGATCGTGACGTCATTGATTTTGCTTTACTAAAAAACTTCAAATCCGATGCCTTTGCAGACACTTTTGTATTTTTTATTTGTAAATAACTGTAAAAACACGTAGTGCCAAAAGATGTTATTTAAACTATCCAAGTTTCTCTATTTCGAAAATGATTAAGTATCTTTTTTTGTCAATAAAGCTAAGGAGTATAGGCAACTGAATAATCGCCAAGCCAACAAGGAAGACACCGCTTCAGTTGGAATTGTTTCCCGCGCTTTACCAACGAACTTGGTATCTCAAATTTTGAGATGGTAAAACGTGTCTTCTCGTTTGAATCAGATAAAATGAGACGGAAGTTATTCTTAGAAAACTTTGAAGGAACTATTTTTATTAGAAATAATGAAAAACGTGAGGCCTCGCGTTATGCTTTGCCTAAATGACTGGTTGCAGTCAACATTGTTTTTGGTCGTGTTGGTCGATGGTAAGTTTATTATTTTGCAACGTTGTGGTTATTTTTGTAAAAGTCTATAATCGAATGGATAAAGAGAGAAAAGCCGTGTCAGCTGTAGAAAGCAAGCAAAAATACTTTAAAAATTGCGCTTCAGTAAATTTTGTTTTTTTTATTAACATAACATTTCGCGAGTAACAACTAACTTTTTCAGGAGTAACGGAATAAAAGTTTGTCAAAAATAAACTTAGCCAAAGGGCATTATTTTTTTCTTTTTTTTTTTTGATTAAAATCTAAAAGTAACGTAATTGGCTTCAAGTAAAATTGCCTTTTTGTTCTACAAGATAACGTTGGGGATGTTAAAATTAAGCCATTAGGCCTACCTCAATTTGCTTTGGGACGAAATGGGACAACTGACCCAGCCGATTGGGCGCAACCCCACTAACGGGTTAGATTAGAGTTATGGTTAGTTAGGCTGGGGCCAATTAGATTGCGGGTAGTTGGGTTGCCGCCAGTTGCCTTTGATCCGCTTTGGGAGATGCCAAGATATCGCTGCCCAGTTTAAAGTTTTTTATTTGTATTACAACTGAAATTTAAAGCTGTTTGTCAACACCACGCAGAAAAAATACATTGAAGTGTCTTTTCAAAGAAATTAACAGAACGACTAGGGTTAGAGTTGAACCGGGAATTATTTTAATCGCGTTCGCCATTAAAGCGGTATTCTTATATTCTTATATATTCGGACACGCTGCCAACTGTTGCGTTTATTGCGTTGCCCTTTGTTACGTAATGCAAATCGTTTCTTCGGAGAAAATTAGATTTATTTTTAATTAACTGCAATAACCTATATCCGTTCTAAATTACCTAAATGCTTCATCCTAATTAAATAATCTCAATGTGACTTCGTTTTGGCAGTGATCTCTATAAGGGCATAAAATTGATTTTTATTGTTACAGTAAATTTGTCGTCTGAGCCACGTGGCCCGATTCGGGTTTATTATAAATAGAGAGAGAGATCGCTCTTATTGGAAAGTAACCAGAATTTCGGTCTGAAAACGGTGACCATTGTTTATGTTGTATTGTGTCAGTAGCTGCGCGCGTGAAACCACAGATAAAAAATAAATTCAATCCTCTCCTTCATATTCATTATTCAAGTTACAGTTATATTTTTCTGAATCGGGCGTCATAGAGTTACGCATACTAAATAAGGGTAGCTTGTAACTGGGAGGGATTTCGCTGATCTTATTTAAACAAGTTCACCACTAGATGGATATAGCTATTGAATTACGAAAATCGTCGGACACGTCAGCATTCTCTCAACGAAGAGTGAACTTAAGAATGCGAGTCTCTCCTTCATCAACAAAAATTGAATTTAATCTTTTCTCTTCTCAACCCTTATATACTCAAAAAAATCGATTGAGTTGCCCTTATAATTTGAAAATGAATATTGTGTTTTATTTGATTTAAAAATCACGTTGCGCCGTGCTTAATGCAGTTTCAAAATTTATTGCGCTTTACATGATTGAAAAAATACATGGCGCAAGTAGCGCTGCGCTTTCCTAAATTAAGAAAAATATGCGCCTTTTCTGCTCTCCTATACCGTATACGAGTATACTTCAACATATTTATTAAACATAAATAGTTTGCAGCAGGGCTGCGAACTCGAAGCATTTTTAATCGAGTTCGAGTTCGAGTTCGAGTTCACAAAAAATTTGCAAGTCCGAGTTCGAGTTCACAAAAAATTTGCAAGTCCGAGTTCGAGTTCGAGTTCTTTAAATTTCAATTTTTCGAGTTTGAGTTCGAGTTTGAGTTCACAAAATAGAGTTGAAAAAATACAGTCGGAATAGAGTTAAGAGAATAATTTAACCGCAAAAAACTGAGCACATGTTAAAAATGCTTTGTCATCAATGTTGCCTATTTTAATCTATTATTAAACAAAATAAAAGAGGATAACAAATTATAATTTGGCACCAACGCTGAGAAATGTTATAGTTAAATTTACTCATTAAATGAACTCAAACATCACAAACTTTTTTCAAGTTCGAGTTCAAGTTCGAGTTCAGAAATTTTTATTTTTCGAGTTCGAGTTCGAGTTTGAGTTCGGCCAAAATTGCCGAGTTCTTCGAGTTCGAGTTCGAGTTCGAGTTCGCAGCCTTGGTTTGCAGGGATTATGGTTTACTCTAATTTGTGAGTCCATCTATTAGCACGTACGAAAAAAGTATTATAATTATGCTAATTACCAAGAATATTTATATCGCTTAAAAACAAAAAGTATAGCAACCATAGGGCGATATCAAAATAAATAGAAGTCAATTACATCTCCGCATACAAAAAATTGTGTGATTTTAATGAAAATGACTTTAAAAACTGGCAGGTTATATTATAGCTGTCAGGACAGTTCTAATTTTGAAATTTTTTTCAAAGGTGCCAAAGTGGTAAATTCGTGGATTTTTTAGATTGGTGAATCGCTCATAAATTTTATGACAACATTTTCTTTTCTTTTTTTTTTTTGACAAACAGTCAAAATAAAATATTATTTTTTCGAAACATTGTAATGCTTATATAAATATTTATTATTTATTATCTATTCTCTGGTTTGTTTGAAAAGATACTGTATTTAAAATGTTTTTTTCCGTTTTAAAATTGGGTGGTTCTGATTTTTTGTTTGCTTTTGATTTTCTTCCACAAAATTTTCGCCACGGTTTCCAAACTCGATAAGAGTAAATAAACGGATTGGCAGCGCTGTTAATTGGCAGCAAAATCATGGCAAATCCGGGAAACCATACCTCCAAAGAACGTTTGAATGATAAAAATTCGCAGGTCAGTGAGTACAGCGATTTTGCATAAAAATATAATGTAATAAATGACAATGGAATCCAGCAGCAAAAGTCTGTCATCACGATGTAAAACATTCTTCGGTGCATTTTCTTATTCTCAGAAAATCGTCGTTGCTCTTTTGATATAGAATGAGCTCGTCCTGTTCTTTTTATGCATAAAATTGAAGAAAGCATAAAAGCTTTGAATTCCTTGGAACATGTCGATGTTTTGCAAGCGATTGCAACCTGGGCTACAAAAATGAAACTAAAACTCATTATGTTATATAAAATAATTAATACCGTAAATAAACTGGCCAAATTATCATACTCCAGAAAAAATTGCATTGTACAGATCCAATGCCGATTGTAATAATTAGAGTACGTCACATGAAAATTTTGATCGCTATTCAGCAATTTCAATTTTTTTGAAACATCGATTAAAGTATTCCAAGTCACTTGACCATCAAATGTATATTGTCGCCTTCCCAAAAAGTCACAACGTAAATTTACTCTGTTCAAAATTGTTTCGATCAAAAAACGAAAGTCCCCATAACGGAGATTAATAACTTTGTTTCCTTCACTTTTTATTCTCATTTCGGCTGCAAAAATTGTTCTAAATTTGTCCGTGTTAATCACTGGTACACAGGATACTGCTATCCAAAATATCCAAGTAAAAGTAACTATACTAAGTACTATCCTTAAGCGAACTTTTTTATACGGAAAAGTAACGCTGCGCAGTCTTAGCCCAGTAATCGTAGCCATGGCAGTCACTGATATTTGACTTGAAGCAAAATTTATCAAACCCAAAAGCATGCAAATGATTGTTCCTCTGCTTTTTGATGACTCGTCACCGTAATTGTATTCGGAAAAATATTTAAAAGAGCTGGCTGAGAAAACAATGACGTAGGCACCCATTGCGCAATCAGCGAAAGACAAGTGTAGAATTAAGATTCGATAAATTTGCCGTTCTGTGATTCGTTTGAAGCCTTTCCGGAAAAGCATCTTGGCGCTGTTTGCTATCACAATCAAGTTTCCAATAACAGCAATTAACCCAACAACCATGTATGGTGCGATAAAAATTTTTCCTAAGAGTGTTCCTATTTCCTCCTCTTTTTTTGTAAAAGTCGTACGAGCAGGAGTGGAACATTCCATATGAGAATTGCATTCCAATTCTTGAAGAAGATCAATGCTGTTATAACTTACACAGCAAACTGAACCATTGGGACAAGTTGCTGGGGGAAACTTATAATTTGAGATGTAATCTCCGTTTCGAGTATTGTTGCAAGTGTCGTACAAGGCTGTTTTTAGATTTACTCCGTCAAACCACTGTCGAAGATTGTCGTTAGGAAGTTCGCAAACGGCGTCTTCAAAAGAATCAAAGTTGTTTTCGTTACATAGAAAATATGTTTGTGGCAAAATTTTGCTAGATTGCGATAAATTTTTCCGTGAGCAGTTTATGTCGACACAATTTTTCAAATCTATTTGCATTATGTCAAAGATAAAACTTTTGTACCTAAAAATTAATAAAGAACTGAACAAATATTTCACAAATAAAAAAATAAGCGATTAGACCAAAATTTTTTGAGGAAGAGTTTAAAAATTTTTTGCTTAAAGTAGAAACAAAAATTGTTTGATGCAATAAAATATTTTTTAGATGTAGGACTAAATATGTCCAATACATAGCCTTAGACATTCTTAAATTAGAAATATTTACAAATTTAAAAATAAAAAATTGAATCATATAGGCTTAATCCTCATTAAAACTATCACCAATAATATTTTCTTGATATTATATTAAACAATATTGCACAAAGCTTTATAAGATCAAATTCTAACAATTCAAAATTAGAATCATGCATTTTTGTATATGGGCATAGTCGTATTAGCCGAAAAAATTTTGGGGGCAAGACAGTGTTGCCCAAATTTAATTGATGTTTGCCCAAATCTTGATTTTGTAGGACTTCACGGATATGAGAAGAAACTTCGTTCCATATTTGCGGTAAAGACCAAATAAAAGTTTTCTTTTTAAATCTGTCTCCGATTTTTTGATTTACGTTAGAAAAAAACAGTTATCTCCAAAAAAAAGGTCTTCACCTCAAATTTTGATTGTTTGTCTGCATTAGGAAACTTTGTCCTGCTGGACTAGTTTGTTTTTGGTGCACAAAAATTTGTTTTCCCCAAATAATTCTTTGTCGCTCCCTAAAAGTTTCTGATATTGCCCAAATATTTTTTTCGCTTCCCGAAAAGTTCTCATTTTTCCCAAATTGTTGGGACTTGGGGGCAATTTTTCCCTGCCCACCAGCTGATACGACTATGTATATGGGCATAATCAGTTATTAATTGAGTTTCAATAACAATTTTCAAAAATTTTTATCGAAACAATAATATAAAAAAACTGAGCCATATGGAGCAATAGACGACAAATAGAATAAAAATTCCAATTCCTAATTTGCAAGAAAGAACAAAAAAGATAAATTTCGTAATACAAAAGAACCAGATCAAAGAAAACTATAAAAAAAATATAGGAACGCTTCGGTGGATTTCTTTGTCTTTTTAAACTTTATCACTGTTGAATCAAAGATGTAATTTTTTCAACCACAGCTTTATGACATTTCAGGAGTATTCCTAAATTTATTTGCAAATTATTTAACAAATTGTTTACATTTAAATAAATCTTGGTTGTACAAAATTTTAAAATCACCAATGGTATAGACCAGGGATGTCCAACTTTTTTTATCATGGGTCAAATTATGAATTTGAGTAGGTTTGGCGGGCCCGAAAAAATTAAATGTCCATGAAATTTCAACTTTCTGGTATTAGATGCCATGACCAAATAACGATTATTAAAACATAAATTTAAAATTAATTAATTAATAATGAATATCAGTGAAATGTGAAACTATTAAAATTATTACGTAATTACCCAGCCAACAATGCTATGCAGGGCCCATGCGGGTCCTGCAAGGGCTGCCCGTACGGGACCCGTACCGATTTGGCCGCGGGCGCTGCAGTGGCCCCGCATGGGTTTACCGCACGAGTTTCTTAATTTTCAAACTGTTTATTCAAATTTTTCTTTTTTTTAAATAATTAAAAAGATTAGCTCATTTGCATGTTTTAATTTTTGATTACGGCTTAAAACTAAAAACCAAATTAAACCTGTGCGGTTAGCCCATGCGGGGCCACTACAGCGCCCGCGGCCAAATCGGTACGGGTCCCGTACGGGCATCCCTTGCAGGGCCCGCATGGGCCCTGCATAGCATTGTTGGCTGGGTAGTGTTAAAAATATCCATGCTTGAGCTGCTTTGAAGTCCTGGTTATGCGAGTTTCTTTCTTCCTGGTTGCACTGATTCAAATTTCCAAGATCTGGAGAAGAGGGCCTATTGTCGCAATCCCAAAGCTGAGTAAGCCAGTAAGGGTCCCAAAGAGTAATCGACCGATATTTCTGCTTTGTGTCTTCTGAAAGATCCTCGAAAGGCTTATCTACGCCCTCATTGAACCAATTATAGATCCATCGCTCTCTAGAGAGCAGGCTGATTTTCGACGCAAAAAATCAACGGTGGATCAATTTATTTTATTAACAGAAAACATTGAGGATTTTTTTTCAATTTGTCAATCTGACACCGGCATAGGACGTTTTATGGCATCTTGGCCTTACACGTAAGTTACTTGAAACTTTTGCCAGATAAGCACATGATAAAAATGATCATTGAGCTTGTCCAAAACCGAAGTTTCACTCTTATTACCGGTGACCGCAAGCAAAGTAGGATTTGACATCTGAAAAACGGCGTTCCGCAGGGATTAATATGGCTCCTCCCTTCTCAACTTCTTTATATTTACGTCTACATCTGCCCTCCACAATTTCCTGAAAGTTTATAGACGCAGACGATCTAGCATTGTTGCACTCCTCTGGAAACTAGGCCTGACCATATCACTTCAGTGGTTTCGGTAGCAATTGACACCAAGATGCCTCATAAAGGAAAAAAACCTTTAGGCATGATGGTGTCAATTGACCCTTTTGGGTTAGGGTTAGGCATTAAAACTCAGAAACCTCTCCAACCCAGAAACTTCAGACAAAGAACCAACCCAGAAACCTCAGACCTCAAAACAAAGAAACCCAGCAACATTGAAACCCAGAAACCTCTCCAAACTTCACAGGACTACCCAAAAGAAGGTGAATTTTACTTCACAGGGCTATCCAAAAGTATATTTGAACTCCTGCCTGAAAGGGATATGTTAAATTCTCAGATTGAATTTAAATTCTCTAAAAATGTCTGATCCTTTTTCCACTCTCCTAATAAATCTACGATTTCTTTTTTACCCCCAGCAGCGTCGCTGTTACTACAGTAATCTTATTCGAAACCATGCACTCCGCATTGGTTCAAAGTTATTATCTTTATTACCAATAAGTTATAAACAGCAATCACTTGATATTGAAAGAAATGTTTGGAAATAACATATTCAATATTAATTTAATTGCAGAACAATGTAAATACTACAAATGATGCTTGGGCCAAGCGTTTTTATGACAAGCTCCGCCCACAAAAATTTTCATTGATCAGCTCATCGGACGTCACTCAATGCAGCAATCAACTGACGTATTCACTTTGTTTCTACGTTACTATGACAGCAGTGACATCAGAGTCGATACGGTTGTGAAAATATAACTAACAATATTTGAGTAAGCAGTAAGCCGCATGAAAACCTTAAGTTGGCCGCAGGTTGCATATCCCTGGTATAGACGGAACCATTAATTCTTTCAATTTGTGATTGTCTTTAAAAAAACTGTTTTCTTTAGAATTCTTTCGGGCAACTTTAGTCAGAACAAATTGTTGGCTATGACGAACTGCAAAAAAACATGGTTTATATATGGTTGGAAAACATCGAAAGTAACGGCATTTTTTATAGGTTTAGAAAAGAGAGAGCGCGATTGCCCGCACTCACTTGAGCCACAGGCAAGAAAACTTCAGTCTATAGATGAATTCCTTCTGGTGACAAAGAGAGGGTTTAAGAGATTCCATGAAGGTGGCTTCAAGTGTTGCCAGAAGAAAAGATGAAGAAGAAATAACAAAAATAATAAAAATTTCTAAAAAACAGTTTTTTTAAAGACCATGAAAATTGAAAGAGTTAATGGTTTCATTAAAACCATTGGTCATTTTAATATTGTTTATAAAAAGTTATCTTTAATGGGGGCTTAAGAAGTCGGAAAAACTATTTTACAACTCCGATTCCAACCGACTCTTTAAAATTCTCCGACTCCAATTCTTACACATCTAAAAAACAATTCTGACTCTTACTTCAGTAGCCTACATGTAAAAATACAACTCCAACTTCACACAAAAAATTTGGGACTGCACCGACTCCGACCTCCAACGTCGATTTTACAACCTTGGTTATAAGTGATACTTCTTATAATTTACAGTCCATAAGTATAAAAGTGTTTCATCTTTTCACTATTTTTAAAATTTAAAATGCCTGGGGTCTCAAGTGGTAGGGTTTTAGATAAAAAACTGATAACAAAAATTTTAGCTGATAATTTCGTCATACATATGGAGCACGCGACGGTTGAAATTCCAACTTTAGCGTTTTTCGCGTATCTCTAAATTATTTTCGTAAAGCCATAAAATTGGTATCAAAATGTCTGGAAGGGTTGACTTCCGAGGACCCCTTAATACATATGATATAGACCTTTTTTTGACAAAAAGTAGGAAATTGGCACTAATTTAAAACGAAGACTTTTTTTTAGAAAACAATGCTTTTAAGGGACCAAATCGAGAAATTCGGAGACTGATTCAAAGTAAAGACCCTTTTTTTAAAGGGCACTTTTTTTTAGACGAAAATCATGAAATGCGAGAATGATTCAAAGTGAAGACCTTTTTTTCTGTGAACACTACTTTTTGGAAACGGATTTTTTTCTGTCAACGAGTGTTCCGGTTTTCCCTTTTAAATATATGGTATGCCTAGCTATTGAACACATTTATATGAGAAGGGAAACAAGTGTTAAGCATCTAAGGAGAATCTTTAAAAGAAACTCGATTATACTCTAGAAAAAGCAATAATAAAGATTAAAAATATAAGCAAATATAACAAAAATGGTTTTTCGTATTTAGAAAAATTATTTCAATATGCTGGTTGACTAGTGGTTCTCAAAGTTTAGGTCGTATTATTCTCTTTTAAGACTTAGGTGCAGTTATTCCCCAAAAGTACTTGACAAAATTTTTTGGAGAAAAATTCCTTTTTTTATTATGTAAAAAGTTTTTTTTGGTTTTTGTAGAAAAATGAAGCACCGTGGCCTTATCCGTATGCTGCTGAGACTTCTGCCAGATAAGCACGTGATTAAAATAATCGTTGAGCTTGTCCAAACAGACGTTTTACTCCTACTACTTGACAGCAAGCGAAGCAAACTCCGCCGTCAAAAAAAGGACGTTCTTAGGGAATCAGTGTTGGCTCCTTATACTTTTAATATCTATATCTGTGATCTGCTTTCCACAATCTTCAAAAAGTTTTCTTTTGTAGTATATCTAGCTTTGTTGCACTCTTCTGGAAACTGAAAGAACTTGGAAATCAAGACATGACTACAGTTTCTGCGTATCTCCAGACCTAGAAGTTCAAACTCAGTCTTTCAAAGACGGCGAAAGCAGCCTTTCCTTTAAATAACCGAGTGTCCAAATGTAAGCTAAAGATTTATAACAGCAATAAACGTTTATCATTCTGTCCGATCCCTACTTATTTTAGGGTAAAATTAAACACATCGCTCACATTTAGTCACCATTTTGTGGCATTGAGTAAAAAATATCTTCTCGCGTCACACTGCAAAGGTGACTTGCGAAGATGAGATGCTGGGCCAAAGCATTGTGTACAGCTACCCTAACTCTGCCCTACTCGACAGCTGAATACAGCTCTCCAGTTTGGTGTTACCCAGTGGACAAATCATGGATAGAATACGGAGTACCTTAGGAATACATCTTAACTTTATGCTTTCATAGCCATGTCCAATGCTAGGCGTCTTGGAATGAGCTTGCTTCGAACAGTTTGGATTAAGTTCAATCACGTCCCTGCAGACTGTTGTCGGGCGATTTCGTCGTCCATGCACAATGGGGTCTCACTCCTTTACCGGACCCAAGTCATCCTGATAAAACAACTCAACTTCATGAGTCCCAAAAAACTCTTAATTGTGAATTTTTTCTGTGGAACTTTTTTTCTCAAAACACCTTTTAAAAAAAAGTTTCAACTGAAAAAATTCAATAAAAAGAGTTTATTATTATTTTTACTATTATTGTTTTGTCAGTATTGTTGTATTTATATTGAATCGTATGAAATAATTTCTCTGTTCTGTTCTATTCTCTTATAGAAAAAATAAAATAAAAAATAAAAACAACAGCAATAACATGACCAAGATTTTTTCAGCCATGCCAAGCAATAAAATTCTTAATGTTTGAATGCATAAACATGCCTGATGACAAATTAAAATGCCTCCTCTTCGTGCTCTATTCTAAATCTAATCTTCGTTTTATCATATATCAAAAAATCTACTATTCTGTTATTCAAGCAATTTATGAAAATAACATATAGAGTATGTACACTAATTTGACATTAACTAAAAAAAGCAACTTTCTTTATATAGTGTAGTCGGTACTTGCTTGTTGATTGACTTGACCATTCTTACTCAATGCTTCTTTATATAACTTGATAGAGCTCAACTCTATCTAAAGTGTTAAGTTTACAAAAATCAAGCTTTTTTATCTAAAAAACTTTTTTTTTCTTTTTCATTAGGTTTAATTATTATCAAATTTGCTGAGATATGATACTTTATTCCAATTGAAATACTCTTTTAAGAACAAGATTTTTTTCAAATTGTGATGAATTATCAATTTTTTAAAGGTTAATAAACTATGCGACTTCGTTTTAAAAAAGATAATTTTTCCTGTATAATTTTCAATAATAGACTTAATAACAAGGCTTCACCAAAACTTTGGGCTTTTCCACAGCAATTTAAGTCAGCGGTAAGAATTATTTCCCTTTTGAGAATGAAGATGCTTTAATTGCAAATCGTTTTAAGTCAAATTTGGTTATACTTAATGTAATAATAGCTTTTTTTATGTTTTTAAATGATAATTATACCAGTTTAAAATAATCTCTGCAATCTTCACCGTCTAAAATCTGCTTGAGAGAAATGCTTCTGTTTTCATATAAAAAAAATCATCTTTTTTAAAAGACAATTTTTAACAAGTTTTTAATAAATTATCGTTAATGAGCTTTTAAAACCATGAAATCAAAAGTCCGTTTGTGACCTTGTGATACACTACCTAACTTTGCGTACATGGTATCAAAATAGCGTGAGCTATACCTGGTATTTTATGTCACCAAGGTTTTTTAAAAGTTTTTTTTTTTTGAGGGACCCATTAATTTGTATAAAGTAGGTAAAATCAAATAGAAAAAAAAAAACTCTATTTTTTCTAATTTTGTACGGTTCAAAAACAATCAAATCAAGTTTTATCCAAATTGTTCTTATTTTTGAAAAAAGGAAAATTTATAAACCTGTCTTGTTTTGCTTGATTGAGTTTATAATCGCCAATAAATAGCCTCCAGCAGCAAAAAATTGTTTATCAAGAAAAGTAAAAAAAAAACGCATCAATTAACGATTCGGTTGTGCAATTTTTTTTTTTTTTTTTGCAGAAAAAGAAAACAGATTTAGTTTATCTTATCGCGACTCAATCCAAAATGAGTAAAAATAGAAAAGATGTAACCAATAACCTATTAATTTTTTAGCTTTTCCACAAGAAGGCTACAAAAGGATATGCGAGATCATCAAGTCTGGAATCACAGGTTAACGTTACGAACGACGAATGATATGATCATAATTACATATAAATACTTGAATGTTGACAAAACAATGAATACATAAAATCTGCATAATTAAATATAAATTGAATTTTAATCATATAAAGTTAATCAAAAAAAATGTAAACAGTGAACACATCGAGCCGAATCTACATTTAAATATTAAATAAATAAAAAATAGAAGATATCTTTAAAGGTTTTTTGCATTTCGGTTACATTCTATTGGCTATTTAGAACTAAGGCTTTATTCATTTTTTATTTTATTTATTTGCTGCAAATTGAAACTTCAATGGTGGACAATAATGCAAGGCTCCATCGCCAAACCTGTTTTTACAAAAATCCAGATAGGGAGTTACATTTCTGCTGAGGGCCGAGTTATATATTGTGTGATTAGACCAGTAGTTTCCAATCGGGGGTCCATGGACCCCCAAGGATCCCCAGAGTTTGGGGGTCCATAAGCTTTTCATGGACAAGATAAAAGCAATTGTTTATAGCAAAATAAAAGAACCCGTCGTATGGTTTAGCTTGCAAAAAACAAATAGTCTGCTTACGCTAGAAACCGAGCTCCACTCTACAACCTAGCTTGAAACCTAGACCATATAAACGAACATGTTTAATTACTTCAAAATGGTATTGAAGTACGGGATTCTAATACGGGACACAAAAATTCAATGAAACATTTTAACATTGTTTGTTTTTGTGCAGCTCTCAATTTAAGGAAAAATTTCTGACAGAGATCTAATTTAATTTTCTAATTCAAGACGTTTCTTTGCGTAGTTTTGATGAAAAGCCTAGTTAAAAAGCCGGACTGGCTATTATTGTTGATTATTGTTTGAGAGTGATAAAGCAGCTATTTTTCTTATTTTTAAATTTATCTTCCTAATTGGCAGAAAAGCATCGGAGACATTATACTAAGGCGATTACCCTGACCTGCTTCAGGAGATCCCTAGTAGTGGCTTGCAGAAGGGGATGAACCGGGCATAAGCCTCGAGCATCCAAGGCAAGGAGGCATCTAGCCTAAAGATTGAAATTTAAAAAATTACACTTTATGTAAATTTTGTAACTGCTTAGTGCTTCTGCGTACTACAAGCCTACTAGAACATACTGAATAGTATTGATAGAGACTGTTTGTAACCCCTTTCGCGCTGTTTTATCCTTTTCTCTTTTTTCTGATAATCGCACAGAAACGACAAATTCGGTTCGAGTATAGCGGGTAAAATAGGAACTCTGGTGCGTAATAACCATTAGCAATTCAGCTGGACTGTAATCAGACCTTAACGGTGATGTTCGATATGCTAAAGGAGTGAAATATGGACCATGCGAATTTTTCAAAAGATTTTTTACGGTTTGCACAGCTTTTTCCGCTTTTCCATTACATTGAGTCTATCTCGGACTACTTAATGTATGACAAAATGCATAATGCTGATCAAAATTTTGAAAAGCAAAAGATGAAAACTGAGGACCTCCATCAGACACAACCTACCCAGGAATGTCAAACTTAGCGAACATTGATTTCAAATGTGGTGTTATGTCATTGGCGGTTAACCCACGGTTTATAATTCTACCGATCACGAAAAATAATCAATTACCAGTAAGTAAACACAATTGCTAAAATAAAAATAAATCACACGCCACTTTTTGCCAAAGGCGATGAGGTAAAGTGGATTGCAACAACGACTCAGCAGGATTAATACGATATTTAACACATACGTCACAGCGATTTACAAAAGATTCAATATCCCTACTCAAATCCGTCCACTAAACACTTCGCGCTCTGCACGACATTTAGTGATGCTTTGATGTGCTTCGTGTATGTTGTGTATGCTTCGTGTATGTGTATGTTACTTGATTTTTTAATCTTCTTCTGATAGTTTAGATGCCAAGCAATATCGCTTAAAACGTCTAATCCAGTTAGACCGTTGCTCTGAGTGATTAAAATTAAAGGCTTCTGGTGCTTGAATGGACAATAACATTAATCTACCTTTAACTTTACAATAATATCCCTTTAGTCTGTTGATATTAAATTCGACGCTTGTAACACTCTTGATACCATGTCCGCTTAGTTGCTTTATTCTCTTATTGCTCGGGTATTTGTATTTAACTCGAAAGCAAAAATCGCGCAGCACACATTTAAACTAGAGGCAATGCAGGAATGCACAAAGTTAATTAAACATGACACAATTTGTACGTTTTACTACACAGGGGTCATCGAAAAAGATTTAAAATTTTATGTAATTTTCATCTGAACTCGAGTCAAGTCCAAATTATAAGTTGATTTAAGGACTTGAGTCGAGTTTGATTTCTTTCTAGTGGAAACTCGATGCGAGTCTGAGTCCTTCCAAGCTCTTTTAACACATTGAGTGCCGACACATTGAGTATTGTTTGAAAAATAATGAAATGTGACCCACCGGTGGGTCACGAGGCACTCAACGTGTTAATGGACTCGAGCCATTACAACTCCGTTTTGACACAGTAATTGCGAATAAGAAGACACCAACTAAACAATTTACTTTATCCGCTTTTGTTAAATTTTTTTCCGCAAAATAGGTTACAACGTAGCCCCAATAAAAACACTGTTTGATTAAACGCGGGACCAGGTATAACGCGGTCAGAGTATATGTAGACCCGACTTTGTCGTTTACTGAAAGTCTATTGATCAAAAAATTGTTTCAGCTTTTTGAGCTTCGTTTTATTCAACAGGTTGAAATGTACCACTATTTGTTTATAAGTATGTTATTGTCGTACACTCAATGGTGGATATTCAAATTCAGAGGCCGGGGCAAGGATTTCCAAAAATTGATGTTCTCTAAAAAAAGAAAGAGCTTTGATTTCGTCTTCCACTTTTTTCTCCCAAAATCATGGTGATCTCCAAAAAAAAAAAAGGTCTTCACTTCGACTTTATCTCTGATTTCCCTATTTTGCTCCCAAAATCATGGTTATCTCTAAAAAAAAAAGGGTCTTCAACTCGAATCAATCTTGTATTTCCCACTTTTCGTCCCGACTTCATAACTTCATAATGATTTCTAAAAAACATCTGCAACGAAATAAAACTATATGTGCTATTTTCGAGGGGGCCCCCAAAAAAAGTGGGGGCCAGAGGCAACTGCCTCATTCGCCTCACCCAATATCCACCACTGTATACACTATTCACCTGATATTAGCTATGAAAAGGATTAGCGAAAAAATTTGCTATAAAATGGGCTCATGTGTAATGCGGTACAATTTTTTGGACTCTAAAATCCTCATTATATATGATCTGCGATGTATGTTGGCATTTTAAGAAAGCAAATGCAAAAAACAATTTGAAGATACCGCTTGTGGTTCAGAATTTTAGAAGAGCATAGAACAGTAAAGTCATTTCTCAAAGCTTTTTATCTGAAACTTTTTAAGCAAAATATATAATCAGAATAAAAAAGCAAAACAAACGGATTTGTAAAGCACAACGAAGAGCTCTGATTCGTCAAAAATAGTGACCAATAAGAAAAGATGAAAAAAAAGTTTTAGAGCGCTGACAAAATTGTTTTGCTTACATAGATTAGGATAAAGAGATTTAATAAAAGTTCAAAATAGCTATTAAAACTAAAAGGTGAAAAGATAGACGCCTTCGAGCAAGAGTTGAAAATCAGCAGTCGCTGTATAATGAAGAGCATATTGCGTAAAGTCAAGAAAATGGCGGCCAATAGCAGACTTGTAAAACAGAATTGCTGGGTGCTACTATTGGATCTGAGGAGCGATGACAACTTCTGCGGGCGAGAGACGGAAAGATTTTTAAGAACATGAAGATGTGTCGCTTAATCTTGCAAGCACTGGAACATTCGACCAACGTAGTATCTATCAAAGGGGCACAAAAATTTATCAATCCATTTGAATCTCTTCTTGGGGGATAGAAGCCAGGTTTGGGATAGTGTTAATCTTTTTTTAGTTCAACCGAATCATGAAGGAAGCGAACTCGTACAGTCAGGATGGCCGGTTTAAAAGTACTAGTTTTGATTCGATTTTTTGAACGCTACTCCGATTCCAGTTCGCATCGTGAAACTGTGAAACCCTGAATACGCTCGATCGCGTCGCGTGCGATCAACAATGCTTAGAACCTCATAGATGTAAACAGTGTCGCGCGCTTGACTCGCGCCGAGTTGTGCGACAAACAAAAGCCGTATTTGCGGAATTTTTGCGTTTGCGACGCTTGTGCTTTGATCGTGGTATCGCGGTCAGATGCAGCCGAAAAAAGAAATCGCTGGTCGTCATTTCCGCTTGTCAACAATAAGAAGCAATACGACTAAATTCGAAAAACAGTTGATCAGGGTGAAACGCGAGAAAATAAATAAGCAAAAATGAAAGTAAATTTAGTAACGAAGAAACAAAGTAGATTCATGACCGTCTTCAGTTCCGAAAAAAGTTTTAGCAACTCGAAAAACAATTTAGTTTGAGCATTTGCAATTGTACACTAAACTTTTGTTTACGTTAAATTAAATCTGTTCATATTATGGCTGTTTCAAAAACAAACAAGTTCTTTTTCTGAAATTTCTGTTTAGTTTTTCGCAATACCGAGATGAAAATCAGTTTAAGCGCTGTTTTGATGGCTTGTAACTGAAAAATTTATCTTGTTTCAAATGATTTTGGTTGTAATTAAGTTTCAAGTTACTGTGAAAAACCTTTAAATTACTTTGAAACGCTTAAGTGATTGGCAGAAAACTATGCAAAACCGTGAAAAATCTTAAATATAAGTTTTAAGGTAATGAACTAGTGTGCAATGAATTAGCTGTGAAGGATTACGCTTGAAAAATGTTATAACTTATGGAACAACAGCGTGCAGTTTTCAATAAAAACTATTTTGCCTTGGACATATTTGGAAATTTTATCCAAATTCCATCTAATTATGATATTCATTATAAACATAACCAGCTTTTTTAAAATATCAAATGCTGTTTAGTGTGAAAAAATACTCTTTTTTCAAAACCTTTTGTTTGACTAAACTATCTATGTATATAGCAAAGAAGTATGTGACGCAAGATTATAAATGCAAATTTTTTAATACCAATTTATTAAACCTTTTTCATCGAAACAAAAACAGCTTTTCAGCTTGATTTTTGTTGAAGTTTTAGAAATTGAAATAAAACATAACTAAATGTTTGAACTTTTATTGGAGGTCTAAAGTTTAAAAATCATTGTTTTTATTAATTTTCAATACATTTGTCGCTGTTAAAAATCTGTATAAAAAGTCAAAAATTTAATTCTTTACTGTTAATACTTACATCTATTCAATGTCTTGAAACTAGACTTACAAATATTTTTTTAACATCATTAAATTAAAAAGATCGTTGTTTTTTGCATGTTATAAAACTTTTATGAATAATCTTGGGCCAAAATTGTTTTAAAAGACAATTTGATAAACATTGTCAGAAATGAGTTATAAAAGCTTGTTTTATATAGTTCTTGAATAATATAAGAGAAGGTGGTTTTTCGGATAAATTATACAAATTTAAATTTTATTTTTTCAACTTCAAACACTTGTTTAGATTGCTACCAACGACAGGTCTAACATGAAAGTGCTTGCAATTCTGATAGGCTTAATTTTTGCCGAAACTCTGTCATTTTCGGATATCAGCTGTGATTTTGATGCAACCAAGCGTTCATTTTGTGGTTGGAGACGAGAATGGTTTGGAACGCGTAGAGCTGGTTGGAAAAGTGGAAAAATGCTTCGATGGTTTCAGATCAGAGACCATAATTCCGAAAACGGCACCGGTACATAAATGATGTTTTATTATTTAAGTAATCATAAAATCAAACTTTTACATGATAAAAAAATCACTCAATTGTCGTACGAAATAAGTTTAACTAATTATTATTTTAAATTTACAAAAATTAAAGATTCTTACAGAAAAACACGATTAATACATGATAGAATAGGGTGCCATACCGTTTAGAAAATTTCGGACAGTTGCGGAATTTTATGTTAAATTTTGTAGTTCTGAAGCAATTTTAAAAAAAGCCCAAACGTCCCGAATTTTAGCATCAACTAAAAATAACATGCAATTTTTTAAGAAAACACGTTGATTATGGGACGAAAATAGGAAAATCTGAGATCGATTCGAAGCGAAGACTTTTTTTTTGGTCTTCGTCCTAGATTCGTAAACAAATTTATTCTGTCCTCCCCTTTAAAAATTTTTTTCGTTGGTGCGCCTACGTCTGTCCGAAATTCCGCCTATTCAGTTATGGCAACTCTATGATAGAAGTGATTCCAAACAGGGAGCTCATGGAATTTCAAGGATCTACAAAAAACCAAAAGATATGGCAGTAAATCTACTAAATTTTTACAGGAAAATTTGCTTATTTTTTATCGAGAAGCAGACCAATTGGATTTCGATCTCGACTCCGAAGTGTTGGCACCTCTCCTTCTGGCAAATCATGTTTCAACTTCTCGGTTGCTTTAGGAGGCTCTAAACTCCCGTTTCCTGACGGAAATTCTATTTTAAAATGTAAGCTAAAATAAAAATAATTTAAAACGAAAAAGAGTTTACTGCGTAACATCAATAAAAATTATAAAAGCTGTGCAAAATTCTACAATGATACAGTAGATGGAACTAAATATTTTATAGTGTTTATGGTACGTAATGGGGAAACAGTTGAATCCCATAATCCAATTTGGACCAAAAATCAAGGTGTCCTTGATGTGGCCGACTTTGAAAAGGTTTCTTTGCGGATGGATGAAATTCCCGAATTTAAACCGGTAACTCAGTTTACTTAACCAAAAAATAAAAGCTGATCTAAATAAGGAATTTAAATCAAAGTTTATTTTTAAGCACAAAGTCAAAACTTGCTCCAGTGAGTTAATTGCATTAAAAATTTAAAGTTCAGAAATACATTTAATAGTAGGCTAATATTCCGTATCTCTAGGTAAATTGAGGCGGATATATCAGTTCTATGACCAAAGTATCCTGACAGGTGTTTTGAATAAGTAAATCTAATGTAGCTTAATAAATTGAAACGGTTCACCCTATAGCATTAGAGTTGAGTTTAATGAGGAAAAATAAAATGGATTTTACCAGTTTAAATTCCGTTTTTTGTTTGTTTATTTTCTTGATTTTAAGATTAATCTATCCTCTTTGATTTTATGTGTCCCCACTCGGTAGGTGAGTTTACCGCGTGAGAGGTCTACCGCGTGATTAAGAGATAAATAATTTAGTGGTAGACTCCACGCTATAGTAGCACTCTATTTTTTTCTACCAATCTCTCTTTCATTCTATACTTTTTGCGCTTTAGTTTTAGCCACTGGGATGTTTCAATAGTAATTTGATTCAAGCCAATTTCCTGCTCTTTATTATTATGCTGATTGCTTAAAAATAACTTTAACATAGCTCCAAATAATTCAGATTCTTTTCTGTCTTTTCCACTTAGTCATTACAAGCAGAAAGTCATATTTTTTTATTGCCGTCAGAAAAATCATAGAAAACTCGTGTGCAAAAAGATTTAAATTTTGTGAAAAAAATTCGGCTAATAAGTGGATGTCAAACTTATGGGAATTGTTTCCATTTGCAAAGTGTCCCTAAAATTAATTTTGCCTAATATTAAAATTTGTTATCAAATTTATAAAAAATACTTTTAGGTTGCAAAACAAACCTTGTTTATTTGCTTTTAAAATGTAGTTTCGCACAGATTTATATCTTCAATGATAACAAATTTATGAAACACCTTATAGTGAAGCTTCTGTGATATTAAAAAGGCCAATATGTTGTGATTGTGATTTTGAAAATCTCGATCATTTTTTTCAATATTCGCTGATTAAAAAAAAAATCTTATTTGATAAACAATTTTCATGGCTTGGTCAAAAAATTTTTTCTGGTTTCATAGCGAAATTAGTTAATGTATCATATAAAAATAGGGCTTTTCAATCAAAATCAAAAATTTCCCATTGTTGTTTTAAAAACTTTCCAACTATTTCTTGTACGTGATTTATGCGGCATATGCGGTTATGGTCCGATTCCGAAAAATTTGCACTAAGTTTTCAAGTACGCCTTGGAGAAGTTTATACCTTAATCTCAAGCTTGTCATAATGGCACTCTGAAAGTGTTATTTGATTTCTTGGCTTCGAGTGGAGGTTCATTGACGTGCCTGAAATTCAACGACACTTATTTGTCTAAATTCTTTATTTTCATATCAACTAAATTCTAAAAAAATTGAAATAGAAATATTTCAAAAATTCAAAAATTTTTGTGCTTACTCATTGCTTTCAAGTTTATTCCCATTCCGGCTCTCTATCTGATCAAAATAACCAAATCTTAAAAGTGTCGGTTAAGTTTTCGCATTCATTCTACACGAAGTTCAAGCGAAAAATTCCTGAATAAATTTTCTCATCAAGTTAAAATTATATAAGAAACACTTTTTTCGTACATTCATGAGGCAATCACAAACAAGCGATAATTGATCCTTGGGTGACTTTTTTCTTAGCAAAATTCAAGCAAAGAATTTTAAACGTAGAATTCAATTTCCTATGATTGAAAACAAAACAAATTCGTAAAATTTTTACCGCGTAGACAGCAAACAAACTGCATTCCTTCCTTGCCCAAAGCGGAAAGATTGTATCAAACATACTGTATAAAAAAACTTTTAAGCAAAAATTAATATCTTTTTCTGCTTAAAGCAAAAAATCAAAAACATTTTTTTCGATGCATTTACATATAACAAGCTTATTACGTTTGATTTATAATTTAGTTTTCTAAGTTTTTGGTTAATTGCCTATCGCATCGCTCATTGATTAGTTCCAGATAAGAATCAAAACAAACAAAAATGAAGTGAGAAATACTCGAGAAAAAAAAGCGCTTTTTCAACATTTTGCCAAAATAAAGCTGGACCTAAGGATTTCTGCCGCGATGCAAGCTAAGGATCAATTTGTAAGTTCACGGTTGAGTGATTCAGACAAAACCTCGTGTTTTTTATTGGGACACTTTTTTCTGCATTGGTTTTCTCGTCACAGTGCCAAAAACTTTCGGCGAAAACCGCTATGCACTCTTATTACCCATTTCGATACCTAATATCCTGTAAAAAAGAGATGAAATTTCACTCTTAAAATTAAACAAACAAAGCAAATACCTTAATTTAGTTTTTATTTCTTCAGGGATAGACGCAAAACGTAGAGATGGCAGAAACCAGCTAAATTTCAAACAATTATATTCTCAATACTCATTATTTTTTAAGAAAAATAAATATATTTAACAAATTTAACTACTTTTTTGTAAATAAACAAAAAAAATTTTTGGAATCACTTTTTTTCTTCGTTTTAGTTACGTTTGCGACCAGCGTACCATTAAAAAACCTATCAAAATGAAAGAGTTTTGCGAAATTCTGCAAACATCAAAAGCGCCTACTGAAATGATCAAAGAAGCAGTTTAAGCTATTTTACAGCGCACATAAAAATTATACAAAACATGCTGATTTCAAATTTGTAGTTTTATGACATTGTTTACGCCTTTGACTGCTCTTAAGTAAAAAAAAAATAGCCAAGTCAATTCCACTATTGAAAAAATTCTCGATTTTAGTCTAGAAGCAGAAACCAAAATTAAAATATGTTAAAATTTTCAGTTTAAATGTCGAATTTTTTAATGGTGTCAATTAAGTTAAAAATCGATAGGGTTAATATTAGAAGAAAAAATTTAGAATTAGTTAAAAATGGTTTGATGACTATTGATTGATGTCTTACAACTACAAAAACTTCTTAATAACTAAAAGCATTGAAGCAAATCTTGCAATGATAAAAAATTACTTTGGTAACTCTGTAAGTTAATAGTTAAACGCTGTTTTTCTCAACAATCAATTTTTTACCCTCGTCTTCTGCAAAAATAATTGTAATAACTTTATTTTTTAGATGCAATCATAAAATTTTATGATTTTTTTCGGATTTAACACGCTGGCTAAGATCCGTATCCTGCAAGTTAGGAGGTTTGGGGTAAAATAAACATTTTTAGCATGTTTAAAATTTTTTTTGCTGTCGCAGCAAATAATTAATAAATATTGTTGAAACCGATAGCTTTTAACCAGTGGGTCATAGTGTTGTTTTTAGTGGGCCACAGAGCATAAATCAAAATGAAAGCAATATGAGACTTGTATAATAATGTCATTATGAACGAGAAATCGAAAACAAATTCCAAGTGAAGACCTTTTTTTAGAGATCACCAGATTTTTGCCATGGTAATTAAATTTTGTTCACCGAAGTGGGTTGTTAAGTTACCTGTGGGCCATTGTATGAAAAAGGTTGAAAACGACTGGTTTAAACTCTTAAAATTCAAACCTGATCGTGCGTTTCAAGTAGTGCACGTTTTGCTCAAAGTTAAAAAGTTTCTAAAAGTCCTGTTATAATTGCATCTCAAACCTATTTCGAGAGTGCCGAAACGAAAAAACTATAGTGAACATTACTAAACTACAAATTTGCGTTTCAGCAAATTTTTAAAAAATTTCTTTTGTAAAAGATGTCAATAACTAATCTTTATTCTGCTAAATTTTGAATCCACACTTTCAGCAGTTTTAAACTATAAATGGTCAAATTTTGGTAAGCTTCTAAAATTTACATAAAGAAGTCAAAAGCTTGCAGAAAATACTTAATAAGACATTAAAAAATCGAAAAAATTTTCAAACCACTTGTTTTTCATCCACGATTTCGGTGATAAAGTTTGTTAAATTATGAGTTTAATTGTTCAACTCCATCTTCTCTTTCTAATTTATTGTGTCTTTCGTCTAAAAATATTTACTGTCACTTTAAGGTAACTTAATATTGCCCCAACTCTAAGTTATACTGTTTTTGGAGTACAAAGAAACAATCTTTAGTTGTATTCTAGTTGTAAAAGTTGCTTTAGTTGCATCTAAAAAAGACCAAACAACTAACCAATCATTGATGTTTGCTACTAGGTAGTAAAAGTCGGTGTTGGAAAGCAATGTTTCCTTTAAGTTGTGCACGTGTGTGCCCAGGCAGATTGCCCACCGGCACAAACTTATCTTATTATTGTTCCCCATGCGTATTAATTGTTATCTGCTGATAAAACGTATAGCCTGCAGCACAGCATTCATAACTCACACCACCAAACATAAGTGATCGAAGAATCAAATTTTCTTTATAAGCCTACTTTATATGTTATAAAGCTAAAATTTCTTTATAGGTTGTCGCACAAATATAAGTCATTTCTATGTTTACACTTGCCAAAATGTCTACCCACACAAACTCCAAAAAATTAAGGGCAACATTGGTGGAAAGCTCAGTTTTTCACAGATATTAAAACAATCATAAACTTGAGATTGAGATTTTTTTATCACAAGGTCTTTCTTTGAGGATACATTTTTTGTTTCGAGTTTGATATGATAATCATAACCTTGATCGAGTGTTTGGTGAGTAGAGTATTTTTAGAACGCTTTTTTAAAGTGCATAGCTTTTATGACTATGCTAAGAATATTTTTTTGCCTTTTTTCTTTGAAGCATGAGTAGTTTTTTTCCAGAGAACTTAGGTCATGTAACCACAAAGCAATAAAATAATTAACCTGTTCAGAAAAAATCAAAATTTTTACTTTGGTTTATGGGGTACTTCGCAATCACGGGGACGCGAGCTTAAAGGTAATTTTCACTTATTCTTCCCTCTTTCCATTTAAATTTATTTTCAAACTTAATCTATTCGCTGCTTAGACAAATCTAATACACAATTACTGCAAATTGTTGAAGATTGTTGTCAAATTTCAATTCACCACAAACTAACACGTTACAGATTGATAAAACATAGGGAAAGCGATAAAAAACGAAGTAATAAAACTCCGACATCATAAAAAGTTTTCTGAAAAGAGTCTGTGAAAATATCTCATTTCAAACACAGAAAAAGGCTCTGCACTTAATCCAAATTTGCAGCGTTTTCATATCGTAGCTCAGCTTAAGATGCAAAACTTCAGTTGTCTAACTGCAAAAACGCAAAACAACCGCTAATAGTAGGGCACTGGAAAAAATAGGAAAAATATGTTATTATGAGCTGTATCTTGTTGGTCAACAAGTTGTATCGTATATTATTCGCAGAAAAACCTCTTACAACGCAATGTTTCTTTAAAAAACTTAAATACTGTATTATGTCCAACATTAAAAACAATGACTTTATTTTTTGCGTAAAGATTTATACAAAATATTAAGCTCACTAAATGCATTTCTTATTAGGGCAGCGAAAAAACGTTGCAATTTTAAAAATGTACTCGACAAACAATAGATAGCTTTTTTTCTTTTGGATTTTGTGATAAAGCCAAATTCTTTACCTTCCGGTATTCATTTTCTTTTGTCAATAGTTTCGCTGCTTGATGAGAAAAAGGCGTTCAAGTAAAAAGAGTAAACAAGCTTTCAATCAGAATCAGATCACGTTGCAAAGCGTTTTATAGGAAACAAGCACCCAAAGAAATCGGGCGCCTAACCTATATTTGGGCAAACCTGTGTTGCCATTTTATAGTTATATCGTATTTTTTCTATTTTAGAACGCTCCAGTTCAATTTGTTTTCGAAGCAATTCGAGGAGCGTCAAAAAAGACGGTTGTCGCCATTGACAATGTTTCATTGCTACCTTGCATACGTAAGTTTGTATTTTCAAATGTAAAAAAACATTTTGAAAGTTTGTTTTTTATTGAATCACTAAAAAAACTCTGCGAAATCAAGGTGCCAACTACTCCATCATTCAACTTAAACTTTAAATTACGTACGTTGGTCGGTGTTGAGGGTTGAAAAAGTTTTTTTTAACAAACTCATTGTTCTATTATTACTAGTTTTTCGGCTTAAAGTTCCAGGACAATTTTCAGATCGTTGCCAAAAAATTAATTTAAAAAACTTTAACATAGTTAGAAATTATAACTACGATTGGTCTTAATAAATTTGATTTCATAAGCTATTAGAATTGGAAAATGAAAAACCATAACTTTGAACGTATAATTTAATTTCAGTGATTCGCTTGTAGATAGTTGTGTTTACCATTTAAACATTGGCAAAGAGGGAATCACTTTATTCAAAATTATTACCTTCCGTATTGTACGACTATTTTCTTTTCAAATTAACTTATAGCTATTAACTATAATTTTGTGGTATGTCTGCAAGTTAATATAAATTAACTTATAAACATAGCACAACAGACAATCTTTTTGTAGTTATTAATTTTATCCTACATTTTTTAAAACAAGAAAAAAAAGCAATTGAATTAAATATATTTTTGCCAAAATATAGAATTCTATCCCACATTCAATTAATTGCAAAGTTTTCTTATAGTAGATTTAAAAACGAATATCAAATACTGTGATTAATTATTATGGTAAAGTTAGTTTTGTGACCTTGATTTGATTAGTTGAATTACTTTTTTTGCTTTATTGCTGCTGGTTTTTTAAAGTTTTTTTTTATTTCGTTTATTGTCATTTTAAATGACGCAATAAGGTAGCTACTTGACTAGAAGACCTTGCGATTATTTCGCAGTCATGCTGTCTCTATATTTAATCTAAATTATAAACTATGTGTTTATTTGTAAATGTTTCGGCAGCTTGGTGGAGTGGTTAAGTACCCCGTGATTGATGACGAACGTGATCAACTCGGTTTCGTTTGAAAAACCTACTCGCGCCATTCTGCTTTGCCTTTGGGAAAGACACTTTCCGGTTTTTTCCTCTAATAGGTGGTCTTGGCAAATAGCTATAAATTTCAGTCACTACTCCCAATCAGAGGTCGGCAATCTCAATCACTCAAAGAGCAATTTAATTGGGAAAGCATCGGGTGCCACAAAATTTTTTTGATTTGAATAAGATTTTTTTACAAATACTATCTCACTTAGAAAAACAATAAAAACATATGACAATACATGAAAGTAGTAGTCACATGACGAAAAAACACGCGACAAAAGAATTTTGCTGTGAGAGAAGAAAATTAAGATGAAAACCATTTCTCACATGCCGCAGAGCACATAAGTAAAAACAAGCCTTTATCTAAGCTACTTACAGCGTCACGCAAAGATCAAAAATCAAAACATAAAAAAATTTAAAAACAGTCTGCCTGAAGAACTTATTATTTTCCCTTTAATCTTTGGCTGTATTATCTCGCAGTAATTCGTCGTCGTTCGGAAGGGCATCCACTCCGGGTCAGATACAAACAGAACTGGGGGCATAGCCGTACCTGCAGGGGGGCAATTGCCCCCCAAGTTTTCAAGATTTGGGCAAAATTCAAATTTTTCGGGCAGTGACAAGAAAATATTTGGGCAAAACCATAATTTTTCGAGCAGCGATATGAAAAATTTGGGCAAAGTCAGGAGTTTTAGGACATTGACAATGATCAACTGCAAAAATAGTTACCAAATTTAGGTGAAGACCTGTTTTTGTTAAAGAACATCTTGATTTTGGGACGAAAATTGAAAAAATATGAGACTGAATTCAAGTGAAGACCTTTTTTTTAGAGATCAACATGATTTTAGGACAAAATTTGTTCTTCGTCCGAGAATCCCCGACTATTTTTTTGTCCTATCTGTAACTTTCAGTAAATCATGATTTGGGCAAACGTTACAAAATTTGGGCAAAACTTCATTGCCCCCCAAAATTTTTTTTAGCTGGTACGCCTATGACTGGGGGCGAGGGTTTATCCTGTCACGTCATGTTATGCTCAATGTTGGCTGTGGGGCACGCTGCTAAGACGTGGTCCGCGTTTTGTTTTGTGTAATTCAAATGATGTAATAAGTTTATTATGTAGGAATAATTCGCATAATATATTATATAACTCACTGCTACAAGCGTAATTTAAAAGAACTGCTTTTCTAAGCAGAAACCATGGAAACACTGCGGTTTTATAACAAATTAAGATTTTTAGAAATTTTTGCGAGTATAAATATGTTTAAAAAGATTTTTTGTGGTACAAAATTTTAAAATTGCCTGAAATGTCGCTATAGACGTGGCCATCTATACAGACAAAACTCTTTGATGGAAGAGGGAGTAGCCTTGAAAAAGGCTGTTTGGGAAAATTCTAACGTTTTCGTGTAGCTCTCATCAGGAGAAATCGCTACAATGAGTAAAGAACTAAAAATTTGATATTTTATTGCAAAGGAAATATCGAATTTTCAGTCCTTTACTCATTGTAGCGATTTCTCCTGATGAGAGCTACACGAAAACGTTAGAGTTTTCCCAAACAGCCTTTTTCAAGGCTACTCCCTCTTTCATCAGAGTTTTGTCTGTATAGATGGCCACGTCTATAGCGACATTTCAGGCAATTATAAATATGTTTCAGATTAAATTGGAGTTTACGTTTTGATAATAGTTAAGATAGTTGCGGCGCAATGTTTCCGCTACTTTTTCAGAAAACTTGCTCTGTAAATGCCAACTCCTGCTTGAAATGTAACCAATTTGATGACTTTGGCAGTAGAGAGTAAATTAAATACTTATTTTTTTTACAATCACTGGGAATCGCCGCAAAGAAATTAAAGAGCCAGTTATTCTAAATCTAAATAAAATGCCGATCTATGTTCTAAATAAAAAATCAAACCAAAAAAACTTCAACCGAACAGCAAATATCTTGGCATCTCTGGAAGCAGCTCGGGGTAATTTCCTGACACTGGCTCAATGTAAAGCACCTCCGAGGCTTTCCTGCGACTTGGAAAGATGAATAGGATAGAGATAAAATATTCGTGACCAATAGATAAATGTGAATCTAAATCAGAAGATTCAATACAAAATATGTAGCTTGAATCAAAAAAACAGTACAGCAGCTTGCAGACGGCATCATATTTTATAGTTATTCTTGTTCGTAGAAGATTTAAGAATTGCAACGAAATACCAAGTACCACTTCTTGGTTAGAGCAACTCGACTAAAAAGTTGATAGAAATTATTTTTCAACTTTATGACTTTTAAATTTAGGAACAAAAAGTTTTCCGAAGCACAACAATCCATCGCTTGATTTTAATGCTGAAGCGAAGCTGAAAAAGAAGTATGTTGAAAGGGAGTTGATGAAGCTTATGTTGCCAGCTAGAAGAGGTCGAGTTGCCACAGTTAAGGTAAAATATTCATCAACACAGCTATGGAAACAAATGTTGCTGTAATGGGCGCTTATAAACGAAGTTTTTTTCGGCGTTAAATTTTTGATCGATCTGTTGAAACAACAATTTATGACAAAATAAAGAAATATTGCTAAAAAATTTTTGTAGTTACAAAACTTTGGCGTTCCTGCCCCATTATCAAACGACGGCTCGAGTATCACCCCAGCCTTGCAAAATGAAGACGTGAACGAGTTTGATGTTAGAAGACCGGGAAAAGTAAGAAGACCTAAATTTGGAAAACGACGAGGTCGAAAAGGGAAAAAAAGACGCAGAGGAAAATCAAGAAGAAAATTGAGGAAACAACGACGACTTGGGGCTCGTCGCAGATACAAAAATCGAAATCGGGTTCGCCCTTTGACCTTTGACTATTTGGGTAAGTCGGGTTGATGATTTGATGCCATTATTATGCTAAAAATAGAACTTGATTTTTAAAATGAATTCTCATGCTTTAAGGTAAGACAGTGTTTTAAATTAAACAAGGATTTTTATTTTATTTTCTATAAAGTAACAAAATCTGTCCAGCTAAAACGTTTTTTTTTATTTTGTCATCCTCATTGAGTAAATATTTGTAGAAAAAAGATTTATTGAAATTCGATATTTTTGAATTTTGACAAAAATTTCTAAAATAACGATGCTGCATGATGAAAATCACGCGTCAAAGATTTAAAACTTTAGCTTACGAGTTGCTATGTCGAACCTAAGTAAGATTTCTAATGTTGTCTAGAATCAGCTTAAATAAAAATGATGATATCAAACAGTTTATCCTCCTATGCCTCTTCTAAATGTGACATAAATTTTATTGTTCTAGAAGTTATGATAAAATATATGTTCTTAAGCTACAGCCGTCTCAAGATACAACTGGATATTTAACATTTTTAGCTAAAAGTTGGAAGGGCTATTGTCGTTCATAACGGCGATTGAGTGCAATATTTTTAAACAAAGGGCCACGGGAGGCAGATTGTGCCCTTTGAAATTCGCATAATAGAAGGATTTGTTATACCTGTCTCTAAAATTATATAATCTCAATCGAAGTTACAACAAAGCCTGTAAAATATTTTCCGAAAAGTGTCACACTGCAAATAACAGTAATTTAGCAAGGAAGAGAATTTTAAAAAATAGCTTTTTTTAAAAGGAGAGTCTCAACAAACGTAAATTTTAGCGCATTTGAGAAAATTTTTATTAAAAACTTTAAGAAGGCCAAAAAAGGTATTCACTTAATTTTAAAGAAAAAAATTTTGTTTAGTACAAAGTTGAGACCTAAAAACATTAATTGCATCAAGAACATTCAATCTTTTTTGCCAAAGCCAAAAGTATTTGCGAGTCAAGTGAATAAAATCTCAATTCACTTTTACAGATGAAGTAAAATTTCCCAGTGAGATTTTTGGTCTTAACTAAGTTTTTTTTTAAAGCTTTCTTCAATCCAACAAAATTTGCGTTTGTTGAAAATGTTTTTTCCATTAAAAAAATACTCTTTTACTAAATCTTGCTCCCCCCCCGCAAACAATTTATGGGTCTCGTTCACTATTCGCCGTTACTAACCTTGCAGTTTTTGAGGTTCCTCAAAATTTAAAAGCTAATCAACTAAGGAATAATAAATGAGAACCAAATTTTCCCAGTGCTCCCACGCATAGGCGAATTTAAAATTAAATAAAAGCACGTATTCACCATTTTAGCAAACAAAGAGACTTTTTTTTAGTTTTTACCTTAATTTTGTGACGAAAATGAAGAAATTGGACACCGATTGGAAGTGAAGACCTTTTTTTAGTCATCACTTGTTTTTTGGGACGAAAACAAAGAAATTGGAAACAATTTCAAAGTCAGTACTTTTTTTATGGTCTTCACCTTAAATTTGTACGAAATTTCTTCCCATACCCATGAAGTACTGCAAAATCATGATTTGGGCAAATATCAATAAAATTTGGGAAAAACGGTATTTCCCCAACATTTTTTCGGCTGGTACGGCTATGGTAACTTGCATGTATGATTACAGAAATTAAGCAGCTGAACTTTTGTTTGATAAATAAAAGTTTCCTTTTTAAATCTAACTCTAAGTTTCTTGCATTTGATAAATTCAAATCAAACTTGCGAGAAGCCTTTAACCAAAATAAAAAAGTAAATTTGATGAAATTTAGGTATACTTATTATTTCACTGTTAAGGCCTCAGTTTTTTAAAGCATTTTTAAACTTATAGTTGGAGAATGAGCTATAATAAGTGTCCTCAAATCAGGGGTCGGAACCCCAAGGGGGTTGAAATGGTCAGTTTGTGGGGTACAAACACGTCATGGAGTCGGTGGGGTCGCTGAGGTATCATCAGGAAAAGTGTGTACAAAACACACAAGCGAGATCATGCGAAATTTAATAGTCTGTATAGTACTATAGATACTTGTACTGTCATTGAGAAGAAAAAGATATAATTAAAATGAGTGCGTATGATTATTATAGGTACTCTATTATGGCCAAGGTAGGCTTATTTATTTTGTATTGTTACTCGTTATCTAACTAAACCAGTACCTGTGGATTGAGGTTTATTGCGTTTTATTAGTCGTCAGTTCTACTTGCAAAATATATGTTTAGTTATTTGGCCGACGCTGTTGCAATGTAGCTTTGCTGATCACTAAAAATTGACTTCTAGGCTTTCCATTAACAGGTTCGTCTCGTGGGTGTGATTAGTTTTTATGATATATTAGTGGTGGTTTCTGTTTGTACATTATTTTATACCTATGCCATTGTAGTTGTCAGAATAATAAACACTGTAGTTTATTTTTATATTTGAGCGTGCATACGGTGATATAATGTAAATAGATCTATATTTCTATAGGGTATACTGTATAGAGATTTGTACGTACATTTTTTTCAATATCACATGTAAGTTAGAACTTTAGATCCATATCGGGTGTGTATTTTGTGATTTCAAATATTCAAACTAATATATATTCTTTATAAACCTGTACGCGATTAACGTATGTGTCACACTTCATTCATAATTTTAATCATAACGATGTAGTGTATCCCCGTTAAAAGCAGTTCGTAGTTTTATCATAAGAGAATAAATGCGGCTCTTTGAGCGCTGTCTGCGATATACGTCCAATTTGTTATATGGCTCGATACATGTATCTTTTTCTCTTTTTTTCTCCTCTTTGTATTGACGTAATATGTTTTTTTTGACTAACATCATTGTACTGGAAAATTCGCGTATATTCCACTTGATTCGCGTAACGAACTCTCCAGGGGTTTCTGGCTGAATCTTGAATTTACGAGAAAGTTTACGTCACGTGATTCTGTTTTCTATATAAAGCCGATGCGTAGCGAGAAATTATTATTAGGATGATTATTATCGTTGTGAGATAATTTGAAGCGACTCGAGTGGCGGCTCGAGCGAAGGTGATTTGTTTGGCCACAGGAGGTGGACCGTTAGATGTTGTGTCGGTGGACAATTGTTGAATTTATTTGGTGCCAGTGGTTGGCAGTTTTGTTCTACAGAGGTAGAATTGTTTGTGTTGATTGAGTCGAGTTATAGTGTTAGTTTCGCTTTGCAGTTTGGCAAAGCGTGGAATAGAAGTTTCGTCGGACGTGATATTTTTGCAATACATCTGTTTTTATTAGAGAAAAGGGTCTCTGTTTGTTGTGAAAAAGAATCTTCAACGAAATCAATCCGAACTTTTGTTAACCAACTGTATAAACCGTCAGGCTCATAGCAAAACTACTTCTTGAGCCGGAATAAAATAAAATTTAGACACAGCTTTGTTTCAGCGCAGGTATTCGGGTTACCTAGCTCAACTGGTCCTTTGGGATTCCCGAACAAAGTTTGTGACAGTATGTAATTTATGTAGATTTGGTTTTGTAGGCGGTCTCTGTTGTAAAAGGCCTATTGCATTGTGAGTGAAGGGCGCGTAATAGCCAAGCTTAATGTATTAGCGACTTGTGCGGTTTCTCATGAGCGACCGCGATATGGGAATTTACCGTAGTTAAAATTTTTATTATAATAATTATGTAATGCATTTTTTGCTGATTAAGTTGGTTAGGAGTAGATGTACTAAATAATTATAACATGTCCGAGGGTGATTGTATATTAGCGTTTGGTTTATTAATGTTTTATGTTAAGGAGTTTAGTAGTTTCTAGATGCAATGATGCAGTTATAAAAGTGATTCATTTTTAAAAGATTACGTAGGCTTAAGTTGTTGACAAATTGTAGACATACATACATGCATGCATACATGTACGTATGTATTCATAGTCAGGCATAATATAACGTACATGCATACATACATATTGACTTGAGGTTGCACGGAACAGTTGAAAGTTTTGAATGGGGTTGTGTTAAAAAAAGCTTGAGACCCCTGGGCTATCATATACATGTTTTTGACTACAGGTAAATTCGAACTCGCTTTAAACCCGGCTTAAACTTTTCTTTATTATTTATTTTAATTGGTTTGCGCTTAAATTCTTGGTTAAACCAATAATTGAAAAAATGGTAAGTTTTGGTTTCCATAGAATTGTTGTTGTTTTTGAGTTATATGTTCAGTTGTTGTTTTTCGTTGTCGAGAAGCAATTTTCCATTTTGTACCCATGGAATTGTAATCTATATATTTTCAATCTATCAAAAATCCAAATTTTTTTCTCTGTGTTCAAAAAATTCTCACTCAGCTCTTTACAATTCAATCATACTTATTTTTCGGTACATTTGCGTATCAATCATATTTATTTTTCGGTACATTTGCAAACGCAATATAAGAAACAGATTGGTTTGTTTATCACCTTAAAAAATTGCTAAAAAAAAGCTTTGCCATGACAACTAACATGGAGTGCTTTTTGATCGCTCCAAGAGTTGAGTGATAGAATTTTTATGAGCAGAGAAAAAATTTTGGATTTTCGATCGGTTAAAAATATGTAGATTACGATTCCATGGGTACAAAATTGAAAATTGCTGTCGGGAATAGCCATTGCTAAATTTAATTTACTGACTGGTACTGAATTGGCTACATCGTGCTCTGCTAAACTTTACTAACGGCTGACTCTGCTGACTTTATACTGAAATTTACTACCGAACTTTCTAAATTGTTCCATCTAGTTTTGTTTCAAATAAAAACTTTAGTTTACTGCAGTTCAATTTTTTTTCTAGAACATATTGTCCGTGAAATCCTTGAAATTTTCCCGGGCTCACTGGTAACCAATTACACCGATTGCAACACGTGCAACATAAAGTTCTACCAAGCACCAACTCATTAAATAGCTACTATTCTTTACCATAATTTGTAAAAACTTGAATGGAAAATTCCCTACTTCCATTGTGAAAACAATTGAAACGATTGCCATTAGAAAAAACAATATCTCTTCCAACATTTTTTAGCTTTGAAATGTTAAATGTCCGGCCGTATCATGAGTCGGCTGTCCCTTTAAGAAATAACAGATTTCTTGATTGAATATTCTTGAAACCTAAAATAGCTTCTGTTGACTTTAATTCTGCTTTTAGATCTTATTTATATTAAAAAAATAAAATTGTTTTATTTCCTACTGTACTTCACTATTACTTTCCACATTCTTAATTGTTAAAGATAAAAAACTTTTTTTTTTAGAACCAAGTCGGTATTCGGAGAAGCCACATTCTCTCTCTGTGGTGTGCGACTTCATAGAATACACCCGTCGTATGCAAAGTTGCCTTCGAAACTTCTTTTCAAAATTGCAACGTCGACCCAAAAGTTGCGAGTAAGTCTAGCCAGGCGCTAATTAATTTTTAGTCTTCCCTGATTCCGAAGTTGTTTGTAAAAATTGTCGCCGGTTTGAAACCTTTCGACTGTTCAAATAGAAAATTTTCTCTTTTATGATTTTGCATACAGTGTTAGTATACAAATTTTATAACCAAAAAGCAATTGCACTCAAATTACTACAATTGAACTGAAGAAATCAAAAGGATTGCAAAGAACTCGAAAAGAGAGATTTCCAATTGTTTGTAATTTAATTCTTAACGCTAAATACGAAAACTGTTAACTTTTAAAGTTTATTTTGCCCAAAAAGGAAATTAATCTAAAAGCAATTTATCGGAGAATAAAGCAATAAAGCTTACAAATATGAAATTGCTTTATCGAATTATAGGTGACTTTATATAAATAATCATTTAAAACTTTTTGTTTTCATCAGTTTACACATGCTAGTTGCCGATAAATTTAATATCTTACTCTTTTTCAGCATCCAAAAATTTGCTGAAGTTTTTTGTAACTAAGTGGAATAGAGAAATGCTCAACAATTATTGGTGAACAAAAAGTTATAACATGCCATAAAATAGTAAATTTTTTCAAATAACTTAACTGTGACTCGGTGAAAATTTTTTATTGGTATGACATAAATAAGTTTTAATCTGCTAAAGCATACTTCTTATTGACAGTTACAAAGTGGTGTAGTTAAAGTTTTTTTCGATTCATTTTCAAAAATGTGATGTAGGTTTAACAAAATCTAAAAAACCATTTTAGATTACATCGCGGTTTTTCTCTTCACGCCCCAATCAAACCTTTTTGGTATTCAATCGTCGGTTAATAATTTTTTCATTTAAGGAATCAATATAATTTGCTGGAGTCATGCGTGAAAGAGTTTGCAATCTCGTGTGTGCCATCACGTGACTTGAACAGAACGAAGATAGAGGAAATCGTGACTGGAGCTTTACGGGAAAGTTTTAAAGTAAAACAGGTTTGTATTATATTCACGAGTCTTAATAAATAAAGAGTCATTGTGTTCTAAATCAGTCTGCCATATAATACAAATATACTTTCTAAACCCCTTGTAATGAGATATTTAAGTTATAATAGAAAAATCAAAATAGGAAAAAAACAATTTGACTTGAATTTGAAATAGAAAAGAATTACTCGATAAAAAAATTTTGCCTATCGCTACATTCTAAGCGAGAAAAAATCTTTAGAGAAATTTAAATAAAAGAATCCCTTGCCAAAGGAAAAAAAACCGAAAATGCACAGTTTCAGAGGGGTAGCTAATTCGACGTTTTAGATGGGGTCCGAACAGGCCTATTTTAACTTTAAGTAAGCAACAATATTAGGTTTGAGACACAATCTATCAAAGCATAAAACGACAGGATTCAGTTTGTAGAAAAACTACAGGTATTTGATAACTTTTTTTTATTGGTAATGTCCGGGAATATCAAGCATGTTAACTAAAGCTCGAAACATCATAGTTTTAGGAATTGAAGTCTTTACGTATGTTTCTGTTATCTATTTTGCATGGTTTATCTAGCCTCCAATTTCAAACAGACAGTTTGGCCAGCTTTAATGTTTTGACTAAACTTTTGTAAACAACCAGCAACTCTTTGGTCAATAGCCCTCTATCTAACTTCTCTAGGTTGGCCATTATTCAGTTGCATATTTATGGATTCCTGTACGATTTATTCGTTTAATAGTAGTCCAGAATAAAACAACATATGAACAAATGAGCATAAGTTTTCTTCAGGTTTTTTGCGAGGAAGATGGGGCATTTGTGTTTCCTCAATTTCCAATGGATAAGCTCCCAATCCAATGTGGAGCGCGATATTTCATTAAATTAAGCGAATGCAGCAACGCATTCAGCAGCATGTTCCACACTCAACATGGAAACCCACAGCTCTGCAGGTGAACCTAGTTTTTGCAGGGTTTCTTTTAAATAGTTTTGAGAATCAGCAATGAGCTCATAGATTTCTTCTGTAGAATTTCAAACTGTATTTTTTTTTTGCAGTAATTATTTTCGTATATATTAAGGAAAAACAAATTGGGACAATTAAGTTTTTATTGTAATATCTATTTAGCATAAGACCTTATCTTATTTTCCGTGTCCCTTTCAAAGTCATCGGAGAACTTCTGTATGTCCGATTCGAACACAACATAGATTGGCTGCTCCTATTGGAGCAAGCCGCATTTTAAAACGATTGTTCAAGTGGACCATATCACATTCCCCACTCGGAAAGATTAAATGCAATTTCTCAGAAAAAAGAACGCAGGCCTGTCTTTACTGTTTTACATCGGCCAATAACTATGATATTGCACCGCAGCTGCCTTTGCAATTTATTGCGCTGCAAATAAATTTAGCATAATAGCATACTTTTGATTTACAGGGCATATTACAAAGCAAATCAATGTCAACGTCAAGCAACTGCTGAAGAATGCAATTTTGACACTGAAACGATGCTATTATACGGCCTCAATCTTCAGTACCAGATCACTTATAATCCTTTTTGTCTCAATCTTCCATTCAGTTCCTGGTGGCCTGATTCTTAGCTGTGAAAACAATCAGCTAAAAATGTGTTATGAAATGTGTAAAAAAGACTTCAATTACAGATATATTTAAATTAGTGCATATTTTTCCGGTATTTTGCTTTATAACATATAAGACAAAGACACACGAGGGGTGGAATCTATCAATGAATTAAAAAAAAATCTATTTGTTTGTTTTTTAGCTCTTTTTTCTTTGCGAAATGTGGATGTGTAATCTTCATACTATGTTTTAAAAAAATTTTTCAAAATAGTTTAAGTCTAAAAGCATTTTGCAAGATAAAAGTTATTAGGCTTCAAAAAGTAATTTCCGTAAAAATAGGTTTAATCGTTTCATTCTATTACAGGTCTATTTCAAGGTGATTTTACTGCATTGATTCTTGAAGTTAAAGATAAGTTTAAAACCTGTTACTGTATCTATGTTACTGACGAAAAGCCTTTCGACGTTAACAACTGCAAATTTGACTGCTGTATTAATTGTTATATATATACATTTTTTTTATTCCGAGTGTGGAGGCTTATCAACTGTTGCAACAATTTACTTCGATATTTTTTAACCCTTAAGTAAATGTTCATTTTGATGAAAGGCGATTCGGACAATTTGATTTTATATAAATAAACGAAACACAAATTTTGTTACGTTAAAGTTTCTTGTAAAAATGGTAAAAAACAATATTGTCTGTTTTATGTAAAGAAAACTTTAATTAAATTGGAAAAAGGTTAAGTTTACTTCTTTTAAGTTGCAATATGCAAAGTTGTAGCCTAATTAGGATTAACCATAACATATGATTTATTTATTCTTTTGACGTAGGAGGCGTATATCGCCAAACGATTGCATCATCTGGTTTTCATAATGCAACAATTTAGGTTGAAGTATTAATTTTTGAATTATTTATAGAATATTTCTTCGATTTAGAGCTGCTTGTAAAGACCGCTATGCTCATTGCCGTACCAGACTGGGGGGGGAATTAAGAAAGAAAGAAAAATTAGATAAAGTTCCCAAATGCAAAATAACAATCAAGGTTCGAGGTAAAGACTTTTTTTAGAGATAACTACTTTTTAATGAAAATCAAGAAATTTGAGACAGATTCTAAGAAAAGACCATTTTCGGTCTTCCTTTTAAATTTTAGCAAAGCTTTTTTCATATCCGTAAAGTACTAAAAAATATTGATTCAGGCTAACGTCATAAAATTTGGCTAAAACTGTATTGCCCCCTTTAATTTTTTTCGGCCGATACGCCTATAGCCAAGCTTATAAAAGTGACGTAAAAATTTTTTTGAGAAAACAGCATACATAACGAGAGTAACGTTTGAACCCAGATCAGATTGATCACTGCTGCCATCAAGAGGACAATCCGTACCACTAAACCACATTTTGACTCAAGTTCAGAAAGCTTTGCGGCTATCTTTCTGTTTAACATAGAATTTAAAAACGTTTGAGAAAATCGTGAAATATCTTGACATCTCTGAAAGCAGGTCGGGTTAATTGTTTGCCCTATATATAGCGAAATATTTTGACTAATATCTTGAGCAACATCTTAAATATCTTGGGTAATTGTTTTCTCTGTGTATAGCACCTCTACCGCTTTCCTGCGAATCAAAAAGGTAAATATAAAAATAAAATAAAATAAAAGACGGTATTGTAATATATAAGTAAAGTAAAAGCTTTTTTGAGGTTTTCATTTAAGTGCAACTATTTTTTTTCTATTATTTATGAAGAAGTTAAGGTGTTTACATTAATAATCATACATTTTTTAAATTAGTATTTTTACAAATAAGGTACCGATTCTATATCACTACTGTAAACCCCATCAATCATTCATATACCTTCAGGCCTCGACTCTCATTCGACCTTTTGCTATTTATCGACCCCTTGGGTATTCCAATCAACGACTGTAAGAACCACTGGCCAAACGAAACTTTTAAATATTTTGGATGGAAAATATATTACTAATGGAATTTCTGTTGTCAATGAAAAAGAAAATAATATATCGGATCAGTTTTCTTTTTCAGCTTTATGATTTCAAACTTAGGAAGATTAGCAAGTTTTTGCTTATAGTTGCCAAACAGCGCTTGTCGGCAGCATGGTTGAGTGGTTAGAGCGCCGGGATTGTGATCGACATGGTCCCGGTTCAAAACCTACTTGCGCCATTCTGTTGTGTCCTTGGGAAAGACACTTTACGGCACTTTCCCCTGCTTGGTGGTCTTGGCAAGCAGTTCTAAATTAAAGTCATATCTCTATCAAATTACAGCAATGTCTTGGCATCTCCGGAAGCAGGTCGGGGTAATTGCTTACCCTATGTATTAGCGCCTCCGTCGCTTTCTGCGAGTCAGGAGGATAAATATAGAGATCAAAATAAAAATAAATAAATAAAGATCTAATAATCTTTATACAATTTGGGGTTTTAAAATCTTATCAATCAATCAATGATTTTATTTACAGTCACCCATTAACAATGAAACACCACGCATTAATAAATATTACTGATATATGGATATAAAAGAAAAAAATGAAGGTGTCACACTTTATTTATAATGTCTATCTTAACCTTATAACTTTGTAGTTGATAGTCTTTTACAGTAATTTGTAACCTTTGGATTATGACGTCCTTTTTTTATTGCTTCGTAGTGATCTCGTAATTTGTACAACATTCTCGTTTAATTTATTTTGTCTGGAAGTTGTTCTCATACGTGCACTAAAAAGATTTGTTTTACCGTTCTAAACCTTAGCCTTTGATAGTAGTTTTAAAACATTGTAAAACGTTTTGCTACGGTATTACGTAATTTTGGCTTGAACGTTCAAGAAACGATTGATTAGAATTTTCTACAACTATTTTACAATTAATTTGAAATTTCCAGTAGTGCAACTTATTTACTACCGTATCTTGTGATTGTATTGTGACGTCATAGACCGCTTTGTCCGATTCCTAAAAGTAACATAATAATGAATTTAAAGAATTTGGCCCGACCTGGTAACTTCGATTGATATCTCGTAATCTTGGTTAATTTATAGCCTCGCATTTTTTTAAGATTTATTCAATCGAAACAAGTGTTAGAAATCGTTTCGTGTTACTGTTGCCTGTGTAGGTGTGATTCAGTTGTTTAAGGGTCAGTGTTTACGCCTTAAAAATTAATTCTATAGCAAGATATTGTTTTAGTCTGTGTGGAGGACAAATTATTAAGTTTAATATTTGCCATCAGGGTGCTAATTAATTCTTATAGTTAGTCACTAAGATGTTGAGTTTTATTCGCAATTATTATTGGCGCTGTGAATTGTTTTGAAGTTGGGTGAAGCTTGAAAGCCAAGTTGTACGATAATTGTTCAAGTTCTTTTGATTTTGGTGAATATATTATAATATTTATAGTCAGAAACGGTTATTTCTTTCTATTTGCAGAGAAAAGTTTCTCTAGCGAATACATTCAACAAAAATCTCATCTCTAAGCTTTGAGATGTGCTGCCTGCGTATCGACTATCACAGTGGCACAAAAAGTTTTAAACTACATTGCTTAAAAGCAAATTTTTACACCTCGCCCACTTCTTCCTGCAATTAAAAAGGACGTGTTGCCTGCTTTGCTTTTAAGCAATGTAGTTTATACCTTTTCGTGCCACTGTGATAGTCAATACGTAAGCCAAGCCGCACATCGCAACGACTACAGGACAGAATTCGTCAACACGTGCCAAAGTTTATTAGAACTAGCTAAATCCAAACTCTCGTAACATCTCCACTCGTTTTGGCAAATCTTCAACCCCAATCATGTTTAGTGAATCTGCGATTGGTCAACACCATTTAGATGTGCGCCAAGAATTACTGCTATTCTTTCATTTTGCCGTTCAACTTTCACTATTTACTTTTACTACTTTACTATTTACAACTTTTCTAACCGATAAAAAATTTACTATTCTTTCATTTGGCCTTTCAACTTTTCATTTGTCTGCTTTGGAAGCCGTTTACATCAAGTCATGCAAGGCAAATTTATGCTGCCAAAAAGAGTTTGTTTACAACTTGAAAATCTTGCGCTGATCACGCGTTTTGACGTCGATCTCAAACATCCAATCATCTTCGTTCAGTTTTATTAGAAAATCAATTGAATTTTTCTTTTCTTCATTTTGACGTTTATCTCCTGACGAGTGTCCGACGAAAAGCTTGGAGATAAGTTTTTTGTTGGCTATTTTCAAATTCTGTATAACAAACAACTTGTTCGAAAACTGTACATTCGTACTTAGCCAAAACCAACTCTTTAAGAACTTCAGTCTTGCAGAAAACTATTTCTAGAACCAGCATAAATAAAAATAAGCAGAGCTTTACTTCTGATTGTTTCGAAAGCGGCCCTTTCTTGACGTTCTAATTTTGTAATTGGTTATTGTTTCTGATACAGTCATTATCTTTTTTGTTCGAGCTCAGACCCGTTTAAATTTGTTTAGGATTGTGCTATTTGATTGAAATCTCATTGTGTTCGTTTTACATTTTTGTAGCGCTATGTGAACTAATTAGAAAAGTATTTTTATTGTCAGAATTGCGAAATGCATTAAGGTCAATGATAGTCAAATCCTTCATTGTCAATCGCCACGTGCTTAACCCTATTCTTCTCAATCTTTTTCGAGCTATTGACTTCTCAACAGCCAGGCTTCAGAAGCCCACCAAAGTTACAACTTATAACTCCAAAACTACTTAAGCTATCTTTATGAAATTTAAGCAGAGTAAAGATCATTTATTTAACTTTTGTTAGAGCAAAAAAGTTTTTTTAAATTCATTTGATAAAGTACGCAAAATTGTAATTAACAAGGCAGGGGCGTATTCTCCATGCATGCAAGGCATGCATTGCATGCCTAGAAATTTTATAAAAAAATAATTATATAAAAAAAATAAAAAAATAATCTTGAAAAAAATTCTCAAAGTATAAAAATTTTGATGATATTATGTTGATTATTTTTTTGATATAACAGCATAAATACGTTTCATCGATTGCAATTCGGATCATTTAGTACAGCTTCAGCTAGAGCTTATCACTAAAATACAAAATAAAATTGGAAACACGCATGCAAAATTTAAGTTGCATTTTTTTACTCTGTTGCTAGAAGGAATTACGAGACCTACCGGTAGTTCTAAGAAATATTATAGATGCATATTCCATTGCAGACATTGTTTCATCCGAATATTTCTTTTCTTTCGCGAAATTTTTCTTAAATTAAAATCTAAATCTCCGATATTCAGCAGTTTGATATCGTATCTATGCATGCAGTTTTGATATTGCATACACGCCCATGTTTATAGAGCGTGACGTTGTTGAAGAACTGATCTAGTATCGCTTGCTACAAACTGCTTACGTTTACTCAGTACTCACATTCAGATGCAAATTATAGAAATTATAGAAAAAAGCAAGCTTACTCAGCACTTTTGCCTACTTCGATAGACAACTTCGATACAGGAAAAACATTTTATATTTGTGATTATTGAGAAACCCTAGAAAGAAGAAACTATTGTTTTTACCTTTCATTAACTAATGAAAAAACTTCGTGTATTTACTAGGAATATAAATCGCAAAATTTTAAAAATTGCTTGTTTTATCAAATATTAAAATTGAGCTAAATTTTGAGACTGAGACGTCATCATTTCATCATTGCATGTCTGACCTGAAAAGTCACGGTACGCCACTGTAACAAGGCCACTTCAATTTTTACGTTTAGACGCTCATTTAACTAGCGTGAAATGCGATTGTAACGGATTCGATGTTGTAACAGTCGTAAACTTAATTAAAAATTGCACGTAAAGAGTGACGTCAACGCGCACGACAATTACAAACAATGAAAAAGCTAAGGGAAGCTTGCTTCATTGTTTGAATAGTCGAAGCATGAAAATAATTTTAGACCAGTTTCAATTACTTGTTCACATGTTTTGTCCACATATTTTTGTAGTTACTAATAGTTATTGCTGCTTTTTTAAAAAAAGGATAAAAAAATGAAAATGAATTTTTTTTTTACATAAAAGGGTTTGAAATTGGCTATGTTTTGACATTTAGCAATGTTAAAATATTGACTTACTAATACTGTAAAACCAACAAAACTTTATCTTTTATGTATCATAGTTTATATGCACATCGTTTTGCTTTTCGCATTGAATTTCACCGCCACAAGAAGAGTTTTTTATTTATTGAAATAACATTGCATTACTTTGAAAAAACACTTGAGACATCTCAGGAGATCAGTGTCAAACACGTGGAAGAACCACATGTTTGACACTGATCTCCTGAGATGTTGATTTTTTTTTGTATTTTTTGGCCTGCTTCGATTTTATTATCAAAGCAGCGACAACAATATTTCCTAAAATTAGACTTTGAAGCATAATTTCGAGGTGTAAATGTTACAACACTAGAGTCGCTCTCACGGAAATGCCGTTTTCCCAAGATCAATTTATTTTTGTAAGCCAGTCAAAGGCCTTGTTTCAACCTGCAGTTGAATAACGGCTGGCGAGAGGTTGGGAGTGTCGTTTCGTATCTTTTTACATTTTATTTTTTATTCGAAAAAATACTTTACGGCACTTTCCCTAGTTGTAAGTCGTTATCAGCAACTTTATATTAGAGTTTATAAAAACTAGAGTGCACTCAAACAACAATATTCTAGCATTTGTGAAGATTCAAGATTCATATTTGTTTATTTGTTACTAAACATTTACAAATTTTCACATAACGTATAAATGTAGGACAACGTAACTGGGAAATAACCATAAGGTGTGTTAGTCGAGCAGTTACTTTTATTGTGTCATTCAAAATGACAAAAAAACTAAAATAAAATAGCTGTTTGAATAACATGCAGCGATAAGGCATAAAAGTAATTAACAAGTGAAAATCTGAGTAACAAAGATAGATATGTTTTTCTATTTTGCAATATGAAAAGTGTCAAATGGAATACAGGATAAAATAACACATTTTGGCTCCAATATGATTAATTGAAAAGTGCGTTTTTTTGTTTTACACTGTAGAAGATTAGATTGATCATCTTCAGAAGATATTGATCATCATAAGGCCTCTCCAAAATAACTTCGAGAAGGAGATGTTAAGCTACAAAGGCATTTTTTAGCATTACGTAAAACAGGGCAATTCTATGCCGAAATTGTTGTAGTATGTAAAAGTGTCCACTTCAAGTAAAACACATAAATAGAATTGGCCCCAGTGGTTAATTTTTTTACTGCAAATTGCTATTGTATTTCCTGGATTAAATGCTTTTAGCAATGTACCAAGTCGCAACCGTTTACTTTTTATCCAAAACTGTCCGATCTCGTGCTCCTTGTAATGCACAATGCATGTGACACTCCAATACAACGTTATCTCCGGTTTGTGCAATGGCGCCGCATTTACAATAAGCGAAAGGAACGAGACCCCATTTTTCTATGCACAAATAAAACGCGTAACTACAGTCCGCAGGTGGAATGGGCCAACTGGCCGTAACCGACTGGGTTCAACTCAACTAGACGTAGCCCACTGATTAGTTAGGCTGCGGCCAGTTGTCTTTAACCCGTATGAAGGCGGTTAAGCATAACTTAAACTGTTCTGGGCATGCTATTTTGAACGAACTGGCTACAGGCAAGGCGCTGGCAATGAAAGCACGAGGCCGAGATGTTCTCCCACAGTATTCTGTGTTCAATCTATGATTTATGTGCTGAGCAGAACGGATGCCTAATTCAGCAAAATTGTTCAGGTTTTTGCGTAGCAGGCACAAACAAGAGTTTAGAACAGAAACGTGCAACATACGGCCCGCAGGCCAGAATGCGGCTCGCGGAGCCTCTTTTAATAGCCAGTTTCTAGCGAACTAAACACGAGTTAAGCAAAAATGTTTAGAAAATTTTTTTGTAGTAAAATAAGAAATAATTTTAAAGTCAAATAAATAAACCATAATCAATAACTGTTTTCAACCTGCCTAACAGTTTTTTATTCTTATTACTAATTTTGCTATTTTACACTGATTAAATTGAAACCACTAACCGTGGCAATTTGTTGTTGTTGTATCATAGTACTTGTTGAACTGCTAGTTAATACAAAAATTCATTTTGAAAATTAGCCTGAAAACTTAAAATGTTTTCAAATGTAAAAAGTAAGGTTGATTGTAAAAAACACGGTTTAACAATGAATGGTGCAAAAAGTACTTCGTTATTTAACATAATGAAAGCGTAATTTGTCTGATTTGCTAAAATACTATAGCAGGGGTCTCCAAAGTACGGCCCGCGAAGCGCTTTTATCCGGCCCGCGGAGCTCTTTGTAAAAAACATATACACTCACTTTGAACCACAATTGGATAGAATTATGTCGGAAATACTCATACCCATAAAGTAGTTACCAAATTTAGGTGGAGACCTTTTTTTTTAGAGAACACCTTGATTTCGGGAAGAAAATTGAAAAATATGAGTCTGAATTCAAGTGAAGACCTTTTTCTTTTTAGAGAACACCTTGATTGGTAGAACAACTAGAGAACACCTTTGGCTTTGGCCCGAGGAGGTCCAAAAAAATCTACGTACGGCCCCCTGCTCGAAATGTTTGGAGACCCCTGTACTATAGTATCAATGAAAGAGTACAACCTTAAACCTTTCACTGTCCAAGGCGTTTCATGGTTTTTACTCAAACCCTCGTGTCTGTTTCTAAACTACATTTTATATGCTAGGTGCACTACATATGATTCACAGACGTCCGAGTCAAATGTCCCATGCACCACATGTGGTGCACAGGACAGCGAAAGGGTTAAGCGTCACTATCGCACAAAACATGCTTCCAAATTTGATGGCATTGATGGACAATTACAATTTGACAAAATAGAGCAGTTTAAAAAGTCTTTGAGCAGGCAAAAGGTATTTCATGCACATGAAAAAGACACTGAGCTTATTGCAAAACGGAAGTAGTTGCAGAAAGAGGAAAAGCTTACAGAGATGGTAAATATATTTAGAATTTTACTATAGAAAGATAAGTTGGGAATCACTCCTACCTATGCCGCTGTTTTAATGAATATGACCAAAATTTCTTTTTGTCCTGCAATATATTCAACTGATCAGAGTTAGGAGAGATTCTCTACTCAACTTTCTATAGTAAATTTCTTGCTTTCCATAAAACTAACGATTATTAAGAATTGTTTGGGGTTGTTCACTAGACCGTTCACCAGAAATGTATAGTCGAGCAACTAAGTCTGTCTCGGTTTAAGTGGCGAGGCGAATAGATGACCTTTCAGAAAATAAGCAAATATTTTGCTTTTAGTATTGTTTTGGGTAAGATACAGACGTTAGCGATACAGCGCAGGTAGTTTTTCAGTTATCTCATTTAAATTGATTGAGAAACTTTTTTTTACAAACAAGAAATAGCAACAACAGCTGTTTTTGCTTGGTACTACTTTGTCCGGCCCGCAGCATTATTACTATTGTACGTTTTGGCCCATTGAGATAAATAGTTGCACGCCCCTAGTTTAGACCTTCGTGTTTATTTGCAGGCATTTGATAACCGATGAATAAGCCATAGTCAGGTTCTAGAGCAGTGCTCTGCAACTCGTGTGCTGCGGAAAAACGACAAACATACTCTTTCAAATAGAAAAAAGTTATGTTTGTTTAAAAAAGCAACCAACAAACTTAAAAAATTCGTTATGTAGGACATCTCATTGTGTAATGTCAAGACCTTTTTTTGGCCTTTACTAAATTTCAACGCTTTTCTTCATATAAAGCTTTATTAAATCAATATAAAAACTCTCTACAAATAAATTGATAACTTTTTTGGATCAATTTTCACCCAGGCTCGATTGTGCACAACATGCGCAAATTGATAACTTCAGAGGAAAAAAGTCATCATTTTATTTTTAGAGTTTAGATTGAAATATTTAGGTTTTTTATGACAGGCAAACGAAACTTTAGGTAACGGAAAACGTTCAAAATTTAGTTCTTTCCTGTTCCAGCTGTTCTGCAAATTTTTGCAATCTTTCAAAGTGTGCCACAGGTTCGAAAAAGTAGCGGAGCAGAGGTCTAGAGTACCACCTATAGCCAAAAAGAGTGTCGCTCCAAGTTGTTAAAGCTCAGATGGCTGGATGTTTGAAAAAACTGGTAAGTGGTCCGTTGGAGAGGGACGGAGGTATTCAGTGACTACCCGCAAAGCGTCATTCAAGACACTATATATAAACTAAGTACGTGCGCTGCCAGAACAATTGAGATTCCAGTATTCGGCTGTTGAATAGACTAAAAATAAGAGAGCTGTATCTGATGTTTTGGCACCCCTGAAGCCGCAAGTTACCTCAGCAGCGGGGCACGCAAAAAAAATTTTTTGTGCAATGCCAAATGGTGGTGACAAAACTTCAGTGATTCATTTAGTTTTACCTCAAGATAAATCGGAACTAAATAATTCAAGATAAACATGGTGAATGTTGATTGTTTTAAACGTTTAGCTCACATTTTTTCTTAATTTGGAGATTGTGTAAAGCAGATTATAGCAGTGATGAAGATCTCGAGACCGGTCTCGGTCTCGGTCTTTTGCTGGCAGTCTCGGTCTTGGTCTCGTAATGACTTGGTCTGGGTCTCGTACTTTTTAAATTGGTCTCGAGACCGGAAATTTTTTGATATTTTTGTTATTTGACCCGTTAACTGCGGAATTAAATTTTCACAAACCGTTTCTCAGTGCGTAATTAAAATGCGCCTCGCTTTTTAAAATAACTCTTTTCTTGCTATCGCGTGCTGTGCGGCGATTTTCCTATTAATCTGTTTTAGAAGCCGTAAACTCAGGCAGACGAGACTTAATCCTTCTTCAAATAACAGCCGATATTGAAGTGAAAAGTACTACATACTTACAAAAAATTAAATTTATGATCGCATAAATTTATTATTTTTACTGTAGATGTTTCGATGCATTTATTTAGTTGTTCTGTGAAGAAATAATACAAAAAAAGTAGTTGCATTTTTTAACCAAATTGATAATTACATTCTAGATTTTGATCACAAGAAAATGTTGTATGCGATGTTCAGGATAAAAATTTTTTTATAGCATTTTAGTTTTAAATTTATTAGAAGCAAATTGGCTTTATGGCAACTACAAGGCTTCCTTGATTACGTGCATTTCGTTTATCTGGCATTCAATTATGCGTCCACTATATTTTGTACAATAAATTTTGGCACATCACAGCTGTAGTGTATACCACAGCACATTATTTCAAAATTATTTCGAAATCTACTGAGAAAATGTGAATCTACTCGCAAGCAATGCAAAATTAATTCATTTTTTAGTACGGTGTAGATCAAAAAGTGAATATATACGTACTGTATGTTTTTGTTGCTTCGACAATAGAAATTCAATAAAAATTATGCGGTTTTATGCTTTTGACAATAAAAATTAAGCGTTTTTTTGGCTTATCCGCTCATATTTTTGAAAGTAACTACCCAATTAGACCGGATAATCGAGGAAGCACTGTACTAACTATAATGCTTTTATGTTTACGTTACTTTTAGTAGCCTATTTACCCGACATTGTAAACTTCTAATGCTTACCCATTCTACTTGTCGCAGCTTTGAATAATTGTAATTGAAAATGCTATTGAATAAAAAACAGGATTGGTAATTCTACGTTATATTTGTGAATCGCTTCTACCATTTAACAAAACCTTATTCTAAAGCTTATAATCAGTGATGGCCTTACAAAAAGGGGGGCCGGTGCAAGAAAAATAGGGCAGGACCACTTTTTTGTCTTCCAAAACAAAGAGACCTCTAAAAAACAGTCATCACTTTAGGAGAGGCCATTGTTATGCTGCTACTATAAAGAAATAGAGCAATGTTTGGCTTAGAGGGGGCCACTTTTAGACTTTTATTAGAAGGTCCGGTGCGGTCGCTCCATCCATTTCGTACCAAAGATATCACTGCTCATAATCATCCAAAATATGCACATCAAAAAAAAAATATGTCTTCAATCTTGCAACAAAATATTTTGAAACTTGTAGGAAAACTAGTATGGTACTCCGAAAAAACTAGAGTTTTAAGAAAAATAATAACAATAGCCACAAAATGTTAACCTTCATGTAAATAATGAAGGTTATTATGATTTCTTCAACTAAGAAATTTGTTGAAGATTGTGATCGACATGGTCTCGGTTCAAAACCTACTCGCGCCATATTTTCCTGCTTTGGTTATCTTGGCAACCAGTTCTAAATTTCAGTCAAATCTCTATTAAATTTCAAGCGTGCAGCAATATCTTGGTATCTTTGAAAGCAGGTTGGGGTAATTGTTTACTCTATGTATTAGCGCCTCCGTTGCTTTCCTGCAAGTCAGGAGGATAAATATAGAGATTTAAAAAAAAATTTTATCTTATAAATGTTCTTCCATGTCAAACGCCGTTTTATTGAACAGTATTATGTTTTAAGGCACCGAATTGTTTTTGAAAAGTTGTACGTTTTTTCAAAAAAATATTCATATTCCAAACGAATTAAAATACTAAATGAAGTAAATGTCAAGGCCTGATAATACTGAGTTGCGTAATAGAACTTGAAAAAAAAGGTACCGTAAGCAAATACAATTGTTTATAGCGTCATTCAAACCCTGACTATCAATTTTTTCAAACATACCCCCTTAAACTAAGCAAAACATTGAATTTTGTTACGAAATCATGATTTCTTCGACTAAAAAGTTTCGAAATCAAGTTTCAAACAATGAGTCTTCGTAAAAAATCCTTATTTTCCATCTAAATTTTTTTATAACATATTTCAAAATTGGCAAAAAGCTCTTGTGGACGTTGACTATAAAAGTTACGAACCAGAAAAACCTAATCCATTCCGAGTTAATTAAACGGCTGTATAAACAAAGGAATGCGAGAAGCTGTCAAACAATGTCTGTGAAGCTGTCGAATTGCTTCAGAACAGAAAAAGTTGCGCCATGAAACAATGCGATTGCCAAAGACGAGTTTTGTCGTTTTACGCAGGGAACAGGTTATGATGATTTACTGCTTTCTTCACCATAAACAATTCCCCTTGCGAAATAAAATTGAAAGCCTTTTATTGCCTCGTAAAATTTTTGAGTAAACGTAGTCAATAAATGGTTTAGTTCAGTGGTTCTTAACCGGGGAAGCATGCCCCCCTGGGGGCGTGCGTAAATTTTCAAGGAGACGCGATTGTTAAAATGTTTTACAACACATTCTTTATTAATTTTGATAATCAAAATGACAGTGAACTTGACCTCAGCAAGAATCGAATTGAACAACGAAATCCAGCAAGCTTTTTTTAATTGGATTTTGCTCTCACAAACGGTAACTGTGAGTCCCAATTAAAGCACAAATAAAAAACTCATTTATCTGATTTTTAAAAAAATTTAATAAAATAAAATTCCCCTATAGATGAGAAGCAAGAAACATATTACAGTGCGAAATAGGCGAAATTTTTGATGAAGCACAAGAACAGTTTCTCGTGTTAAAATTTAACTTAGCAGCCAAGGACAAATTTAAAGTGCTGGACCTTGAGGCGTTTTGGCCGAATACCTTCCCATTTACCATCTTATTACTACGGCACACTAATAAATTCTGAGTTTACCTGCGGCACACTTACTTCATGAAGGCGAAAGCCTACTTAATACACTTTTAAGTTTATATACAGAAATTATATTCACTTCGATTTGATCTCATATTTCGCTATTTTTCTCTCAAAATCATGGTGATCTCTAAAAAAATATATACAGCACAATAAAACTATATGCGGTATTTTCAAGGGGAGCCCGAGGAAAGTGCCTCATTCGCCTCTCCCAATATCCACCATTGACTCTATGACGTTCTGTCAAAAACACGAAAATTTTGCGGTACACTTTAATCCCTTTCACGGCACACAGTTTGGGAAACCCTGCTCTATGGTATAAAGTTGTTTTCATAATTGTGACCTGATTAGCTAAAATATAATTTATTACATTGAACAAATTTTCTCTATTCCGTTCGTTACGGGGCTTTAGATATTTTTTGCTAATAAAAAATTCTGACTTCAAAGCAACGCACAGCCGTATATAAAGGACTTGCGCATTTGCTGGGCTATTGTGACGCGACCACATAGAGCAAGGGTTTCTTATAACATGCTGGGGATTCTAGTTTATTTGAAATGTAACTTTGGATTTTTGGAAAAATAAAAATTAATTTTATTAATAAATTAAATTTTTTTACGAAAAATATTCTGGTCTCGATCTCGATAGTTTCTCGTCTCGGTCTCGAACCTTAGGTCTCGAAATTTTCCGGTCTCGATCTCGGTCTTGGTCTCGAAAAAATTTTACGGTCTCGGTCTCGGTCACGGTCTCGAATCATGTGGTCTCGACTACATCACTGGATTATAGATCTACTGTAGATGTTAAAAAAGTCGTGATTGATTTTGGAGGAACACTGTTTCCCTGACACCCGAGACTATTTTGCTCGCTGTCGCCGTTAGAGCAAAACTTTTGTTGCAAACTAGCTTTATAATCATTCGAACTATGCATTTATCCAGCAGAAACCTCAGCAGCTTCCAGTTAAAGCCAAGTTTGTATGAAATAACAGTGTCATATGCAGCTGTCAGATTGACAATTAGACTTAGTCTCGAGAAAATGGTCCATCATTTGTATTAATAGAACGACTTGATCCACGCCTGACTTTTTGCGTCAAAACCATCAATTGGCTCAGATATAGGTAAGCATTTCAAATTTTTCCCAGGGGACTTAAAGTTAATAAATTTGTCAATAACGTATTAGGTCTTCTACAGCCTTTTTAGTCTTTTGAATCGCGACTACAATTAAGCGCTCTTTTGTAGATTTTCGAAATTGGAGTTGACGCAAGCAGGAAAAGAGAAAGTTATGTAACCAAGACTTTAAAGCAGCTCTAACATGGATTATAAGCTCTGTTCACATAAAATTAGTGCGGAGCTTTATCTGGTTTTACGTAGAAGAACTCTTGTAAACATTTTAGGTCATCCTTAAGTAAGAATCTAAGTTGATTTTATTCAGAGGTTTCTAGTTAGTGGGTCACTTTAAAACTACTAAGATGTAGGAATATGATAGGATAATCATATTAGACTGGGAGTCATAACAAAATTTTTAAAAACAACATTTTGAGTTCAAACGTAAAATTTATTGCGAAAGGCAAATGAAGACCAAAAACGATCTTTACGTTTGCATAAAAAGTTCTTTTCGAATTTTCAGAGTGGAGCTTTTTTTGAATAAATGTATCAAACAGTTTGCAATAAATAAGAGCCGTTTTTTTAAACTTTGGGTTTAAAATATTTATGAAGTAAAGAAGTATTATAATTTGTGTACATCTCAGACTTTAGTAAGTAAAACAAGTAAACTTATACATAAAAAATACGCCGAATTTTTTATTGTAAGGAAAATTTCAACAAAAAAACAGCCTGTTACTTTAAATGCAAAGTGAAATGCAATTATAAAAAGTAAATAGTTGTTTAATTGTCTGAAGGCGTCAGCATAAGAGCTAACATCTGAACTAGTCAGTTTAATTTTTTTCCCACGAGTGAATAGTTATAAGAAAGTTTTATAAAAAATGCTTAGTGTAAAGATGGAATTTTGTCCGCTAGATTAATATTCAAGCAGTTTAACAGCAATTGTTTTATACAACAGAATGTACAGTTTTCCCTCGTCAAGTGGGACCCGGATAACTGGGATATTGGATAAGTCGGACCATGACCGAGGAAAAAAAGAAAAAAAATTCGAAGATTGAGAAAAAAATTTTCGCCTAAAAAGCCTAAAATCGGCAGTTATGCATTCTTTAATTGTTCGCAGTGGCGGCTCGTACATAGGGGCCACAGGGGCCGGGCCCCACTAAAAATTTGACTTAATTTTATTTATTTATTTATTTATCTCAGACGCAAAAAACGTCCATAATATGTGAATTTCTAAAGAGAAACCCTATATTAAATATCAAAATGTTTACATGCGTGCCAAGATAACAGTTAACCGAAAAACAACGAGAAATATTTTCAAATATTTTCTGAAGTCTCTTCAAAACGATCCGGAGGGGCCCACATATTCTGGCCCGTTTACTCCTATACATTTACATCTAAAACCAACCAACTCACGCGCCGCGCTTTGTGAAGATTTCACTATGCAAGTCAATAGCACGAATTTGGGGCCAGCGATGTCTGGCCCAAACAGACGTAACTTATAAGTGGACGTTAGCTGCGCCTGCGCCTGTCCGTGTGCAGCCTTAAAGAATTAGGTATTATTCAGTTGATATTGGGTAATGTTGTGCATTCTTTTGTGAGATAGCAGTTTCTGCTTTTCAGCGCATGTTTTTCACAGCTGTGGTTGTTTATCAGTTATGTTCATTTTCATTTATAAATAGCATGCTTAGTTTATTTATATTTTGTGTAATTTTCGTATTTCCAGATCAAAATAATTTAACTTCAAACAAGCTATTCCAGTAAATGGTGTCAAATTACTCATTAGCGAATACTACAATATCGATATCGCAATAGCGAATATCGCATTTTTTGCTAAAAATTTATTTATCCCACCTTTAAATTTAGGTAGTCTACGAATGGAACTTTTTGACATTTCAATAATTGTTTTGCTGGCCCCACCATTAATGAAAACCACGAGCCGCCACTGATTGTTCGTATGCTTATTCTTTAATGTATGATATGGTACATAGTAAAAAAATGTACGGTTTTGCAGTGTTTTCTTTAATTCCCCGAAATAAATAAATAAATCCGCTTTTTTACATGTTATGAAGCTAAATTTATTAAAACAAAATAGCCTATATAATAACAGAGAATTTTCAACTAAATTCCATTGCCCTAGGCATGTTTATAGGCTATGGCCTATAGGCCTTTGATTAAGTCGGACACTCTTCCCCCAAACTGTCCAACTTAACGAGGGTAAATTGTACATGTGTAAAGTGTTTTGAAGCAATCGCCAAAAGCTCAAAAAAAATGCGATTTACATTAAGTAAGTTCTGCATCGTCTCAGGCATATGGACGTCTGGCAAACGACGTAATTCGCTTCGTCACGCAAAGCCAATAAATTGGTAAAATTCATGTCACTTAATAAAGGCGTAAAATTGAAATTCCACGCTCTGCTTGCGAAAACAAGGAAAAATTTACAAATTTGCTAAAAAACGTCTATTTTAGTTGTTAACCCTTGTTCGGGGGTACCTAAAAATAGTACCATCTTACTCAGCAATTCAGATTAGGAAAAGTCGAGAAATTCCAGAATGTTATCTAAAAAAATGAAGTAATTACAAACGTTTTTGCAAAGGCCGGTCTTCAGAAGCCCGGCCGTTGAGGAGAATAGAGTTAATTGTGATGTCCACTATATAACCGCTTGTTGCTGTAAGTTTAGATAAAAGAGAAACTTAGTTAAACCTATCGTTCGGAGAGGCTATTCTACGCTTTTATTTTGTTAAGGGGATTCTAAGTTCTTTGAATCGCCAGGTAAAGTTGTAATTCGTTAATTGAAGTATAGTCGGTATTATAGATCTGAATTTTTTTTGAACTGGAGAAAATTTCCGTCAAAAATCCTACGCTCTGTGGACCTGTGATTTGTACTGATATCGCTTGAATAAAGGTTATGTTTTATTTAAATCTGATTTGGTAAATTATAGTTAGGAGCTAGGATTGGAGAGAATTATCTTACAACCTTTCCAAAAGATTTCCTTGGCGTAGACGATAGCCTTTGTAATCAAGAGAACGATTTAATTCCGATGTTGGCAGTGAACTCAGCACCACATAGTTCCTGACGGTCTCGAAATGCCGTTGGAAACATTATTTCCGCCAGGGTAATTGCTTGTCCTATGCACAGCGCCTCCGACGCTTTCCTGCGAGTCAGGAGGGCAATAAAAAGATAAAATGAAAAAAATAAATAAATAAAACTTTTTTTCTGCCTGATGCTGTTTTCTTTTTTATATTTCAAGTCATTATCGGCACCAGTGGCGTGCGGTCAGGGCATGCAAGTCATGCGTTGCATGACCAAATTTTTAGCAATTGCATGACGAACTTTTGCGCGATGAGGTAGATATCGTTGAATTTGATGAGAAATATTATTTGTTCGGAATGAAATCTGAGGCCGATCCGAGACGAAGACCCGTTTTTTTGTGTTATTTTAGACAATATCGTGAATTTAGACAAAAAGTAAGAAATCGGAGACTGGTTTGAAGTGATGACCTTTTTTTTTTAGAGATCACTGTATTTTGAGGACGAAAAGTGCATTACCCGGAACTATTTCAAGCGATGACCTTTTTTTTCAGAGAGCCCTGCAGTTTCAGAACAAAAAGTGCATTACCAGGCAACAATTTCAAGTAATGACTTTTTTTTTAGAGAGATAAGCAAAAATCTAGGACGAAAATTGGTCTTGATCACCATGACATTACAACTAAAAGTTACAATCTCACCCAAAACTTTTTTCCTGCCAGTAAAATATTGCATGTCTCACTCATTAATTACGTATAACATACCCATTTTCATGACCAGATTTTGGCATGCAAATTGCATGGCCAGACTCAGAGGTCACCGCACGCCACTGTTTGATACCAATTCAACAATTCTTCTCTTCACACAATAAATAATATTTTAACCCTAAATTGAATAATATTGCTCTTGAAATTTGATAAATTTTTTTTTTCTTAACAGTTGACCTGATAAATTATGTATATCTTAAGTTTAATTCCAGCAGAGATTTAGAATGAACTAATCAGAACTAGTGTATTTAAATAATTCATTTAAAGAATTTAAATTAGAATTAATGTGTTACAAAATCAGCTACAATGCCTTTTCCATAAAATGTGTTTCTCCTGGGTACGAGTGTATACTGCATCCGGTTGTAAGCTTATTAACTGAGAATTCGGGAAAAATGAAATCATCAAATTACAACTTCTACTGGCAGCGATGACCTTACAAAAAGAGGGCCCTGTGTAAGAAAAATAGGGGGGCCACTTTTAGTGCGCCAAGTTTTCTTTTTTGTTCCAAAATAAAGTCATCGCAAAGTCTTCACTTTCAATTGATGTGCAAAATTTTAATTTTCGTCCCAAAATTATAGTTATCTTTTAAAAAAGGTCATCACTAACTATCAATCAAGTACATTATTTTACTTTTTGAAAGAATACTACTCATTTTCGAAACCATATAATTCTATAAACAAAGCAAAAATGACGAAATCGTTTTACCTGCAACATAAAAGACTGATAATAAAAACGACTTAAAATTCAACACGCTATTGAACTAAAGCTTACACGCTTACTGAACTACAACTCGAAGCAGAGAATAATTGTAGGCCTACAGACAAATGATATATTATAACGTTATAGCACAACTTAAAAAATCACATTTCTACACTTTTGTCCTAAAGTTAAGGTGCAGACAGAGGGGCCCACCATCATGGTGCTATTATGAAGAATTAGAGCAATATTTTACTTCGGGCTTTTGACGTTTTTAGGGGGGGCTCGGTGTGGCCTCTCCGCTTGCTCCGTACTAAAGTAATCACTGCTTCCAGATCACCCTTGGGCGGCATCCAGGGGAGCTTTTGCTCTGGCCGCTGGAACACTGGCAGTAATCCAGATCTAGCTTTTGCTGGTGTAGGTCCTAAAAGTCGCTTACCAGATAAATGTGTCTTTGAAAAGTTTCTCTGGTCACAACATTGATCTTCGTTTATTACACCACCAAGTTTTGTTTTGTCAGTCTTTCATTAGTCTTGCCTGTTAAGCGATGGAACTTTCGCAAGGCCAAATAAAGTCACTACATTGCTTTGACGAACAAATTCGCAAAGATTTTGTTGGCGCCTGATTCACTTGATGTGAATGCGGCTTGCCAGAACTTTTGAAACATCATCAGGAAAGCAGCCAGAAAAATCATCTCACGCGGTCAACGAAACAACTATATTCCGTCTTGGGATACAGAGTGTAAATCCCTCTCTACAGCGTTTCGGCAGTCTCCTCAGGGAGAAGACCAAGTTTGGCTGCTAAAGCTCTATTTTCCAAACTTGACAGAAAGCGGAGAGATTGAGGGTCAGTGGCAATTTGGAGCATAGGCGTACGAACGGACCCCTTGAAGAAAGGTGATCAGAGATATGCAATTACACGTAAACAACATATCAGCAACAAGTAGAATGGTATAAGCTTCTATCGTTTTTGCGCTTTTTTTTAAACTTTGTTAGTAATTTTATCAAAGATCGTTTTTTATCGCCCCAATTGCGTCAAAGTTATGTAACTAATCTGAGTAAAACTTTTAAAACCAAAAAATATTTTAACATAAAGTCTGCTTCACTTTGGATGTCTTTTGTTTTATCGTTATGTTTGCGGGTGAGATGGGAGCCTATTTTACTCGTTTATAAGTTATATTACTATGAAAAGCGAAACTAGTGCTAAGCATCTAAGAAGGATGCCTAAAAGAAACTCGATTATGCTCTGGAAAAAACAGTTAAAAATTATTAAAAATTGACGCAAATTGAACAAAAATGGTTCTTTATTTTTATAAAAATGATTTCAATTTGCTGATTGATCAGTGGTTCTCAAATTTTAAATCGTATTGTTCTCTTTCAAGACTTGGATACAGTCATTTCCCAAAAGTATATGACAAAATTTTTTGGAGAAAACTTTGTTCTAAATTGTTCTAAAATGCAGTTCTAAATTGCAGTAATATCTCTATAAAATTATAAGCGGACACCAATATCTGGGCATCTCCGGAAGCAGGTCGGGGTAATTGCTTACTCTATGCATTAGCGCCTCCGTCGCTTTCCTGCGAGTCAGGAAGATAAATATAGAGATAAAATAAAATAAAAAATAAAAAAATAAATAGTCTTTTTGGCTGCCTTTTTAATGGTGTTACAGAAGTCCTGGTAAGCCGCATACACATCAAGTGAATCAGGTGGCAACAAAGTCTTTGCGAATTTATTCGTCAAAGCAATGTAGTGACTCCATTTGGCCTTGCGGAAGTTCCATCGCTTAACAGGCATGCTTGGCACTGCCATAGCAAACCTTGGTGGTGTAATAAGCGAAGGTCGATGTTGTGACCTGGGGAACTTTTCAAGGACACGTCTATCCGGTAAGCGACTGTTTGGACCTACGCTACGAAAACTAGATCTAGATTGGTGCCAGTGTTCCAGCGGTCGGAATAAAAACTGGCAGCGTCCTTGGCATTATATAGAAGGGCAAGACAATTAATACTTGCCCAACCAGCCAAGCACTCACCGTCCGGACTGTTGTCGTCGTAACCCCAGTCAGCATGACGACAGTTAAAATCGCCAGCGTAAAGACAGGGGTGAGGAAACACTGGGAGATCCAGGGTTCGCAATCGCGTTGGCGGTGGTTTGTAGACGTTGACTATTTTATAACCATCAACGTCCACACACAACCACTCGATCTCCGATGTCGGTGGAGATTGGTCCAAAAGCGTGTATATCAGTCGCTCGTGGACAAACGTGGCAAGGCCATGCTTCCTGCTTAAAGAAGACCCAGCTAATTGGTAGTTTGGAAATACCAACTTCTCTGCATCAGTGCAGTGGGTCTCCTGCAGTAAAATGACGAGTGCCTCAGACTGCATAGCGAGGTGATGAAGAACGTTCATCTTGCTTGCAGTGAGGCCTTCGATGTTCAGCTGAAGAATAGTGGGTTTTCGGAACTTGTTGGCAATGTGCCCTGAAAAGGGCAGTTTTATCCTGGCATTGCCCCATCCTGAAAAGGACGTTTGCCGATTAGCAGACCCACACTGAACATCGGAATAGGTGGATACCCTTTCGTTTTGGTAGGTTCGGTTTCGGTCTATCATTTGAACCAGGGGTCGGCAAACTGCGGCCCGCTAAAGTTTTTCTTGCGGCCCGCTAAAATTTCCGCGGAGCTCTTTTTAAAAATGCATACACTGACTTTAGCCACAGGTGGATAGAATTATATCGGAAACGCACAGTTTCAGGTTTTCACGTTGTTCATCCCGTGGGAGAGCACATTAGAGCTCGAATTGAAGGGAAGACCTTTTTTTTCAGAGATCACTATAATTTCGGGAGAAAAATAGCAAAATTAGTGATCAAATCGAAGTGAAGACCTTTTCTTTAGAGATCATTACAATTTTCGGAGAAAAAATAGCGAAATCAGAGATCGATTTGAAGTGAAGACTTTTTTTCTCACGCTTTGGCCAGGGGAGGTCAAAAAAATCTAAATCTGGCCCCCGTCTTGAAAAGTTTGCCAACCCCTGATTTAAACAGCAATGAACAGACTTACTCACGGCCCAGGCTGCGAGAAAGCACCTACCATCTGGGCCATAATAATATGGCATTATGATTCTGGCATTATGACATTATTATGACATAACGCAGTTATAACACTCAAGCGTTTGTCATAACTTCATTCTTCTCGGAAGTGTTAGTTAAAATTCTAGTTTTCCCTTTATTTTTACAGCTCTTTCTTTTTCTTAGAGATGCTTTAGTGAATGGCCGAATGTTTTCAAAGATAAGATTTAAAAGCGATTGATCTTTAGATGATGAAGGGCTTTTCAAAACGTGATGTTGCTGGTTGAATAATTTTTGTGCTTTAATTGGGTAAGATTGTCAGTAACATCTGATGGCAAGACTTTCAAATCACTAAAGATGTCACGGTCAAAAGGAAAAATCCCGGTCACTTTGAAGCCTGATTAAATATTCACTGGTGTGAATGCTTTTGGAAAAGCCCTTCCAACTATATCAGAAATGTCATAAATAGTTATTGTTTTTCCTCTATTTTCTTTTATCCAACAATCACAAGCGCTATTGTAATAATGCATAAAAGGCCCATAAACTGCCTTATCGAGCGGCTGCACTTTATGGGATCAATGGGTTGGGAATGAAAGCAAGACGTTACCATGCTCTTTAGCATAATCAATGGTTTTCAGGGTGACGTGGCTTTGGTGGTTGTCGAATTGCAACAGCACTTTATCATTATTATTTTGCCTGACATGAAGCACAAAATGTTTCATTCAGAAAAAAAAGTTTTCCAAGTCATCCAGCCACTCAAACGAGCTATTACAATGAAACCAGTTGGAGCACCTTCGATAAAATTTTCTTTTTATTGTACTGTGGGAATATATAAGCATAGGTAAGATCAGATTTGCAGTTGCACTAACAGCTGAAACAAAGCGTGACAAGTTGGCTTTTCTCTGCTGAAACAACAGCACCAACTTGCTTAACACTGGTTGCAGCAATAATTTTTCTTGGCTTCTGTGCTGTGGTGCAGCCAATCTCATCAACGTTCCAAATCTTTTTTGGTGTAAATCCATTCCATTGCAAAACCGATTCATGTTTGTCATAAAAAGCATTAACGTTATGTCTGTTGAAACTAGCAGCACGACAAAGTGATGTCACGACAAAGGCTTCCTCAACGTTTAATTGAGATGACATTTCATAAAACCAGAAAGCCAATCTCTTCCAGCCTTTTTGCTGCAACCCACAAGCTTGGAATTTTTGGCCAATTTTAGCAGCATATTCATACGCTAAAGATTTGACTTTATTGGTAAAAAGTTCACATATAGAGCGGATGCTTTAAGCAAATATTCCATAAGAAGAAGTTCGTGACTAATATCAAATACTAAACGATTATTGAAATATCCATATTTTTCCAACAATACTCCTGTTATATCATTTTCACAATAACGGCTTCTTTGTAATAATTAAATCTGTATGTTTGCAAAGTCACATGTGAAATATCAATATCATATTTATTTGCCACTGTTCGACAAAACGTTTTATCAACCAATACCTTTTTTATGGCTTTTCGCATGACATCTTTTGGTGTAAATTTCCGTTGAGTTTTACATTTGTACTCAAGCATGCTTTTAGTTAAGAAACACACCTTTTGCTAACTAAATATAATATACAACTTACAATTAACTGAAATTAAAAAAAAAAGATATGAATGCTAACAAGCTATAATTCAACTGATATGAACAATAACGTCTTAAAGCAAATGTCAAGTATAAGTCATTCTCAGAAGGGTTACGTAAAATATGCTCCAACTAAACCCTATGCAAAGTTTCAACTAACACCACTCATGGCGTACGTAAATCAACATTATACATCACTAGGTAGCAGTAAATATTTTATAAAATGTTCAGGGAGCAAAAAACGACAATGTTTTAACTAACCCCGTGATCCAACTAGCCCCAGTCTCCCCTATCAGTGAGCTAAACTTGTGAAACATTTATTTGATATTTTATAGCTGCGTTTACGGTTCGGCAAAAAACTCCTGCAACAGCAAGGCGCTGCAAAAAGTGTGATAGACTTACTCCAATTGAAATGTAAGCTTGAAACGTTTTCGGCCGACAACCAGGACCACGTTTATTAATTGTGTTTTCGACTTGCAACCCCCACTCCCTTTTCCTTGACGAATTTCCGCGAACATCACTGATTCGAAGCATCGCTTTTCACACAATAATCGTAAAGCATGGAGTATATTAAACAACCTTATTGGTAGGTCACAACACTCTTCTCGTCACTGTCCCATTTTAGTTAATGCTTTATCGCATCAGTTAGTCGGAAATGAGAGATAGGCTACCGGTTGTTGACCGCATATCGTTTTGACTTGTTTTTCAAGAAGTGTCCGCTTTTGGAAAGCCACAACACCAGACCCAGTAAATAGGCTATCTCTAAAAATTTCTCACCGAGAGAATTCACTGCAGCCCTACAACAATTAAGGCCAGATACAGCTCCAAGCGCTAATTCCATCTGCTCAGAGCTTATATTCTGTATTGGAGCTGCTTTGACGTTTTGGTTATACGACTTTCTTTTGAAATTCCCAAGATCTGGGAATAGCACTTGTAGTCGTTGATGAATGTAGGCACCACGTGGAATGTGAGGTCTGACGGTTTTGAATGTCGAAACCCAATGTTGGCTCAACATCATCACTGCTAGCATCTGACCCGGGTATAGACTACAATAGCCTGGGTTGTTTTTTTTATTTCTATATTTATCCTCCTGACTCGCAGGAAAGCGACGGAGGCGCTATACATAGGGTAAGCAATTACCCCGACCTGCTTCAGGAGATACCAAGATATTGCTCCCCGCTAGTAATTTAGTAGAGATATTACTGTAATTTAGAACTGCTCATCAAGACCACCAAGCCGGGGAATATGCCGTAAAGTGTCTTTCCCAAGGACATAACAGATTGGAGCAAGTGGGTTTTGAACTGAGACCATGTTGATCATTAGTCCGGTGCTTTAACCACTCGACCACGCTGCCGACAAAATCTTAGTAAAAAGATGAAATTTTAGCACCAGTCGTGTTTGTTCCTGACCCAGAGTGAATGTCCTCTGAATAACAACAATGAAGAACTTTGGGATAGGTTTAGCACCTAATAGCCCCTAATTTGGGGTTATAATTGATCAAATAATATCATAAAAATAAATCAGGCTGCGTTAGTTTTGTGTCTTTAATTTTTCACTTTTTTTGTTATATCCTTTTTCTTTTTCTAGGCACTGTAACCATGCAAATTTTTCATTTTAGCTATTGTAATTTATTAAGTTTACCTGTTTTATTTTTTATTTATGTTTTTTTTCGTAGTACAAATATTTTAATATTAATATTTTTTAAACAAGAGGCGGAAATAAAAAAACGACTGAACTAAAATTAACAAAACCGATTGTCTGCAAAAAGATTACACAAGTTAATTACAATGATAAAAAGCTATAGTTTGACTTTAGAAGCTAATCAAACTTTTAGCATTTAAAAAAGTTAGTTGTTAAGAAGTGTCTCTGTTTTATGATTGAAAATTATAACAAGTCCCTGTATCCTATTACAGCTTTTATTTCCGCTTAAGATCCTAATAAATATTTCTTTACTACAATTATGACGTCATGAGAAAATTCAAATTCAAAACATTTCGACTTTTACTATAGTATTTGATTCGTTGTGTTAATACATATAGTAATGCTTTTTGTTCCGCTTTCGGGCATTCCAGCGGCTTGCGTTAAAGTTTCAGCTTTTAGTAACGCAATGAACCAATCGCTTAATGGTGATATTAACTCTAAAAAATTTAAAATTATTTAAAACAATCAAAAATTCGACTGGTTATTGTGCAACAATTTTTATTTTAATTTTTCAACTTTAGTTGTAAGATTTAAGAACATGAAAGTCACCAATAATTAAATTATCAACAGAAAAAAACAGGTGAATTTGACTGAATTATTTGCTAAAATAAAATAAATTGGTCAAAATGAAATCATTAAATTTGTGTCTTACTAAAAACTGATTATAAGATTTACCAAAGAAACCAACTGTAGTTCAGCATATTATAATTTTGGTTTAGTTCTCAACAAATAATAAATATTTTTGTTAATTTTAATTCTGCAGTACAATTATTTTTTTATTTTTGTTAGTTTTCTTTGGCTAATGTAATTTTACTTGTAGTTGAGAGTGAACTAATTTGATTGGCAAAAAAACAACAAATAAGACTTTTCTTGATTGATTGCATTCATACATGAATGAAATAAAGTTTGTTTTAATTTATTGAGTAGTGCTTCTTCTTTAAAAAATTGATTGAGTAACAATTCTTTTTTTGGTTAAATTGGTTGCATTTTAAAATTAATTGCATTTATACATGAATGAAATAAAGTTTGTTTTAACTTATTGAGTAATGCTTCTTTAAAAAATTGATTGAGTAACAATTCTTTTTTTGGTTAAATTGGTTGCATTTTAAAATTAATTACAGCTAAAAAAATGAGGGTCTCTTCAAAAAGGGACTGAACCATTTCGTGTTGACAAAATTAACCTGGAATCTTCCTACATCACCAAAAAAAAATAGATACCCAAAGGAAAAAACATTTTTAAGAAGCGATGATAACCACAGGCAGTATTTTGGTTAGATGCCCAATTAAAAAGGGTCTTTTCAAGAAATCATTGTAAAGAATTTTTTTTGGTGAAACTAACTCAGAATTCCCACACAGCACCAGGATAGAATAAAAAAGAAACCCAGAGGAAAAAGATCACTTCAAGAAACAATACTAAGCACTGGGGAGATCCAGGTTAGTTTCACAAATAGAAATCACCAACAGTAATTTCTTGAAGAGATCCATTAAAAATTGCTCATGGTTGCTTCTTGAAAACACCCAAAAAATTAATGTAGTTTTTTTATTTTTTAAATTTAGGATGTCATATCATCTAAGTGTTAGAATTGTGAAAAAAGTATTTTTGAATACTAATTTATTCATCTAAATTAAACTAATTTTTTGTGTTTAAAATTTTGTTCATGATCTGTTGTAACTAAGCTTCAACCTTTGAAAACTTCTTAAAACTTAAAAGCTTATGATGTTGATATGCTAAATAGTGAACAAGAACCTGTGTTTGCTGGTAATATGATTGCTTAGATGGATATTTGTAAATGGCTTGCTTTAACTCTTATGTTAGTTATAAACCAGTAGCTGTGTCCTTATAAAAGATACTTTGCAATACTTGGCAGTTGTAACAAGGAGGCCCATGTTGCAATTTTCTCACTAAATGAATGAATGAAAAGCCATACTAAATTGAAGATAATCATTTAACAGTCTACCAATCATAAAAAAATGTGTGATAAAGAATGTCTTAAAATATGTATTCAATTTTTGATTTGCTTTAACTCATTCAATTCATTCATTTTGATTTGAAAACAATATTGATAAAAGAGAAAGAATGCATATTTAAAGATTCTGACAATAACTATCTTTTTTTTTAATTACCTTCTAGAAAAGTAGAAACTACTCGAGGCACTTCAGAATGTTCATGACAAATCAATTAACTTGCATTAGTTACTTTAACAAAAGATAGTTGTGCTCAAGAAACTTATTACATGTATCATATTTCCAAAATAGATTTAGAGAATAAAGTCTTAAATAATTAACTTGTATTTCAGCAGTTTGCTTTCATTTTGGTTTTAAAAGCTATCTTTTACCAGCTGGGACAATAATTATAATATTACAATAATTATAATTACTAAACTTGAATACTCATAACCATTATCCCATCAACCAATTTTCTATCTAATTTGCAAGACAACAGTGGATGTGCTAAACTTAAGGCCTGACATTGTTTCAGAATACTATTATTTTATTGTTTGGTTTAAACTTTTAATTTAGATACTTTCACAGTTATATTACTGTAATTTAAAGCTGTGTATTAAAAGCAGCAGGCATAGAAGAGTAATATAAAATGCTTAGCCAAGAATACAATACCAAGAATAGTATAAGAGTTGAAGCAAGACTATTTATACCAGTATTATGAGCAAAATGCGCTCTGTTACATTTGAAAAAAATACTCACTGTATTCATCAGACAAATGCAACACATTTTTGCTGTGAAACTAAATCTCATTTTGTAATTTTTGGTCAAAGTGCTATAGAGAAAAGACAAAAGATATAGTACTGAAGCATGCTTTTTTAAAAACAAACATTATAATATTAAACCGAAATACTGACATTATCTAACATTGCAATATTGCATATCTGCTAAACCTATGCATTTATTGTATGTATAGTGACATTGCAACAGCAACTAGTTCATCTTGAAATGGTAAGCAAATTTGATTACAGCTTAAGATTACAGTTGTTAGCTTTGTGATTCCTAAAAAGCTAAGTTAAACTAGAAAAACTTAATTATTTTATTATTAAGTTTTACAAATTAAGTATAACTATAATGTTTTGTATACAGTATTGGCAAAAATTTAAGGACCACTTCTTTTAAGTGGTTTTAAAATTTTTGCCAATGATTTTAGATTGCTAAAAAAAATGATACCAGATATAGATTTAAAAGTTATCATACAGTTTCTTTGGGTTACGACAATTGTTTTGAATTGCATTAACTCATCTATCTTTGAGAAAGGAAGTGCTTTTTGCTGAATGATTATATTTTGAATTTTTAAGATTTTTTATGCTGGTTCTTAACTTTTTGATAAGATTGCATATTCATAAGTTTTCTGTTTTTAAAGAGTATTGATTGTTCTCTATTTAATTTAAATCATTTATTGTAACTGTTGCTATGGCGCCATTTATCAGAGTTAAAATTCTTAAATTTGAGTTGGAAAAAGAGAAGACTACCAATCCTGAATATGCTGTTGCTATAAATGTAAAAGAATGTGTGATGGAAAATGGTAAGTAGTATTAATCTTTAGTTAAAAGCAATGCCAGTTTTGAAATATTGATTTTTAATCAAGTTTACTTAATTATGCCACTAAAGGAACTTACATTTTGTTTTTAATTAATGTATATTTTAATTTTCTTTCCAGTTCTTTGCTTATATTTTTGTGCCTTTTTAATAGCCATGAGACCAATAGTGTCAGTAAAAAAATATTTTCAAGTAGTTTGGCTGATTTGTAAAGCTTTTAAGAAATTATTTTATTAAAATAACATGGTAGCATGTTTATTAGTATGATTTAACAATCACTTTTTGTCCAGTTTTTAATATATAAAATTGCTATGTAGTTGTAAATTAAACTGTTTTTCTTTTTTCTTAATTGTCTTTATGATATTACCAACAAATTTAAATTCAGTACAATTTTTAAAGACTTGTGACTTTTAGTGACAATTTTCATAATTTATTTTGAGTGAATAGATTTTTTAAAGTTTATGTACTAAATAGTGTATGGGATAGAAGATTTGTTTGATATCAGTTCTATGTTTTTCATTCCGAATTTTTTTTTTATTATTCTTGTTCATTGTTTTAAAATTAAATCATCATTAAACTTTTAGTGGAATTAATCAAGAACTGCAATGTAAATTTGAAAATTTAAGAGTTTGTTGAAATGTCCTTGTTATTTTAGGAATTCGTGGGACACTTGTTCAAAAGAAAAAAACTGTTTACTTGGAGTGGGAAAGCACATTTGATTCACACATAAAAGATGGTCGTGTAATACAAGTAAAAAGTGCTTTTCCATTTAAATGTTTTCTTATGAATTGTTAAATGATTGAATTTTAAGTGCATGCTTTTATAACGGTGTTGTTTTTAAAGGTAACAGTATGTAATTATGGCTTTCGCTTTATGGAGTCACACTTAACAGTTTAATTTTTTTCTTGCTTTAGTTTTAAGTTTGCAGACTCGTAAATAAACTTTTTAATTAAAATCTTTTTTCAATTGCATTCAAATGCATTCTGGCTGATAATGGTCAACAACCCAAATCGATTTTATGTTTTATATTGCTTTAATCCTTTTTTATGGTTTTGATGAATTTGGTGTGATTTAAGACTTGCTTTTTTGATCAATATTTTGTATATTTTCTGTTCTCCTTTCGGCCTTTTCCTTCAATCAGGGTTAGCCACAGCATATCATCTTTCTCAAAAAAGTCCTGTCTTCAACATCTGTCTCCTTTGCACCAACTTTCCCCATATCTTCTTTCACTACATCTAAAAATCTTCTCTTTGGTCTCCCTCTTTTCCTCTTTCCTGGTAACTTCATTTCCATCATCTTTTTTCCTACATACTCTTGGTCTCTCCTCATGACATGTCCATACCACCTCAGCCTGCCCTCCTTTATCTTCATTCCTAACCGTTCTACCTTAACGGTACTCCTGATGTACTTGTTTCTAATCTTGTCTTTTCTCGTCATTCCCATAGCAAACCTCAAGATTTTCATCTCTGCGACTTCCATCTCTTCGACTTGTTTCTTTGTGACCACCACCATCTCAAGTCCATACACCATTGCTGAGCTGTACACTTTCCTTTTACTTTAGCTGGTAACCTCCTGTTGCAAATTACTCCCAATACTTTTCTCCATCTGTTCCATCCTGCCTGCACTCTCTTTTACCTCTTTCTCACAACTACCACTTTCTTGCACCATTGATCACAAGTACTTAAATTCCTTTACTCTTGGCACTTTTGTCTCCTCCTTTTTCACTGTTTCGTCATCATTTCCTCTATTTATGCACAGATATTCAGTCTTTGACCTACTTACTTTCATCTTTCTTCTTTCCAATGCATACCTCCAGGATTCTAGTCTCCACTCCATCTCTTCCCTGGTCTCTTCACAAATCTTAATAACATTAGCAGACAGCATCGTCCATGGTGGTTCTCTCCTTACTTTATTCCTTAGCCTGTCCATTATCACTGCAAGCAGGAACAGACTTAATGCTGATTTCTGGTGCAGTCCAACCTCAGCCTTGAAACTTTCTGTAGTTCCTATTGCACACCTCACCACTGTTTTGCTTCCCTCATACATATCCTGTACTAGTTGCACATACTTTTCCACTATTCCAGATTTTCTCATACAGTACCACAGCTCTTCCCGCAGAACCCTGTCGTAAGCTTTCTCTAGGTCTATAAATACACAATGTAGCTCTCTTTGACCTTCCCTTGTATATATTACATTTAAATTAATTATCTCCAAAATATCCTATGTTGACTGCTTACAAAAGCTTTGTACAATATTTTTGTTTCAGTTTTAACACATAGCTAATTCATTCTTTTTTGTCAAATATTATCATCAGGTTATTGGTCTAAACCACAAGTCGGCAACCTACGGCTCATGGGCCAGATCCGTCCTGCCAAGCTAAATCATCTGTCCCGTGCCATGTAGTTAGATATTAAAAGAATACGGCCCGCCATCTCGCTTACAATCCAATTTTTTATCGTAACAATTTCAAACAATCATTACAGCAGTAAAACTGTGATACATCTAGTTAAAGCAAGGGTGCAAAAATGCTTTATTTTTAAGTGCAAAACTGGTATAGAACAAAAAAAAGGTCTTCACTTTAAATTTCTGCAAAGTTACTCCATTTATGCCCAAAAAACTAGCGTGAATCAAAAAGTAAAAAACCTACAGCTACTATTAGGTGCCCAAAAAAGTTTTTGCCAATTTTTATGAAGAAAATTAAAGATTCATAGTTAAATTATCTTCCATCTCTTTCCCAGCTGTTGCAAATGAAGTCTTATGGTTTCATCACTTACATTAAACCTCGAAGCTAGTTTGTGACAGGTTAGACTTATCTTACTCTATGGCTGCCTTTAAATCGCCATTGTTTAGAGATATTGGTCGTCCAGCTCAAGGTTCATTTTCAAGGGTTTCATTGCCAGAATGAAACAATTGAAACCAGTTTTGTGTAGTTCTTTCATTTACCAAACGCTGTACATTGCTTACGAGAAGCAGATGAAGCACTTGTGCCAAGTTTAAACTCGTACAACAGACAAGCACGAATTATCAATTTTCTATCAGTCATTTTTAAGGCTCTAAAATAACATTAGTCATAAAAAATTATAAAAACTGAAATCATTCAACAATGTACTTGTCAATACAAGTTGGTTCCTGTATAACTATGCTTGTTAGCAATGAAAGAGGGGGGCCTAAAATAAGTCAACAAAAATCGGCAAAGACTTTTTTGGGCACCTAATATTACGTCGCGCACGCAAGTTTTATCGTTAATTTTGCACCCCTATCTTAAGACAAGTTGAAAGGTTCAATCAATGCAAGAAAGGTTTTGGTAGCTGGAAAAACCTATGGCCCGCCATAACGTTATAGATTTGGTTTTTGGCCCGTGACATGCAAAAGGCGGCCGACCCATGGTCTAAACTTATTTAAAATTAAATCTACGTTTACCTTTCTACACCAGATACTGCAGTCGCTATAAATCATCTGTACGTTCAGTATATAGTTAAATACTTCATTATACTCGTTAGCGGTTTGTTGTGTCGAGGCATGTCACGAGTTTGCGGTGCTCATCGCCGTAACATTTCATCTGAATGACACAGCCATTTGTAATGTTCTGTCGCAAAGGCGATAAGCCATTCGCAATCTTAATTCGGATTTGATTAGCCATGAACGAATTTAACCTTTTGATAGCAGTACTACACTCTGAGCGTAATTTATCTACTGTACATCAAAAAAACATACTTTTCATTAATTTTTTCAGTTAATGCTTACGAAAAAACCTGACCAAACAGTGGGAGAATGCAACATCGGCATACAACTGCTTGCTGATAAATGTCATAATCAAAGCCTTGGTGGAAGTGGCACTGATGTTTGGGTAAATATATTTTTTCTCCTAGACCATATAACTTAAAAACCAAATTTAAACCTTTTATTACAATCGCGTCATACGCGATCTTTGTCTCCCCAAAAATCACTTTATTGTCTCAACTGTGAAGAGCGGTTGGAAACAACTGTGTCAAATCTAGCCAACCTGGAAGTCGAACTGTGATCTCCCTGTAATGATTTAAAATATTAATCACGAAATGGACCGAATGGTACATAAATTAATATAATTAAACCTTTAGATTAGAAGCCTAATTGTTTTTGATTTGTTAAGGGGAGTTTTACTGCAATTGTTTGCATTTGTCTATCATGATCTTTTATAGATTACATTGTCGTGGCGTAAGACATTTTCTGAGTTATGAATTGCTCTTTTTTAGCTTGGAGTCATTAATTCTTATTTTTAGCTGGATTTGCTACCTATTGGAAGATTAATGATATCAGTCAAACTATTTGTGGAACAAGAAGGTAACATTTCTTTTGTATAATTGCTAACTTGCCTAACTAAATTGCAATTTATTTTTATCAATTTTTATTAAGTCACTTTAGCTCTGACTTGAATATGAAAAATGAAATTAAGAAGTGGCAATTTAAAAAATAGTGAAAGTAGTAAATATAAGACATTGAAAGCGTTTGCTTCCATCGGCACTTTCAAATTTATTTGTAATTTTTCGGATTGTTGAAGTTAATCTTGCACATCTTGTTTTGAAATAGAGTGGTTCTAAGAATAGTGCAATTCCATATTTATGATTATTTTTACACCCTATTGATAGCCATTTGACCTTTGATCGGGTTAATTTGTTCAGATTTCCAAATTTAGCTTGATTTATTTCAGTTGTACTTTTAAATTATATGACCAAGTTCAGATTTTTTATTTCATTTAGTTTTTATTTCCCATCAAGCTATTAATATTATTAAATGTCCTTGACATATCTTTTATAAATATATTTTTGTCTTTAATTTGGCTGCAACTAAAGCTTTTAGAAGTCTTACGATGCCTTATGAAAAATAAAATTAAGCCATCCGTGTAATGCTTCGATTTCAAATAGAAATGAATTGCAGTAGCAGTTTTTTATAATCGCTAAAAACAATAAAACAAGTTGTTTCGAGTCGGCGGACCTTTTTAAAAAAATATTTTTCATAAAACATTTGTCAACGTATAAAAACACTTCAATCTGATCTCTTTTTCTCAGTAAAAACTTCACTTTTTTTGTAAAACCTGCCGTTGAAAAGACTTTGATCAAAGATCCTGCGTATCTTGAACGCAGTCGCATTTTAATTTTATAGTTGTACGTTGTGATTATTTACTTTAAATCCTGTTTTTCTACTGCCATCAATGACATTAACTAATAGTAGTTATACAAGTGGGGATTTCAAGCAGCATTTAATATTAATATATTTGCGAGACTTCTTGAAATCCCCACTTGTATAACTACTTTCTTTTGCGAACTATTTGGAACCATGTCTTTTGATGGAACTTTTTTTTATTTTGTTTTGTCAGATTTAGTCAAAACTCAAGACGAACTACCTGATCGAACCATTGGCCCGCGGCGCGGAGCTATTAAAAAAGCAAAAATACAAATGGTGAGAGGCCATGCTATGGTTACCAGGTTTTTCAAGCAACCAACTTTTTGCTCGGTATGCAAAGAGTTCATGTGGGGTTTAAACAAACAAGGTTATCAATGCAAAGGTGAGATTGACGTTTCGTCCAAGCAGTTTGCGCTGCACCACTCGCTGTTCCAAAATTGTCTTGCCATAATCGTTGCTGTAAAATTTTTGCTATTTTTCGGACAAAAATTCGAAGTTTAATGTGTTATAGCTCATAATTTACGTTTGAAAACCAAACTTTTTTCAAAAATTTTTTATATTTTGCGTCTTCGTTTACTGTTTTCAAAGTATGCTTTTATTTGATTGAATGGATTTCGCCGAAAATGCAATTGGATTTTCTTAATATGTTTTGGTTAACCATTAAAACTTTGTGATCGTATAATTTGATTAATGCTATTTAATTTTTAAAAGCTTGGATTCTATTAGTTATTAAAATTTAATTTGAAATATATTTATTTTTATTTTTAATGCCAATAAATCAATAAACGCTCATTGCGTAATTACTTTGTCGAGTCGTTTTATGACGCAATCAATGCGTTTATTAAAGCTGATTTACGTTTGTTGGACCATAGCTTTGATGTGCAAGTCGATATTTACGTACACACGCTGTCTGTACCTTGATGACAAATCGTTTCCTTTGACTACTATCTAGCCTTGCGCTTAAAATATTCTAGAAGTGTATTTAAAATAACCTACGTTGCTGTGCCTATTAAACCACATATTGAAAATTAGATGTTATTTTACGTATGTCGAAAGTGACGTGAGTGTTTTAAATTACTATTGGTTCATTTTAATTCTTTTTTTACACTTATTTTACTTTTGACAATTTGTCTTTTAAGCATGAAATTGAACAATAAGGTTGTTGGCTTTATTAGTCTTTGTCTTAATCGGTTTTTATAAAGTGGTTGTTTCCACTTCAAAATATTGACGATAAAAGTTTAAATAATTTTCGGCATTAGCAACTTTGTACTGCGAAACATTTGTTAGTAGAGTATTGTTTCATTTTGTTGTTGTTTTTTTACACTAAAGCGTGTGTGTGCTTACAGAATGTGGAATTGCCGTCCACAAAAAGTGCCTTGACCTCATGTTGCGTACGTGTATGAAGACGGCTCATGGAACACCGACGACAGAGGTAGTTATGCTATAGAGCAGGGTTGGCGAACCTTTTTCATAGGGCGGGTCAAAAAATGACAGTTTTTTAAAAGTTACATTAAGTGGGTCATTGGCTAAAAAAAGTTAAAGACTAAAGAAAAGCCTTTACCTGTCGTGGATATTCAAATTTAGGGGCCCGAGGCAAGAATTTTCAGATATTGATGTTCTCTAAAAAAGTTAATATAAAAAAAGGTCTTCACCTGAAATCAGTCTCGGAATTCCCACTTTTTGTACCAAAATCATAGTGATCTCTAAAAAAAAAAAAAGGTCCTCACCTGAAATCAGTCTCAGATTCCCCACTTTTTGTGCCGAAATTACAGTTACCTCTAAAATTTGATAAAAACGAGAAAAAAGGGGTCTTCACCGCAAATCTGTTTTTGACTTCTACCAAAATTGACAGGACAGAGGGCCTGTCAAATGCCAGAAATTTCAGAACATCAGGTGGGTCATTGAATTTCAACTAGTGGGTCACAACGTGACCCGCGGGTCAGTGGTTCGCCATCCCTGTTTTATAGAGGCTATTGTAGTATTTTTACATTTCGTTTTTTTTTTTTTTTTGAACATTGAAAATTCGTAACCGAACAAAGTAGCTCGAGCGATGAACGCCTGGCTTGTGATCCGAAGAAAAGCGGTCACCTCTTAATAATATTAAGTTGTTGGCATTTTATAATCGAGTAATGTAGATTTGAATTTATCAACATATAACTGTGCCTTTCTTGTGGTTTTCGTGAAATAAAGGTCAAGTGGTAAATAGCGCCATTTTGATGGCGTATGCAATCGACACGGTGTGGTTCAAAACCTACTCGCGTCATACTGTTATGTTCTTGCAAAAGACGTTTTTATTTGCTTGCCGGTCTTAGCAAGCAGCTTTGGATTTCAATCAGTCAATCTTAGAAGAAAGACTAAAAAATGAAATTAAAAGATTTTAACCGGACAGCACTATCTCGGGTTTTCACAAGCAGCAATCGCTTTACTGTTGCCCTAAGTGTATTCCTCCGACGTTTTCCTGCGAGTCTGGGGAATAAATATAAACATGACGAAAATAAATTTTAAGTTTAATCACGACAATTATGTTAAATTTTATGTTAGTTTTGTTCAAAGTGTTTTTACAAAAAAAAAATAGTTAACTCTATCTTTAAGGAAATAGTCTTTTTTTGTAATTTTTTTAATGGTAATATTTTAAAAGTAATTTCAAGTTAAAATAGTAGTCAAAAAAACACAGTGATTTTCTCCAAAGCAAAATTTGACTCGTTTGATAGAAAGACAGCAAACCTTTGAGCCATTGTCAAATAGAGCCAGGCATTTGCCCCGTACATTTAATTGTGGTTGATTTCTCGAGGCCTTTTTGGGATTTCAGTTTTTTTTTAAATTAAAATAATCGTTTTTGAAAAGCTGTATTAATAATTTATTCAAGTTAAAAATCAGAACCAGACTTTTTAATTTTGATAGTAATACTGCGTTGAATTTTTAATCAAATTAAAATATTTATGGTTTTTGTAATCGTCTGTGGTAGTGAAAAAGCTTGACCGGAATTTTTTTTTATATCATTTGCTGAATTATTTTCAAACAATGCGGAATATAAATATCTCAGTTTCTTTTTTAAGAGTTTATTTTCGTAGAAATACGTTGGTGAATGCGCAACTGTTGCGCGCTAATTAAATGTTGGTTTTGACTGTTGCAAGTCTGTCGTCATCGCGTTGTACTTATCCTAATTTGGTAATTGTTTTCAAAATAAACCGTAACAAACAATATGAATGCTATAAGCGTTGACATAACTTGCTCTCAAAAGAGAATTCTAAAAGCTGTTGTCTTGCGGCAGTCATGTGTGTTAATTTTTGTTACTACAAGCTTAATATATAACATATACCACATATCGACTAGTCTAGTTAATGTTCTAATTATAAATTAATTGGTTAGGATGTTAAGTATTCAAATTTTTTTTCCTTTTATAGAAGTTGATAAATTTTGTTCGCATTCCCTTTACTTTCAAAAGCAACTGCATTTCGGGACTTAGCTGAAGTCACTCGCTCGATGACATTTTGTCTAGCTTGCACACTCGCCACCCGGCAGAGGAATAGAGATATTAAATCATTTGACTGCTTTTATTGTTTCCATTGATGCGAACGTCTTGCTTATGAAGCTTCACTGTTCTGTCGTAGACTACGGTACTACAATGTAGTTTTTCAACCGAGGTTACAAATTAATTGAAGATGTCTCCTCAATTTGTATTAAATTGATGTTACGTCGGCTATTGGCTATTGATATTTAAAGTGAAAAAATTCTGTTTCATCACCGCCTTATGCATTTGATTGCATTTTTTTTAAGTCCTGCCGACGATGGATCGCCACCCGTGGTGGTGGGTGGACCCTGCATTCGCTGGGATCGGAATGATCATCAAATTTTCTGACCTTTCTCACTTAGTGTCTTTTGAGCAAGATTCTTGCTTCATTTTTGGGACCCTACAAACACTGACACTTCGTTCGAAAAATTTTTTAAACTCTTTAGCTATAACGACGTAATAAGGTTGTCGCTTTAGTGAATAACGCTTATATGACTATATGCGTGGTTGTTAATAAATGTTAATTGATTACACAAATGCAATAGAATACGTTACGCAGGAAGCAACAGAAAAAAACACAAGCTAAAGAATATGTATTAAAAAGGGAGAAAGCAACACTATTTTTACATGTCTATATATCGCTGTTCTGTGGACCTGCATATGCGGCACATATAGTAGGGAGTTTTGTTTTTTTTTGTTGTTTTTTTCCTTTCAATTATCTTTTATCTTGACGCAGTTGTTGGTTATTAGCACTCTTAAAGTCTCAAAATGATGGTTAATTTTCACTTGCATTAGATATCGAAAAAAATACGTAAAATACTTAAATATATTAATATTAGCTTGTATATTAATGCAGTATCCAGCCGCCTTTTGCTCATTAATAAAAAAAGCACAAACTAGTTTTTCATTGACGAACTTGGACACACGAGTATTGAATCTGTTGACGGCCTATAAGAGAACCTAAACCTTGAAAGGTTCAGAACGTTGGTCTAGGGTTATTGATGGGGAGCTTGAATCTTCTGTTTGTATTTCATTTCTATTTCATTACTTGCAGTATTTGAAACAACAATTCAAAATCAATTTGCCTCATCGCTTCAAAGTCCACAACTACAAGACTTTTACTTTCTGCGATCACTGTGGCTCTATGCTTTACGGTCTAATAAGGCAAGGAGTAAAATGTGAAGGTGAGTATCTGATAATCGGTGACGTTATTGTTACTCTCGAACAAGTTTTATACTTTGATCGATTTTTTTCATTGCAACACCTACGGCTTGAATGATTTTGTAAAAGTTGTTCAAAGAGATTTTTGCAATTTTGGATTTTTAAAGAAAAACCAATTTTTATTGTCCGTTTATAAAATGAAAAGATAATTTAGAGGATCAGTAATGAAGTTTACCACGCGTGTTGGCTGGACATAAAGTTATTTCAAGAGCTTTGGGTCATTAATCAATGTTTGCCTCATGTTCGTTTCCACTTCGAGCGTGGAATAAAGTATTTTTTGTTTCTTTTGTAGATCTCTCGCGCTTAAAATCTAGGCGAGCGCTAAGCGAAGCAAAAGAAAATTTTTAAAACAAACAAAGAATACTCCATTCCACGCTCGTAGTGGAAACGAGCCCTTAAGTACACTCAGATTGCTTCTTCGCAAATATAATTACCCATTTTATCTGGTACTCGGTCGTCATAACCTTTTAAAAGTTCTGCTTTTGATTCTGTGCGTAATTACTTAACAACAAACGTGCTTTGTTGGTTTTAAAAAGTTGACAATCTTTCTGTTTACTGAATGCTTGAGTTTTCTATGAGCACTTGATGAATCAACTGTCAGTTCTCATATCACTGATACTTGCTACGATAGCGCTTTATTTGTTATGCCTTTGGTTGCTGCAAGACATAGCCTGGTAACTATTGGTGATAATCTGTACTCTATTTTCTAATTAAGTGTTGTTGCTATCGCAAGCACGTTGTTTTTTCATGTTTTTTAATCATCATGGGCGAAAGCGGTCATCTTGATTATACTGATGTTGACGATTATCGAGTTGCTCTATATCAGTTGCTGGCAAGCTGCAGCTCCTTGGCACTTCTCGGCGGATTCCTCTGCAGTAATTTTTCTCTAAACTTATGTCTCATTTAATCTTCACTCGACTGGTTATTGGCCTATACCAAGGGTGGCCAAACTGCGGCTCTTCGGACCCTTGCTTGCGGCTCTTTGAATCTTTTGAAAAATTATATTAATTTTTTTTTGTAATTGATAGCAGTCAAAAGCCAGCATTTTTATCGTTTGTACTAGCAAAGTTTCCTTTGAAATATGGCGTTGTGTTAAAATAATCATTGAATTGTCATTGCTTTTAAATTATATAATTGTCGTTTATGATTTATTGTTAAATTGTGTTAATTTTTTTTTGCTTTGATGAGGACTTATGAAAGTCGAAAACGTTCAGCTTTTCTTTTTTAATCAAATTTTACTAATATAAATGATAAAATGTTGACTTTTGATTGCTATTATTTACAAGTCGATTTTAATAATTACCTCTCATTGTAATTTGAGAAAATGTCATCAGAAAATAGCAAAAAGAGGAAGTACTTAGAAGAAAATAGAACTTTTAAACCAGAATAGGAGGAAGAGTTTAGATTTGTGATATTGGAGATAAAACTGTTTGTCTTAACTGTCATGCTTCACTCAATCATTACAAAACCATCAAAAACATCAACTGAAAAGAAAAGCCTTGCTTTTCTTTTCTCGGAAACCCGTTCGAGACTGATGTGGTCACCAGTGGGTGTCCGATTCCCGAACCATTGGTGTCTGAAGTACCTGCAGTGGAAATGGAACTACTGGAGCTTCAGGAAAATCTCACTTTAAAAATAGCCAATACATCCCTGACTACAGTTGAGTTCTGGAAACAAATATCAGAAGCTAAACATATGCACCTGAAGAAAACAAGCATCCTGGTGATTTCTGTCTTCAGCACAACATTTTCCTGAATCATTTTATTTTATGATGAAGTTTGTGAAATCAAAACATCGAGTCGCTTTGACAAATAAAGACTTGAAGAAACTACTTCGAATGGCTATAACATTTTACCAAGTAAATTTTAAACAACTTGCACCCCGAATGCAGACTCATAGTATCACCACGCATCAATAAATATTTGTTTGCTTTTTATAAGGGTAAATAAATTCATGTTTTTAAATTTTTGTGTTATGGCTCTTTAAAAATTTGGTTTTATGATATGCGGCTCGAACATGAAATAGGTTTGGCCACCCCTAGCCTATACTAAGCAATTTTCTTGACTTTTAAAAACAAAAAATGTCTTTTTTGAACAACTTTTTTATTTAGTCTTCGCATGACTTAGTAAAAACATTTTGCTTTGTAAAACTTAGTACCGCCCCAGTAGACGTTTTCTAACATTCTGCTACAAAGCTCTCCCACTCTTGCTCCGTAGCTTACAAGGAATGCAATTCATTCTTTTTATGTTGGCGTTATCTTAAACTTGTTACTAACTCCTTTTGTGTTTATTTATGTAGAATGCGGAACAAACGCTCATCACAAATGCTATAAGAAAATGGCCCACACATGTGGCGTCAACGATGCGTTACTTGCAGCTGCTCTTGATGAAGTTGGTAAACTGAAGTCTGATGAAGTAAGCTTTTTTATTAACTGGCAAAATTTTAGTACAGTTAAAATACTTTCGCGACCTTGAAGAAATGACGACTGCGTGGGTTAAAGCGCCGTTTTGATTATGATCGCGATCAACACGGTCTAGGTTCAATCCTTACTCTCGTCATTCGGTTTTGTCCTTGGGAAAGACACTTTACGGCACTTTCCTCTACTTGGTGATTTTAATTGGCAACTATAAATTACAGTCATTACAACAGTCATTATAACACACAACAGAATTTTTTATCGTGACAACAGTATATCGGCATTCCAAAAGCAGATCTTGTTAATCGCTGGATAGTTGCCCCAACCGCTGCTTAATTTTGCGAGACGGTGAAATAAATGGATGATACGGTTAAGATATTTAACAGTATTTTCTTAAAACAGAAACTGCTAAAGACGTTCGTGTTTTTTGCTGTGCGTTTATTTTAGTATGATAACTTCAGAGTTTCCGGCAAAACCTCATAAGTCAATTTATAAAAAGATAAAGTACTATAAAAAATTTTCTCGTCGAAACCGTTTAAAACCCACTGATGACTCGGAATGAACCTAATCGAGGTCATGAGAGCATAAAAATAAGTCATCTAAGATGATAAATGAAAATGATTTTAAAGTTTTTGCGTAGGAGAGAAGTTGACTCAAGATTGTATTGGTAAAAAAAATATTTGACGTGCACTTAGCCGAAATCGTTGATTTAATGTTAAGTCCATGATGCTTTTGTACTTGTGGAAATACAGTAGCCATGTTTCTTTGGTTACCTTTTTTTCAGTTGCTAATGTTGTGAAGTCACACATCGATTAATTAGCGACGCAAACTTTCTATCACACGTTGACTACTTTTAAAAGTGATTTTATGAGTAATCTTCTTGTTAGCATCTCCAGATCAAATACTTTTGTAAAGTACACGATATACGCTAGTTTTAACATGCAGTTTAAACACATAACTACAAGCAGTTTACACACATAATTACATGCAGTTTTGAACAGCAACACGCCGCATGCCATTGCGTACAATGCGTCCGCATAACCGCGCGACGTTAAGTTATTTTTTCATGAAGCGATGGTCTTAAGGAAATCGTTCTGACAATCGACTGTAATTTTTCAGGAAGAGCCAAAAAAAGCCCCTTTGCCCGCTGCCGAGTCGGCTGTGTACGAAGACGTCACCTTGCTACGTTACCGAGCATCAACAGCTCCGGCCCCTGGGCCCGGGCCGACAGGTACGGGCAAAAATAGCTTTGCCAGTTGCTTCTATGATTTTTTGGCCGAGTCTTATTATTTAAGTTTTAACGCAATTTACTTCTGTGTTTCTCGATATTAAATTTGGACGTTTTGAAACGACCTTTTGTAACTACGATTGAGCTCGAATTTGAAATTTGTAATTGACCTCAAATTAACTTGTTGCTTGGTTTTTATGATTCGACTGAGAATCGAACCCAGGCTGCACTTAAAAATGATCTTTCAACTTCAAAGCAGTTTTTATTTCGGCAAAGCAATTGCACGAAATCCCTTGACGCTTCTTCAAAAAGTATCTCAAAACTGTATCAAGTTTGTGTTGGCACAGACTATAAACTGACCCGAAATACAAATAAAGCTTTTATAAAGAGTAACAATACTTTCACCAAAAATTCATATTTGCCAACCTCATGATTTTGAATTACCTAAACAGCTGATTTGCTTAGATTAAAGATGTGAATTGCGAAAATCACTTGTTTCGGACAAGTGAAATGTTGTAATCGATTCTAAAAACCAAAAGCTTGGCGGCGTTTTTTACTTTTACATGTGTGCCCGACTATTTTCAAACATTACAGATTAAACTCAGTCTTTTTTTATTGGCAAATAAGTCGCTACATGGCTATTACAAGTTTCGATTGCAATTGGCGAGTTTGTTTTAAATTTAATGGCGTTGCGAAGATAGGACAGCCGAATTAGTCACGATATGCCTACTCCCGTGTTCTTATTTGCATTGAACAACACGAAAATCTTCCGTTTTTCTGCAAATATCTTCTGCGGTGAAATCTGAAGAATTGTTTGTGACGCAACCGATCGGTTTTAGCTGACATAATACCATTTTTCAGTGTTCACATTTTACTTTTGCTTGGCATATAGATTTAGCTTATGACCCTATATGGGCCAATCCACCAGCGACTGTACAGCGACCTCTTGTTGAAGATACCCCTGCTGCTGCTCCTGTTGCTTCTCCTAGGAATGGTGCCTCTCCTCCAAAAGCCGCTCCTAGATCCTCCCGTCCAACCTCTACTATTAAAAAGTTTCGTTACGAGGATTTTCACTTTCTAAAAGTGCTCGGCAAAGGAAGTTTTGGAAAAGTGAGTGACTTTAGACGATATTTATCGCCGATCTTTGTTAAATATAGTTTATCAAGTTTATTTGTCCTATAGACTCACTTTGCAAGCTCTGATCTTTTAATGTTTTGCGCTTGTTCACATTTCTCGTGGTTCGAGTTCTATTTGAAGGAAGCGTTGTTCTACGCTTCAAGTCAAAGGAACTCGCTTTTTGCGTGTGACTTTTAACAGTTTAACAAGAAAAAACGTGACTGTACTCATGACAAACTGTTGATTGGCAGTGGTTTGTTTCAAATCACGTGACCTCAGTAAACCATAGATCCTCGCGTCGTCAATACACCGCCCTGTTGCTTCAATGCAAGCTTTGTTATCTCGTTCGATCAGGTCCTGCTTGCCGAGTTGAAAGGAAAGCACAAGTTCTTCGCAATCAAAGCGCTCAAGAAGGACGTTGTGGTCGAAGATGACGACATCGAGTGCACGTTGGTCGAGAGAAGGGTTTTAGCTCTCTCTTGCCAGCACCCCTACCTCACCCACCTCTTTTGCACGTACCAAACCAAGGTAAACTTGCCAAATTGTTTTTATTTCACTTCGGTTTCGAGAGAGATTGCAGGTGCGATGTTCTCTGCTCGAGCGGCATGTTTGGATATAAACTGCAGCTGACGTCGATTGCGTTTAGAGATTTCGAAACTTTTATCTTTTCCTTGCATTTTGAGATGTATGAATATTATGCTGACAAATTGATATGATAAACGCCATGCTGACGACTACAAAAAATTATCACCAATTCAGTTTTTATAAAACAAGATTAAGAATGTATGGTGCTATTTTTTCTAGTAGCAAAAAAACAAGTCATAGGCCCCAATGAACTCTGTTTTGTAGAATTTACTTCCGGTTGCAAATATTGCTTCAAATGTAAAATTGTTTTGTTTATAAGTTGTAGTTTTTTTTAATATATATGATGACAGTAGTGTGAAGATTATTCAAGGATAAACGTTTAGTGTGACTGTGTGATTAAAAAAGTCGCTTTGTGTCATCTGCTTCTAAATTGAATCATTTTTAGCTCTGCAAAACACAATGGCTTATAAGGTTCTTTCTTTTGATGAGCGTGCAAGATTTGTTAAAGTTTCCTTCCTCAGAGAGTATTCAAACCTGTTTCTTCTATTCTTTGCAACTTCTATTCTGCATGAAAAAAATAATGACAATGCACATTTCACGCAAGAACCGATCGTTAACGATCGTGTTAGATTTTCGAAGTAGATTACTTAATAGCGTTGTTTATCTGTCGTAGAACACTCGCTCTTTTTTTTAATTGACAGCTATCCGGTAAAGGGCTGACCCGATCTGAGATTGAGTTTGTTAAGTATGTAGCTTCAGCATTGACGAAGCTTTTTGCGTTAACACTTTGCAAGCAAATGAAGCTTTTATAGCAAAGCCCTTCATTAAAAATAAGTTCACTTTTGCAATTCTTGTTATTAATAAACTTTGACATAAGTGTCGTTGTCGCTTGTGATCGCTATGGCATTGGTTTACTTCTCTCTTTAAATAGGCACTGCTATTTCCTAAAAAAGCAGTTTATCACCAAATATTTTTATAGCGGTTTGTTCGTTGACGTTTTATCGGGAGCACCCGTTGAAATCGAAAAGTTGTTTTAATTAAGCCTAAAATCTCTTTGTTTAAGGAGCACTTATTCTTCGTCATGGAGTATTTGAATGGCGGTGATTTAATGTTCCACATTCAAGCGAGCGGACGCTTCACAGAGCCGCGAGCTCGCTTCTACGCCGCCGAGATTTCACTCGGGCTTCTTTTCCTTCACAGCCGAGGTAACAATTGCGACTTTTCGTTGTTGCCGTTCGCCGCGCGTTTTCGTTAATCAATCGTCGATTTGCGCAGGCATCGTGTACAGAGACTTGAAGCTGGACAACGTGCTGCTAGACTCGGACGGTCACGCGAAGATCGCTGACTTCGGGATGTGCCGCGAGAACACCAGCGACCGGAACAAAGCGACCACCTTCTGTGGCACGCCGGACTACATTGCGCCGGAGGTAGATGGCCCGCATTGAACGTCTTCTAGGTCTTTGACTATTTCTTGTTGTCTAAACCAGCGTTTCTTAATCGGGTGAATGGTTCGCCCCAGGGTGAATGAGACTTTCACAAAGGCGAACCAATAGAGGGGAGTGAATGAGGGGTGAACGAACGAAGGCAGAGATACCATCCGAACGGACCAAAGTTTAAGCACGAAAATTTATAACAAGGTGTATTAGTTTGGAATACTAACAATGTCAAATTAACACCAAAATACTAACAACGTTTTCACTTACGGTTCGAAACAAATTATTTGGTTAAATATCAAGTGAAAGTCTTTTTTTGTCTTAAGTTGATGTTGTGAGTATTTAAAACATCTACCGCTGGTGCTGCTCAGGAGAGATTCAGGGTGAATGAAATGCGAAACTTGATCGTGGGGGAGAACAAAACCAAAAACCTTTATGAAGCACTAAACTAAGCAATAAAGGCACCGCGAATCAGGGTTTACGACTAGCCGACTCGTACAACAGGAGAAATTGTTATAAATTAAGCTTGAAAAAATAACAATTTACCGTACAATTAGATGTCTGAGAAACAAGCTTCGCGATTGATTGCGAACTAAGCACGAAATACTGTACGTAATGTAGCGAGCGAATTCATCTTTTTGTAAGATTTTTCACAGTAAACACGATTGAATGCTTTGCGGCCTGGTTGCAGTAGATGAATTTGTACAAATTCTTGAACAACAGGAAACGAATTAAAGATTTTCTTTAATTTTTGTTTGTCCATAAAATCAAGATTTCATCGAATAAATTTGATTTTGCTGTTGCGACAGTGATTATATTTGTTGATGGTTTGTTTTATGAAAAGTGGTATTTATGCTGTTTAGCTTATGAAACAAATAGGAAAAAAACAAGACTCTCAGCCACTAAAATTTATCTTGAAAATAAACTAGTTTTTATAAACGAAAGAACTCCAGCTTTTAACAGGAAAAAGGGTTTTACTGCCTTTTTTAAAGTCATTGAGCTTAAAAATTTTGACTACAACAGTACAAAGTACTGCAGTCACAATGAAATCGATAATTTTTAAATTTTATTTTCTTAAAAACACAATAAAAAATTGTTGCGCAGATCTATATATACTATGATACAAGCCAGGCGTAAGTCCGTCTTTTATCTTGTCTTGATAATTTCATTTTTATTTTAACATTTTAAGATGGATTTTACTATAAATAAAAGTAATAATAAATTAATCGAACATGGTGCAAAACGCTACACTACATACTTAAAGAAAACAAAAACGTTTTAAAATTTGAAACGATCGTAGACTCATGCTTTATAAAAAATTCTGCGGCATACTTGGAAATCTTTCACACTGCGCGCCGCAACACACAAGTTGAGAAACACTGATCTAAATGATATTTGACGTTCTGTTTAAAAACTGCGAGTAATGACAATTTAAACTAGTTTATTTAAGTCGGCAAAGTTGCTACAAGCATGACCCCAGCTGGAATTGCACTAAAAATTAAAACCCTGATAAAGGACATTTGTGCTGACTCAGCTCATACTTGCATTAGATTGATAAATTTAGCAAAGTTTTTTGTCGCGTAATCACGAACATGTTGCTTTGGAAAATTATTCAATCGACCCAATCACAAAAGGTGTTCGGAAAATTAAGACCAAGTTTGGAGGCCAATCTGTTTGCTCAGACTGTGGAAAAAATTCATTTTCATTTCATCTCTGTATTTATCCTACTGACTCGCAGGAAAGTGTCGGAAATGTTATACTATACATAAAGCAAGCAATTAACTTTGCTCTCGGAGATGCCAAGATATTAATGTTGTCCGGAATAAAATCAGAAAACCTAAACTTTTTCTTGCACTGAATGTTGGCTTTGTAAAACCAACCTTTAGGTCATGAATGCAATAAATATTATTTTGTACTTCCTAGAAGTGACAAGAAAGGACAAGATAAGAAATGAATACGTGAGAGGGACTGCAAAAATTGCAAATCTGGGAGGCAAACTTCGGAATGCAAGGCTACGTTGGTAATGGACACGTAAAAAGGAGAGAAGAAGACTACGTTGGGAAAAGGATGATGGAGATGGCGGTGCCAGACAGAAGGAAAAGAGGAAGGCCAAGGGGAAGGTGGATGGATTTGGTGAGAGAAGACATGGAAAGGGTTGGAGCTAGAGAAGGAGACGAAGTAGACCGAGTGAAATGGAGATTACTGTCGCGCTGTGGCGACCCCGAGTAGGGAGAAGCCGAAAGAAGTACTTCCAAAAATTTTGTGTAATCTTATTAATGAAATTCTGTTTATTGAAGCAAGTTTGTCAGAGTTGATAAAAATGGTTCCTAATATTAAGTATGTAATCAAGAAAATATCAGTATTTCTGATGATATCTATCATATGTATACAGTATCATATGTATCGAAATAGACTATATTTCAAAGATGTGAGCCAAAAAAATTATAAATTTTTGAAGACTCTGTATGTCCATGATGGTTTTTCTTTTTATCTTTTTCCATCAAGTCGCCCAATCGCTTGTTTGTCGTCACTTAGCAGTATTTTTTAAATGATTTTGACAATTTTTACTGCGGCATGAATATGAGTCACTTTCGTTACCAATATTCCAAGCTATTTCCGATAATATATTTTGTCGCTCTTGAAAAATTTATATTAAATCAAGTGCTTTTTTCCAAAAATTTTTATTGTGTTTTGTTAGCGTTGTTTTAATTGTGGACGTTCTAAAATAACGATGGCATTTTAAGATGTTTTGAAAATATTTTCTACCTGGGTGAACGACTATTTGCGGAAAGGGTGAACGAAATTCAAAAAGTTTAAGAAGCACTGGTCTAAACTTAGTCATGCTTGAACTTTAAGATTCTTCAAGGAAAGAAATACAGTTTCGGCGTCGATTGGTGGTCGACCGGTGTTCTTCTCTATGAAATGCTGTTAGGACAGTCTCCGTTTCACGGCGAAGAAGAAGAAGATTTATTCGCAGCCATTCAGCAGAAACAACCCATATATCCGCGCTGGATGCCTCGAGATGCCATCGACTGCGTCTCCAAGGTTGGTTTGCTTATCTGTAACAACCTTGTCAATCTTTCGCGCTATCGAGTTTAACAATGCTTCAGTTGAAAACGTTTGAAAGATGTTTTCAGTTGCACGAGAAGCGCGAGTGTCGTTTGTTGTTTTCCTTTAATTCATTTTTTCCCAGACGCAATAGGCGCATGTTTTTGAGATAATTCGAACGAATGCGATTTTTATTTTTAAGCTAATCGACTCGAACTCGAAACCAAACGTCTCGACTTGTTTTTTCAGCTCCTGCAGAAAGATGCGACGAAGCGACTGGGAGTGGTGAGCGACGTCAGGAAGCATCGCTTCTTCAGCGCGATCGACTTTGATCTTCTCGAGCAGCGCCAGATCGAGCCGCCATTCAAGCCGAAAGTTGTAAGTCGCTTAAAAAAACTCTTTGGTGACGTCATGCCACCCGCTCTTTTCTGCACGCCGCGCTGTCTTCTGTGCTCACTTATAGACCGCGTCCGGAAGTGGAGCTTGTGACGTAACGACGCCAATCAAAGTAGAGCTGATATTTGACTTGTTTTAAATGTAGAGGTCGCCCGACGACAGTGGCAACTTCGATCGCGAGTTTTTAGTTGCAAAGCCCAAGCTTACAATGGTAAGAAGTTGTTTTTTATTCGACTTTACTTTTAGTTGCCAGTTGCTTTTGCTACAAACGGCTTCGAATGTCGATAGTCAGCTGACGCTTCCGCGAAACGCAGCATGTAACACTTGATTTTTCTTGCTGTCTGTAGGCGGATCGTCACGTGATCAACAGCATCGACCAAGGCTTGTTTCGGGGATTCAGCTTCGTAAACCCAGAGCATAAGAAGTTGCTTTGATTTGGGAAATGGAGTTGAGATCGCTGCAGAGCATTGAGGTCGTCAAGTCACGCCCCGAATTGCCCTTGGTCGGGCCGTTGTCAAGCAGTTGGCATTGTGAACGTGCTTCCTTATTTATCCGATTGTTTTTTGAGACCATGGTTTTCTTGCGTGATTTTCTTTTTATTTTGTCCCGAAATGCAAGATTTGGATCTCAAGCCAATCTTCTGTTCTCTCAGGTTTTTCTCCCAACAATCACTGAATTCGCCTGCATCGCAAAATGCTTTGAAGACATGAAACTATTTGCAGAGCTATTCGAAAATTTATATTCTTTCCTGTTGGCTTGATTTAGTTGCAAATTCTAAACCTTTTTTGTGACTGAAATATTGGTTCAACTTGTCTACTTGTGAGCAAATAAGTGTTCTCGATAAACAGAATTACTTTCGGTATAATTTGATTATTCAATTTCAAGTCGTGCAAACATTGAAATCATTTGTTACTGCCAAATTTTATTCAAAACAAACTGCCGTTTGCCTTAATGCTCTTATATGTGCTTTTTTAGTAGCAACTTGAGTCTTAAAAATCTTTCCAAGCAACTTTTTTGCCAGGTTACAACTCCAAAGTGAATTCAAGTATAAAAATTGATCATTTTTAACTGATTAGTGCCTGCTAAAATATGGTTGTTACTTATTAGAGACAATATTTATTTATTTTGCAAATTTTGTTCTATTTGTTGATCATTAAGCGTAAAGAACGTGGTTTTATCTGTGGTAACTTTTTCTGCTGTTTGCCTTTTCTCTATATTTTATGATCTATCTGTAATCGATTCTTTTTCATTTACCACGTCATTTCCGTTACGCAGTTTCTCATTTAGGTTTCTTTTTAGCGTTGAACCGAAACGAGGCAGTGTCGTCCCACATACAGATGTTTGCGGTAGTAATTCTTTGCTTTTTTTGCTTAATGTATCTAATGGTCAGAGGCCGAAAGTCAACCTATGACGTCATTCTTTTACCCAGGACCGATGGACGGTGTTTCTCAGGAAAGAAATTTATGTTTAAAGCAGAATTTGTCATGAGATGTTTTTGTTTTAATGTTTGAAGAACTTTTTAAAAAAATATCTTGTAGTTATAGTTTTGATCAGGTTTGTTTCCCGTTTCCAGAGATAGTTGAATTCACTTCACTTCCTCAGCGTCCCTCCACACCCTGTTTGATCCTTTTATTATATCTTTAGCATCCTTCACTTGCAAAGCAATTCTTTCTTGCGATAAAACCATCGCACTCCGTCAGTTTTTGTCTAAACCATCTATTGATTCTTTCAAGGCTAATCTATCCATCAACCCTATAGTACTTTTTCTTTCAATCAGCAAACTTGACCTCTTTCAATCTCCATGACCGATGCTGTTTTACATTTGAAGTGCAACCACTTGACTGTCCAATAGACAAAACGCTAAATGTTGGTTGTCCTACCTAACCTCACTTGGGTAATTATTTGCTGTTTCTCAATGAATCTGTTTTGAATTGTTACTGATCCTTTTTTTTGTTGGTTATTCAAAAGTATGAGTTTGTGCTACACTCGTTGACATTCAGTCTTATTCTGATGCGGTTTTATGATTTTGTTGTTGTTTGTCATTCCTTTTTTGGGTTGGTATTTAGTGTTTCAACCCTTAGTGCTATGCAGTGAAAACCTTTTCCCATTTTTTCATGAAATCTTTTTTAATCTTTACTGTCATTTTTATCCTTAGTTTTTTTTTCTGTGATTAAACTATTTCAATCATCTATCTTAGTTCGCATTCTCACTTCGGAGCTCGAGAAAGTGGCTTTTGACCCGGTTCCCGAAATTTTAGGGGCCCGGTTTAGAATAAACAAATTTTCCGTTTCATTTAGATTTACTGCTGACTCGTATAGTTAATTTAAGGAGGGAAAATTTTAACTTTGTATCGGGCCAGATTTCTATTAACCATGGCTCTGATTGCGATTACTTTATGTCTACGTAGCTCGATCCATTAAAATTTTAAGCCTTTATTACAAGCTTTGAATGAAATAATTCTAAAAAATTTGTAAAGTTAATTTATTGTTAAGTAGATTTCAAGTGTTTTCTTTGCAATAATCATACAATTTTTATAGTGTGCACTTGTATAATGATGTCGGTGATTTTGTTTTTTTGTTTTTGCTAAAAAAAATTAGTGCGGCTCTCATAGCAAATTTTTAAAACATTTTCGACTGTTGATATTTTCTTTTTTGTGTTTTTTGCACATGCTTTTTTTGCGCTTGTTTATTGTTTAATAGTGTTAGAACTTTAAACGCGCAGTGTGGTAACTGCAATATGTTATGAAGAATACCACAAGGAGATGTACTCGGACATCGTGTTACTTTATTTCAGCCGCAACTTCAAAAAAAAACACATAAATGTGTTCTCTTTTTCTTCGTTTTTCTTTTCAATATATTTTTTCTGGCGCTCTTTTATCGCGAAATAATTCGTTTTCATTGATATTTTGCTTTTGTTGGTTTTTGCTTTTATAAATGCGAATGTGTTTTAATACATTAAGTACCCACGCCAATCGTCTGAGTAACAGACTTTTTTGGGTTTTTTCATGACTTAAGAAGTTTATTGCAACGAATTATTAATTCTTTCCATTCCGTCGAATTTGCAGTTTTTTTGTTTTGTTTCGAATGATGAAAACTCACTGTGTTAGCTCTTGAACTTTATCGATTCAGATTCCCGTCAAAGATGTTAAGATGTAGATTAGTTTTTAGCAGCCTAATTCGAGTTTATTTATTATTAATAAATACGTATTATCATTCTTCTTTTAATAGCCTAATATTTTAAAAAGGTTTATATTTCAAACTCTACTTGAATTTCTTCATTAGTTGTTATATTTTTTTTTGTTTAATTTAGCATTTTTTAATTCTGCGTTTTCGAGTAAATAATAATATCCGTACTCAAATTAAAATATCGCTCGCTCTAGATCTGCTCTATAATGGTTTCAGGATCTCCTCGCTCCGCAGTACGCTTTGTGTTTGCTGCACAAATATTCAGTTGATTATGGCGTGTTTTATTGTATTTGTTGTTTATACCGCGTCTTTTTAAGAAAGACTATTTTTTGTTATCTTCACTGCTACTTTTTGGTCGACTTTTTTATTTGCTGTAGTTTTAATTATGTGTTGATGCATTAATTTTATTACAATTGATATTTAAAGGGATTGACAAAATGAAAAACTCTTTGTATCCTTCTTGAAAAATATCACTGGCGATAAGGTGTGGCCCGACGAAGTTTTTAAAAAATTTTGTTTTAACTTATTTTCGGCTTATCTATTTCGTGCTTTTGTAAAGGAATGCCACAAACACGGGTGCCCGATCTTTTACCCGTTGCGGGCCGAATTTTTGCCTTTAAGTTTATCGCGGGCCGCAATCTATGCAGTAATCAAAGTAATAACTTTTTTGTCTTCACTTGGGTTTTAATTTAATGGCCTATTGTTTTAATTACATTAGCTTTTTACTGAGAATAGGGTGGTGCAAATACAGGCTCCAATAGCATATCTGTGGCTCGGAAAAAAAGTCTATTAGCCAATTATACACCATTGGCAAGCCACAACCCCTTTGAATCCAATAATCCATCTGTTGTCCCAAAATTTGTGGCATTGTGACAATTCATTTCTCTGTAATTTACAAGTGAATAACTTTTTTGGTCTCTACCAACTTTATGTTGTCAGTCCTGAGCAATGTCTAATTTGTAAAATATACACAGTACTTCATAGGAAAGACAAAAAAGAGAGAGAAAAGGTCTTTGTTTGTTGGCGCATGGTTGGAGAAACACGTTAGTTAGGCTATAATAGATTAGAAGATTTTTTTGTGTTTTTCACGACAGATTGTTCCGGACAGCCAATCCAAAATTGGTGAAGACCGAAAAAAAGTCTTTAACAATCCTTTTTTGCTTTTTAAGTTAGTATCCATAATTGATCAATTAGCCTTTTTCCGCCTTGTTTAAATTTTTTTAAGGGTAACAACTTTAATATTTTTGTATCAAGATGGCGGTTCTTTGTTGTTATTGTTACGCAGCTGTGATGAAAAAGCTATGTGCTAGATCAGTTTGTGAAATTTTTTAATACAATTGTTGTTTTTTTTTAAGTAAGCTCGATTATCTCTGAAGTTACTGTAGCTAAAAAAGCAAAAGTTTTTATGGGTATAACATAAAGCTTTATATTTTAAATAGGGTTAGATTTATAATTACTAGATCAAAAGCAGTAATCAAATCTTGAGATATGTCCGTAGTGAGCGCTGTTGTATAGATGAGCCACTACACCAATCTTTAGTTGAGCTAACTGGCTCTGGAAGCCTTAGAATAATGGAAAAGCGAAAAACTGATCGCGGAAGAATACCACTTATTGTTTTTCAGAACGCTGCTAAAGATGTGACTAAAATAAATTTTCAATTAGAGAGAGTGCTGTTACAGCAAGTTTCGAACCCACTTTACTTTCGACTTTCGTTTCGGTTAATTTCGCGTCTTTTGTTATCCAACATTAATAAGAGCCATTTTACATAAGCTTAATTTTTGCCTCTCACCACTGCACCTGAAGTGTTTTGTCTTATAAATTTAAGTTTAATTATTGGATAAGGAGAGGGGATTTGTTAGCTCTGTAAAGGCTTTTGAATTTATCGATTACTGTTCGAACGCAAAAAGACTAGAATACTGTTTGAAATTGTTGCTATATCTGTGTATTGTTTTCTTGTGTTTCTGTGAAGGTTTTGGCGTAGAGTCCAAATTAGTTAAAAATCCTCAATCGTTCCACAGAAATCTTTAATTTTCGTTGCTCAATCATATTTGTATCGTTTGTTTAATTTGTTTCAATTATTAATACATTCATTTTAATTCGATGACGCATTGTTTAACTAATTGCTTAAGAGCTCAGAACACAGTAACAATTGCTAAAAAGCACAGTATTGATAGAATGACCTTATCCCATTACCTTAAAGCAGCTGAAAAGGACCAACGAATGCTAATATGGGCTACAGCTTTCACAAATCCTGGAACCCCTTGCACAATTTAAGATATTGCTGGCATTGCTAAGGAAGCATACAATATTGCTTTTAGCAAAAAGAACATAGAATCAGCTTTTAAAGTAACTGGAGTCTTTCCATTTAATAGAGATAGCCTATCTACACAGATGAAAATTTCTTGACAGCTGAAGTTACTAATAGACCCAACCCTACTATTTCTGATGAAACACAACAAATAGAAAAAAATATCCTTCATTCTGTTAATCCTCCAGTGACAAAGCCTTTTCCTGAGCAAACACAAAATCTGCAATTAGAGCCTGTGCAAATGAGCAGTAATGAAACAAATAAAATTTTAATTAACAGAACACCCATTCAAAATAAAAGTAATTTTTCTAATCCTAATTACGTTTCTCCAGCTGATATTCTGCCAGTACCAAAAGCTTTACCTCAAAATCATTTTGCTCAACAAAAAGACAAAAAAATCAGTTGTTATTACTTCAACACCAGGAAAAGAACGCCTTGCCGTAAATTTAGTTCGTTTGGACAAGAAAACATTAAGAAGATGTGGACAGGTAGGAAATAAAGACAAAAAGCTCAAGACCAGACAAGACCAAAAAAAAAGCAAAAAGTTTAAACACGTAAAAAAAAGGCAAAAAAATCAATTGTTTTCTCGAGTTTGTCGAAAGAATCTGTTACTATGACACTTGATGACAGTTCTGATCTTTCTGAATTTAACGATGAAATCATTTGTTGCAATTTATTGGAATTATACTGTAAAGATGTGGAGAATTGGATTAAATGCAGTTACATAGGTGGTTTCTATTGCAATCCTAGAAATGTTGCATGCAGCATTGTCAATCCTTGCAAAAGCTGGGCGCATGAAGCTTGTACAGGTGATACAACAGTTTTTAAATGCCAGTAAAAATTGACTACTATTTTATAAAGCACTCTCAATTTTTATTTGAAAGGCATTATTACTTTTTTGTGCACGTATAGTAGTTGACTCTGATTGAAAGTTTGTATAGGCCTATATTCTTAGCATTATATTTTGAATAAAGTTTTTTGGCTCTTATGTTTCTCCTATGTGATGACACGCAATACTCGACTCAATTTTATAAACTAAAGAGTGGCTCAATCAAAGTTACTGGGTGGATCAACTACGGAAATCCGACTCCATAGTTGAACCAAATTAATAGGCAATTTTAACCCCCCAAAAATATTAAAAAAATTTTCCTATAATGTTTGTAAAAATTTAAACATTACCACAAAGAAAGTAATTTATAAATATCACTTTGTTTTGGTAAAATTACTACTGGTTTGAATTTTCTGATCGAAAATGTAAATTTTGGCTCAATTGTGAATACTTTCCCCTATAACTCGGAATTATAACTCATTTCATCCATAAACTGAGTTTAACGTAGTTGATGATGAAATTATATACCGGTATTTAATATTATTTAACGTAGTTATCATCAACTACGTTAAACTCACTTTTAATGAGTTATAATTCCGAAACGTCCTGAATAAAACAATATTTCAAAATATATTCGCTTTATTTTTTATTTTAAAATTAGTTTAAACGTCCCAAATTTTATGCTCTAAGTTAGTTTCCAATTAACGATCCGCAACTTCAACATAATTTGGAAAAGTGGTCTGCAAGAGCAACAAGCTTGGGTCACTCTGGCTCAGAAATTTTAATTTGAGTTGGGGAGAGTGATTCAATTTATTGTATTTTCAAGTCAAGTAAAAAAACATAGGATTTTGTACGCGTAAAAATTTCTCCGTCTGAAACATTTATTGAAAATTTTGTGGCAACGATATGAATTTCAAGGTCGCTTTTTGAGGCGAATTAAAATGGGAAATGGTCAGTAGAAAATACTGGTTGACACATTGAAACCAATAGGAATTGCACTTTTTAAAGTGATACTAGCGCATTAATGTAATTTATGTTTTAATTTTTGTTAATGTTAAAATTAAACCGTACGTTACCGATTCTGTTTTGATGACTTTAAGTTTATTTCATAACGTGTAGTTCTTAACGGGATCAATTAGGCCTATTTACTGGAGTTCTGGACAACAGCAGAAGCGTTAAACTTGGACCAACCGCCAAACAATTAATCCTGCTTTCAAAAATTTCGAGATATAGCACTCTGTTTTAATTTTTTTGGTTATTTATAAAGTGATGTGATTGCAATTTAGAGCTGTTGGTTAATACAGCCAAGTACAGAAAAGTGATATAAAGTACGTTTCTTAAAGCACAACAGCTTGCTGAGAGTAAGAGTTAAAGAAGACCATTTTAATTATGATTTCCATTTAAACATTTCGTCCTACTAGGCCACCACTGGATTGTTATGTAAATAAATTTAAATTGTTCTTTACTGTAGGGTGAACCATTTTTTGTTAGTTTATTTGAGTTAATGTGTACAAAATTCATTATTTTAAGATAGACATGTGAATTGATTGCAAATGAACAACAAAGACATCAGTGTTTAATTGTATCCTTTCATTTACCAACATCTAATACTAACTAATATCAGCAACATGGTTGAGTAGTTAGAACGCCATAATTGGTGTCAGTTCAAAACCTACTTGCACAATTCTGTTGTGTCATTGAGAAAGACACTTTATTGTTCTTTTACTTGCTTGGTGGTCTTGGCAAGCAGTTTTAAATTTCAGTCATATCTGTCTAAAACTAAAAAACAGCAATAAAAAATTTTAGGTCTTTTCAAGAAGAGACATAACCATGGTTTGTTGGTGAAACTAACCCAAAATCCCCTCTACAGCTCTAGAAAGCAATAAAAAAGAAATCAAGACAAAAAGTATCTCTCAAGAAACTATAGTAACCACAAGGGGATTCCAGGTTAGTTTCACTAACAAATGTTGCTTATTGAAGAGACTCAAAATTTCAACTGGACAACAATATCTAGGAATTTTTGGAAGCAGGTCAGGGTAATTGCTTGCCCTATGTATAGGCCTAGTGCCTCTTACACTTTCTTGCAAGTCAAGAGAATAAATATACAAATAAGATGAAATGAATATAAAAATTATTATTTGGTTTAATTAAACTTTTACTAAATAATTGACATATAAGTATATATCTAATTTTAGTTTTAAACTGCTCCAGAAGACATTTAAGCTTATTGTTATTCACAAACTTAAAAGCAAAATACCCATGAATTTTATTTATTGTAAATGTCTAATCAAACTTCAGTTAAAATTTTTCATTTGTGTTGTAAAATTTTTAGGTCTGTTCATGAAATCACTGTAAGCAATTTTTTTCAATAAAACTAATCCAGAATTCCCCTTTCAGCATCAGGGTGTAATAAAGAAGAAACCAAAAAAAGGATCTTTCAGGAAGCGATAATAACTGCAAGGGCTTTCAGGTTAGTTTCACAAACAAAAATCACTTACCACGACTTTTTGAAGGGACCCAAATTTTCTACAGTCAACAATTTTTGTTGATGAAACTAATCAAGAATACCCTCTGCAGCATTACAAGACAATAAAAATGAAATCAAGAGAAAAAAATTTCTTTAAGAAGCAATGATAGTTACAAAATATTCTGGATTAGTCTTATAAACATAATAGCTTACAGTGACTTCTGAAAAAGACCCAAATTTTGCCCTTATAAGTTGAAAGTTTTGTTGGTAAAAATATAATAAATTTTTTTCATTTGCAATTTGTCAATTTCAGCTCATTAACTTTTAAATTTTAAAAAATTTCCAAAACGTGCAAAGTTAATAAGAACAAACAATAAAGGAGACTCAAATTTTTATAACTTATATTACTCTTTTTACTTTGGTTTATTAATTATGTTTTAGTATTTAAAAATAACTAAATATAGTGTTTCTATTCTGCAATAACTAAGCAAAGTTAAAGTTATAAATAAAATGATTTTTATGTCATTGCAAAAAAAAGCAATTAAATAATACTTGGTTGACCTTTTGCTGCTATTTTAGTTGATGAATTTTTTTATTATCAATTGTTTAATATTTAGCCTGCCCATAATTTTGTTTCTAAATTTTTGTTTTGCAAATAATTGATTTTTGCTTAATGTGCTTATCAAATACTATATTTTTATTACATGATATTTAAGTATTTATAAAACTGTTTATAACTTGTTTGATGCTTTGTGCAGCTACTATAAATTAAATCAAATTATTTATTTTGCTCAGTTACTATTTTACATGACTGTAACAAGTTTTTACCAGCTATTTTAACAATATTGACTGGAATGTATATTTAGAAGTTTTGCCATAATTCAACTGGTTTCTAAAGTGTGATAAATAGATTGCTAAATTGTAGAAAAAATTGTTGCATATGATTTGCTCAACTTTTTCAGTTTTTTTGCAGATTAGCCCATTCTAGTTAAAAAAGATTTTAGAATAGATAGTTTGAGTCTATTGTTTAAGGTTATCTTAAAGTAAGTTTTTTTAGGTTAAGATAAGACTAGACAAATAAGCCAGCCATACCTCCTTTACTCCAATCTTCAATGCTACCATTCAATTTGTGCAGTGAAATCTCATTCTCTTATATTTTTAACATATTGAATTTAAAAGTAATATATCACTAGCTTTTTTTAGGGCACAGAAATAGAATGCTTCTGAGTATACTGCATATTTTTCTTCTCCAATAAAATTGACAAGCTTCAGGCCAATTTGATTGAACATTATAATTTTAAGAAGCAAGAGGTGGGATAGGTTTGTGTGATGTGGCTAGAATTTCTTTTACAAATAAAGTATCTCTCAATATTCTTTGCCTCTTTTAAATATGATATTCGGTATAATATGTGGCCTACCTTTTGAAAAGGTAGGCCACATACTAAACCAGCACCGATATTTCTTCCAAACCTCCAGTGCCAAATCTTGAAAAAAAATCTTTAACCACAAGAACAGAATTTAAAAGATAATAGCTGCTGGCTGGAGTTATATTCTTTGGACCAATTTATAAACATCAAGTTTGTCTTGACTACAGGTTCAGAAATTGCAAATACTGTACTTCTTCAAATTGAAGCCACAGCTACTATTTATTTTTGTAACCATTTTTTGGGCAGTTTATAATCTAATCGAGGGCGGGATTTATAATTTTTTACTATAATAAATAATAAAGCTGTAAAAATTATCCTACACAAAAAATTTTAAATCTTTTGAAAGCAGGCTTTTTTCCACAAAAATTTTACAGCAAATTTTTTTACAGCAATTACAACTACAGAGTGAAACGAGAGATATCCAACAGAATGTCTGGAAATAGGTGGGTTTCTAAGTTGTTTGTGTAGGAAATTAGGACAGGGTTTAGATTGACCTCTTACTGCATGTTGAATTCTTTTGTAAGTTAAAAATTACATTGTAAAGTTGCAGGGTGCAAGAGCAGTTTCATTAAATGCAATGTCATTTGAAAAATAGTGTATTACAGATGTAAAGCAGGAAATTCCAATTGTATCTGTAGTTTTGCAGCTTCTATTTTTATTTTATCATTTGCTGCAATTTCTATTCAAGAATGGCTTTTAATCAAGAGTGATTTATATTCAAAGAAATACAGTAATAAAAGTGGTAATTGATCAGCTATCTACCAAGATTTGATAACTATCTACCAAAATTCCATAAAAGGTATAAACATTGGAAAAGCGTGATTAAAAAAATTTTAAGTTATTCATATACCTCTTTGCTCTGCTTAAAAATATTTATGCTCCTAAAAAATTTCTAACTGATAACCAGTGGAAATTTTTTCAATGTTCTATTATAACCACTGTCTTTTTACTTTATATACAAATACTACCAAGTTGCATTTCAGCGTTATTAAATATTACTATATTTATACTACCCCTTGGCATTACAGTAGTGTGGTATATTAGGTAGTTTTTAATAAAAATTACTATTGTCAACATCTTGGTTTAATTCCTATCCTCATCATGCTATTTTTCCATGGTAGAGAGAGAGAGAGAGATCTGTTTATTTGCATCAAATCTTTTCAATAAATTACCGCTTAAAACACAAAAAAAGAACAATAATTTTACATTTTGAAATTAAAACAAACTGATAATAAGCCATATATATCAAATCAAAGAGCACTATTAGAGGCATATTTTACATTACTTTTCCTACTTTATAGTCTTAAAAGCAGCTTAAAATTACAATTATATCACTCAGAGCTGGGGAGTAGGAGTAAGAAGTAACAGAAGTCAGAGTTTTTCAAAGGAGTAGAAGAAACAAAAATATTCATTAATCCTCTGCTGCATTATTGGTTTGCCATACTGTCTGGAATTTTTAGAACCTGTATTTGAAAAACTGAGACTGATTTCAAGTGGTGTTTTTTTTTAGAGAATTCCATGATTTTGTTACATAAATTGAAAATTTTGAGACTGATTCCTAGTGAAGACTTTTTTTTAGGAAACTCCATGATTTTGGTCCAAAAATGAAAAATTTGAGACTGATTTCAAGTGAAGACCATTGTTTTTTTTTAGAGAACTTCATGATTTTGTTACGAAAACGGAAAATTTGAGACTGATTCTAAGTGGAGAAACTTAAAAAAGAGAGCTTACTCCAGAGTAGGAGTAGGATTAAGAAAAACATTTTACTCCAGAGTAGAAATAGGAGTAAAAATCACCACTACCCCCCAGGCCTCATATCACCATATAAGTTATCATTTTAGCAATTTAAAAAATCAAATAAAATAATTTTCAATTGCACCACAAGTTTTCTGCATTCTTGAAAGGAAATCAACATAGTTGCATGATGGTTGGTTTAAGCTAAAACGCTTGACATTGTCCTGCAAGCTAGGAGGATATATATATATATAGATGTTTTGATAATGATTATACAAGTATGCAGGCAGTTTTATATCTGTGTAATTTAAAGGCAGAGTTGCTAGTTTGATAACATAAAAACATTTTAACTTTCTGATTACTATAAATCAGTTTTTATGAACACATTTCTAAAAGCAAAGATTAATATTATATGCATTATGTAATACAACTTTGCCCTCAGTTGTAAAAAGCGCTTTTTGAAGAATGGTAAAGCAGAAGAGTAGTTAGCTTAATGGTGATATTTTGTGGCCGTGGTAACTAACTTTTTTTTATTTTATGTAAAACCAAAAGAAGCAGAATATATACTTCAAAAACCTTTTCATGAAGACAATTTTTTGCATTCTTTACAAATTTAATTTCATTAACGATTGTCTTGTGAAAAGGCTGTGCAGGAATATTATGATATAATAAATCATCATTAAGTTCTCTTTATTCATTGGTCATAAGTGAGCATGCAAACAAAATTTTTATTACTAATTTTTGATATCTGCAAAAAAGATTTAGCAGTAGTCAGATATATCAACTTGCAGTTGTAACTCAAGAAGCAGGTTATTTTGATAAAAGGCATTTTTTGAAAAGAAAACAAGTCACAGCTTTTGTTTCTAAAAACATTCAAGTTAGGCCTTATAAGCCCATTTGTACCAAAGAGGGATTGTAATGACAGTACAGACGCCCACTGCATAATGACTACAGCATTCAAACAAATTTTTAAAATTTTGTTTCAGAAAAAATCAAATTTTAATTTTAGCTAAACTCTTCTTCAGAATAATTTAATTAATGATTGAAAAAAATTTTGTTCACATAAGGCTTTTCATTGAATTTACGAGTATATCTCTTAACTAATGTTTAAAATGCAGAATGTTTCAATTGTTGGTTGACACCAAATTTCTTGCCACCAAAGCAATAATACTTAATGCAACAATAAAACTCCCAAGAAATTAATGTCGTTAGCTATGTAAGTCTTTAACAAAGCTATTTTAAAAACTAAAACTTTAAAAATTGAATGACATGACATGTTTTTTGGTTCTGTGTACCTTTTTGTTGCACACCCTAATTCCTTTTTCTTTTTGGTTGCTTGGTAATTACAAAAGTCTTTTGACTGCAGATGCGAGTTTTTTAAACAGTTTGGAAACAAAGTCATGTACAATTGAGAAAAATCAAGTTCAGTTTTGTATTTTTTCTAAAAACATTTCAAAACTCTTAAATTTTTTGTTCTATTTTATGCTGTTAACCCCTTAAAGACTGGCGCCTAATATGATCCAATTGTGTAAAAGACCGGAAAAATCTTCGCGAAAACTTGCGCTAGATGCGAGATTTTGCGTCTATATTTATATTAATCGTTTTTTATTTTGTCGTATTGTTATAGCTTTTTCCTTTTTTTATTTAAAATTTTATTTTTTTATACTGTACTAAACTGAATTTGCAAAAATAAAAAAAAACATGTGAAAAAATAATAAAAAATAAAAGATTAGCAATTGAAAACATACCTTTGTTTTAAGCTAAATCTTTTAAAGTATATTTTAAAACAAAGATCAGTGTATAAATAAAATAAGCATTGCACTGTTCACATGTGAAGACAAACCGATTTTTTGGTGCCAAAATGCCAAATCATATGGTGTGGAAATTTAAACTTGATCATCTAATTTACCTTCACAATTTTCACTGTCAGAATCAAAATAATCGAATTCTAATTTATCAATTTCTCCTCCGCTTTCTAAATAATAGTTTGATATATCGTCTAAACTTACTGATAATAAATTATGCTCTAAATCGCTATCAGTAAGTTTCCGTTTAGCCGCCATAATAAAAGAAAAAAAAGAGAAAAAAACCCTTAAAAGAATACGAATGCCAACTAACGAATAGGAAAACTTGGCATTTTTTGATGCCAAACAAATGCTAATTATCCCTGTCAAACATATAATGCTTAAGGCATAAAATTGACAATGTAAAGATGCGCCAATATTTTGGCTTACCGGTCTTTGTTGCATGCCATGGACTCGCCGATGTATTGGTCACCGGCCTGTGATGGGTTAATACTTTTATATATGTAAAAAATGTGATTTTATGTAAAACTGTTTATGTAATACACTTGGACGATGTATAGTTACTTTTTAACTTTTACCTTTTTGTCAAAACACCTGTATTGCCTGTTTCATCTTATTTAAGTAATCGTTACGAGGTTTATATTTACGTTTTGATAAAATAAATGTAAAATTTATTTCCATTATCTGGTTATCCTTTTAAATAAAATTTGTGGCTTCTACCAGGTGCACGATTGCACTGATAGAAGCGGCATCGTGCATCACGCATACCGATCCTGATGTAAGTTTAAACTCGAAGCCATGGTCTGGTAGCAAGCTCGGGTTCCGCTTCGTGATTCACAACGATACAGACGCTCTCTTTAATGCCATCTGTCCTATAACTTGATATCTTTTATTTAACTTATATAATGATCACTTAGTAATTTTCTTCTGTACTTTTTAGGTTATATCGTAAAAAATAAGCTAGAAATACTGTTGAATTAACCAGGTTTTAACTACAATAAATTCACCGGGAAATAAAAAAATATGGGAGGTGGTGATGTTGAAGCACCTTTTCCTTTGACTGGATGGAAAAAGCATTTTAATTCGTATACAATATACGGAAGACGAAATGTAAGTTTGTTCAAGTTTTATTTTTTCCGAATCAATTTTCTGAATCGTTTAATTATTTCAGACTGTGCTTGCATGCTTGGGAGTATATACTTTTGTCGGTGTGTATTTTTGGCGAAGATCGAAGAAGAAGAAGGCGTTGGCTGCTTTAGAAGATAAAAATGAAACCAAATAGAAATTGAATTACATGTATTTATATTGTAATAAATAGTTGGCGTCATTTCTGAAAAAATTTCAATTTCCTGTTTCAACTGTGTTAAGTTGCGCTTCCTTTATGGAATCTTTGAGTAAATTTTTGGTATGCAAAAGTGTGCTGGTTAAATATGTGTGATCAAGGAATAATAATTTAATAACTCTGGTGTAGTGTGCAAAACTCTTGTCTCAAAACGATTTTTTTTTAGTTAGTAAATTTGACAAGAAGACTATCCACAAGACAAAGGCCTGTTTTATATCTGACTTGAGTCGCTTGTTTATTCAAATTTCTTACCCTGACCATAGGAACTTCAACAAACAAAAAAACGCCGATCACATACGTCAAATATAGACTTAAATTTCGTCCTGATACGTCCCGATTTAGCCGGGACAGTCCCTGCCGGTCGGTCGAAAAGTTCCCGTTAAGCCCTTCAACCAGCAAACATAGCCCTACAGGTATATAAACTTGTTTTGTATGGTGTGTTTTAATGTTTTCCCGACTTATTAAACAGAGTGATGCGCTATCTTGTTTCGTTTTGTTTGGTACAATGCAATTGTTATGGCATTGTAGCGGGTAGGTTCTTAAGTAAGAGGGCATGTGCTTTTTGCTGTTAAGTTATTGAAAAGACTTATTTCGTATGAATTTTAGAATTAGAGAACAAATCGAAGTGAGGACTTTTTTTTTTTAGATATCACCTGATTTTGAGAATAAAAATTAATAAAAACGGTCTAAAAGACCCGCGATTTTTGATGAGTTTCAAAAATGTGTGTCGCAAACGGAAAAAGGTTAAAAAACACTGGTTTATCCCATTAATTTAGCCTTCAGTCTTGCAAAAATTCTTTTTTCATATATCTGATGAAGGCCTTTGTTTTGAAGCGTCCCGGTTTTTAATTGCAAAAATATGGTAAGTCTAGTCAAATACATTTAATATAATGTATTAAATTAGAGTGTGTAACCCAGGTGCAATTACTGTTTGTATTCATGCTGATAATTTTAATCTAGGTACTGAGTTTGGTGGGTTGTAGGCTCCATCATAGTTTTCTTTATTTTTGCTAATAGGCCCGAATTTTCTTAGTAAATTTTTAGTCGTGTACTGTTCAAATAAAACATTAAAAACAAATAGTTAAAATTTTCTCAAAAGTTTTTGTCATGATATTTTGTGGCTACATTTATACCTCGCTGTTTTTGTTCACTTTTTTAACTCGCAGGAAAGCGTCGGAGGCGCTGTACTTGGAGGAACAAACCATAAAGCGATCATATTGATTGCTTTTAAAGTTGCTAAAGTATTACTGTCCGGTTGAAAAAAAATTTTTTATTTTTTATTAAACATAAATAAAATTTAGAACTGTGGAATGAAAAACACAGTTGTTTTTATTCTTACGCATACCGGTAAGCTTGTATTTCGGTGCTATTCTGTTTTGAGGGGCATGAAAATTTTTAAAGAAATTTATGAAATAAAAAGACTTAAGCAATGAACTACAGTCCTAATTCTAACCTAGACACTTACTATTACGTCACAATTTCATTAAAACATACTTTATAATTTATTAATCTGTTAGGTTAAAATAATTTTCATGCCCCTTAAAATAGAACGTCGCCTGTATTTCCAAGCTTAAATCAACCAAAAAAAAGTCCACATATCTAAATAAAAAATAAATACAAATTAATGGAACATAATATAAGTCCACAGAACTCACTAAATAAAACGAGATAACTACTTTCACTGTACCAAACACTTTGCAAGTTTCCGAATAATGGAGATGTTAACTCTAGCAAACAACGTGATTACACAACAAGCAATTGGCAAACTGCACCACGAGCAAGTACTTAACACTAATTACTTCATCCACCCGCCCTGGAAAAACATTGGGGGTACGGACGAAACAATGTAAGAAATTAGGCATCGCGAAATAACAAAACCAAGCAAACAAGAAATACTGAAAAATCACACCGACGAACAAGGAGTTGCCGTCAGGGGAGGCAAGTGAGGTAGTGGCTCTCCTGTGGAAATCAAATAAGTAAAAATAAAATATTGAAGTCATAGTCTTCGCAAAATAGATGCAATTTGCTATTAGTTGAAAAAAATTAGTAAAAATTATGCTGTACTCGTATTAGTTTAATTAGTTTTGCTCTTTAACCCTAATTTTGGACGGTTTAATTATATTTTTAGCGCTTTTATCATTCGTCAAGCGTTTTAGTCAACAAAATCTCTAATATCGGTACACGCTAGTGAGGCAGCTTCAATATTTCTTCCCTTCAAATGAAAAAAGAAACAAATATGAAACAATATAACGCTTTTTTCTCTTTTTTTTGTAAAAATATTTGTTAAAAAGAAAGAGATTTGAGGCATGCCGCAATTGCGACATTGTAGACTAGAAAAAACCTTTTTCTTACTCCCGACATTTGTCGAAACAAGATAAATTAATTTTTTTTTAGTATGTCGGAGTACACGCATTGTGCAACTGCAAAGCGATAAATTTATTGCACTGTAAGTATTAGGAATGGAAGATGATTAAGCAGGGCCGTAACTTCGTCAGGTGTGGCCCCAATTCAAACATCTATTATGGGCCCCCCAATTTTTTTCTGTACTTAATATTCAACTGAGCTACTTTTTTCAACACGTCGTCGTCGTCGTTTGAAGGGTATCCACTCCAGGTCAGACACAAATAAGACTGGGGCCGAGGGTTTATCCTTTTATTACCCCAGACTGCTGTACTGCCTGGATCAGATGCTGGCAGTGATGTCATTAAGCCAGCATCGAGTTTTGACATCCAAAACCGTCAGACCTCGTGCTCCATGTGGTGCCCGATGTATAGGGCACGCTGTTAGTACATGGTCTGCGGTTTGCTCAGAGGCGCCACACTCGCGATTCGGTGAAGGAGCGAGACCCCATTTGTGCATGAACGAATGGAATCGCCCAACACCAGTCCGCAGGCGGTTGAGCTTAACCCAAGCCGCTCGGGGTAAGCCCATCCCAATAGGCCTGGCACCCGTCTCGGGCACAAAAGCACGGAGCCTGGAAGCATTTTCACAGTAGCCTACTCCGTTTTCCATTTGTGATTTGTCCATTCAGAGGCGCGGATGCCAAGTCTGGCAAGGTTGTCCAAGAGATTCCGCGCAGCTGGCACAAACGGGCGTCTGGATCTTAGTCTCACTTGGCGTTTTCTTAGTATCTGAGGACCCACTTAAAAGACCATGCAAGATATGATCGGGGTCCAGAGATCCACGGTAAGCCAAGGAGAGTGTCGCTCCCATTTGGCGAAGCTCAGCTGGCTGGATGCCTGAAAGTACAGGTAGGTGGTCTGTTGGAGTGGGACGCAGGCATCCAGTAACTATGTGCAAGGCGTCATTTAAGACACTGTCAATGAGCCGAGTGTGAGCACTGAGACACCAGACTGGCGCACAGTACTCAGCTGTTGAGTAGACTAGAGACAAGGTGTCTATGCGTAGTGTTTTAGCACCAGCACCCCATCCCGAGCCCACGAGTCGCCTCAGCAGTGTGACGCGCGAGGATAGTTTTTTGTGCAATGCCACTAAACGGTGACGAAACGTGAGCGATCTGTCCAGTTTTACCCCAAGATAAGTAGGGGTTGGACAGAACGGTAAAAGTCTACCGTTGTTGTAGACCTTTAGCTCACGTTTAGCCTCTCGGTTGTTTAAGTGAAAGGCTGCCGTCACCGTCTTAGTGTGACTGAGCTTCAACCTCCAAGTCTGGAAATACGCTGAAAGTGTAGACATGTCTTGGCTTAAAGTCCCCTCCAAGTCCTTCCAGTTTCCAGAAAAATGCAACAATGCTAGATCATCAGCATAAGCAAACTTTCTGGAAATCATGAAAGGAAGATCATAAGTATAGATGTTAAATAGGAGGGGAACCAGGACCGATCCCTGAGGAACGCCGTTTTTAAGACGGCGTAGCCTGCTTTGCTTGCTGTCACCGGTGGTAAGAGTGAAACTTCCATTTCGGACAAGCTCCATAATCATTCTGACCATGTGCTTATCCGGAAGTAGTCTCAGCAGCTTGCAGGTAAGGCCACGGTGCCAGACAGTGTCATAAGCAGCTGTCAGATCGATAAATACGGCACCGGCCTTCTTTTTAGCCTCAAAAGAATCCTCGATGTTCTGGGTTAGCAGAACAACTTGATCTACGGTTGACTTCCCGCGTCGGAACCCAGGCTGCTCTTTAGGGAGCAGTGGATCGATTAATGATTCAACGCGGGCGTAGATAAACCTCTCAAGGATCTTGTAGGGAACACAGAGCAGAGATATCGGTCGATAGCTCTTTGGGTCCCCCACGGGCTTTCCTGGTTTTGGGATCGCGATCACAAGCGCTCTTCTCCAGATCTTGGGAATTTTGAGTCGGCGCAAACAGGAAGAAAAGAAGCACGTAACCAGGACTTCAAAGCAGCTCCAGCATGGAGTATAAGCTCGGGGCAGATGGAATCAGGTCCCGGAGCTTTACCTGGTTTTAAATGTCGAAGGGCAGCAGTAAATTCTCTCTGTGAAAAATTGTCAGAGATATTTACTGCGTCTGATGTTGTGGCCCTCCAAAGGTCAGACACTTCTTGAGAGACAAGTCGAGATGACTTGCGGTTAACAGCCTCGTATTTCCCATTTCTAACCAGCTGAGATGCAATAGCATCGGCTGAAACGGGACAGTGACGAGGAGAGTGTCGTGACCTACCAGTAAGGTTGTTCAAAATGCTCCACGCTTTTCGACTAGAGTGTGAGTAGTCAATGCTTCGAACTGCTTCGGACCATCGATCCCTCCGCTTCCTGTCAAGCTTGGCAAGCAGAGCTGTACCAGCCAAACTTGAGTCGTCTCCCTGAGGAGACTGCAGAAAGGTTTTATAGAGGGATTCACACACTGCATCCCAACACGAAATATAGTTATTTTGATACCCGCGTGGGATAGTCTTTTTGGCTGCTTTCTTAATGGTATTACAGAAGTCCTGGTAAGCCGCATCCACATCAAGTGAATCAGGCGGCAACAAAGTCTTTGCGAATTTATTCGTCAAAGCAATGTAGTGACTCCATTTGGCCTTGCGGAAGTTTTATCGCTTAACAGGCATGCTTGGCACTGCCATAGCAAACGTTGGTGGTGTAATAAGCGAAGGTCGATGTTGTGACCTGGGGAACTTTTCAAGGACACGTCTATCCGGTAAGCAACTGTTTGGACCTACGCTAGCGAAAGCTAGATCTGGATTGGTGCCAGTGTTCCAGCGGTCAAAATAAAAACTGACAGCGTCCTTGGCATTATATAGAAGGCAAGACAATTAATACTTTCCCAACCAGCCAAGCACTCACCGTCCGGACTGTTGTCATCGTAACTCCAGTCAGCATGACGACAGTCAAAATCGCCAGCGTACAGACAGGGGTGAGGATACACTGGGAGATCCAGAGTTCGCAATCGCGTTGGCGGTGGTTTGTAGACGTTGACTATTTTATAGCCATCAACGTCCACACACAATCACTCGATCTCCGATGTCGGTGGAGATTGGTCCAAAAGCATGTATCTCAGTCGCTCGTGGACAAACGTGGCAAGGCCATGCTTCCTGCTTAAAGAAGACCCAGCTAGTTGGTAGTTTGGAAATACCAACTTCTCTGCATCAGTGCAGTGGGTCTCCTGCAGTAGGATGACGAGTGCCTCAGACTGCATAGCGAGGTGATGAAGAACGTTCATCTTGCTTGCAGTGAGGCCTTCGATGTTCAGCTGAAGAATAAGTGGGTCTTCGGAACTTGTTGGCAATGTGCCCTGAAAAGGGCAGTTTTATCTTAACATTGCTTCGTCCTGAAAAGGACGTTTGCCGACTAGCAGACCCACACTGAACATCGGAATGAGTGGATACCCTTCCGTTTTGGTAGGTTCGGTTTCGGTCTGTCATTTTTAGAATCAATGAACAGACTTACTCACGGCCCAGGCTGCGTGAAAGCACCTACCATCTGGGCCAACATTTTTCAACACAAGAATCATTGACGACTCCTCGTTATAAAAAGTTTTTTCGATTGAAATAATGAGTCAAAAAAGCATATTTGAGTAGGTGTAGCGTACCGATTACGTCATGATTACGTCACAATTAAAATGAATACGTAAAGTGGCGTGCGGTGACCACTGAGATTGGTCATGCACTTGGTATGCCAAAGCTGGTCATGCAATTGAATATTTTACAGGTAGTAAATGGACATGCAATATTTTATGAATAGGGTAGGACAAAAAATTGTGTGGGGTTCCAAGACACCGACCAATTTTTGACCGAAAATCATGGTGTTCCTTTAAAAAAAGTCTTCACTTGAAATCGGACTTAAATTCCTTATTTTCATCCCAAAGTCACAGTATTATTTTAAAAAAAGGGGGTCTTCACCTAAGATCAATCTAAGATTTCTTTTTTTTTTCAAAAATCACTGTATCCCCTCCTCAAAACAAAGACCTTAATTCAAAATCAGTGCCAGATTTTACACTTTTCGTCCTAAAATTGTAGTGTCCTCTAAAAAAAAAAAAAGATCTTCGCCTCGGATCAGCCTCACGTTTCTCTAATTTCATTTCAAAACAGTGCTGCTCTTTATTTATTTGAAAATAAAGATCATCGTACAAAAAGCCCGTTGGTCATGCAACGCATGACTTGCATGCCCCGACCACGCCACTGCTTCACAATCGAAACTTTAAATATATTAAGAAATACTTAAAATAAATTAGATGGTTAAATATGAATTAAAATTATTGATGAAGTGTGACATTTAATAATAATAAGTTTACTTGAGCTTTTAACAAAAATATTTCACAATAAAACGTAGCAATGCGGGGCCCCCTCGTGCTGGGACCCCGGTGCATTGCGCCGGTGATAGTTACGGTCCTGTGATTTAGTATTTAAGCTAAGAAATTTTTCAACATTAAGCTATCAATCTAATTTTGATATATTTACAATTCAGTGTTTGAATCTGAATTTTTGGCCGCATTTTTATATTTATAACATACATTTCTAACTACAGTAACACTAATTTATAAACTATCCCTTACCCAAACTTGTAAAAACTGATCGCGAAAATTTTTGCTTCCAATGTGAAGACAATCGAAACTAATGAAACAATTTCCATTGTTAAGAACAATAGCCCTTCTAATTTTAGCTTGAAAATTAATAATGCTGAAAATTGAAAAAGGTGCAGTGACTATGCACACTTATTCTTAAGAATCTCTTTTGATCTTGATTGCATGCCATAATGTTTATCGTTTTGTTGCCTCTTCCTTTTTCTGTTCTGCTTTCTACTACTTACAAATTTTCTACTTCGCTATATTTTTTATGGCGGTACTGAAATAAAAGATACTGATACTGATACTCAAAAAATTTAGGGTTTTCGGGTTGTTCAGCTGTATCTTTAAACGACCTTTGGGTACTGAGTTTCGAGTTAATTTAAGCCAGTAATTCTTAACAAAAGACACGCCTCTCTTGAAGAAAATTTTTAAAAAATCGGGGGGTCAGTTTTAATTACACATTTTTAACAATGCATAATTTTGCAAACTTCAAAAATATTATGTCTCCCATTAAGTGTGCATTAGAATTAAAGTCTCGTTTTTTCATTTTAAGAAAATACTTTTTAGTCCTCTTTCTACGATTTTGATTTTTTACTTAAAGAAAGAAATTTATTAAGAGGGACTGTCATACTCATAGTTCAGGGGAACACTTTAAGTAAGTTCACGGAGCATAAGTGTTCCAGGCTAGATACATGTAAACGGTGATCTTTAATAAACCTATAGTATGTATATATATATATATATAATCAAGTAATGTTTCACCTTGCCGGTACAGTGCTCAATAACAAACGGTTAGAGCAAGTATATTTATATTTATTTCAAAACATTACGCTTAATGGTTTTAACTATTGCACACTGTTTTTAAATAAATATAAATGTATATACTTATATATGTGCATGTGCATACTATAGGCTATATTACCTTTTTTAAAAAGAATAAGCACATTTTTATGTTGATTTAAAATAAAATAAAAACTTTTTTTGAAAAATATTGTTTTTTGTTCAAAAGTAAAATATAAAATAAAAACATTATATTTTACTTTTGAACAAAAAACAATGTTTTGGCGTAAATTTCATAGAAAACATTTTTCGTTAATTTTTTTACATAATAACGTTATTTTTTAAAAAAAAGTACACCCTGTCTCTCAAGTCGTTTGTTCGGGCTCGTACAAAAAGTTTGCGCGACTCCTAATCATAATCAAATCGTTTTCGACTCAAAACGACGTCTTGTTGAAAAAGTTTTGCTAAATAAAAGCACAGGATGTCGCTAGTACTACATTAAATAAATCTGGCTATGTCATACATTATATAGCACTAAAAAATTGATGTTTAAGATCATTGTGAGAAAAACAAAAATCTCTGTGGAGCGAAAAAAGGGGAAAAAATTGACGCTTAAACTTGTTGCTTTAATGTTGGAATGATTTTAGAAAGTGACAGGAAATACAGTGTTTCGTCAGCAGAACAAGCGTGTTGGCGGCAGCAGGATATGTTTCAATTGTTTCATCAGTCAATTTGTTTGACCCTGGTTTAGATTAGGCCTTGGACTCTATAAAAATAAATTGCTAACTAACGATTTTAAAACTGTTGTGAAATTAATAAAATAATTAACAAAGATTTTAAAAGATTTCAAAAGAACAAATGGCGGCAATGTAAACGAGTATAGGAGAGGCGTTTTTAGGGCAAACACGATTTACAAGATTTTGGTTCAAACTTCACTTTCGTGATTCAGATGTGTCTATGAAAAGAGACACGTTAAGGCGTTTTCTCTGCTTGGCGTTGCTTTCAAGTAGTTGTTTCTTGGAAAAGTACTTTTTTTGCTACTTTACAACACTTTAGTATCAGACTACTATATTATTATTACAAAGTTGGTACACAAAAAGCAAAACAATATTCGGCTCTAAATCGATTTAAGTCGAAGGATTTTAATAATAAAATATTGAAGAATAAAACGAGTAGACGAAACAGTGCTGCGAACAAAAAAGCGATAAACATTTTTCAACAATACATGCAAATCTCGGTAAAATAAAAATTAATTTGTATTTAAACTTCATTAAAATGTAAGAACTTTGATATGAAATACTTAAATTTCACAAAAAAAGTAATTTTTTTGTCTTTTTTTAAAAAAAAACGATCTGTGAAATTTTTCGTCAAAAACAATCGCATTATTCTATAATTCACTCTATTGAAATGTTGCACAGCGATTTATGCAGGGCGCTTACACGAAAGAGCACAAATTAAAAATACCCACTGCAAATTCAGGTGACCTGTTTCGAAGTTGTTTCAGTTTATTTTTAAAATTTATTTTAAAGAAAAGATACTTTCTCTATGATTTTTCAAGCATGTATCTTCCATAAAAGCAATCATACTTTCGAGGCCCGTTTCTTTTGCGCCGCCAAATAGTTAAAAATAGTTCCGGCTGATCACTCATTAACCTAAAAATCCCAGAGGACCAAATACAATATTTAATAAGCGATATCAAACTATTGTCAAAACAATTTATTTGCAGTGCGCAATTCTTAATCCCGAGCTTATTTCCTCTAAGTGTTTCGCTAAAGATTTACAAAAGTCAGATAATTTTCTTCTTAAATTGTCACCTACGGATTTAGTAATATAAAGTGGATTTATGTTTTTATTTCGCGTAGGCTTTGAGTGTTTTATGTGTACTTTTACCCCTCGCTTCCAAAGCTGAGCTCGCTGGGCAATCGCAGGCGATACAGATTTTGAACCACCAAAGAAAAGTCGTTGACGACGACGTCGGGAAATTGACTGGTGAAGCTGATTTGCTAACGAGTTGACTGAATTTATTATTTGAAGAATTATTTTAGCCTCGGATTGGTCGGAGCGAAATGCGATAGGAGTAATGTGGATATGTGGATTCTTTTTTAACAAATCTTTTATCAGTCTGTTATACTTAGAGTAGAGAATTTCGTTCCGTCTTCTACGATGAATTTGCTTTTGGGGATCAGTCCATCTTTTAGTTCTAAAACAACCAATAAATTTCATTCAACAAAATAAGCAATAATACTCAAATAAAATATGATAAATTTAATAAGTTTTTGTTAAGCTAAAAAAATTGAAAAAATTCCTCGAGATTTAGGCTGGTAAGCTCAGTCTGAAAAAGAACCATTAGGTTGATCAAATATTAACTTTTTTTCAATGTATCTACTGCCCATGTTTTCAAATTCTTTTATATCACAAAAAATATACTATTTTGCCTGGTTATTACCGCAAATTATAATTTTTCCTTTATCGCAAAAACATCTACAGTTTTTTTATTTGTATTTTTAGACTAATTTTACTTTGGCTTGTGGAAACTTTTACAAACTAGTTGCACATCTCATTGCACAATATAAAAAATTTACGCTAAAACGTAATTTTATTTTGCTTTCAACAGATTGTACCAGAATTTTAAAAAATTTTAAATCATTAAAAAAAGGTTGCTGTTAGTCTCAATTAGTGCTTTTCAACCTGGGGGTCGCCGGGATCATTTGGCTGTTATCTGGGAATCCCGGAAGTGTTTGATAAACAGAATTTTTTATTTAAAGCGAATAATTTTTATTTGGAGATCACTAAGAAAAAAAATCAGGGACAAATTCCAAGTGAAAATTTTTTTTACTGTTGACTTCGAAAATATGGTGACGCTAGCATTACATAGTCTGCAAACTTTTAGATTAAATTTTGTTTACCGAAGGGGGGTCGTTAAGTTGCTGTGGTTTGGAAATTGGGTCGCGGTATGAAAAAGGTTGAAAACCATTGGTGTAAATCAGGGATGTTCGAACGAGTTTTATAATGGGCCTAATTCTATATTGAGCTAAAGTCTCCGGGCCGCAAAAATGTTTTTACTTTGAATCAGATTGAATCAGTTTCTAATTTGTCAATTTCTGTCCCCAAAATCAAGGGTTCTCTAAAAGAAAAAAAAGAAAAAAGGTCTTGACCCTGAATCAGACTTTAATTTGTTGATTTCCGTCTCAAAAAGCAAGCTCGCGGAAACGCTACGATACAGGTTCGAAAATATATCAAGAAAATTGGAATAGGCAGTGAGCTGTATCAAAATCTTAAATAGCCCGCAGGTTGGATATCCCTGGTCTAAATGAAGGTATGAAGAAGGGTTGCAAAAAATTAATTGAAACTTTAGCGATTAATATTTTTCTACAAATCAATTAATTTTAATTGGTGTATTAACCAATAAACAATTGCAATTAATTGTTTATTTTGCCCAATATAAATCACTTTTAGTTTTGATTTCAAGAGCACATGTGACTGAAAAAATGAAAAATATCTTTAAGCTTTGTTGCACCTGCACACTTTTTAAGCTTCGATAAAAACCGTAGTGTTGGCCTATATATTATTTTTACTTTTACAAGTATACCATTTCTATTTTAATGGTTTTAATAAAGGAATTTCTAATTATGCCAATGTTTCAATTAATTGATTTTGTAGCAATCGCTTATTTAATTGATAGTTTTGTTGCAATCAATTAATTTGATTAGTTTTTTGCAATTAATTTTTCAATTAATACCTTACTACCTCGGTATGAAATGCAATTGTGAGGAAAATAAAAATACTTTGATTTCAATTTTAAAAAATACTCACCTAACGTTTACAGGAATACTTAACGACAATCTAAAAAAAAGAAAAACCATTGCTAAGGCAGTGAAACTTCTATTGAAAGCGTTCATTCTGAAATTCAAAAAAAAAATCATTCAAGACATTCATCAAATTAAAATAGTTGTCAACATTGCAAAAGTCGTTCAATTGAACAACAAGCTTGGATAAAAAATTTCGATTACCTGCTTTGTTTAGTTGAAAGATTTTGTTTGATTTGAAAAGTAAAGTAAGTTTGTAAGTAGAATTCACTTCTTGCAATTTAAAATTTGCTCAGTTAAGAACTCTCAAAAAAGCTATTTCTTTTTTTGTCCGTCGCAAAATAACAAGTTTCTTAAGTTCTCTCCGAGTTTGAAAAAAATCAACTCTTTTATAGTCGACACGAAGTGAGAAAAAAGTTTTTTTCAAATTAAAGTATTCATTACATCTTCCGCCTCTTATCTACAGTAGAGTCGTCAATCAACATTTTTGTTCAGGTTTTTTTATCAAAACTAGTTTTTAGAACTGCATTTAAAACTATTGATATTTTCTTGTTTTTTTTCTTGATTTTTTTAAAATTGTACCTGGCTTTTTTTGCATAATGGAAACCAACGGAGCAAAAATCTCGTATGAATTTAGAAGTAAACAATGCCCTGCCAATAGTTAAAGGAGCCAATTTATTTTTCCTTGCCGTAACCTCACATTATTTTTTTAAATAGCAAAGTTAAAAACTTTTTTTCAATACGTCATGTAATTAGTACAACATAAATCAAGGCGGAGTAAACAATTTTGATCGAATTACGTGTTGCAGGAGAATAGACAGCAGCATTGTAATGCCAACGATTTCTCTCCACTGTCCTACGTCAATTATCATGAGGTCATGCTTTTAAGCATGTGATGTTTGTTCACAACCTTAAGTTTTTGTTTTGTTGATGTTTACTGGGAAATTAAACTTTATAAAAGCGTGGAAAAGTTAGTTTTTAATTTAATTTGTTTAAAATAATAAATTGCACCATGCGCAACCAATCAATCGAGTTTATTTATTAAGCGGTGGCAATCACAAAAGCACAAAACGCTTGCACACAAAGGTCTGCTTTCAATCTTCTACGTCAAAGCTGTCACTCAGCATTAGACCGCAAAAAGACTGAAAAGGTGATTGACGCAACTGCAATTTTACCAAGAAAAACAAATAAAAGACAAATGAAATTAACAAAAGATCAACAAGGCAACCCCAGGTCTAAGGAAACAATTAAAAGTAATTAATATACAGTGATGGCCTTGCAAAAAGGTGGGCCCGGTTCAAGAAAAATAAGGGAAGGCCACTATTTAGTGAACTAAATAAGGTAGCCGCAGCCATTTTTAGTATAAGGAAACAAAGTGATCACACAAAAAAAGGTCTTCAATTTAGGGGGCACCGTAGGGTGATCCAAAGCACGGAGAGCCACTTTATTGTCTCAAGACAAAGTGACCTCTAAAAAAAGGTCTTTACTTTAACAAGCACAATTGACAACAATCTAACAAGCAGAAACCGAGCATGCTGCTGATTTAAAATTTTTTTTCTTTTCGTTTTGACATGCTATTGACGTCCTGGTGCTGCTACGAAGAAATAGAACAATTTCTTGTTTAGGGAGGCCACTTTTTAATCTAATTTAGGGGGGCTCGATGCGGCCGCGCCCTTCGCACCCTATTAAAGCCATCACTGTTAATATGATCCTTAGATGAGCTTTTTAATTTATTCCGTTTAAAGAATATTTATTTTTATTTTTAAAAGTTGTGATAAAAACTTTTCACATCGCTTAGGACCTCATACTATAATTTGTGACTTGAAAATAAAAATATTGTTTATTTTTTTCATATTTGATTGCTTAATTTGACTTAAATTTAAATTTGGGGCTTATTTATCTGGAAATTTAACATTGGTAAGTTTATTGTACAGTTAAATGAATAGAAAAGGTTCTTGGGTTGCCCCCAAGTAGCACATGAGTTGGCCGCAAGAGCAAATCAGAATAATCCAAGAAAAACGCAATTTTGTTATTTTAGAACAGCGTTTCTCAAACCATGGGTCGCGACCCAAATGTGGGTCGCCAAGGCTACTCGGAATGATTGCAAAAACTTGTAAATTACCGCACGTAAAAGAAAAAGAACTGCACACACAAGATTTCAAAAGTGAAAGCCCTTTTTTAAGAGAGCATTACGATTTTAAGAGAAAAATCTAGAAATCAGTGTCAGATTCAAATTGAAGACCTTCTTTTCTTTTTTTTTTAGAGAGCACCTTGATTTTGGGACGAAAAATAGAAAATCGGAGACTGAGTTCAAGTGATGACCTTTTTTTTTAGAGATCACTACGCTTTTGAGCCGAAAATCAAAAAATTAAAACAAGTTTGCTCACGAACAAATTTCTACCCACACATATACAGCTAAAAATTAGACGATCATTGTTGGTTTACGTAACACTTTCGTGTTGTTTCAATATGTGCTCACTCAAATTTATTTAAGTCGCAGTCATATTTGTAGATCGTTGTTTTTAGCAATTTTGGGTCGCAGAAAAAAAGGTTTGAGAAACGTTGTTATAGAAAAACGTAACCGGTAGCCTTTTGTATGACCAGTGGTGGATATTGGGTGAGGCGAATGAGGCAGCTGCCTCGGGCCCCCTCTCAAAAATAGCACGTATATTTCATTTCGCTGCAGATGTTTTTACAGATGATTATAAAGTAGGGACGAAAAGTGGGAAATACAAGATCGATTTGAGGTGAAGACCTTTTTTTAGAGAACACTGTGATTTTGGAAGAAAAAAGTGAAAGACGAGATCAAAGCTCTTTTTCTTTTTTAAAGAACATCAATTTTTGGAAATCCTTACCTCGGGCCCTGAATTTGAATATCCACCACTGTGTATGACTCATTACTAGGGTTACCATATTTTTGAAGGGGCAAACTGGGACGCTCGTTAACAGAAAAAAATTTGTCCCCAAAGCCTTTCGGAAATATATTACTGTCACCTCTGACTTTAATATCTTTTGTTTAATAGTTACAAAAAAGTAATTTTTAAACCTTACCAAGGATTCCAAAGTTTTTTTGTTTTTTTTTTTTGAAAAACTGATTTGGGATACTTTATTTAAAAATTTTGTAATAAATAAAAAAAGTTTTTTTTATTCCGAAAGGTTTTACATAAAAACATTAATAAGTAAAATTTTGAAAAAAAATAAAGAAAAATAGAAAAGGTTTTATCATTTTTTTGTTTAAATTGCATTTCTTTAAGAAACGAGTTTTTTTAACGACGCCACTTTTTTACAATCGCTTGTTGGCCTGCATTGAATAAGTAAGAAGCTAATCGCGATAATACCTGTTTTAAAATTGTTTATTATGTTTTATAAGAGCTGTTTATAATGTATCCTCTCCAATAGATTGTGCCTTAACGTGGTGGAGGGGTTTGCGTTTTCTATGATGCTAAAAGCAATGCCGTCTGAAGTTTTCAACTTTTCTCAGGGCTACTAGTCACGACGGTAAGGTCAAAGGTAAAGAACAAAGCAAAAGCAATCCAACAAATGTTGGAAAATGTATAGTTTGAACAACAATATTCACACTGCATTGGGCGTTGCGTAGGATAAAAAGGTCGCGTTCGGGCTTTAGGCAGAGGGGGCCGCTCAAAAATTAATCTACATTCTCCCCCAAGCTGACCGTAACTGGAAACCTATTAAGTCGTTCGCTACGCGTTTGGGGAGGCAAATACGGGCAGCGCACAGTATCTATACTCGAGTTGGTCCCAACACTGGAATCTACTAATGGGCAACTGGAACATCACCTCACTCAATGGAAAAGACAGTAATTGGTTTGGGAGGCAGCTTAAAGCTTTTTTATTTAAGAGTATAGATGTAACCATGTATGCTTACGCACGGTTAAGCATTCTTGTAAGCCCTCACTTAGCCCCTGTGTCACTGTTTGGGTCCCATTTGGAGAAAGGGTTTGTCTTTTTAAGCTGTGACTACAAAAGCGGTCACTGTGCATTTTGCATGTGTACACACCAAACTCTGAAACATAGTTCCAGCCTTTTTTAAATGAAGTAGGTATTGCTTTACAGAAAGTAACATCTGCAGAATCAATTGACCTACTAGGTGATTTCATTGCACACGTGGGTACTGACAAGAGACATGGAAGAGTGTTATCGGAAGACAAGGAGACTCTGACATTGACAGAAACGGAAGATGTTTGCTACAGTTTTGTACCACCAACTGACTGTGCACAATGAATACTTTCTTTCGACAAAAAAAAATCACAAGTTTATTTGGTACATAAATTCGGTGGAACAGCGTTCTACAATTGATTTCTGTATCGTATCAGCGGACTTGTTTTCTTCCGTGGTCGAGGTTGAGGAGCTAAACTATCTACCAATTATCGTCATTTAGTCACCTGCATTTCTGAGAGATTTGAATCACTCGAAAAAAAGAAATAATTCAGAGCACAAAGAGCGTACAGAATAAAGTGGGAGTTACTTGCCGATAAAAAGGTAAAACATACTTTTGTAAGCAAAGTTGCTTCCCTGTTCAGAGAACTCCTTGACTTTACTGAAAACGTTGAGACTGAGTGGGATTTTTTTATAATTTATTTATATGAGTAGTCAATACAATTGCATATACTAACTGTGGCTGCAAACGTGTGGGAGATCAAACGCGTAATGAGAAACAATTGCTTGGTGAAACCAAGAAGTTAAAAAAGCTATCCGTGTAAAGAAAGCTGCATTTAGAGCTTGGTTAACAAAAAACTCATCTTAGCAGTTTCAATTGCGGTTTTCTGCAGCACGTAAGACTGCCGCCACTATTATCAATTAGTCTAAAGAAAATTCGTGGCAAGAATTTGGACAAAAGTTGGATTCAGACTATAATGAAAATGTTTTGGGAAACCATATGTTGTTTGCGTGCCAAACTAACACAAGTTGCCACTTTCATCAAAGATACTAATGGTGTGCGTCTGAAGCATCAAAAGGGTATTCTAAATTGTTGGAGAGAAAAGGAGACAAAAACAAGTGCACTAATTACTGCGGCATTTCTTTGATAAGTGTTTCTGGCAGGTCTATGCAAAGTGGCTTGAAAAGAGATGTCCTGAAATAGTCGAACCCCAACTTCACATTGTACAAAGCGGATTCTGTCTTGGAAGATCCACAGGGACCAGATCTTGGCCCTTCAGCAAGTTTTTGAGAAATCGTGGGAATATGTTAAAGAGGTGTATACATACTTTGTAGATCTTAAAAAAAGCAAGTGGCCGTGTTCCAAGAGACAAGTTGTGGGCAGTACCGCTAGTGTATCAGCCGCTATCCAATTTTTGCACAAACCGTCAGAAGTCTGTGTTCGTGTTAATGGCATGAAAACAAAGCCTTTTAGTCTCAGTGTTAGACTACGACAGGGTTGTGTTCTTTCTCCTCTTCTGTTCATTCTATACATGGACAAGATAGATAGAGACAGTTCCTCCAGTAGTGACGTCACATTTAGGGAGTGTAATGTTCGACGCCTGCTGTTTGCAGATGATCTTGCTATGTTAAGCTCAAATAAAAGTGATCTTAAAATAATTTCCAACATCGACTTGATCGGCTTTATGACGTATGCTTGGATGCTGGGAATGAAAATTAGTACGGCTAAAACTGAGATTATGTGTTTTTCAATGAACCTTATTTAGTGTTCTTTCCAAACAAATGGAGTAACACTCTAGTAGACGGAGAAGTTTAAGTATCTTAGAGTCACATTCTTGAGTGATGGTAGACAGGAGAACGAATTGGACGCGCGTATCGGAAAAGCAAGTGCACTAATCCGCCAGCCTTACCAATTGGTTGTACTAATACGCGAGCTGTGCACAAAAGCAAAACTTTCTATTTTTGGGTCGATTTTTGTTTCTATCCACACCTATGGTCATGAGTGTTGGGTAATGACCGAAATAGTGAGATCCCGGTTTTCGAATACAGGCGGTCGAGATGCAAAAAGTCAGCGTTTTATCCCTAAGCTACTTGACAAAGTGAAAACCACTGACATTCGTCAATCTTTCAACATCGCAACTGCGCTGGTATGGCCATGTGCACAAATACCGCACAAACGAACATCAAAGCTGCTAATGGATGTTCTCCCGACTAGCAAAAAGCCTAGAGAGCGACCCAGAACTCGCTAGCGGGATTATGCTGAAGTCTGGTCTCGTCTTGGAATTCCAACAGCGGAATTGCCGCTAATTGCAAAAAGATCAAGATGCTTGGAGATTCCAACTTAAGCTGCTACCCCGCAACCCCAAAAGGACAAGCGGGCAAAGGAAAACACATTGAACTAATTCACTGTTTTCTCCGAAAATAATGATAGTTTAAAGTATGCATTTACCAAATCTTCACTTTCATTTCTAATTGAAAATAAAATTGTTTAAGTCTATTAACTGCCTTTTTTTATTATAGCCTATTTTTTGCTCACGAAATCTATATAATATTTAAAACTTTATAAATTTGAAAAGTTGGCAGGAAAAAAATCGGAAGATGAATCTCACCGATGTCTTGTCTTGTTTTTGTCAAATTAACGGCGAAGTAGGCACAAAATCATGCTGTAGCAATTTTTTTAAAAACGCTGTAGTCTGGATTAAAAGTAGAATCTTTTTACAAATCAGTTTTCAGCATTTTTAAGGTATCAACACGGTGATAATTTTGTGTCTTAATTCGGTTGAAAATCAAATTAGGCAAAAAATTAAACTTGACAAATAATTTAATGTGGCAGTTTAGCTTTTATTGTTTGAAAAAATAGAAACGAGTCTGATTTAACCAAAATATTTTTAAACACTTTAAGCCTAAACTCGACCTGCAGCTCTGATGCGTTTCAAACCATATCGATAAATTTTTTTAAACGTAGTTTTGAAAAATTCAATCAAAAACACAGCAGAAGTTTTGTCAAAGGTATTTTTTCATGGCTTTTGAAAAAAAATTTTTTGCTAAAAAGTTTACTAACAAGCTTAAAAAAGCAAGTTTTATATTTCTCGTTAATCGTTAAAAACCGATTTAAAGTCCTTACTTTTTTATCTACACAGCCTAACTCTGGCTTTTAAATAAGAGTACAGACTGCTACCTCAATCGAACGCTTCGCGTGATAGTGAAAGGCGTATGAATAACCAAAAATTTATTGTAGCCAAATAGATCTGATTAATTTAAGTCTGAAAAAATAATTTAAAAAAATTTGAAACCGTAGATGAAGTTTGACACCCAGTCAATGTAAATTAAATCAATATTTGCCTAGGAAAGTATTTGAAACAGGTTTTCTGGTGGCAAAATGCAGTATATTAAAACATGAAATCAATGCTTTCTCGAATAAGTTGAAAGCATTGCTTAACCTTTTTACTTCCACCGCCGATTTCAATCGGCCATTGAAAAATTGGTTTTCCCTTCCGCAGCCGACTTTAGTCAACTTTCTTTAAAAACTGTCTACCTTTAAAAATAATAAAATTTGGCTCTTATAGAAAATGTATATCACGAATTTGAATCAACATACTTCAGCTTAAAAGCAATTACAAGAATAAACTTGGCATAAAATACGATTGTCATAAAACACAATGTTTTTTGTCAAATTTCGATTAAACGCCATAAACCTTTCGGCAATTTTCAAAGACATTTTTTGCGTGAAAATTTACAAAAAATAAAAATGAAAATAGTTTGCATCTGTAGGCTGTTACCACACAGCAACAAAATTATTATTTGATTCCTTGGTTCTGATTATTTATTCTTTTAATAAAAGTTTCAACAAATAACACCGTTAGATTACTGCTGCGGAGACGATTTTGTGAGATAATCGGACACAAGTGATTTCAAAACAAATACGTTGCATAAGGTAAACACTCATATTCAACTGCATCTTATTTCAATAAATAATAATGTCCGACAATTTGTTTGCTGTCTTTCAAAACGTTTTCATGATAACTTTGCCAAGTCTACTAGAGTAACAATGCATAACCAAAATAGTGCCTAAGCCTATTGAAGTAATAGAACAATTAAGTCTTTCAAATTCATTTGTACAAACTTTTAAATACTTTACTGTTTTACCGCGATGATCAAAACAGTATTAAATGCACTATCATCAAATAAAATTTTGTTGCATCTGATATCAATAATATAATTGTTAAAATATGGAAAATAGAACAGAGCTAAATGTTTCCATTTTACATTTTGAGATGATAGTTTATTTCTCAAAATAACATATAAATTTAGACCTCTTGATGAGTAGCAAAACGTTTATTTTTCAAATATCTTGACTCAGTTTGAAAAAAAACTTAGCTTATTTCACTTTTAGTCAGAGAAAAATATTTTTTGACGGCGCTCTATTGTAGAGGTAAGCGAGGTGAGCAGCCTCTTCTCGTTTTTGATTGACTTTATCTAATTTGCTTTATCTTATATCAAATGATGACGACGGTTTATTTATTTTGTTGCCCAAAAACAGAAAACAATGAAATTGATAAAACGAAAATATACGAGTATATACATAGTACATATATACATAAAAAAATGTATAAAACAAAAAAGAAAAATATTGACAGAAACATTAACGCAGCCTTGTTTATTTTTATAATATTATTTGATGGCTGGTAACCTCAGCACAGGGATGCTTTCAGGTACTACACTTTTCCCAAAGGTGACCTGTAGGAAGTTGTACTTGGATACAGTGGTGGATATTCCAATTTAGGGACCCGAGGCAAGAATTTTCAAAAATTGATGTTATCTGAGAAAAAAAGAGGTCTGATCAGGGCTTGCCTATTTTTCTCCCGAAATCAGGGTGTTCTCTAAAAAAAAAAAAAAAAAGTCTTCACTCAGAATCGTTCTCTGAACAAACATCTGCAGCGGATTTAAAACTGTATGTGCTATTTTCGAGGGGGCCCCCTAAAATTAAAACGTGGCCCCCAAAAAAAGGGTGGCCTGAGGCGACTGGCTCATTTGCCTCACCCAATATCCACCACTGCTTGGGTATCCTCATTCATTCCGACTTATCAGTTGATAAGCTTACCACCGGATGCAGTTTACACTCATACCCAGGAGAAACATATTTATAGACAAGACATCACAATTATTTTTGTAACACATTCATTTTAGGTTAAACTTCTTTAAACGTTTAATTTAAAGTTTAATATAAGTTTATTTTAAGACTCTGCTGGCTTTTAACTTATTTCATCTGGTCAATTGTTAGGAAAAAAAGTTTGCCGATTTTCAAAACTGATCTAATACGACTTGGGATTAAACGATTGTTTCGGTGCGTGTAGAGTGAAATTGTTGAATTGGTATCGATGATAACCTGAAATATAAAAAGAAAACGAAAAGCAGGCAGGAAAAAATTTTTTTATGTTGCAGGTGGTTGTTTCGTAATCGGCCCTTTTTGGTAAAATTTCAATTTAGTAATTAGTTATTGTTTCTAAAAATTTAATCAGCGTTGTTTGGCTTCAGAGAATTGAAATTAATTGAGAATCGTCTTAAATTTTATCAAAGTCTCATTGTATTCAATTAACATTCTTATTTGTACTTAGTCGCGCCAAATTAGTTCGCATTGTATTTACTAGTGCTAAATGCAGTGACGCAAGATTCTTTTGTTCTTTTTGTTATTGTTAATCGATGGAACCACGTGTTGCGTCACAAATGCTTTGTTCGCTCGCCATAACTTCTTAAGGTTCTCTCTATAAATTGGAGAGCTGACAGAGAAATTTATTCAGTTGAGGTCTTTCGCGTAAGACAGTGTTACGTTGTTTGTAGAGGGCATTTAAAGGTCGTTTGAATCGCACGGTAAAGTTGTTTGCTGTGGTTATTTTGAGTTTTATAGTTGGTTAAATTGGGGAAAATTTTTATTAAAAATTCTACGCTCTGTGGATCTATACGCTGACTAATTTTGCTTCAATAAAGGTTGTGTTAAATTTCAAGTCGTGAATTTGGTAAGCTATAAGGAAGAGGTAGGATTGGAGAGATTCATCCAACGAACTCTCCCAAAGACATTCACCAACTAGAAGACGGACTTTCTGAAGTGGTGCAGGATCTTCGTAAAAAAAGCATTAATATTTTTGACGTCAGGTTATAGCCGTAATCTTAACTAGGCCGGTCAGATTGACTTAAGTTGGCAGTGACGCCAACAGCAGGTGCGACACTATGTTTTCGTAGATTCGTCGGGTACGCGCCAGTTAGATAATAAGTTTTTACTTTGTTTTTGAAAAAAACTAATGTAGAGCAGTTTTTAATTTTTTAAGGCAAGGTATTCCAAAGTTTGGGTCCAATAAGTTTAATTGATTGTTGGCATATTGTTTTTCTAAAACATGAAGAAATAATTTGACTATCACTTCTAATTTTAATTTGACATGGATTAAGCTGAAATAATTGTTGAATTGGAATAGGAAGAGTGCGTTTTTGAAATTTATACATTAAAATTGCTATTTCACTTTCATGCAACTGCTGAATATTTAAAAGCTCGTTTTTGATCATAACATTTTTTACACAGCCTTTCCGTTTTATTCGATACATGGCTCGAATAAATTTATTACAAATACAGTACGTTGAACTTGATTGTTGAGCGATTTTTAAAGCACCAGCTGGTGATACAATATCTTAGATGACTTGATAATAAGGAATTGTACAAAATTAGCATTGCTTAAGTGGAAAGACATGGTTTTACACTCATAATTCTTCATAATTAATGATGTTGTATGAGTAAAATATCTCCTTTAATGTTAAATATTGTGATTGTAAAATTATAAAAACAAAAATTAACTGCCTTAAGTTTCTAAAGAAGATCTTATTCAGATGATTTTAGAAATTGAATCAAAGAGGCTGGAAAACCGTGAAGTGATTAACTCCATTAATGAAAATCTTAGCAACTTAAAAGAATCGGTGCCGGTTTAATATGTGATCTACTCAAGAAATATGATTTACCACTACCGACATCTAGTATGTTCAAAAAGTATAAAAAAATAAGTTATTTAATACAATCATTTATTTAATACTTAATAACACTTCATACAATTAATAATATTAATAAAAAAATAATTTATTTAATACAAGACCTGATCTGGAGTAAATGCGGTGCGCGGATGCCACGATGAGAGAGTACGTGATAAAATAATGATAAGAGAGATTAACTGAAAATTCCCAGTAATCTCTCCGGGAATTTTCAGTAATCTGTCTAATCATTATTTTATCACGTACTCATTGTGGCATTTTTTAGGTAGATCACAAGCTAAACTAGAAACATATAGGTAGATCACATACTAAACCGGCACCAAAAAATCTATACCAGTTCAAAATCATTGCTTTCAAAAAACTTTGAAATAATACAGAGCAAAGGATTCAATTCTTCAAATTTAGACAAACACATAGTGGTTGTTGAAAATGAGGAAGTTAGTTTTTCTGAAGACAGTTGGGTTACACTGGTGAAAATAGAATGTCTTCAAAACTAAAATCTCTGCCAATGCACAAAGCTGTTTTAATTAAAATAGGTCAAGGCTGCATTTTTCTCCCTTCAGAAAAGAAAAGCATGAAGCAATGAAGGTGCTAAAAAGTGATTTTAAAGTGACACCAAGTAACCCTTCCTCAAGTAAAAAACTGAATGCAAAGTAAAAAATATACAATCCTACAGAACATAGATTTGAAAATATGGAGAAATTGAAGCCATGCTTGCAAAAAATAGCGATATAAAACATTGCTTGGAAAGAAATAAAGACAGTTTTCTTGAGGTTTTGTTCATAGCCAAAAATCAAAACAACATTTCATTGTACTCTACTGTTAGAGTCTCATCTGATGTATCAGTATCAGTATCTTTTATTTCAGCTCCGCCATAAAAAAACATAGTGAAGTAGGAAATTTGTAAGTAGTAGAAAGCAGAACAAAAAAAGGAAGAGGCAACAAAACGATGAACGTTGTGGCATGCAATCAAGATAAGAAGAGATTTTTAAGAACAAGTGTGCGTGGTTGCAGCACCTTTTAAGAGAAATCAAAAAATAAAGAAAAAAGAAATGAAATGAAAGAAAGAAAATGAAATAAAAAGAAAAAAGCGTCATCCGAGACGCTGTTGTGTCGGCGGAAAATGTGGTGGGATACACAACAGGTCGCTGGCAAAAAAAGCCTGACAGGCAAAGAAACCCACCCAAAGAAATCTTGTCGCGGGTCAAAAAGGCCATTTCACCCATATGAAAAGGAAAAAAATTAAACATTAAGAATTACAGACACAAACACAAAAAAAAATATATAGATAAACGGAAAACACAAGATGCAATGCGCAAATATTTTAGAAATAATACAAGGTTTATAGTGGAATAAAAGCGATATTTGAATCTGCTTTGTGATAAAGTCTTCTATTCATCGTAATGCAAGGAAAGTAGAAGTGGGTGCGTCATCTTATAGGGTACGAATTTTCTGAAAAAAAGCAACAAAAGCAAGCACCAGGAAGCGAGAATTTTTAAGTTTATAAAATATAAGAAAATTGATCTGAAATGTAAGAAATATAATCTAAAAATCTGGTAGAATTTATTGATATGAACTTACATAAAGTAACAGATCATTTTCATGCCATATAGTGCTTTAAATGCCAAGGCTTTGGAAAAAAGGCTGGTTCCAATTTTTGTCCATTGGTAACAAGTGAAAATTCAGTATATCCAAACCTTGTTCTTACAAAGATGATATTGATAAATATAAATGTTCTAACTGCTTAAAACGTAGAATCAAGGATATTAATAAACATGCAATAGGGAAACACATCTTCCGACATATGGTGTTCATTAAAATTATAGGAAATAAACAGAATTATGGCCTTGATTGATATGGATTCAAAAAATTGATTTCAGTCTCAAAGTCAATAAAATTATTAAGCTTTAATTGTCATTCGATTCGCTCAAAAGTATCTCAAATTATGGAATTTATAACTGATACAAATATTGTACTGATCCAAAAAACATGGCTCAAGAAGTCAGACACTGCCATCGTTTTTAATATTTGAAAATACGACTACGAGATTTTACAAAAAAGAAAATCTAGAGCTTCTGATTCTAGAGGAGGTGTGGGCATTCTTTTCAAGAAGAAGTATAATGTTAAAACTGTCAAGGTGCAAATTTTTCCATTTTTTGAACATACCGTGTTTTCCCGAAAACAAGACACGGCTTATATTAATTTTTAGTCCGAAATTGGGTTTATTTTCGGTGGATGTCTTATTTTGACGTATCAAAAAATGAAGAGCTTTCTAAACAAATAGAAATTACAAAAAACTATTAACATTTACTTATCATTAATACGTTTTTTATTCGCAAACTCGTTAACAACAATTTATTCAAAAACAATCATATCATCATCCTCTGGAATATTTTGCAAGTCATCGCATTCCAAAATTCCAGCAGAGTTTTTGCTTAACTCAATTTTCTGCAGAATTTTCCCTCCAGTCGGGTTCTTCTCTTGACCATTGGAAAATTTCACGTGGCTTATTTTGCGTACGCACATTAATAATGACCTCATATTGGGTGAAAATGACGTGTGTTTGCGTTGAAGTATGCGATTGGCTGAGATTAGGGAAGTTTTGTTGTCACCAGTCAACTAGGGTTTATTTTAAGGATGGATTTCAATATTGATTATTTTAAGAATCTTTATCTCTTGACCATACGATAACTGAGACCTGTAGAATTTGCTATTTTAAACTTACTAAATTTTCGCAATCGGCGTTCATTTCTATCTTACTTTCATAAACTTATGTTGGTAAAAACTTCTATTATTTCTCGTCTTGACTACTGCAATAGCCTTTATGCTAGTTTACCCCAGTATTTACTGCTTAGATTGGATAGACTATTACATGCTTGCATAAGATTTATTTTCAATATTTCAATTTTTAATTATAATTTGCTTTCATATTACTGCAATTGTCACATATTACGTATTAAATACATATTGTGTCTAATAGTACATAAAATACTGAATAATTGGTCGAGCAGTTAAAGCGCCGTGCTTATGATCAACATAGTCTCGCTTCAAAACTCACTCGTGTCATTCTGTTGTGTCCTTGGGAAGAACATTTTACGGCACTTTTCCCTGTTTGGTGGTCTTGGCAAGCAGCTCTAAATTACAGTCATATCTCTATTAAATTACAAGCGGACAGTAATACCTTAGCATTTCCAGAAACAGGTCGGGGAAATTGCTTACCCTATGTATTAGCGCCTCCGTCGCTTTCCTGTAAGTCAGGAGGACAAATATAGAGGTAAAATAAATAATAATTTATTGCCAATGTATTTGACGAATCTCGTTATTCTGTATAAGTCCTTGAGAAAAAATCTTAGATCAGGCATAGAAATTGGATTATAAACACAAGACATCACGTTTCAAAAACAATTTCTCATCAAATGCGTTTAGTATGGAATTCTTTGTCAAAATCCTTAAGATCTTGCTTGCAAACAAATGTTTTTAAAAGTAAGCTGAAAATTTATTTATTCAGAGAAGCTTTTAGAAACATTCAGCAATGGAAATTTCACTCACAACTGCTTTTACCTATAATAACTTTTTCTTTTTTAAGTTGACAAATTAAGTCCTGTCATTTCTTACCTTATGAATTTTAAATGCGTTTTTGTAAGTCTTACTTGTCCGAATGATTGATCTTTACTTTGGATAAGTGCATTTAAATCTGCAGTTAATCTGCATCAATATTTGATTAGATTTAACTATTTTTTAGTTCGTTTTTTTTGTCTTTGTGGTGTTTTTTATTATGTTTAACCACTGCGAGACTATATTAACTTTTTAAGTATAGAGCGGTACATAAATACACCGTTACTATTATTATTATTTTAATTGGGTAGTAACATCTTCACATTTTTGAAAGACTAATTGCTTGCCTTATGTATAGCGCCTCCGATGCTTTTCTGCGAGTCAGGAGGATAAATATAGAATGAAATTTTGACCGAGCGTCTACCTATAAAATTTGATGGAAGGGCTTCTGCCTATTTATATATAGTTCTTGGTATTGATCTTGATTACAATAAATAATGCGAGTAAAAATTTGAAGTTGCCAAACACTTTTACCATGTAGAGTGGACGAAAGTTTGCCAACTTGCTGGGCGTTGCCATGCGACTATGGTAGATTGGCGCTTCTAAGGCTACTTATTCAGATTTTCAAACAAACCAATGGTTGTTACTGCGGTAGTTTCATTCCTTTTTTGCTTTACTTCACCTATACGCCGAGGCATTGGCAATGGTCAATAGGGTGGAGTGAAAATAATTTTTTTTGAAATTGAAAAAAGTGTAGTTCTAAAAACCTGCCAAACAGGTAAAATCTACGAAAAAAATTGGTTTTGGCGAGTTGCTACCTTTGGGGGGCTAGCAACCCCCCAAAATGTGTTTTGAGGGGTAAAATTTCCTAAAAATGTCGTAACTCAGTAACCGCTTATCGTAGAGGCATGATTTATGGCTCAAAATTTGCAGAATCATCATGTTTCTATATGTGCTAAGAGAAAGTTTTTGTCTATTTCCACTAGAAAAAAAGTTATGATAGAAAAACTGTTTAATAAGTTTGTTTGTTTGTACTTAACTAATAGTTATCTGAAAAGTTATTATTATTTTTTGCAGGTATATTGTTAAGTAATTGTGTAAATCAAAGCTTTGGCCAAACTGCGAAGTAGTAAAACATGAAAAGACGGAGTTCAACTTCTGTAAAGAAGATTTTACATAGTGGACACACTTTCTCTACCCGTGATAGTTTTCCACCAGGAGTATTGCCTACCAAGCGACATGTAATAGAACGCATTCTTCATTTGAAAAACTTTCGAACCTTCAATGCTGCAAATGACATTGCCAGAGAAATTTATGATAGATGGGTATGGTGCAACGTATATCCCATTCATCTGTACACCATTTCGAAAAAAGTTCAAAGTTTTGTGAATTGTTTCAGTGCACTTGATCGCTGGTCAAAGAAAAAACGAGGAGAAGCATTTTTACAAAAGGAAAAAGAGTTTATGTCAACTATTGATGAAATATTTGATGTTTTTTGTGCTGACGATAAGCAGCGCAGAATTTTGGAGAAACAACATGGTTTGAAAATGACAGATGATGATTATGCTTTTTATAAAGATCAAACTAGTAAGCGAGTTGGAAAATGTGTGGATGCTGTGGTTCCTTCAACGTCAGCTGACATACAGTTTTTGAGGCGCTCTCGACCCTTACAACCTCATCCAGAACCACCAACATATTCTTCCGTTACATCAGTTACATCAGTGCCTGAGTCAGCTTTGGATTATCTGTCAGATTCTAGTTCAATCAACACAGACCAAACGCAATCTTCTACTGCTTCTGAATTTCTTTCTCAATCAATGCCATATGAAAATCAGAATCGAATGATTTGGTCAAACCTTGCAAGGATGAGTGAGCGTTTTCAGATATCCGACAGAGCTGCTGCTGCGATCGCTAATAGTGTGATGCAAGATTTGGGTCTAATTACTGATGATGACAAGACATACGTTATTGATCGTAGCAAGCTTTGAAGAGAGCGAGAACGATGAATAACAAAATTAATTGCTGAATTTAGGAAAAAGGAGCAAGAAAATTTCAAGTTAGTGAATGCCATATACTTTGATGGGCGCAAAGATGCAACACAGGTCACCATGTAAGGGCCAAATGACAAGTTTTACAGGTCTGTGCAATTTTGAAGATCACTATACAATGATTGGGCAGCCTGGTGAATACTATCTTTCTCATTTTTCCACAGAGGATGGCAATGGAAGAACCATAGCACAAAAGATCTTCAACACCATTGCCAACACCGAATTACATGACAAGCTTACAGTAGTTGGCACTGATGGAACTGCAGCAATGACAGGCAAGTTCAATGGTTGCATTCGTAAGTTGGAAGAACTATTGAACAAGCCACTACAATGGGTAATTTGCCTACTACATACCAATGAACTACCCTTGCGCCATGTCTTTACTATGCTTGATGGAACCACCAATAGTCCTGACACATTTGCAGGACCAATTGGGAAGTGTTTAACTGGAGATGTTTCAAGTTGGCCGGTTGCTGCTAATTTTAAGTCAATTTCAAACCCTCAGTTTGTACAGTTGCCAGAATCAGTTGTTAATGATCTGAGTACTGATCAACACTATGCTTACAAGATATGTTCAGCAATAATCATGGGAGTTGTCGACAGCGACTTGCAATATTTAAAAGTAGGTCTCATTGTGCATTCACGCTGGCTAACTCTGGGCTGTCGAATCCTCAGATATTATGTTTCGGTGGATGAACCCTGCTCAAACTTGGAAACTATGACGAAGTTTTGTCTTCAAGTTTACTTTCCAAGTTGGTTTGAAATTAAGTTAAATAGTCAACTAACTTGCGGATCTAGAAATTTTTTCAACTTGGTCCAACGAATTCTTCAGGTGCCTGACGAAGCTGTTCGGAAAACTGCTCTGAAAGTTGTGCAACGAAATGCATTTTTCACACACCAGGAAAATGTCTTGATCGCCATGTTGGGTGACAACGATGAGGAGATACGAATGCGAGGAGTGAACAAAGTGCTTTCGATTTGTGGAAACTTGCCATCAACGGTTTCATTTGATAATCATGACTTGGTTGACAGTCGCAGTGAAGAATATTCTTTGGAAGGAGCAAAATATTATGATACCGCCTCAACTGTACGGCTGTTTGAACCGCCCACACTGGATCTAACAGTGAACTCGTACTACAAGATGGTGAATTTAACATCTTGCCATCAGCAGCCTCCGGTAATTGAACATTTAATTGATTTAGATATTGAACAATGCCGGATAAGACCACTGCAGCTCGACCACCCATGTCACAACCAATGTGTAGAGCGCCATGTCAAAATGGTAACAGAGGCCGCAGCACAAGTTGAAGGATTTGAGCGAAGAGATGGGTTGATTCGCCAGAAGATTAAATCTCGAAAACTTTTGAAAAAATTTGACACTAAAGTGCAATTCTGATGCGCTTCATTTTGCGTAGGGTATTTGGTGTACTCTAACTTGCTTTCTTATTTTTCTCTCACTTCTTAGGTAAAAGAACCCAATATCAGCATCAACAGATGAGATGTAACAGATTTTCTTTAAATTACTGAAATACTAAACATTTTATGGGCAGTAAAGCTAGCACGTTCTGTACCTTATGAGTAGGCCTATTTAGGTACTTTGTCTGGTGACCAAAGTTATCCCAAATCATCTTGTTAATATTGTGATTGTCATAATTAGTCCTTATATTGTGATTGTCATAATTAGTCCTTATCAGTTAGACATATATCATTTCAAATGTTAGATCAAAGTTATTTCCATACAGCGCAATTTTTGAGTATTGAGCATAAAAAACGGTTTATCGATTATAACTTTTTTTCTAGTGGAAATAGATAAAAACTTTCTCCTAGCACATATAGAAACATGATAATTCTGCAAATTTTGAGCCATAAATCATGCCTCTACAATAAGCGGTTACCGAGTTACGACATTTTTTGTCAATTTTACCCCCCAAAAACACATTTTGGGGGGTTGCTAGCCCCCCAAAGGTAGCAACTCGCCAAAACCAATTTTTTTTGAAGTTTTAGCCTATTTGGCAGGATTTAAGAACTACACTTTTTTCTAATTTTTTTTTCACTCCACCCTAGTGGTCAACAGTCAATTTTAGGAACAGCGATGAGGAGACTCGGTACACCTCAGCTGTAAAGTTGGATAACATTTTTTTTTTAAATTAAAGTTTGAAGCCATCAAAAAACTGGAAAGCTTAAACCAATTGACAGAATTCAGTATTCTTTTTTAATGATTTGATCTTTATTTATCTTCCAGATTCCCAAGAAAATGACAAAGAAATTCTAATTAGAAAGTATTATTAAGGTAACCGATAAGGGGTTAATCCGACTTGCTTTCAAAGAAACCAAAATATTGCAGTCAGGTTAAGTTTTTTTTAATTTTTAGTTTTGCTTAGAGAAATGACTGAAAATTAAAACTGTTGGTTACGACCGCCAAGCAAAGGAAGTGCCATACAATGTCTTTCCCAAAGGCGTGACGTAATTTTGAACAGAGACTTGCTTGATCGCGTTTGCCATCAACACGCCGTTTATATTTATTCGGCCAGAATCATGACAAATTAAACCTTCAACAGAGAAAGTTTTTAATGAAATCGTTAAAATAAGGTGACCAATCAACGATTTGATGCAAAGTTCTAAGCTTCTTAGTAATATGCATTAGCCTATCTATTTAGTCATTTACGGGTATATAGTAAACAAAAAAAATCCTCGGAATCAAAACTTAGTCTACAGCTTTCAGCACGCAAATCCAAAAATTTTTAAAAATTACAAGATCGAATTTCGATTCGTCAGTGCCAATATGATCCGACTAATCTACAATTTTTTTCCTGCGGTCTTGACACACTTCGTTTCTTTTTGTCGATAAAAAATTTAAACAAATGCATCAATTCTTTTCTATGTTGTTTGATATAAACTGAAGATAATATTGCAGTATTTTGTATCGAATTACGACAAAATTACTCAATGAGTCATAAAACATCCAAAAATAGAACAAGAAAATTTATAAATAGAGAAGAAAATACAATGTCACTAGACAAGCCTTCAATACCAGATATTGTTTACAGACTGTAAGCAATGCGTTTGCTTCACCTTCAGTCGATCGACAGGGTGGGTATTAAAAAACGGTTGAAATTTTATTTAAAAAACAAGAGCAAATGCAAGAAAACATCGCCCACACGAAACCAAGCATGATTATACCGCTGTTTGTTTTGTTAAACGGCGCAAATCAGAGACGAACATCATTTTTTTGCTATGCTGTTTGTAGAAACGACAACAGTTTTATGGAGCTCATAGCAGAAAATCAAATCTTGTTCCGAAATGAACCGATACCGAAGAAGCGAAAATGTCAATCTCTTAGCACAATCATCCTTTCAGTATATGTGGGTAAGTTTTCCAAAATTGATCACCAATTATATCAACGTTAAAACTTTTAATTAATGACGAATCGGTTTTCTTCTTATTGGAACGCAATTCTTCGTGACCCGAAGAGTTATTGGGATCAGAACCACCCTGTAGACAATTAAAATATCTTTTCAACATTTCTTGTAAAACCTTAAAGCCAGCTTGAGAAAAATGCATTATTATGATGAAAATAATTAAAAATAGCGTATACTTTTAAACCAATCGTTAATAACATAGCAACAAGATGTTAAGGTCGCACTATTGCAGCAGATTTCTTCAAAGATGAAAGCAGCTTTGATGAAACCGCTTTGATGATTCAAAGTTTTTAATGTAAATTTCACACCACTTGATGGCTTATCAGTGAAAGATAGTAAGCAAAGCGAAAAGCAATTCGATTGTGACCAAAACAAACGTTTGATGATTTGCCAAACACAAAGTTAAAATCACGATTGCTTCAAAGACATTGAAGTGTGTAGCGGATGAAGGAACACCTTGTTAATCAAAAGGAGGGATGCTGAACTGTTGTGAAAGTTCAATCAGATAAAAGGGCGTAAATACTACGAGCGACAAGAGCTGTTGCCGGACATCGATTTTACTTACCTTGATTTTAACCAAAACAGTACCCTTCCGATAGAGCTCAGGTAGGTTATTATAATTGATGTTGAATTGTGAAAATAAAAGTTCGTTTTTATCGCTTGATACAGTTCCCTGAACATAAAATAATATTTTTTTACAAAGATAAAATTTTTACGGTCTATTTAACGATTTTGTAGTACGGTATTTGGCCGGCATTTCTCAAAATGAAATCGGACACTTTTAAGAAAATGTACAATTAAGATTAGAAAATGTTTTTGAACAATTAAAAATTTTCGGTAATAATTTGCATTACCAAGGGCAATCAGTTATGTTTCTTTTTTTAATTCAATAAATGATTAATGCACTGATTGACAAATGAGAAAACTTTTTAGTTTTACTCCGAAATTTTGAGATTTAAATTTGGCCATAAAATCTTTCAGGTTTTTGCAATTTTTCGGAGGGACTAATGCAGCAATAGAAAAAAGACACCACACATTTTGTTTCGGATGAGTTTGGTTGTTGCTGGGAGGTCCGAACTATGACCGGCGAGCGACAAAATTTTTGCGGCCTGCAGACTAATTTCAAAGATTCTTTAACTTGTTTTTCAGCTTGAATGTTGCAGTTTATCACTGACGGACATCGATATCAGTTTTTCACTGAACTGATAGGACAATTCTAGACCTTCGTTCTAAGCTAGTGGTTAGGAATTTTTTTATTTTTTCAAAGGTGACCGCAGACTTAAAAAGTTCGGACAACCGCCACCGCCCTGTTTTATAAATTGATTTAATTATCTGTCGTAGTGTTGGAATGTAAAGCTGTTTCGCATGAAATATGCTCCAAATGGACACAACAGCATCGGAGGCAAACTTGCAGACGTCGCACAAAACTGTCAATCATTCAAACACTTTTCTCTTTCTGGATTTCTCGGATTTTTGCTGTATCTGCTGCCTTTAGTTCAATAATTGTTTGAAAGTTGTTCTTGCACATATTATACTTCAAGTATCTCCACAGATAAAAATCTAGGCTATTCAAGTCTGGAGAGTAAGGTGCCGACCCAACGTCATAGTTCCTGCTGATCAGCTTTTCCTGAAACTGCTTCCTAAGCCAGGCTAGTAAATCATTTGATGTGCGGGGCATGGCTCTGTCTTGTTGAAACCACTGTTCATCTCAATTTATCCCTCTGCGTCGTAAAGGAAAAATTTTAAATTTCTTCAGTATTATCACCTAGCGCTTTGTATTTACAGTTTGAGAGTTCTGTCGTGATTCGTGTATGCCGAATGCGTGGTTGCAGCATGCTCAGGTCATGTTTTATTTTATCAATCGTGCCCCAATTGTCATAATATTAATCGTGTGAAATTTTGTGCAACGGCATTTCCGTGTCGCACGGTCGGTGATTTGGATATTCGGTCATGCTCACTATAGGCCTATACAGTATAGTGACGTGGCTGTACCGTTTCAGAGACAGGCGACGTTAGGGGGAAGGCACAAAATTTTTTAAATAAAATATTATTATGACTAGACCTTAAGCTAGAGTTTCAGGGTATCATCTGAATTTTCAAAAACTCGAAGATAAAAAGTAAAATTTTTATAAAAATCATTAAGCTTAAAAAGTAGTCGAAAATTGAAACAAGGCCCGATTTTGCTTTTATTGATAATTACACATTAGCCCAATTATTGCAAAAAAACATCGGTTTTTTGCTTTTTTTTTACTTTATTATAAATTGTTTTATCATCAGCAGAAACACTTAAAAAATATTCGCTTAAAACCTGCAACAAACCTTGAGCGGTTACATAAGATTACTATCAAAAATGTTTGTCGACACGAGTGTAAGCCGGAAAGATGCACGAAGATAAACAGCGATTTATGCAATCTCGATTCTTACTACAGCAGAGTAAACGGCGGCTGTTCAATTGTGCGGTAAGATCGTGATTAATAACATGAAGTTATCACACGAAAGCAACAAGCTCAAGATCGTGCGAAAGTTGTTTGCTTGTTTATGAGAGCAACTATTCTTATTATTTTATGGTAACACTCATCCGAATTTCGCTTGTAAAGCTTATCGAGCTGGACTGTTTGGTTACGCTTCGTAAACTTCAAACTTCAAAGTCTTCAAACGATTTTTTAAATGCCGAAAATTATAAACAAAGCAGTTTAGGCTAACCGCAAACCTAGCATCCAAATTTGAGAAGATTAAAATGGAACAGTGTTCCTCACCACATCAAAAGACGTTTGGGCAATTATATCGTTAGAGATTTATTAATTTCATTTCTATCTTTATCCTCCAAACTCACAGGAAAGCTCCGGAGGCACTAAAATTTCACAGGAGTTTGAAATACAACGATCTTCATTAACCATAGAGTCAAACTATTGGCTCCATATGAAGTGCATTTACTCTGTTGTTAAAGATAATAACGATTTCATATTGCACTGACATGCAAAAACATTTTATATTTTTGGCAGCGTGGTCGAGTGGTTAACGCGCCGGACTGATGATCAACATGGTCTCGGTTCAAAACCCACTTGCGCCATTCTGTTGTGTCCTTGGGAAAGACACTTTACGGCACTTTCCCCTGCTTGGTGGTCTTGACAAGCAGTTCTAAATTACAGTAATATCTCTACTAAATTACTAGCGGACAGCAATATCTTGGCATCTCCGGAAGCAGGTCGGGGTAATTTCTTACCCTATGTATAGCGCCTCCGTCGCTTTCCTGCGAGTCAGGAGGATAAATATAGAGATAAAAATAAAAATAAAAAAAAAATAAATAAATATTTTCGAGATTTTCTGAAAATTTTGAAATGATTTTTAAGCAAAAAAAAAAGATCTTGACTAAGTATCCAGAAATAACTTTAACAATTGACCGAACTCAATCTAAACAAGACTGTCGTTAGCATGATAGGTCTTTCGAATAAATTCATATAAATATCAAAGAAATTCTAATATTTACTAAGTCGCCATCGATCTACGAAAGATAAAACAACATCAACAAGCTGATTATTAGATCCGCTAAAGTTAAACTCTTTTAGGACTTTGTTACGTTATGAAACTTACACAACATTAGTTTGGTTGCTTAAGAGTCTTTTTACGGAGTTTTATTATCAAAATAAAGCCAAAATTTTACTGACAAAAACTTATTTCTTGCTTGTTTTTGCAATTTTTCAAGCAGCTAAAATATTTTTCAATATTTTCTTGTACACTTTATATCAGTATATTTTAAAGATTTCAAGGCTGCGAACACTTAGCGTCCGTCTTAAATTCTGAATCAGCAATATAACTTTTGCATTTTTTGCAATATTTCACCAGCATCTGAGAGTTTTCTTAGAACTTCCAACGCCTTTTATCCCGAAGTGCACACTTTTCCATTTAAGAATCCTTGATTCATACGGTAAAAATGTTTACCAATGTATAATTAACTTTTATCTTCACTTAAGCGCAAAGAAAATGTATCTCAAAATGCGTGTTTGTTATTAAAATTAGGCAGCGTGGCCGAGCGGCTAAGAGCGTTGTGATTCATGGTGCGAACGTGATCAAAACGGTTGTCGTTCAAATAATACTTGCGTTATTTCGTTGTATCCTTGAGAAAGGCACTTTACGGCACATCCTTCTGCTTGGCGGTTTCAGCTCTAAATGTCAGTAAGATCTTTAACAAAAACAAAATAAAACATTTCAACCAAACAGCACTTTCTTGGCATCTTTGAAAGCAGCTTAGAGTAATCGCTTGACAGTTACACTATGTATACGCCTTTGAGAATTTTCTGCAAGTCAGCAGGATAAATAGAAATGAAAATGACAAAAAACAGATATCAAATTTGCAATTGATGATGCATGAAATTTTTTCTCAATGCATGTTAAACAAATTATTGTTACGCAAAAGAACCAATTTTAGTAATTTTTTTTTTATCGTAGATCACTAATGTATCCCAAATTAAGATTTTTATCTCACTGTCAACAAAAAATGCAATTACTCTTTCAAAACTTATGTAAATTAGCGTTTTTGCAACTATTTAACGAAATTTTTTTCATAAAAACTTCTTTAAGAGGCCAAACTCGTTAGTTTATAAATTCAAAATTTATGAAATCAAAAATAAAATGACCCTATTAATTAATTATTTTAAACATTAATTTTTTAAACGACCAAGTTGATAACGAACAACAAAAAGTACGTTTTATTGGTTGGAGTGGTTTCATCTTTTTTTTTTTTACATATATACAAGTTAATTGTAGGTTTAATGTTAACCGTATTCAAGCTATACACCTACTACCTTAAGCACAAAGTAAAAACAAAATACAGTAATACTCTTATTATAAATCCTGATATGAAATGAAAGTAATGTCAAGTGTAAAGATTGTGTAGACAAATTACATAATCTAACGGGAAAATTTTTGAAAAAAATACAACAGAAGATGTCGCTGAAGACATCAACAAAACTCGACTAAAAATGAATTCTCAAAAAAACACTCCACCTTTAATTTTACTTGAGCCTCGTGATTTGATAATCCAGAATGAACAAGTGACCAGAAACACGTGTTGTACAAGTTGTTAATGTGACCTGACAAATATTTCTATGAAACTATGTGACACTGCGTTTTTACGATTAACACAATCAAAACAAATACCAAAACATCTACCCTTAAAAATTTTTTGAACATTTTTTTTTAAAGCAATTTTCGGTGGGGGAGATCTTTTCCGCTGCTTAAAACATTATAAAAGATATACTAAATTTTTTACCCACTAGTACATATTTAAAAATTTTTTTAAAATATTAATCGTGTTATAACAAATAGGGTTATTGCAAATTGATGATTTAGTAAAGCTTTTTTATAGCAATTGCATTTATTAAATGCTACGAGATAAATTTTGATGCAAATCAAAATTTGAAATTTTTTATTTTTTCAAATTTTTCAGTTTTATTTGGTCAGAGTAAGTTGTGACTGTGCTTTTTCAATTAAAATCGCCACTACTTTTACCTGAACTTAAGGTTTTACAAATTTGGTAATAGTATTCATAAAAAGTAATGAAATTACGCCATAATGAAGATTTATCACAGAGTTTACAGTCAGATTTTTTGATAGTTCCACCATTCTTCAGCAACTTGACAATTGTGGAACACTTTACAATGCTTAAGAAAAGCACTTTACTTGATTGGTCTTTTGCTATCTCATCTTCCCTGCATTATCAGGCAAATTTTTTGTTTGTGAAACTTAACAAGACCATTACGATACACTTGGACATCTTCTAACAAATCAGAGATTTAAACCTTTTATCTTTAACCAATCAACTTGAAATTTATACAGATCGTAAAAAAATTAAATTTTAAGTAAAGCAGTTTCAAGTTTAAACTTTTTGTGGTTTTAAAATAATTTCAAAATAACCGTAAGAAACCCCTTTAAAAAATACCTTAACAGTAAAAACTTACAATCGGCTTGTCTCCAGCTCAAATAATCACGTAAATTCGAATCAGTCGGATAAAGAACGATTCTGCTGTCAAATGCTGGCGGATACAGCAAAGGTTGAGCAGGAAAAAACTCGTTCCAATAGAAAACGAAAGCAGATGAAAACTGAGACACAACCACGGATGAAAGTTTACTAGAAAAAAACTCACAGTCACGAAAAAATGACTGAAAACTTTTACAAAAACATTTAGAATAATTTAAGATATTAACTACTATCAAGCAAATAAAAATAGGATGAAAAATTTAAAAAAAAAAAAAAAACTTGCTCCTAAACTTACTGTACGAGTATCTTTTTCGGGGTCCATAATTGTACTGCATTTGCTGAAATTGAAATTTATTTTAACACGTGAATAAAATTATTTGCATGGTCAAAGTGACATGATGATGTTGTTGCCCCTGCTGGTCCCAGGCTATCTTAGAGGAGCCACCCCTTAATCTTTTAAAAAACAATTTAGACTCCAGGAGAAATGCGTTGCACTCATGTTCAAAACCGGCCATAGCTCAGCGCCTTTTGGTGCAATAACGGCTTTTGCACTAAATTATTTTTGGGACAAATTGTTTTTTTGTTTTGAATTTAAAAAACCCTAATTAGCCTTCACAAAATAGTGAATTTCTGTCCTTTTCACAAGTCGATCACTTAACACATTAAGCTATTTTTAAAAAATATTCTTCAAGTTTTTACGTATAATGCACCGGCTAATTAGTCTAATGCTGCTTTGATATTTCTTGGATCCACTGCTTTTTTATTTCAGCAACTGAGCAAATGAAACCGCGGGTCATTGTTATCAGACGGTTAAAAAACACGATTTAAACAAGTGAAAAAATAGTTTAACAAAAAAAGAACTTGACTATTTTAAAAACAATTATACCTTTACTACCTTGCCCGTCTTTTGTAAGTTTCAGTTGACTTTTTGAAAACAAAAGAATATTCATCGCTTTGACCATAAGCCAACACAATGTCAGAGAGAAGGTTCATCACTCTGTCCGCGGCTTTAGTCATCAAGTTCAAAGAGCGGTCGTCGTTTGGTTTCGCAAAGCTGTGAGAATCCGAGAATTTGTGAAAGTTCTTCCCGTCAATTCTTACTACTGGCCAGCAATTGAACAAGCATACGTCAAGCGATTCAAATTTTCGGACATAAGCAAACTTACTGCCAGCCATGTCCAGCAGAGCAATTTTACTGTAAACAACGTCTAAACAATCCACTTTTAAAGAACAGCAGTATAAACAAGTATAAACAACAGCAGAGAGTTAACAAGTACGAGTCAACTTAAAATGTGAAATCAAATGAAAAACATTACCACGAAAAATAACTAGTTACATTTTACGAACGGTGTTGAAAATTTTAAACAAAATTGTAGCAACTATCCAAAAACATTTTTATTGTTTTTTAGTTAGTCAACTTAGGAAGCCCAATTCGGAGTTCGATTAAACGAAACAAAACTTAGAGCAGTTACTTAGAGATATCGACAAACAAATCCCATAGATTAAAACTACAAAGCAACGATTCGGAGTTTTAATAAACAAAAAAACACTTTTTTCAAAGCAGTTACTTAGAGATATTGACAAAGTTCCAAAGATCATAATTTTAAAAAGAATAACACGAATTAATTGCAAGCTAGTGGCTTCGGACACTTATCAACCAAAAATAGAAACGAGAAATGATTTGTTTTGAAAGTTTCACATCGATAACTCTTTAAATAATCGTGTTAAGTATCGAAATTCATAAACTTAAGTTAATGGTTCACTACAAGTACAATTAAACCAAAATATAATAACGAAAAAAGATGTCAAATAAAAATGATAAGAGATGATTTTTACGATTGTTAATATTGTAAACTACAAACGCCCCTCACCCAAAATGCAGTAAAAAGCAAAAAGTAGTTAAAAGATTGTAAAACAGAAATTGAATCAGTAATTTAAAAACTGAACAGCAGTACAATAAACATTATAATTTAAAACGAAAATTGGAAAAAACTATCAATTTAGGTTGGCTGTACAAAAACAAAATTTTTAATAAAATGTTCTCGGAAGTAATACTTTTTATAAATCTTTTGACATATATGGACCATCCAATTCATAACCCAATTTTCGATAATAATTTCTAGTTCCAACACCTGATATGACGCTAATTTTACGCGAGCCATGCTCCGCTTTCGCGATTCGTTCCGCTTCTTCCATCAGAAGCATACCGAAACCCTGATGCTGAAATTTGCTCGGATCTCTTGAATTAACAGGAACCACGCTTCCGTAAACGTGAAGCTCGCGAACCATGGAAACGCCTTTCCCTTTTAATTCCGGTCTAAATGTCTCTGGTGAACACTTTCTCAAACGAAGAAGACCGACTAAGATGTCTTGTTCCGGATCTTCGTAGGACAAAAAGGTCTCCCAACCACCATTAGCAAAATAATCTCTTCGAATTAACTCAACATCGAATGGTTTAACTTTATGGTGTATTTCTTGAATTCCCGCTTCACGTGTCCTGACATCACGGCATGTGGTTCCGAGATCTTTCATTCTGGCTAGAGCAAGTTCTCTTAAATTTCCATGCTCAACACCCGATGTCACCAATGGCATAGGAATATCTCTCTGAACACTGTGTATACAAAAAGAAATAAATAATTAAAACACGTTCATTTAATTCCACAAAATTCTTTTTTTAATTTACTTTAAATTATTGCAACAAACGGCGTCAAAATTCAGTTGATAACACGCTGACTTGCAAGTAAAAAGACAGGGTTTTGATTCTCAGTTTTTACGTGTATCCTTTAGAAAGGCACTTGATGATTGATTTCTAAATGAGATCATGCTGCTTACCTACAATGTTGATCTGCTTAAAAACATAATACAGCAACCAGGTTAATAACAATTGGACATATAACATGAAAAATAAATAAAACACTATTAAAAATTCAAAGCAAAGTCATAAAATTTTGAGAAAGTGTTTGTTTACTAGAAGTTGATATACAGTGCAAAAAGTATGTTAAAACCAGGATTGCAAGTTACTTGAATTAATATTTGAAAACGAAATTTCAAACGTGAACACTAGGTAATAAAGTCTTCACAAAATCTATCAAGACATAAAGAGAGTAAATTTTTTTAATGTTAAGTAATGTATAATACATAGTTGCACACAAGAAAATCTCTGAACAAAAATATTACAAATAATAAGAAAGCATACCGATAAACTCTTGTCCATGGAGGAACCAAAGCCAATATTCTTGCTACTAAGTCAATTAAGACAGAAGGAGGATAGCTTTTATAACGTCCTGTTTTCCATAGTTCATACAAACCAGTTCCTCTAATAACAAGAGTAGGATAAAGTTTTAATCCATCAGCACGAAAAGCAGGGTTTTCAAAAAATTCAACAAACTGGGCAATGTCTCTTTCAAGGGGGACATTTGGCAAATTTGGCATCATATGTACTACTACTTTAAATCCAGCATCTTTTGCCAATTGAAATGATTCAGTCACAGCTTTAACAGTGTGACCTCTGTTTGTATCTCTAGCAACATCTTCATAAACACTTTGAACACCTATTTCTAATCGTGTGCAACCATACAATAACATTTCACTTAAATGTTTCTTCAAGCAATAATCTGGTCTAGTTTCAATTGTAATACCAATGCATTTAGTTCTGCTTCTCTCAGAATATTTGACAGCTTCTTTAACGTTACTGCTAGTGTGGCCAGACAATGCATCATGCAAATTACGAATAAAATAGTCCTTATAGGAATCTGAAAGTGCCATAAAAGTGCCACCCATCACTATAAATTCAACTTTATCCACAGAATGTCCCAATTGTTTTAACTGTTCAATCCGATGGCGAGTCTGAAGAAAAGGATCATATCTTGCACGAATTGCTCTCATTGAAGTAGGCTCATACCCAGTATACGACTGAGTTGAATATTCAAAATCAGAATCAGGTCCTCCAGGGCAATATACACAAATGTTTCCAGTCATGTTTATATGAGGACATCGATGAGGTTTGCACATAACAGCAACAACAGCAATTCCGCTGGCTGTACGAACAGGTTTTGCCTTGAGTTTGGGCAATAAAGCCTTTTTATATTGATGTGGCACAGCTGCTATAATATCAGTCAGACGAGGTTGAGATTTTAAACCATGCTTAGATGAAATTTGTCCCTTTAATTTATTTAGGTTTACATCCTTGCCATTGTCATGAGCTTCAATTAAATTTTTAACAATTTCTGCAGTTGAAACAGCTAAAAGTTCTTGTTGACTTACTAATGGTCCAGACAATTTTCCCATAGCAGAAAAAATCAAGAAAAAATTTAAGCAGATAAACAATTAGCAATGCAATAAACAAAATACAGAAAAGTATATTGCTTCTAAAGTCAATTTTATATAAATTAAGCAATATAATGAATCTGAATATAATGTAGGCATAAACACTTTAGAAAGACTTGATAAAAATTTAATAAAGTATCAAGATCATCAAGAGTTTTATACAAAATTTTTGTAATTTAATCTTAATAATATAAGCAATGTGATTAATATTGTTATGATAAAATTAGTTAATTTTACTATTTATAAAACCAAGAAAAAAACTTTTTATTGCATCACAATAAAATATAAAGTTCAAACAATAAAAATTAGTAACAACTTTAAAACCAAACAATAAAACAAAACTTCAAAACAATACCTATACATAACTTAATATACTGCCCCCCCAATTTGCAGAGTGTTTTTTTCCAGCAAAAACTCGGCAATGTAACTACAATAGTTTGCAAAATATTTGTTGACCGAAATCACTAAAAATATATGAAGATTATATTCTTAGAGCTTAAATAAACCAAGTAATATTGTTTTGCCACTCAATGTAAAGCAACTAATGCTGAATTGTCAGGTGATAATTAGTTTTTCACAAATATTTTTCAGCAATATATCAATTAATCCCGAGTTGTCAACTTAATATCAGCATGAATGCTGAATATCGACTACAAAAGAGAAACTTACTGGAAATATGTCACAGAAAAAAATGTCAGTTTTGTTATAATAGGTTATGGTAAATCTGAAGCATGCAAATAATATTTGGAGCACAAGAAACTCTACATTTCTATGAAAACAAAAATGACTGCAAGTGATTTAACTCAAAAGGGATCCCAAAAAAAGAGATAAAGCTGCAACTGCATGCATATAAACAAGACATAGAATTGAACCTTGAAGATCACAACATCTTGCTTTATATAATGATTGTAATGACATGTTGTGCCATATGTGTACAACTCTGAAAGACATGCCACAGAGATCAGCAGTGGCATTACTGTACTTCCCAAAGCAATAATATAATTATGCTTAACTTATAGTTTTGGGAGTAAATAATGAGTTTATTTCAGCTGAAAGCATTAAATTAAAGTATCTTGCTTATCACTACATTTGTATTTGCTAATTCTGTCCAACTTTAAATGAAACAAAGATTTAAAAAGCAGGGAGACATGTGTGACTGCATGGAATTCAAATTAGGTTTAATGAAAAAAAATCTAACGTTTGCAACCTGGATTAAGCAACCTGGATTTTTTTGACAATGCTAAAATAGCCCAACTCTGGAAGACATTCCTCATATTAAGTTGGCTAATATAAACATAGTGCTGTTTCAAAAAGGATTAAGTCAATTAAATGCTGAACATAAATTCATTAATTGTTTAAAAAGGTTGATTATCAACTCTTCCATTTTAACATTTTATTGGTCAATGCATGGCATGACAGCATCAGAGCATGATAATAAAGAAGCAATGCCAGGAAATTGATGACAATTTTTAAAAAAAGCTACCCATCAAGAATACGTCACAAGTCTCTTCAAGAAGTCACAGGTCTCTTGAAGAAATCACCATAACAGGAATTTTCCCTACAGCATCAGAATAAAAAAGAAACTAAGAGGAAAATAATTTATTCAATAAGTAATAGTAACTAGTGTTTCCAACTAGTGATATACTGATACTTGAGTATCGGTATCGGTGGTATCAGCCTATTTTTGTGGTATCAGCTAGTAGTATCGGTATTGGTAAATATAGCCGATACCTGCCGATACTTTTTAAGCACAAAATAAATAGAAAAAATTTTTTTTAATTTTTTTGTTGTATAAATATAAAAAATTTTTGTTGCCCCCTGGAACTGGATTGGATTTCTAACATAATTAATGATTTCTTTTTAAAGATTTGTAATAATATTGTAATAATAATGATAGATATATACCTGGAAAAAATTCAAAATCCAATAACAAGCTAGATTTAGTAAATACAGGGTGTCCCACAAAAAAGTTTATTTTTTAATTTTTAACTACTTTTGTTTTAGAGCATTTGACTCTTTTATTTTTTCAGGTTTTATTCTATGGTAATAGGAGTTTTATACCTGAAATTTTGAAGCCTTTATCTTAATCATGCCTTTCACAATTGAGCAGCGATCAAAAATAGTAAAGTTCTATTTGGAAACTAAATCACTGGTCCAAACCCAAAGGGAATATTGCAAGCATTTTGGTGTAAAAGAAGCTCCATCTGTGACGTCAATCAAGAAAATTGTTCAAAAGTTTGAAGTGCATGGCACCTGCCACAACAGAAATAAAGGAAATTCTGGAAGGAGAGTGTCTGCTTGCACCGAATTAAACATTGATACTGTACGTGAATCGACTGTGCGTAGCCCAAAAAAATCAATACGGAGGCGTTCATCTGAACTTGGCTTGACAAAGTCCACCATTCAAAGAATATTGAAGCAAGACCTCAACTTACGAGGTCTGTTCAAAAAGTATCCGACTTTTTTGTATAAAGCACACAACACAATAAATTTTGCAAGTTTTATTCAATCTCCTTCAAAATATTCCCCTTGGTGGTTCACACACTTATCCCAGCGCTTCTGCCACTTCTCAAAACACTTCATAAACTCCTCCCCCGGAATGCTCTGAAGCTCCTCCGTCGCTTTTTCATAATGTCTTCTCTTGACTGAAATCGCCTCCCTTTCAGAGTTGTTTTTAGCTTAGGGAACAGCCAGAAATCACACGGTGCTAAGTCGGGAGAGTAAGGAGCCTGTCTAATAAGTGGCATGCTGTTTTTGGCTAGAAAAGCTTGGACCACATGTGCAGAATGAGTGGGAGCATTGTCGTGGTGAAGCTGAAAATTCTTTGCTGCCCACATGTTTGGCCGCTTTCTTCGCACAGCATCACGAAGGCGACGTAGAATCTCCAGGTAGTACTCTTTGTTGATTGTTTGACCTTCTGGTGCGTATTCATGATGCACGATGCCACGGGAATCAAAAAAACAGGTCAGCATAACTTTCACATTGCTGCGGACTTGCTGAGCTTTTTTTGGGCGTGGTGATTCCGGATGCTTCCATTGTGATGATTGAAACTTGGTTTCTGGGTCATAACCATAAACCCAGGTCTCATCACCAGTGATGATTGTCTTGATAAATTCTGGGTCATGATTTGCAACATCCAACATGTCCTCCGAAATTTCCTTCCGGAGTTCCTTCTGTTGCTCCGTCAGCAGCTTGGGGACAAATTTAGCCGACACTCTCCACAGGTTCAAATCCTCAGTTAGGATTGAATGAACTGAGCCTGTGCTTATTCCCATTTCTGCAGCAATTTCTCGTACTGTTAAACGACGATCCTCCAACACTTTTTCACGAACCTGAAGGAAGGCAGGCCATCCATCGCCTCCTCGTTTCGGCTTGTGGATGGCCTTCCTGAGCGAGGATCACTTTCCACTGATGCACGGCCATCTTTAAAGCGTTTAAACCATTGCTTTATCTGAGTTGGGCTTAAGGCCTCATTTTCAAAAGCTTGTTGAATCTTTCGAATTGTTTCAACTTGAGTATCACCAAGTTTTTGACAAAACTTGATGCAATACCTCTGTTCGATGCGTTCTGTCATTGAAATGAAATTTTCTGAAAATCAAAAAACCGATGAACACGTACTACACGCCTGCACTAAATGCTTTACACAGAGAGATACGAATGACAAATCGGCCTGAAACGCTTCACGATTACGCGTGAATGTGTGTGTGTGCAGCCACGCTTTGCACGGGCAGTTTGCTCATACCTTATTGGCGAGAGGGAAAAAGGTCGGATACTTTTTGAACAGACCTCGTATATCCTTACAAACTGGAAATAAAGCAAACTTTGACTGATAGGGACAAAGAACAACGTTTTCAAATGTGCACATGGTTTAATGAAATGATGGAAAATGATGAACATTGGGTTGGCAAGATATGGTTTTCAGATGAGGCACATTTTCATCTGGATGGATCAGTAAACCATAGGAACTGCCGTATTTGGGGCACTGAACCTGAATTTTGCTGTGAGAGTAAGGGAATGCCTTCTGCGCCATGGCGATCACATTGAGCATGTTATTTAAGCAGCATCATCAAAATATATGACTATTTTTATGCTCCAGTAACATCAGCTAAGTAAAATGGATAACGACGATTTTGATGGCAAACAAATCTCCAACACATTATTTATGCATGGTGAAACTTTCATTGCTTTATCTTTACAAGTTTTTGCGTTACAAAAATTTTAAAAATAAACTTTTTTGTGGGACACCCTGTACATTCTTTGGTGCTACTTACAAAAGCTTTTACTGATGGTGCTCGATAGATAAAAAAGTATCAGTGGTATCGGCAGTAATGGTATTGGTATCGGCTCTAAATGCTTGTATCGGTAGTAGTATTGGTATCGGCTTAAAATGTGGTATTGGTACATCCCTATTTCCAACCCAAGTTTTCCCAAACCTGAAACCTGGATTTTTGCTATTTTTTAACTATCTGAAACCGGGGTTTTAAAATCTGGAAACCCAGATTTAAAAATTTCAGTGTCACTCCAAAATATTAACTACAATTTGAGCACCCGCAGGCCACAGCATACAAAATTGGACTTTGGAACAGTGAAAAACACCTGCAGTGTTAGCTCCACTTGCCCTTATTAAGCAGACGCTGATTAAAGTATTGGCTGAGCATCAAAGTAAAAGCAATCAAATGATTGTTGCGTGTTACAACATCACATGATCAAAAACAAAAATAAAAAGCTGCCTTATTTAAAACTTGACCATTTACCATTTATATTACATTGCTGAATTTTGTAGCCACAAACAAAACATGTCAGACATTCAGTTTCAAGACGTTAGTGACCATAGAAAATCAGAAGTTTGGAAACATTTCTTATATGACAAGGCTCAACAAAGAGCACAATGCAAGTTATGTTCAGTGACACTGAAAGCAGCTGGTTTAAGCACCAAAAGTTTGATCAGTCACTTGAAATCAAAGCACAGAATTCAAGTCAAATGATGCTATGAAATAGCTGCTGAAAATGATCAACCAATATTGATAGTTTCATGCATTGAGTCTTACTTTAAGAGTAAGAAGGAGTCCATCAGCAACGTCATAGCTCAGTTAGTGTCCATTGATGGCATTACTTTTAACCAAATTGCAAACAGTTCTCTAATTAGTAGAGCTTTCAAAGCTGATGGTTATTCTATGCCCAAAAGTCCCCAAACCATCCGTGATCACTTCGTTAAAGAGTTTGAAAATATTCTCATGAGTGTCAGTGAAAAGTTAACACAGCCAAGAAGAACGGAGGTCATTTTTCAATTAGCTTTGACGAATCAACCTCAGTCAGGAATCGTCAATACAAGAATCTCAATCTACATGACAAACAAAGTTTTCAGTTTCTTGGTATGATTCATGTCAAAGGCAGCATGAAATCTGAAAAATCAATCGAGCTTGTTCAAGGAAGACTTGCCAAGTTCAATCTTAACTTGGACACAGACATTGTGGCCACAATAACAGATGGAGCTAGTGTTATGATGAAAGTTGGTCAAGAAACAAGTCCTCTGCACATTGCTTGTTTATCTCATGCAATTCATTTGTGCATTTGCGACATACTATACAAAGAGAAGCAAAAAATTAACGAACTTAACAACAAAAATAATAATCCCAATGATAACGAGGTTGAGGAAGAAGACAGTAATATAGATGAAACTGCTGAAGACAACCTTGATGAACTTCCAGGCATTGTTTTGGTTTCTGAGTTTCATACAATTGTTATAAAAGTGCACAAGACAGTTAAAATGTTCAGAAAGTCCGTGGTGTGCAACAATGACAATCTACAGCCTCAAAACATTGCCTCCTTTGGAAAAGAGAAAGCTCTATTCCTGGATTGCAAGACTCAGTGGAATAGTTTGCTCAAAATGCTCCAGCGCTTTTACGAGCTATACAAAGAAATAAAGGTAGCAATGGTTCAGCTTGAGCAAGAGTTTGAGTTTTCCAATAATGAATTGAAAAAGATCAACGCGCTCTGTGAAGCCCTTGCTCCAATGGAAACAGCAGTCAAATACCTTTGCAAAGACAAAGCTAACTTACTTCTGGCTGAAAATGTGGTTATGTGCACTCTGAACTAAGAGATCTGGATACAAAGATCAGTAAAGCCTACAGAAAAAATTTCAGATACAGGTGCAAGAAAGGCGAAACACAGAACTGATCCACTTACTTAAGTATTTGAGGTCTTATAATCACCTGGATGAGTATCAGGACCATTTTGGAAACAAAATCAATAAAACCAAAATAGCAGCCTTGGCAATATCTCTTTTGAAAAGGCTCTATCCACAGAGCCCTTATAATCATGTGGAAGAAAATCAAGAAAATGTTGAGGGGGAACTCATTACCACTGAATCTGGCCAGCCTGACCAGGCACCTAAGGTCATGACTCTTTCTGAGGAGTTTGTTTCATTCCTCAAAAGTGAAAATCACGAGTGTGAGGCTATTTCGGACAAGAAGAGAGTTGATCACAAATTGTAAAAAAAGAAATGAGTCTTTTTGAAGCTACAAACAAGAGACCTGAAAATCTTGAGAAGTTGTATCATACATTGCTAACAATCAAGCCCACATCAGTAGAGCCAGAAAGGACTTTTTCAGCCATGAGACTATTTGTCACAAAATTGAGAAATAGACTAAATATGAGAGTCTGGACGCTTTGATTTTCATGCGTCAGTACTACAAAAATCAGTAAAAGCTTTACTTTAGCAATAACGACTTAATTAATTTGTGCATTCTTCTTTTTGTTGTCTTCATAATCATCTGCTAAACTAGTTTTTTTTGGTTGTTGTAACAATTGTTTCTTAATGTTTAACTTGGTGACTTGGTGTGCATTTTTGAAATTTCAGCTTGTTTTGTACATTAAAACTTCAGCAGTCTGCACTCTGCTATATGATTGATGCAGTTGACTTTGAAAGCCATATTGTCTGAATAGACATTTTGCCGTCTCCTTTGTGTTATGTTTCCACTATAGAGAACTAATGAGTTGCTAATAAAGTATGCATTAAATACCAGTCAAACAATAATAATTTCAACGTAATAATGGGTTTATTTTGTGCAAAATCTCTTTTTCATCAAAACCCGAAAAACCCAAGTTTTCCCAAGGTTTTTTTCTCAGGTACCTGAAACCCAGGTTTAAATTTTTGCCTTAAATTGGAAACACTAATAGTAACCACAGGGGGATTTGAGTTAGTTTCACTAACTAAAATTGGTTATGGTGACTTCTTGAAAAGAGCCCAACTTACTTGAGCAAATTGAAACAGTTTAGATACAGCACCATATATGATCTATCTCACCAATTTTAATTTTAATATCTTTCTAGTATAGGGTTACCATATCTGAATAAGCAGAATTCCAGACAGACATAGGCGACCCAGCCAAAAAATTTTTTGGAAGAGTGGACAAAATAAAATGGTTTGAGATTCAGGGATGAAAACAAAAAAAAAGGTCTTCACTTAGAATCAGTCTCTGATTTTTTAATTTCATGCCAAATTCATGGTGTTCTCTGAAAAAAAAAGTCTTCAATCAACTGAAGGCATCAAACATAAGAGTTTCATGTTTTTTCATATCATTTTAAAATCTTATTTTAAAACTCCAAAATTCTGGGCAATCTACCAAAAATTCCAAACATTGAAGAATTTTGTCTAAAATTTGGACATGTCTGGAATTTTCCAGACAGTATGGCAACCTTAATCTAGTACATTGCTTCAGATATGTCAGTTAGCCTTTGCTAGGCAGTCAGAAACTTAATCAGCTAACAAAAAGTAAACCAACACAATTGTAGTAATTAGCTTAATTTGCAAAGATTACTATAAGATAATAATTAATGATTTATTTAGATGGATTCAAAAATACTTAAAATCTTTTTCAGTCAAAAGCATTAAAGGTGAAATTGCTATAAAAATTATAAGGGATTAAAATTAACTTTAAAGCTTATTTTCTCAGTTTTAATTTTTCAGTAATATAGCTATATAGCAATGTGGTAATTATGCTGTTTTGGCCTTAAATGGCAGTACAGCTGAAAAACAATTCTTTTTTTAAAGATTTAAAAAATTGAAATTTGGCATAGATAGAATGATAACTGTTAAGACAAATAGAATTTATAAACAAACTACCGTATCAATTTTAATCCAATGAAATAATTCACAAACCAACTACAAAAACTAATTGGGTGAATTACTAAGATCCATATTATTTTTAATACAGTACAGAGTGATCCAAAAGTCACTATCTATTTCCAGGACTAGTTGGAATTATGAGAAAAGGTTACCGGTATATATAATATCATTAAGTAATAAGGTTTAAAATATCGCTAATTGATTCAGCTGTATGTGATCATACACTGATTTGTAAATGTTTGATTAAACAAATAATTCCCTAATCACTAGATTGATAGTGGCTGACCACAATTATGGGCAGCATGCTTAACTAATTTAACACCTTTGGACTTTCTTGCAATCTCTTTGAGAACTCACCATAAGCATTTTTTGTGAAACTAGCTTTAAATCCCTCCTATTGTATTGGGATAGAATAAAAGCAACCAAGCAGAAAAAGATCTCTTTACAAAGTAATAGTAACAACAGGGAGGAATCCAGGTTAGTTTCATGAAAAAAGATTTCTTGAAGAGACCCTTTTTTGCTTGGGGGTTTCATTACGTCTAAGGTGTACACAGGTATAATAATTAATGATGTTGCTGAACTTAGAAATTTTATCACTGATGCAGTTTAAAATATAACATCAAAATGTTGGAAAAGATACTTTGGAAAGCATTTTATTGTTTTAAATTTGGTAGGGACATTAATGGTTGTCATGTTGAAAAGTAGTTATTAGTAACGTACAATACTTCAAAAAATTTTTTCTCAAAGACTTGTTTTTAAAAATTAAAAGAAGAATTCAATAAAAATTCACCCTGTACTTGCTTGCAGAGTAATTGTTTTGGCAGTAAAACTAATAATTGTTATAATGCATAACAATTAAAGAAAGTGTTTTAACACAAGAACGACCATGCGCGTCAATTGAAGCATTTCAAACATTTAACCATGCGTATTTTTCACAAAAACTTCTTATCAATTATCATACAAAGAAATAAATTTGTGTGATTTTCGGGGGTTTTACATTTGAATAATAATTTTGGCATTCGCCAACCTAGAAGAACCAAGTGCGTCAATTAACGATATATTACTCAATTTATTGACTGACAAATCAACCTCGCTGACGGGAACCTTGATGAACAAGGCTCTCAGGGATGGATTTTGTAAATCCCCATTGCATCAGAAATGATCGGAGTCATATCACGTTGCCAAATTGATTGCACAACAGAAAAAACTGCATACCATTGGAGAGAAGCTGTTAAAAAGAGCCTGCCTAGAAATTGTTAAATTACTACTACTATTACTACATCGTTTGAAGAGGTATCCACTCCAGGTCAGACACAAATAAGACTGGGGCCGAGGGTTTATCCTTTTATTACCCCAGACTGCTGTACTGCCTGGATCAGATGCTGGCAGTGATGTTATTAAGCCAGCATCGGGTTTCGTCATCCAAAACCGTCAGACCTCGTGCTCCATGCGGTGCCCGATGTATAGGGCACGCTGTTAGAACATGGTCTGCGGTTTGCTCAGAGGCGCCACACTCGCAATTCGGTGAAGGAGCGAGACCCCATTTGTGCATGAACGAATGGAATCGCCCAACACCAGTCCGCAAGCAGTTGAGCTTAACCCAAGCTGCTCGGGGATAACCCCATCCCAACAGGCCTCGCACCTGTCCCGGGAACAAAAACACGGAGCCTGGAAGCATTTTCGCACTACTCTGTTTTCCATTTGTGATTTGTCCATTCAGAAGCGCGGATGCCAAGTCTGGCAACCCAATAAACACAAACCCGTGGCTGCAACGTTGTGACCACGAAACTTTTTCGTGGAATCCACGTTAAACTTCGACGTGGAAATAACGTAAAAGTGTGGAGTCGCGGTTTCGTGGTCACCACGTTGTTACACCACGTTGCATTTACTAGTATTCCACGTTGTACCCACGTTGTATCGACGTTGTGTATTCACCTAAATTTTACGTGGAATCTACGTTAAACTTTCACGTGGAAATAACGTTAAACTGTAAAGTCGCGGTTTCGTGGTGACAACGTTGTTACGCCACGTTGCATTTACTAGTATTCCACGTTGTATTCACGTTGTGCATTTACCTAAATTTTACGTGGAATCCACGTTAAATTTCCACGTAGAAACAACGTTAAAGTGTGGAGTCGCGGTTTCGTGGTGACAACGTTGTTACGCCACGTTGCATTTACTAGTATTCCACGTTGTATCTACGTTGTTTATTCACCTAGATTTTACTTGCTTGCCACGTTTAACTGCGACGTGGAAACAACGTTACAATGTGCAGTTGCACTTTTGGGATGATCACAATATTACGCTGCATTCTACCGCGTTTATAAGGAAACCATAATATCACAATAGGCAAGACTTTCTAATATTTTATACTTTTACAATTTACATTGTAGGTTTTTGTGGCTAATTTCAAAGATAGCACCTAAAACCAGACAAAACTACTAGATGAAATTATAATAAGCGAGTAGTTAACTCAACAAAGTTTAATCAATTGAAAAAATTTTAATACTGTATTTGTAATTGAAAGCGATAAACAATTCGACGGTCAGACACACACAAAAAAAACAAGATTGCAATGAACACATGCGAAAAAACACCCATCTTGACGAAATCACTAGACGGCAATACGTTGGCAAATTGAATAAATTTAATAGAATATAATTTGACATTGAAATGCGCTCAAGCAAATTAAGAACACGAGAAAATGTAGAATATTTTTAAACACGTATATTTGAATAATAAACACATAAAAATAGTTGTTGCTACAACGTTATTAGTTGCATTATGCTGGAATTAAGTTGAAAAAATCAGCTTTAATCAGATTTTTTCTTTTGGATTTACTTTGAATTGCAACTTTTAGACATCATAATAAGCCTACTAGTATTTTTTTTCATCGATTCCAACGTACAGTGATTTGGTAAACCACCACGCAAAAATTAAAAACACAATTTTATTTTAAATTTCACTACTCCAACAATTAACAAAACAAGGCTTTAAACTTCCAATCTTTTCTTCATATCTCTAATTGAGCACTTACTTCTTTCTGCAATGCAAAAAAGTTTATTAAAAAATAATAGTTTTATAGAAAGACACATCTAGATTTTAAATAGTCAGCTAAAAACTAATTTCAAATAACCACCTCAGTTATTTGTAAAAATTTCTTAATTTATGCTGATTGAGCCGATTGCTAACAAAATCACTTTGATAAAATTATTATTGTAAGTGGAAAAATAGTTCTTTAAAGCTGTTATTGGGCCAAAATTATCAATCAATAAGTATCTTTAATCAACTTAAAAGATAGTTTAATTCTGCCAATAATGGCGTCAAATTTAAAAGTCGTTACGTTTTTCTAGATTATAAAATAAAACACGTCGCAGTTTAACGTGGATACCACGCAAAATTTAGGTAAATAAACATTCATTTAATATGTAAGATAAAATTTAACTACTTTCACTCATCTATAAGCAACCATGCATAAACCTTTGAAGTACGTAACTATTAGTTGATCCCTTTAAAACTAACAAACAGTTCAAGTGGTTTTAGTAGGCCTACACCATTGAGGTACTGCGCTAAGAGTACATAAAATAAAGAAATAACGGTGATCAAATTTAAAGCCAGTCGTATAAATTTTAATGGGCTATAAACATAGCCATACCAGCCAAAATAATTTCGGGAACAAAATATTTATTGACAATTGCCCGAATCATGATCTTGTGGCATTGCAATAGATGTGACACACATATTAGTCTCAAACATCTAGTGATGACTAAAAAAAGGCCCTTATTTTCTACCAGTGTCTCAATTCTTGGTTTTCATCCAAAATTAAAGTGAAGAGTAAAAAAGTTTTTACTTTTAATCAGGGTTCAAATTCTCGATTTTTGTCCTATACAAAAGCGTCTTCGTTTTGATTTAAATCATTTTAAGTTGGCATGTTTTATCGTGCGCAAATAATTCTGATTTTGCTTACATAATTCCTTGCTGCTGCTTCGAAAATTCCGATTATGCCCAAATGATTTAATACCAGTACACAAAAAATTCGGGTTTTGACAAAATTTTTTCAATGCCCCTTCCCTTCCGGGCTCGAACGGCTTAATATTTAAAATCGCTGCATGTAAACTGTGACATAAAATAACCACCCTGCAAATAAAAAATACTTGAGCCTTGTAAAGTGTTTTCTCTTTTTTAATTTTTGTAATTTAAATCTCACCTTGTTACTTTTTTTTCAAGAACGCAGGTTAAAGTGCTAGAACTCGAATATGTCCTGCTATTTTGTTATCTCTATGATATTAAGACCGAGTATGCAAAAAAAGCAAAAAATATTGTCTTAACATTTGACATATTAATTCGCTTTCTTGACTACATTTTTGATATAAATTATTCTAAATAAAAAACAAAAGTATTTTTCCTGCCAGAAACCTTGCATTCACACAGCTTGTTATGAAACAAGATTTGCGCATTATTTAAACCAGCGTTTTGCACATTTTGAGAACTATAAATGTTTATGAAAAAAAAGAGGGCCGTTGCTAAAATTTTGTGCAAAAATAAATCAATAAAAAACAATATATTTACCATAATTTATACAAAAATTTTTAAAAACATAAATAGTTTCTTAATGCAATTTTTTAAATCTTTAGTCGCTAGATGGAACTAAAATTTTAGAATCGGTTTAAAGATTAGTCGCTAGATGGAACTAAAGATTTAATTTAGTCCTAAGAAGTTATTTTGTGCATTTGTCAAATAAAAAATTATTCCTTGACTGTCTTTTTGTTATTTTTAGTTCAAAATTTTTTAGCTCATATGATTTTCTTCATAGAATAACATTGTTGTTTCTTAAATAACTAAATAAATAACTAAGTCTAACATTATCTGCAAATGTTTTTTAACAATCTTTAAATTTATTACGAGTATGTATTTATTTTAACAGAAGAGGGCGTAGTGGCACTTCAGATTTTGTAAATTTTTTTTTAGAAAGGGATCACTGGCCCAAAAAATATTAGGATTGATTTAAACAATGAGATTGTTATTCACACTCAGAATAAATAAGAAAATGAACCAGCTTTAACCTGGAACAAAATGTTAAAATAAATTTCTAGCATAAATTAACTCATTTAAACTTCCTACATATTTGTAAGTTAAAAACTTGGAAGTGTGGAAGATCATTTGTATTACAAACTTGGCCAAGACCAAACAAAAAACTTTACTGACAAAATTTGTCTTCAATATTCATTTTATTTGACACGCGAATATTTTTTATCAAAAATGCTAAAAGTTAAAAGCGTTTAAATTTTAACATTTTTGATACAAAATATTCGGGTGTCAAATGAAATTAATAAATTAAAGTTAAATAAAAGAAAAAAGTTAAACCCCCCGTCGAAAGAAAAAAACCTTTTTCGTTTTTTGTCTTCATCAAATTTTCTAGTAAAAATTTTCACAATACGCAAAAATATACGATTGTTGAAATTGCCTTTTTAACAAAAAATTAACTCTTAAGTTTTGTCCTCATTGCTAAATTTGTCACTGTTTTTTATTATGCAGCTCTTTTCAAAAAAAAAATTTGATAATCTGGTCAAAATGGAAACATCACAAACTTGGTTAGAAGTCGAGATTATATAATTGTTGAGACAAAAGTAACATAATGCTTTTGTCTTGCCAATTTCAAAGGGCATTTATCTTATCTCCCTGAACTCTGCGTTTTCAAAATACAGCTGGGCAAGTAAGCAATTGCCTTTTCATTTTCAGCGATCTTGTACATAGTCTATACAGGTAGGCCCATTTGTAAAGATTTTCTTACCGGATTAACAAAAAGGTTTGCGCTTTGTGTTTTGCCCACCATTCTTTATCGGGAAGTGCCCTGTTCATAACTTTTCCGGAAACCTTGAAATGAGGATAATAGCATTCGGCTGCTTTGCTTTTTTCCTGAAATACCAACACATATATTAATATAATGGTTTCTTTTAAATATAAAGCTAAATCTAATCTTGGGTTTAAAAATATGCTCTTGCAGTAATTGAAAAATCTTATAAAAACGATTTTGTCATATTCGATTTACCTTCTTGTTCAGTCAAGGTTTAACTTAGCAAGTAACATATTGAATAAGTTTTATCGGTCTGTTTTAGGTTAAAGACCGATAAATTCTAAGGTGCCAAATTATTAAAAAAAGTTCTTTTTTCTGTTGTGAGGTTTGTTTAATGAAAAGCAAAAGTGATTTATTCTGTTGGAAACAAGCCTTTTTCAGTGTAAAAACCCGTTTTGAGATTATGATCGGGCAGAAACAATTACTGTACTGTACAGTGGTAAAGTAAGCAGCCTGTAACGGTATAACATTAAACAAAGAAAAAAATCTTACCGAACTTTGTTTATCCAAAAACATGGCAAATCCCAACAAAGTTTTGACTAATACAGCTCACTATGACAAAATTTTTCATCATTTTTAACAATGTATAACCTAAATAGATAATTGCGTAATCTTCCATAAATACAGTAGATACAAAAAATAATCAATAATACACGTACATTTCTAATGATTCAGTTCAATTACTCACTAAAACTTTGCTTAGAAAAAAAGAGAAAGTAGTAAATCAATCAAACAAGAAAGTGAAGAATTAATTAGCATTAGCAGCGACATAATGGCAACAATAAATTTTCAGTAATTTTTCAAATTTTTAACAATGTATAACCTAAATAGATAATTGCGTAATTTTCCATAAATACTGTAGATACAAAAAACAATCAATAATACACGTACATTTCTAATGATTCAGTTCAATTACTCACTAAAACTTTGCTTAGAAAAAAAAGAGAAAGTAGTAAATCAACCAAACAAGAAAGTGAAGAATTAATTAGCATTAGCAGCAACATAATGGCAACAATAAATTTTCAGTAATTATTAACTGCAACATAAAGTAATGTCCGCAGTTGTAAGCTACAATCTGACTTTTGCCCTTTCCGCCTAAAAAATTCGGGTGCCCCTAGTAGTAACAATTTTAAATGTATTTAATACAAATATTTTAACAAATACTCGACTGATTCGCATGAAGTACATAAATGTTTCCTCATATTGAAATTTTTTATTGTTTCTGAATTCAGCACCTTCAATAAATTGTAAGTTTATTTGCTGATTGACTCAAAACAATATTTTTATCAGCTTTGATGATATGCTCAATTACTTTATCTTAAGCTATGAACAATAAACCGCTAGACTAATATCATCACAACCAACAAGAAAAAAGCCTTATTAACCTCAACTTTCATCATTAAAAATATTTGACAACAGCTGGCAGTGCCAAATGTTTTATCGGATTAAATAAGTGTTAATTTGTCCAAACTTTTTCGTTAATTTGTTTTTTGTCACGGTAGTACGGTTTTCACTTTTCGCGTTAGAACCCAATATACTTTTTAAATTACAGAATGTGGATTATGAGCACACACTAAAATTTGTTTAAAATGAAACATAATGTGAAATTGACAATCAGTGCATTTCCAAACAACAATAACAAAATTGACTATAATACAACTGCCATAAATAATTTAATTTAAAAAAAGGAAGTCCCTGCTTTACTATTTAGAAGTCGAACTGTAATTGTAGAAGGCTTTCTCATGGACTTCTAAATACTAGTATCTGGACTGGAAACGAAATTCGCGAAGTGACCAAGATGTGGTAAGCTTGTAAGACTTCACTGCAGGATTTCAAATGTGATATAGTTTAAGAACTACATTTTATTACAAATGATTCAACATATAACTCATATTCGCCAAAAATAGACAAAACAACTTTTTAAACAAAACGTATTCACAAGAATCAATAAGCTAACACATTAATTCACGGAATTTCATCATTTGCTCCAGTAATTTTTGGGATTTTTTGTAATCTTCGCTTTTTGTTTTGTTCGCTAAGAGTACGCACAAGATTTTAGCATATGCAATTAAAAAACAAGAAGAAAGTCCTTCTATAACATCATGGCCTTTGTGACAACGAGCAGAAGCACGTTCAAAATTAAAAAACGAGTTTTCATAGAAAGCTATATTAATTATTTTTTTAAATACTTTTCGTTGGTCGCGACCTCACAAAAATTATAATTTATGAATACTACTATAACTTGAAATAATGCACATTAACCAGCTAAATTTGACTTTCAATTCTAAAATTTTAAATACAAATTTCAGCAGATGAAATGATTGCATGTTGCGAAACATATTATTTCAAATTAGGCAACAAACACAATTTTTGGTATGATTATATATTTAGTTGGAACAGCTCAATCACTATTATTTGTCACCAATAGCTTCTTCATTTTTTTATATTCAATTTAAAGCTCCAATAGCTGGTAGTACATCATTTTAATTACAAAAAAAAAAAAAACGTTATTCTTAATTTTGCAATTTTTTTCAAGCTATCGTATCGGTTACCAATGTAACTGAGTTTACATAAAGTTTTTATTTTAATTTATATTGATAGAATAAAGTTTGCATATGTATTTGTTCACCAGGAGACGTATGAATAACTCAGATTTAGATTAGGCGGACTTATATTTTTACGATTCAGCAATTAGATTTCATTTTTAATTGATTTACACACATAAAATTTTTTTCAATTTTCATATGAAAACTCTAACTATTTTTATACATAAGCATTACTCATTTACTCTCTTACAGCTGCTCACAGTACACTAACATTCAGCAAGCCACATTGTCATTCACTCGCTTTTACCACAAATTTCTTTTAACCACATTTTGGTTGCCGATTCGCTCTATTGCACTTTCGTTTCCAGTCCAGATACTATTTAGAAGTCCATGGGTTTCTAGAATTAATATTATAGTATTGCCATTAATTTGCAAGATAGAAGCATTGTGTTAGATTTGTCTTTACAATTATACAATTTCGACCAAAATCTAATCCACAAAGTTTGAAATTGTCGATCTAGACTAGGGGTTACCAAAATTTTTTCAGAAAAGAGCCACCTGACATGTAATAGTAATTTAGCGAGAAACACCAAATTTAGAAAAAAAGTACTTTTTTATTATATAAACGCACTTTCAACAAACGTAGATTTTAACAAATTGAAGACAAAATTTTTTTACAAAATTGATGAAGACCAAAAAAGGTTTTTATTTGAGTTTAAACAGGAAAATGTAAATCTTTTTAGTGCAAAATGAAGACCGTTAAAACAGAAAAGTTCAAACTTTTTGAGTAAATCAAAAACAGTTGTGAATTAAGTAAATGAAACAGCGGCCAAAATTAAAGACCTTTATTTATTTATTTATTTATTTTTTGTCTTCACTAACTTTCTAACAATTTTTTTTCCATTAAACTTACACTTAAATTTTGCATTTGTTGAGAGGAGTGCCTTTTTAACCAAAAAAGTACTCTTGTTAAAATTTTGCCCAGCTCGCCTAAAAACTTTGTGATGCCTGTGATTTCAGCACCTTTTTGATTTTTACTTTCCACTGGTCTACAATATCAAAAGGTTTTGTTAGATTAAAAAATGCAGCAAAAGTATAAAATATTGTGGGCATTTTTTATAATTTTATCATAAGTATAGTTTATTGTATAAATAATCGAATAATTTCGTCTAAAGTCAAATTGTGTCGCAGATAAATTAAATTTCACCAGGTAAAAGCGAATTCTATTAAATATAGTTTTTTTTATATTTTGCTAAATTGAGATGAAATCGATATAAGTGTATAGTTAGTAAATTAATTATGGCTAGACTTACCATACGTCCCGGTTTAGCCGGGACAGTCCCGGTTTTAAGGCCTTGTCCCGGTGTTCCGGCCGGTCGGTCGAAAAGTCCCGGTTAAGCCCTTCAACCACCTAACATAACCATACAGATATATAAACTTGTTTTATATGGTATGTTTTAATGTTTTCCCGATTGATTAAACAGAGTGATGCGCCATCTTGTTTCGTTTTGTTGGGTACAATCCAATTGTTATGTCACTGTAGCGGGTAGATTCTAAGTAAGAGGGCATGTGCTTTTTGCTGTTAACTTATTGAAAAGACTTATTTCGTGTGAATTTTAGAATTACAGATAAATAGAGATCAAAGCGAAGCGAAGACTTTTTTTTTAGATATCACCTGATTTTAGAACAAAACTTGATATAAACGGTCTAACAGTTCCACGATTTTTGATGAGTTTCAAAAATGTGCCCCAAACGGAAAAAGATTGAAAAACACTGGTTTTGTAATTACAGTAATATAAACACTGTTACCAGGCATATTACTTAGTTTAAAATTAATTTGTTCTTCTGGTAGACTTAGCAAGTTAAACTTCAACAAATAACAGAAGGCGTAATATATTTATCAAAGAAAAACTTAACACGACATTTCGTCCGTTACATCGGGCGGACTTCATCAGTTGTTTTTACCTGATGAAGTCCGCCCGCCCGTGCGGCCAATTTTTCTACGGCCAATTTTCTTGCGGCGAAAATTCCGGACACGAAATTTATTACGCCTTCTGTTATTTGTTGAAGTTCAACTTGCTAAATCTACCAGAAAAACAAATGAATTTAAACACTGGTTTATCCTACTAATTTAGCCTTCAGTTTTTTTGAAAAATTATTTTTTCATTTATCTGATAAAGGTCTTTGTTCTGAAGCGTCCCGGTTTTTAATTGCAAAAATATAGTAAGTCTAATTATGGCCTTTCTTTACAATTGGGATAATTTCTACTTTTTTTGATGCGCTTTTCTTGTTTTATAAAAGAACTAAAAATATTACCAATGAATGGCGAGATGATGGAATAGTCATTGTAAAAAAAAATTTTCAACATCATGTTCTTCAATTGATTTCCGATTATTTAATGCTTTTATAATGAAACATTTTTAGTGGTTGAACAAATATATTTCAAATACTCTACAATACATTTTTATTTCTCAGCCATTAATTAACTTTACCTTGTTGTTTGTCATGCTAGAAAAATTTGCAAGTAAAATGATGATCCGAAAAACAGCAAATTGTTTATACAGTAGTTGCGCTCTACATATGGCTTCTTAACATCCGCGTCCGGTTAAGTCTAAATCAATCTTTGCACTTTAGATTGTTATCGTGTTGACACAACGTTTAGTTAGTATATGTTTGTAAGGCAACTACAATACTACGCTAAGCGAGATTTTTTAGAGTAGCTGCATTATACTGGATTTAAATTTTAAGTTTAGTTTCTAATGGAATTTCCTTTTTGATTAACCGACAACTTTTCTCATGGGGTTCGTCCAACATACAGTATTTCAAGAAAAAATACAGAATTTGAAAGCACAAATTTATTTTAAAGCAGCACTTTTAAAATTGCAAAGCAAAACTTTATTTTCATTTTTCTTCTTCTGTACGAGTACTAATTTTTTTCTGTAATGCAAAAAATTATAGTAAGATAAAAAGTTTTGTAGCTAAAAGACACACTTTAAATTAAAATTGTCATGAAAAAAAGTTATTAAAATTTTTAGTTCAGTTGATCGTAATTTTAAAATTTTTGCTGATTAAGCCAATTGGTGACGATTTTACAGCTATAAATTTCTTGAATATCTTTTGTTAATTGCTTACACTTAAATTATCTCAAAAAGTAAAAAAAAATTTTTTTGAAATTATTATTGAGCCGAAATCGTCATTCAGTAATTGTTACAATTTTTAACAACTGAAAACTTGTTTCGGTGAAGCCCAGTTTTAAATCAATATAGTTTGAATATTACCCGAAAAAATCATAAAATTACAAAGATAGATTAATTTTGTGAATATTGGAGTCAAAACAATTAAAGTTGTTACGTTTTCTCACTTGGTATGATGAAATACAATTAAATGCAACCGTTATAAAATTCAACGGTTGCTTTTTTTAAAAGTAAAACTAAAATTGTCATTTCGCTAACGTTATTGCTTCTATAGCATAAATAAGTTTAATAACAAGTAAGTTATTCCGAACATTTAAGTTTTAATTAGTTAGTAATCTGCAAACAACGGTTTGGAAAACGCTGGAAATAACTACCGCATTTTTTCGAATAAAAGCCGCGGCTTCTATTTACTGTATTTTGTGACCATTTTGTGCATTTTCAATGCAAGGCGGCTTCTGTTCAAAACCGGTATATAATTTTCTAGCTCAAATTTTTATTTTGCTCATTGCTGAGAGTTAGGAGGAACAAAACCTGAAAAGAGAGAAAAAACTGGTAATTGTTTTCCTTGCCTGCATTATATATCCAAAGCACGGGAGCATAAAAAAGTAGATAGAGCTCTTACAATTTCGTTATACCTGTCTCTAAAATTATATAATATTGTCCAAAATTAAATAAAGCAAAGCCAAAACTATTTGCAGTTTAAATAAAAAAAACAGTGCGGCTGAATTTTACAAGTAAAGACTATTTTGCTTTTTATTAAGTTTTTGTAAACATTTCCTTTAGCGCGATAAAAGTTTGCATTTATTGAGAGTGCCTTTCCATCAAAAAAAGTGCTTTTTCAACTAGATTTAGCCACTTTCGCCAAAAAACTTTGGCGCCCCTGCTGAGGGGTACAATTTGGGCCAATAATTCCAAAAACACAGCAGCTTTTTATTTAGAGCCGCGTTTTACTGATGTGATTGCGTTATTTGTGATGTCCTTAAGAAAAAAATATTGTACGGCACTTCTTTTCTAAAAAAGTATTAAAACAAAGTTTTCATTTGTAATATCTCTTTGAAAAAATGTAAAAAACAAATAAAAATTTTCAACTGGGCCGGAATATCTTGGAATCTTTAATAGCAGATCTAATTATAACTCCTCCGACGTTTTTTTGTAAGCTAAAAGAATAAATATAAAAATGAAAATACTTTGTTCTTACTAAATATTAAATTGCAAAGCATTTTCACCACATAGAGTAGATTAAAAATTCTTAAACTGAAAATTGCGGAACTCGCGAAGGGAAACACTTAAAATCTTAAGAAGAGCCACAAAAAAAGGTCTTTATCTCCATTCTTAATTGTTTTTTTGCATTAAGAAACTTTATCCTGCAGGAGCAGTTCGTTTTCTGTACACAAAAAATTGTTTTGCCCTAATAATTCTTTGTTGCAGCCCGAAAAATTCTGATTCTGCCCAAACTTTTTGAGTTTGGGGCGATTTTTTAAAAGACTTTGCGGGCCTCGAGTTTGACTTGCCTGTGGTTGCTGAAACGAATTATTGCATTAAAATAGAAAAACAATGTTTTCAATCCATAAGCATGGAACTACTCCGACAGAATCCTCGTTAAAAAATTGTTAAAAAATTAAAAAATTTTTGGTGGAAAAGAGTGCTTTTTTGGCTAAATTTATCCACTTTTTCAAAAATATTTTTGCTCCTTTCTGAGAGGTACAACCAGGGCCGATAATTGTAAAAAAATCAGCCTTTTATTAAAAGCAAGTTTTCCTGGTGTGATCATGTCATTCTGTTTTGTCCTGGGGAAAGACACTATACGACACTTTCTTTTGATTGACAGTATCAAAACAAAGTTTTAATTTGTAATATTTCTATATAAACACTTAAAAAATCCAAATAAAAATTTTCAACCGGGCTACAATATCTTGGAATCTCCGAAGGCAGGTCTAAGTATAACGCCTCAGATGTTTTCTCGTAAGTAAAAAGGATAGATATAGAGATAAAAATGCTTTATTCTTACCAAAGATTAAATTGGGACGCATTTTTATCATAAAGTCAAGGATTTTTAAACTGAAAATTGTGCACACCACGGGGGAAGCGCAAGTCTCCAGAAGAGCTGCAAAGTTGGTGAAATATTGTATAAAACTTGTAAAACCTACCAAGCTAAATCAGAAACAGAATAGAGAACTAATAAATATGTTCAAAGAGGAGTGCCAAGAAGTCAAACCTTCAAGAGTTTTAGCATGCCTAAAATATACTGTATAAATAAAAATTTAAAAGTATTTATTGCTGCTCGAAAACTTTCAAAGATAAGAAAGAAATGAGTTGTCTCATATAAAAGTTTGAAAAAATTTGACTTCATTCAAAGTTTTGACTTTATTTTGACAATTCCAGTTAGCGCCAAATCTCCCCCTCCTCAAGTCTCGTGTTCTGGGTTTGAGCATTGTTAGTACAACACTGATTTCAAATGTAGCTTTATGTTTTTTGCTTATAAAGTGTGTCATTGGTTGCGTAAAAAAAGATGTATTTTTAAATGGGTTAGAATAGAATTGCTCTTTCTGTGCTAATTTTTTTCTTGATGTCGTGTGGTTTGCATATCTTTTCACTAAAAAGATATCAGTAAAAAGATTTTTTGCAATATCTGTTTAAAAACAGTAACTTGCAGTTCCGATCATTTCAATGTGTCAAAGTTTTTGAAAAACGCCACATAAACTGCGTTCCATCATAAAACTCTGCTCGCTGCTCACAATATTTCTTTTTATCGAAGAATTAAACAAATGGCTTTTAAAAGTGTTAATCCAGTTCTTCAAAAGACAATAAACCGATAACGTCTTGATAAGTGGATTAATTTTTCCAGTTGCAGAACCGTACAAACAAAAACAAAGCGTTCGTAATCTAAAAACAGTCTTAAGTTCTTCGTATTGTATTAGCTCGCTTTTAATTTCGAAACGCAGCGCGTTTTTAACTCATTCATGTCAAAGGTTGCAAAGTTTTTTTTGTTGCATTTTATAAATTGATGTTATTCACGTCCAAACAACGCATTAAGAATACTTTTTTAAATTTTTGCATTTTAGTTTTAGTATTATGAGCGGTCCTATATATCATACATGTATAGGGTGCCAAGCACAAGCACTAGCTTATATTGCGTAAATCTCGTTTTTCTCTTGTACTTTTCTCCATTCTTCGCAACCGATTTAATTGTTTGATGTATATTATCATATGCTAGCAATAGTTTTTATATTCATTGAAAATAAATGTAAGATTGTTTAAGATGCTTGATATGAAAACCAATGTCAGCTGATGCATTTCTCAAACTCGTTGCTGTTTATAGATGGCGATTTCCACAGTGAGTCAGCGTTTCATGCAGAGCAACTCAGTGCTCAAGACAGTCGAAGCATATGTTGTGCGAAAATTTTTTGAGGTCGCTCCCTCATGCTTTGCTCAAATAGAATTATCAGCACACTGTAAAAAATAAAGGGCAGATCTACCACAACGTGTGGTAATCTCTCGTTTTTGGGACATATATACATATGCAGCTTAATGTGAAAGCCAGTGAAAAAACAAGGTACAATATCATTTCTTTTCTTCATTACAAAGAGCCTGGCATAACATCATCGCACGCTCAGTTTATTTTAATCATATTTTCTGCGCGGTAGCGCCATCTACAGTACACTTTATGAAACGAAAAGAATGTGTTCCAACTAACTGTCGACAAAGAAACCTTTTAAATTTTCTACGTTTAATATGAAGCAATCTCAAAACAATTAGTTTGTAACAAAAGCTTATATTTCTGTACAGGATAATATACACAGTTACTAAAAGATAAAATAGTAAAATTATTTTAACTAAAAACGCAAACGACAATGAAGTAATAATGAAAAAAACGGTAATTTATAAAAATTATTAAAAACAACATCTTATATTCACGTTGTGGCAACGTTGATGCCATGTCACATTGCCACGTTACTTTGCCACCCAACCACCACCCGATTACAACATTTACTCAAAACTATTTATATCTTCAAATAAGTGACAAACTCGATTGTTAAATATAGTTTTATAACATTATCAAATGCCAAATCATTGATTTTTAATCAAAAATTGAATTGGTTTCGGATTCACGTTGTGGCAACGTTGATGCCATGTCACATTGCCACGTTACTTTGCCACCCAACCACCACCCGATTACAACATTTACTCAAAACTATTTATATCTTCAAATAAGTGACAAACTCGATTGTTAAATATAGTTTTATAACATTATCAAATGCCAAATCATTGATTTTTAATCAAAAATTGAATTGGTTTCGGATTCACGTTGTGGCAACGTTGATGCCATGTCACATTGCCACGTTACTTTGCCACCCAACCACCACCCGATTACAACGTTTACTCAAAACTATTTATATCTTCAAATAAGTGACAAACTCGATTGTTAAATATAGTTTTATAACATTATCAAATGCCAAATCATTGATTTTTAATCAAAAATTGAACTGTTTTCGGATTCACGTTGTGGCAACGTTGATGCCATGTCACATTGCCACGTTACTTTGCCACCCAACGACCACCCGATTACAACGTTTACTCAAAACTATTTATGTCTCCAATAAAGTGACAAACTCGATTGTTAAATATAGTTTTATAACATTATCAAATGCCAAATCATTGATTTTTAATCAAAAATTGAATTGGTTTCGGATTCACGTTGTGGCAACGTTGATGCCATGTGGAATTGGCGACGTTACTTTGCCACCCAACCACCACCCGATTACAACGTTTACTCAAAACTATTTATGTCTCCAATAAAGTGACAAACTCGATTGTTAAATATAGTTTTATAACATTATCAAATGCCAAATCATTGATTTTTAATCAAAAATTGAATTGGTTTCGGATTCACGTTGTGGCAACGTTGATGCCATGTGGAATTGGCCACGTTACTTTGCCACTGACTTTCCACTAAAAGACAACGTTTATTTTAAAATACAAATTTATTTGTATTTTGAAATAGCTTTATATTTTAAGCTACTTTTATAACTTTTCTATTTGCTTTCAGATTGATTTAAAATTGACAAAAAGTTTTTGCGATATGACGTGGCGTCAACGTTGATGGTACGTGAAACTTTCCACGTTACTTTTGCCACCGAAATACCACTAAAAAATAACATTGATTAAAAATAGTATTTTTTAAAAATGCAACATTTAAATTTTTTTTAGCTCTGTTCTAATTATTTAAAAGTGATTTAAAGAAAACTCAACATATTTTTTTTTTACGTTGTGGCAACGTTGTGGTCACGTTATTTTTGCCACGTTATTTCGCCACCCGATTTCCACCTAAATCTAACGTGGAATTCACGTGGTGTGTTTGCTGGGAAGGTTGTCCAAAAGATTTCGCGAAGCTGGCACAAACGGGTGTCTGGATCTTAGTCTTACTTGGCGAGTATCTGAGGACCCACTTAAAAGACAATACAAGATATGATCAGGGTCCAGATATCCACGGTAAGCCGAGAAGTGTGTCGCTCCCATTCGGCGAAGCTCAGCTACCTGGATGCCTGAAAGTATAGGTAGGTGGTCCGTTGGAGTGGGACGCAGGCATCCAGTGACTATGTGCAAGGCGTCGTTCAAGATACTGTCAATGAGGCCAGTGTGAGCACTGCGACACCAGACTGGTACGCACAGTACTCAGCTGTTGAGTAGACTAGGGATAAAGTCGCTATGCGTAGTGTTTTAGTACCAGCATCCCATCCCGAGCCCACGAGTCGTCTCATCAGTGTGATGCGCGAGGATAGTTTTTTGCGCAATGCCACTAAATGGTGATGAAACGTGAGCGATCTGTCCAGTTTTACCGCAAGGTAAGTAGGAGTTGGACAGAACGGTAAAAGTCTATCGTTGTTGTAGACGCGTTTAGCTCACGTTTGGCCTCTCGGTTATTTAAGTTAAAGGCTGCCGTCGCCGTCTTATTGTGACTGAACTTCAACCTCCAAGTCTGGAGATACGCTGAAAGTGTAGACACGTCTTGGCTTAAAGTCTCCTCCAAGTCCTTCCAGTTTCCACAAGAGTATAGCAATGCTACATCATCAGCATAAGCAAACTTTCTGGAAATCATGGAAGGAAGATCATAAGTATAGATGTTAAATAGGAGGGGAATCAGGATCAATCCCTGAGGAACGCCGTTTTTAAGACGGTGTAGCCTGCTTTGCTAGCTGTCACCGGTGGTAAGGGTGAAACTTCGATTTTGGACCAGCTCCACAACCATTTTGACCATGTGCTTATCCGGAAGTAGTCTCAGCAGCTTGCAGGTAAGGCCACGGTGCCAGACAGTGTCATAAGCAGCTGTCAGATCGACAAATACGGCACCGGCCTTCTTTTAAGCCTCAAAAGAATCCTTGATGTTCTGGGTTAGCAGAACAACTTGATTTACGGTTGACTTCCCGCGTCGGAACCCAGCCTGCTCTTTAGGGGCCACTGTACCATTGTAGGCCTATTTACGGTTGGATCAATTAGTGGCTCAACGCGGCGTAGATAAGCCTCTCGAGGATCTTGTAGGGGATACAGAGCAGAGATATCGGTCGATAACTCTTTGGGTCCCCCACGGGCTTTCCTGGTTTTGGGATCGCGACTGCAAGCGCTCTTCTTCAGATCTTGGGAATTTTGAGTCGGCGCAAACAGGAAGAAAAGAAGCACGTAACCAGGACTTCAATGCAGCTCCAGCATGGAGTATAAGCTCGGGGCAGATGGAATCAGGTCCCGGAGCTTTACCTGGTTTTAAATGTTGGAGGGCAGCAGTAAATTCTCTGTGTGAAAAATTGTCAGAGATATTCCACTGGATCTGGTATTGTGGCCCTCCAAAGGTCAGACACTTCTTGAGAGACAAGTTGCGAACACTTGCGATCAGTAGCCTCGTATTTCCCATTTCTAACCAGCTGAGATGCAATAGCATTGGCTGAAACGGGACAGTGACAAGGAGAGTGTCGTGACCTGCCAGTAAGGTTGTTCAAAATACTCCACGCTTTTCGACTAGAGTGTGAAAAGTCAATTCTCCAAACCGCCTCGGACCATTGATCCCTCCGCTTTCTGTCAAGCTTGGCAAGCAGAGCTGTAGCAGCCAAACTCGAGTTGTCTCCCTGAGGAGACTGTAGAAAGGTTTCATAGAGGGATTCACATTCTGCATCCCAACACGAAATATAGTTATTTCGATACCCGCGTGGGATAGTCTTTTTGGCTGCTTTCTTAATGGTGTTACAGAAGTCCTGGTAAGCCGCATCCACATCAAATGAATCAGGCGGCAACAAAGTCTTTGCGAATTTATTCGTCAAAGCAATGTAGGCACTCCATTTGGCCTTGCGGAAGTTTTATCGCTTAACAGGCATGCTTGGCACTGCCATAGCAAACCTTGGTGGTGTAATAAGCGAAGGTCGATGTTGTGACCTGGGGAACTTGTCAAGGACACGTCTATCCGGTAAGCGACTGTTTGGACCTACGCTAGCAAAAGCTAGATCTGGATTGGTATTAGTGTTCCAGCGGTCGGAGTAAAAACTGGCAGCATCCTTGGCGTTATATAGGGGGCAAGACAATTAATACTTGCCCAGTCAGCCAAGCACTCACCGTCCGGGCTGTTATCATCATAACCTCAGTCAGCATGACGACAGTTAAAGTCGCCAGCGTAAACACAGGGGTAAGGAAACACTCGGAGATCCAGGGATCGCAATCGCGTTGGCGGTGGTTTGTAGACGTTGACTATTTAATAACCATCAACGTCCACACACAGCCACTCGATCTCCGATGTCGGTGGAGATTGGTCCAAAAGCGCGTATTTTAGTCGCTCGTGGACAAACGTGGCAAGGCCATGCTTCCTGCTTAAAGAAGACCCAGCTATAGTTGGTAGTTCGAAAGTACCAACTTCTCTGCATCAGTGCAGTGGGTCTCCTGTAGTAGGATGACGAGTGCCTCAGACTGCATAGCGAGGTGATAAAGAACGTTCATCTTGCTTGCAGTGAGGCCTTCGATGTTCAGCTGAAGAATAAGTGGGTCTTCGGAACTTGTTGGCAATGTTCCCTGAAAAGGGCAGTTTTATCCTGGCATTGCACCGTCCTGAAAAGGGCAGTTTTATCCTGGCATTGCACCGTCCTGAAAAGGACGTTTGCCGACTAGCAGACCCACGCTGAACATCGAAGTGGGTGGATACCCTTCCGTATTGGTAGGTTTGGTTTCAGTCTGTCATCTTTAACACCACTGAACAGACTTACTCACGGCCCAGGCTGCGTGAAAGCACCTACCATCCGGGCACCTACCATTGTTAGATTGATGCTCGGGCAAAAGGAAGTTGAAGAGATCAAAAAAGTGTCATTATCCGCAAAGACTATTAAAAGGCGAATTGATAATACGTCCAGTGATATTCTCAAAATTAATAAATTGAAAACATCTGGATATTTTTCTCTTCAGATTGACAAAACCACGGATATTACTAAAAAACTATTAGGTGTTGTTATTTTGTCGACAGCGATTTCATAAGAGAAGAATATTTGTTTTGCGAAGAACTTTCAAAGGGAACTACAGCTTAGGAAATTTTTAGAGTAAATAACGAATTTTTTATAGCCCATAGTATCGATTGGAATAATTGCCTCAAGGTTATTTTTTATTTTTATCGCTATATTTATCTTCCTGACTCGCAGGAAAGCGACAGAGGTGCTGTACAAAGGGTAAGCAATTACCCCGACCTGCTTCCGGAGATGCCAAGATATTGCTGTCCGCTAGTAATTTATAATGTTTTATAGATATATCCAGAACACAACTGTTTTGGGACGAAATTCGAGAAATGTGAGGAGGCAAAAATTTTTTGTTTTTTGGAGAACACCATGTTTTTAGGACAAAAAGTGTAAAATCAGAGAGTGATTTCAAGTGATGACCTTTTCTTTTTAGAGAACTCTATGGTTTTAGGATGAAAATTGGTCTATGTCTTAGAATTTTACACAAGTTTTTTTGCTACCCATAAAATATTGCATGCCCTACCCATAATATACCCAATTGTATGACCAGTCTCAGAGGTCACTGCACACCACTGCTACCAGCTACTTCTATTACATCTGTAAAACCGACTTGTAAAAACTAAAACCATGTTACATTTTTCAGGCTTACTTAAATAGTCTTGAAGAATTTGAGATTTTAATCTGATAGGAACATTACATAATGGTGTAATTACTATTTTTTCTCTTTTGCTTGCACTCCAATGGTTTTTCTTCAAATTAGATTGGACCATTAGAGAGCCGTGATTGTGATCAACATGGTCTTGGTTCAAAACCTACTTGCATCATTCTGTTGTATTCTTAAGAAAGACACTTTATGACCTTTCCCAGCTTGGTGGTATTGGCAAGCAGTTCTAAATTTCAGTCATATCCAGAAACAGGTTGGGGTATTTGCTCATCCTATGTATTAGCATCTCCGTCGCTTTTCTGCATGTCAGGAGGATAAACATAGAGATAAAATAAAATAAATTGAGCAAGAAAATTGTAAAAGAATAATTGAGTCTCCAAGATGCAAGCATGAGTGGTTTTTGTTAGTGAAGCTAATCCTGAATCCCCTTGTGGTTACTATTTACTTTTTGAAGAGATCATTTTTCTCTTGGTTTCTTTCTTTATTCCCTCCTGGTACTGTAGGCAGAATTCCTGGTTAATTTCACCAACAAAAAACAGTTATAGTTTCCTCTTGAAGAGACCCAATAATTTTTGATCACTCAAAGTTTAACAAGCTGCAGTGACAAACTGGTTGGACTGCATCACCGAAATAAGGAATCCCAAATTTAACATTGGATTTAGATTTTAAAACTAGTCTTATTTTATCTTCCAGTTAGCAGCTGTTATTTAACTTTGTTGAGCGCAATGAAAAACAACTAAAAACATTATGTCTTGTAAATGTTGAACTTTTGTTAATCATGATTGACTTAGTATCTTGATTATACTCTATTCCATAAAGCGTTGCAGTTGTCAATGCTTAAAAAATGAATCAAACATATGTTTTTCCATCATCTTGGCCTAGAAGTTTATCTTCAAGTGAAAAAGAAAAATTGAGAGCCCAGGTTTGTTTTATGATGAATTATAAAACAATACCTATGTAACTATCTTGTTATATTATTATTAATAAAAAAGTCATGTTTTAGAAATATATTTGATGTTTACATTAGTATATATTAAGTCTTTTGTTGGTAAATTTAAAATCTATGCTAGTGTGTTTGTTAGTTCATGATGTTTACAAATGAATACATTAATTAAAATTTTATAAAGGATTCAAAACTTGTCAGCTCTTTTAAAAGTGAAAAATATGAAAGGGAAGCAAAAAAAATGTGGGATTTGTTTTATAAGCGAAACAGTACAAACTTCTTTAAAGATCGTCATTGGACATTTCGAGAATTTGAAGAGTTAAAAGTTAAACATTTATGTGTAAGTCATATATTTAAAGTTACCAAATTTTTTGTTGGTAAATATAACTGCAAATTTTTGACAATCAATGGACTTATGAGATGTATACACATTAACAAATTTAATTTTGTGAACCGTAATTATGCAAAAAACTATATATCACATTGCTGAGATGACTTACATGCTCAGCATAAGCTTAGGAGATTACATACAACATCTTATATCAAGTTTAACTTTATAGCTATATATTGTGCATTATTTTGGTGGTACTGCATGTTTATCATGTATTTTTCAATTATTTTTTGCCATATGAAAAATAAAATAAATTATTCAAAAGTTGTATAGATGAATTATTTTACAAATTTTCAGTAATTCTACTGGGTTTGAGCAATTTTTCTAAAACAATTTATCTAAAATGCAATTAGTCAAAATTTATTTAAAATACAGTTTATCTAAAAAATTAACCTTAACCCAACCCTAAACCATATAAAAATTTTCAAGAATTAATGGGCTATAGCAGAGGTTCCCAACTGGTACATCATTTTAATATTATTAGGGTGTCAGTTGTCATTGGTTCAGCACAACTTGTATAAATCCACAATCAATGCATTAAAGCAGGGGTTCTTAATCAGAGTCTAGCTTTCTATCCTTGGGACTAGTTTGGGGGTCCACAAGATAACTCAGTTAACTCAAAAGAAAATGTGTCTTATAAAACCAAATAAGGTTAAAGCAGAGGTATAAAATTACACATGATTATATCACAAATCAAAATAAAGACTTGTTTTTTTATTTTCACACCTCTGGGCAAGGGAATGCACAAAATGGTGCCTTAAATTGAGTTGAAGACAAAAAAAAGGTCTTCACCTTTGTTTGCAAAAAAATTTTACAGCTTTTTTGTTATAATGACCCCCCTTTTTTGGTCTTCATCAGGGTTTATAATAAATTTACCTTTCGGCAAGAAAACAATTTAAAGACCAAAAAAAGGTTTTTTTATTTGTGAAGCAAATTTATCATGCAGATTATCAAAAAGTATTATTTTTATATATTTTAGGCTTTAGTGCCTCATGGATTTATTCAAGGAAGAAATCTTCAAGCTATTGTATAATCTGCTTCAGTATTTCCAAAAATACTTAAAGAAAAACACCTGTTTTGTTATTATTATTGCAAAAAATAATGACAATTAGATTAATGATATAAAGATAGATTTGTATTATAAACTATTTATGATTTTTAGATAATGTATTTTAGACAAACTTACCATATTACAATTCCGTTATACTACCAGAAACAATGAAAAAAATTTTGGCAGCTCTTGTAATTACACCCAAATTATAATATGAATGAATAATATTTTTGTAGTAAACTTTTTTTAATGGAGCTGTGTTTAATCTGGCCTGTTTAAAGTGGTTTTTCTGCTATTTTTTTGGATTTAGAACATAAAATTTCTAATTAACAGTCTCATTGCTGTTGTTTTGACATGATCATAATTTTTTTAATCAGTTTGTTTCTGATTTTGATTGTTATTGATAGAGAATAAATTAAACTACAAAAATGTATTTTTATTATGAACGTAAGGGATGTCGTTATTTGTTTTGTTATTCAAGAAATTCGAAATTAAATTTTAGGAGTATTGATTAAAAAACTTAAAATAAATCTTGATCCACTGCTTTATTTTTGTTTTGTTAAAGCTTTTTTAATAAATATTTTTTTTATTAAGAATGAAAAATTAGTTTTATTGGAAGCTGGATGTGGAGTTGGGAATGCATTTTTTCCTATATTAAATGAACTAGACAACATATTTGTATATGCATGTGATTTTTCTCCAAAAGCTATTCAATATGTAAAGGTAAGACTTTTTCAAAACAATAGCTGTCATGTTTTTACGATAGTACAGGCTATGGGTGCACTTGATTTTGGTAAGAACCGAGTTAGGCATTGTACAGATTTTGACATATGAGAGCTTGGAGCCAGTTAAAAAAGATTTGAGGAGAATTGAGATATTCTGCTTTTTATTAAATTTATATATATAATGATATAAAGTATCAAAGTTATCTGTAAAACTTAAAGTCAAACAATTCAATTTTTTGTATTTTTTGAATTAAAATTTAAAGGTGCTAAAATCTTGTTTCTCTATTGTCTTGTTCTCTTTTGTATGCCAGCAAAAGCAAAGAATGTGTAAGGAGACAAATTTTCCTTTATACCGGTATGTGTTGTAATTAATGATATTCAGAATTGTTATCAAAACTGGGGATTTTAAAAAATTAATGCATGACTGCATGTTACCAGAATGCCTGTGTCATGATGCTTCCAGCTTTTAGCACTGAAAATTTTTTGTGACGACATGAAAATTTTGTTTAATTTGGCAATTTCTGCTTGTTTGGCATTTGTTAGATATTTTGATTGACTTACACCAAAATGGAGCAGACTATGTGTGAGAATGTATAGGTTGCTACACCACATAAAAAGAGTACTTTCTTCCCTCCCATAACGAAACCTTCTGTGCGAAATATGTATAAAAAATTGCTAAAACTCCATCAAATAACCACAAAAGTAATATTTTACATGGGCTTAATAAATTTAAATCCGACCAATTCTTAACACTGACTTGGTTTCTTAGTTTTTTAGGTTCACATTTAAACTCTCTTGCCCTCAACTAGACTTTATAATTTCATTAACAGAAACAGTTCTTACAAAAACAAACAGTTTTTTTGTGCTTGGAACTCCCGAAAATCAACATAAGTAGTGTATTGAATCAACGAAGGCATTGTTTTAATGTGACGATTCATCACAAACTTCTCCAAAAAAAATATTTTATGTTTTATATTAATTTTATATTTTTAAAATAAAAATTGGAGCCAGGCTTCCCGGTTCCCTTTTTAAATAAATCTTTAACTTTAGTTAATCATCAAAGAATTATTATTATGATAAATCTGCATAATGATTAAAACATGTCTTTCTATGGCATTGGCCTGGTTGCTATTTTTTGTTTTAAACAAAGTCACTATTGCAAGTTAGTTTGTTTGGAACTAGCCCTGAAGGTTCGTTTCCACTACAAGCATGGAATGCAGTATTCTGTGTTTGTTTTATTGATTTTTTTACTTCTTTCCCCATTTAAAGTGCTAAGCGAAGCAAAAAAATCAATTAAAGAAACAAAGAATACTCCATTCTACACTTGTAGTGGTAATGAGCCTATAACAATATAAGCAAACAAAGCGTATCATTTGTACAATTTTGAAGTTAAAAATAAAGCTTATTCAAATAGAATCAATCGAGATAACTAATTAAATTAATCAATCACAATCTATGAAAGAGTTTTGGAGAGGGTGGCACCTGTCACTTGCCATCACAGTACCGAATTTATATCCTCCCTAGAACTTCACCGTTACGTGACTATTTATAGCAAACATGAGCGAATGTACATGTAGCTCTAAATTACCGGAATAAGACTATTTGGCACCGCCGTTTTGGGTGCTACCTTTTGGGCATGGTTATTTGGGCGACAGTTAGGCACAGCCATTTAGGCACCATCCGATTTGGCACCAGCCAAGTGTTTTAACAAATTTTAATAAATTTTAAAACTTAAACAGGTTTATTATAAAAAGTACCAAAAAGAAGTTTTAAAACTTTTATTGTAAAAAGAAATCTTAAAAAAACACCAAAAATAAAAAGTACATACTTTTTTTGTTTTTGTTGTGGTTGATGACCAGCCAGTAATTTTTCATAGTATACATCTCTACCTTTCTGTACTTTACGCAGGCCATCTATTAATTTCCAAATGGTGGGATGATGAGTGCCAAGTTCGTTTTTTAATCGGTGGTGGGCTGCCTCAGCATTATTGTTTGGGTTAGTGTTAGTTCCTAGTAAATTCATAATGTATAAGCATTCATTTTGGTTATTTGCTAGTATAAGAATTACCTTGCTTATAAAACTGACTAGTTTTCTTATTAGAGAGAGAGAAAAAGAAAGTTCTTAAGATTTGGCACCAAAAAGGCCATGCCTAAATAACCGCGCCCAAATGGAGGCGCCAAAACGTACCCTACCCCTAAATTACTAACCGTGAGACTCAGAAACGAGAACAAAGTCGGGAAGTCATAATGTGATAATACGGTATTTCCATAGAAAATAAAGAGGGATTGATAAAACATTAAGAAGAAAGGGAGCATGCTAGAATCATGCAGTTGACGTACACAAATCACAACAAATGTTTCGTCTTGAGTTTATTTACAAATGTTTGGTATTAAACATTGTTTGTCACTATTTCTACGGTTTCTTACATTTAAAATAACTTAAAGCTAATTTTTTTTTAGGAAAATGAAAGCTTTGATTCAAACAAGTGTTTTGCCTTTCAACACGATTTAGCATCCGAATCACTGGCAAATGTTATGTCTGAAAATTCTGTGGATCTGGTTACTTTACTGTTTGTTTTATCTGCCATTCATCCTAATAAATTTAATTATGTCCTTGAAAATATTTATAAGGTAAACATTGTTTCTTCAATTTATCTATACAAATGCAATGTGATGCTCCATGTCAAAAAATAACGATTTTCGGAATTCTACTTTTTTGCAGTGTATACTGGATTGAGAATAAAAGTAAAATACATGTTATCAAAAATGCCGTAAAAATCGTTGTACCAAACCATTTTATGCTGAATTTTCGGAAATATTTGAATATTCAGCAAGAATTTTTAAAAATACTATCGGAACTTTCATTTGCATAAGTTTTGTCTTTCTTTTATTAGCACTATAAATTTCGTCAACTATTGCGACAAATTAGATTTCCGATAAATTGAAAAACTTGGAAAAGACATCTTATCAAATAAACGTTTCTTTTTAGGTTTTGAAACCTGGTGGTACATTGTTATTTCGTGATTATGGTGTGTCTGATTGGGCAATGATTCGCTTCAAGTCAGGTAGTAAAATATCTGAAAATTTTTATGTACGACAAGATGGAACAAGAGCTTATTACTTTGAAAAAGGTAGATCTTCAATTGTTTCCTGTTATCATGCCTCAGGAGTCCTATTTCAATGCTTTTTAATTTTTCCACTAAACTGGTAAAACTAACTTGTAATCTGGCGTCGGAAACATGGTCGAGTGGTTAAGAGCGCTGTGATTGTGATCTATATGGTTTCTGTTTCAAACCTACTCTCGCCATTATGTTGTGTTCTTGGGAAAGACACTTTGCGGCATTTTACCCTGCTTGACAGTCCTGGCAAATAGTTTTTAATATCAGTCATAGCTACATAAAGCTAAAAAACAAAAATATAAAAAATTTCAACCGAACAGCAATATCTGGGCATCTCTGGACGCAGGTCAGGGTAATTACTTGCTCTTTGTATAGCGCTTTTGTAGCTTTCCTGCTTGTCAGGAGGATACATATAAAGAAAAAAAATTAAATGAAAATATTTAGGTTCATTGTTAGACCATGTTTTAATTCTCGGTAATCTTATGGCATATCAACAATAAATCTGATTAATGTTAGCCATAAAACCTCCTCAACTGTTTTCGTTTATTAAATCACTGTCACGCTCCTTTTACGCTAAAGCCAGCAACTTTAATGTCGCGGAAAAAGGCGAGTAGCTGACTCGCTGAATAGCGCTTATCGACAAATGAAAGTAATGTGATACGTAAGGCGAACACTGATTTAGATGCTATTCGGTTGCTTGACAAGCAACTATATTCACGATTGCTTGAAGTTTTTTCAAAAAAGTTCTATTTATTGTAATAGACCTTTTTCAATCACGTAGTGGACATGGCAACCGTTGCTAAGCCTAGCAAGCTTTGGCTTAGTTTGTTTAACAGCCAAATCATGTAGCGGATAGCTTATTTCGATGATTTGAATTTGAGTTGGGACTATAAAATTAGTTTAAATTTTACAATTTGTTAGCTAAGTAATGAAAACTAATTTTTTGCATTTATTAAGTTACACTTTGCTTGTAGTTAAAACTATATTTTTTTAAAAAATTTTGTGGACATCTTTTACTCTGTAGCTCGCGGTAATTTTGTTTTTAAAATTTATTTAAGTCCTATGTTACATAGCTGAAATTAAAACCAAAATTAGGTAGATGACCAAACTATTTTGTAACTGTATTATGGTTAGCGGATTTTTCTAATTCTACTTTTGATTTTTAATTTTCTAATTCTACTTGTAAAAATTCGCACTTTGATTTCTAAGTGGATATTGTTAATTTAATTTACAAATACAAGGACTAAAAACAAACCAAATGCAATTATATTATTTAAAACAAGAATGTAATTATTCTACTAATTTCTACAAAAAATGTTGACACAGACGCCTAAATGGTTAATATTTGTAAATTAAATTAATAAAATCCGCTAACCATAATACAGTTTCAAAGTAGTTTGGTCGTCTACCTAATTTTGTTTTTAATTTAAGCTATGTAACATCGGACTTAAATAAATTTTAAAAACAAAATTACTGCGAGCTACAGTGTAAAAGATGTTCAAAAAAAAAAATAACTACAGTTATAACTATAAGCAAAGTGTAATTTAATAAATGCAAGAAATTTGTTTTCGTTACTTAGCTAATAGTAACAGATTGTAAAATTTAAACTAATTTTGTACTCCCAACTCAGATTCATATCATCGAAATACGTTTTCCGCTGTATGACTTAGCTGTTAAAACAAAACTAAATAAAGCCAAAGCTTGCTCGTAAGTGATTCTACGTTACACGATTCTCAACTTCAACACTACGATTGGCCTTGGCCACCGTCGCCGCGATCTCCAAATCATTTTTGCCTCTCGTAGTCTCAATCTCCGGCCCTCTATCCGGTCTCTTTCAGAGATTCTATCTGTATATCGTTCTATGCCACGAGGTGCAGTGAAGTATCTACAGTACATTTCCGGCGGGCGACGTTGGCGGACGAACGAAGCAGAAATCCAATCAATGAAAGAAATTAAAGCTGAACTTCGATGTCTCGAAAACCAGAACAAGACACAAAGCAATTTACCAAATACATGAAAAGATTCTCAGCATAATTATCGCATGCAATTAAATTTTGCATTTAATAGGCCACTAACACTGCATAGATAGACTATGAAGACAGTTAACTATGCACCAAAACAGTTATTGTGACAATTATTATCATTTGCAACCCACAGCTTAAATTTTTAGATTGTTTTTGTTTTTAATCATTAGTTTTTATCCTGCCTCGCAGTAAAACTTCGTGAGCGTCATACGTAACAACGTAACATACGTAACAACTGCTCCGAAGATGCCGAGATATTGCTTTTTGGTTGAAATTTTTTGTTTTTTTTAGTTTTCATTAAAAAATATGGCGGAAATTTAGCTGAGGAAAGTCCCGTAAAATGTCTTTTTAAAGCACACAACAGAATCACCAAATAGGTTTTGAATTGTCACTCTGTCGATCGCGTTCGCCCACAATACCATCTAACACTCGGTCACTCTGTTGAAGCTGTGCTTATGTTTTTTATGAATGTTATTATAGTTGGCACTGCAGACACAAAAATTGTTTTTAACAAAGCCGCCATTTTTAGAAGTTAGAAAAACTCGTAATATTACTATTATACAGTATATCTAACTTACTTCACTTTTTTAGAATCAATGGCTGAATTGGTTGCTTCAGTTGGATTTCAAATTGAAAGTAACGAATATGTCATACGAGAAACTACAAATAAAAAAGAAGAAATTACTGTTCCAAGAGTGTTTTTGCAAGGAAAATACAAGAAGAAATTTTCCATTACTACAGGGTGATTCAGCGAAGTGTGCACAAATAAAAACTCATCTTTCGGACTTATAATTAGGTCAAATGAAACAAGTTATATGCTGTGAAGATAGTAAATTTAATAAGCTTTCAGAAAATATATAAGTTATTCAATATAACCCCCTTTGTTTTTGATTGCTTTCCGAAGTCGTGGCAGAACCTGGGCACATGTGGCACGCACCACTTCTGGGTCAATTTCGTCCCATGCCGATGTCAATTTTCGCTTTAGAGAGTCCAGATTTGGATGAGAAGTACGGCAGGCTTTTGTCTCTAAAATAGACCATAACCCAAAATCCATAGGGTTCAAGTCTGGTGAAGACGGCGGCCAAAGCTCTTTCTCCCAAAAACCTTTGAAATTGCATCGAACGTCTATAGGCGAATGCTGGAGGAGAAAGTCCTTCCCTGGGTCCAAGCTTGAACTGAGTTGGCCGTGTGGGAGGTTGCACCGTCCTGTTGAAGAGTAACTCCTTGTTCTCCGACTACTTCTTGGACCCAGGGAAGGACTTTCTCCTCCAGCATTTGCCTATAGACGGTCTGGTTTATCTTGACCCCTTCTTCAATGAATATGAGAGGAGTTTTCAGCCCTTTTGATGTTGCGCCTGCCCATACCATTACGGAGGCGGGTTTTTGTCTTCTGAAAGAGCTGCGACGCTCAACTGGGACCATGTTTATGTCTGGAAGCCAAATCCTGTCATTTTGATGGTTATGGACAGCTTGAACGGTGAAAAGTTTTTCGTCTGTCCATAAAACTTGAGGCTGCGTGCCATCGACAAGTTTCTTGACCAAGACCTTTGCTCTATCGAGCCTTTTCTTCTTAGTGGCCTCCGACAAGAGATGTCTTTTGGTGAACTTGTATGGGTAGCGTAAGGTTGTAAGGGTGTAAATAATAAGAAACTGAAATGTTAATAATTGAAAGTTAATAATGGACGAAATACATGTACATAAAACTAAGAAAAGTATTTGTGCACACTTCGCTGAATCACCCTGTACATGAACACAATGCTCTCAGAAAAGACCTTGTTTGAGATTCCAATTCAAGAGTTTTTTTGCATGAAAATTGGAGATGAAACTTTGAAACACTAGCAGAGAAGCAGAGGCTAATAGACATTTCCATGTAATTGATAATATGCCCCATCATTGTCATTAGATAATTACTACTTGGTGCATCAACTTGGCTTTAATTAGTTTAAAACAAAAAAGTTTGAAACAAAAAAAATTACGCTTATTCTAAATTTTGATTGACAATGTATTGGCTATTGTAATCAATTGCAGCTGAAATTATCAACGACCATAATGTGCTGTGTATCTAGGTGAATAGTACCAGCCAAACTTTATGATTGAAGTTGATTTAAGCAAAGTTTGGCAAATCGAAAGCGAATGTGCTTTTCAACCAATAATTGAATATATTTAGCCTAATGTTTATATACAACACATATAAGTTCCAATCAAACTTGTTAAAAAGAACATTTAATAGTGTTTTAAAGTGATTACACGCTGTAAAAAAACAACTTTGTTGTCTTTAGGCAGTCTTAGTCCTTTGTGTGGCAACGTGGTCGAGTGATTAAAGCGCCGGGATCGTGATCGATACGGTCTCGGTTCAAAACCTACTCGCGCCATTTTGTTGTGTCCTTGGAAAAGACACTTTACGGCACATTTCCCCTGCTTGGTGGCCTTGCAAGCAAATCTAAATTAAAGTCAGCGGACAGCAATATCTTGGTATCTTTGGAAGCAAGTCGGGGTAATTGCTTACGCTATCTATAGCGCCTCCGGCGCTTTCCTGCAAGTCAGGATTATAAATATAGAGATAAAAATAAATAAATAAAAAAATTTAATAAAGACGAATCTATAATAACATTAAATATTACGTCTTTTGCACAAAAATTGAATAAAACGTTGAAAAATATCTTTACACGTGCGTTTTGGCCGTTGGAAGCAAAACTGGACGGTAAAACATGCCCGTCTAAATTTTTAATATGCCCCTAGCACAGTGGTTCCCAACCTTTTTGAATGCATTCCTCCCTTAGCCCATTTTGGTACTTTTCATTCCTTCCCTATTACGCTAAGTTTTTTAAACGTTGTTTTCTCACGACTCTGCTTGCACATTCTGGAGTAAAGCACAATTTTAGTCTAGTACTCTTGTCGTTGCATCTTTTGGATAATCCACTCAGTGTTAATGACAATTATCTTTGCTCGGTAACTTTAAACTAACAAGTTTGGTTGATGCTGAGTTTCGGGAGGGGGGGGGTAACTTTTTTGAAAACTTTTTCCGACCAAAAATACCACTTTATAGTAAAAAATTGCGCTGATTTAAAAAAAACATATATGAGGTTGTGAAAAAGAGATAAATGCTAAATTTTAATTAAAAAAATTACAAATAATAATTAATTTTTATAAGATATACAGGATGTTCATAAAGTCTCAAACACTTTCAAAATTTTATTGCTAAATAACTAAAGCAGATAAAATCATACAGTTTTTTGCAAAGTAAAGTTTGTTTATTAAAGATTTATATTTAAAAATTTCTAGCAGTTTAAGTAATAGCCATATCTCAAGAATTTAATTTTTCATGCTATTTATAGACTTAACATGTGCTCCATTTGTTGCTCTCAATATGATCATCCGGCTTAAGAGCTTGAACAATTTGTAACTTGTAAGCATGGACCCGAAGTCGTATATGTAAAACTTTTAAAACTTTTAAACTGTGCTTCGACGAATAGCAAGTTAATTTGATGCAACACGAACTGATTTTCTTGGGCTGCGATAAAATGCTACACGCACAGTATCAACAGTCTCTTCATCAATGCTTGGCCTATCCGATCTTTTGCGATCCAAAATGCTGCCGGTTTCCATAAAATTTTTAAACCATCTCTTAATACTGTTAGTGTGAGGAGGGTCTTGTCCAAACTCATTTCTAAATTTACGTTGTACTGCAGTTGATAATTTCAATTTATGGTACCAAAGAACACATTAAACTTTTTGTTAAATGGTCAACATGTTTCATACTTTGTGGCAAACTTACGCCTTTATTAAAAATGACTTATTCTTGCTTATTTTAACCATAAAATAACCTGTAAAAAATAACAAAAAAGCTTTGTGGTGATATCATTTACTGTCGAAAATTTAAAACTTTCTACCTTACGCGGTTTTTGAGATATTAAAATTGTAAATGTGTGCAGGACTTTATGGACACCCTGTATTTTTATAAGTATGAAAGGATATCAGACTAATTGTTTATTTAGTATTTCCATGAAGCTGAACCCTAAATCTATTTAAACTCTGCTACAGCCATTTTAAATTTTAGCAAAGTTATAACTAATAAAATAAATCATTAAAACTTTTAATTTTATAAATTTTAAAAAAATCAGTGTACTTTTTTGATTAAAATTTATCATTAAAAGATTTTAATTAACTGGGATATCGATATATGAAATCAGCGCATTTTTTAGCCCAGATTATCAAATTTTTGTCAAAAAAAATTTTTCAAAAAAGTTACCTCCCTCGAAACCCAGCATCAATCACAAGTTTAACTGTGAAAGAGTCTTAAGAATTACCTAGAAAACTTGATATACCGTTAAAACTATACTAAGCAAGCATCATTATGCCAAGAGATTGCTGTACAATATCAGGAGAATAACAAAATAACGAAATAGCAATTAAAACAAAAAAACACGACTGTCAGTTCAGACAGTTTTAATGAATTCAAATATCAATTTAGTTCAATTTTCCTCTCTATCAATGTAAAATTTGTTCTTGTTTGTTTCCTGAAAGTAGTTGGATGCGTCAAGTCTAGTGTCAACTTAACACCATTCGGGGGGGGGGCAGTACGGCTTGGCAATACCAATATTCAAATATTTCATTCAGCTACCAGTACCGGACCAAGTTCCTGTTGAAATTATTTCCTGCATTAAATTGGTAGTTATAAGTAGTAGTGGATTTAACTCAAAAGTTAAATTCCTCCCCGGTTGGGAATCGTTGCCCTAGCAAATTAAAGGCATTACTCCCATTTTGTTAAGCCTACCTTACTGTACGCCTGAGGAAAAAAGTTTTTTTATTATTGAAAGAAGAGGCCGCATCAGTGAGATTACCCAAGAAATAGTAGGTATTAAAACGACTCCAGTCCTTAAGCAACCAAACTGGAATTATGGACTCTATTCATTACAATTCTATGACAGGAATTTTTTCATAAAAAGGGTCACCAAAATTTTGTTTCAATTCTCGACTGGAGTCCAGTCCGAGTCTTCTGTAATAAAAAACCGAGTTGAGTACCAGTTCTTTTAAGATATGACTCTATATAGTCCTTTAAAAACGGGATTCGAGTCATTACAACTCTGGTAGTAGGTAATAAAACTAAATGCAGTTTTTGGCCCTCAAAAAGTCAATTGTTAAAATAACAAAACCCGAAAAAACAATATTGACCTAGGCTATAAGCTACAGCTATAAATTGAAATAAATAAGTTTTTTTTGGTTGAAGCATTATAAACTAGCAGAAGGTACAAAATAAATGAGCAACATTATATTGTTTACACATTGCGACATTCTTTTTTCGTGCAGTGACAAGATAAGAATTTTTTCGCTACTTTTATTTTGTACACAAACCACCTAAAGAATAGAACTGCAACATTATCACAGTTATATCTTGCTCCACCACACCATATAGCTGCAAAGTGATAAGAGATAGAATAGAATAAACATTAAAGAAGAGATAGAATAAACTTTAAAAAACCTGCCAGAAAAATCCTAGCTTTGCTTATAACAGGGCTTCTCAAACCGTAAGTCGCGACCCCAAATGAGGTCGCGTAAAAAAATTTTGGGGTCGCGAAACAAATTAGCTTTTTGTGCTTTTGAAATTGGATTTTTTACAATAATATTTATTGACAATCAAAAACTAGAAAAGGTAAAGCGTCATTGGACCATTATTGCTTAAGGTTAGTATGCATTTGAGGCATTTAATCGACATAATACGTAAAGCCTGAATTAGAGTACAGAATTTTCTTTTTTACAGAACACCTGATTTTGGAGACGAAAATTGCAAATCATAACCTGATTCCAAGTGAAGACCTTTTTTTTAAAGATCACTATGATTTTGGGAGAAAAGAGGGAAATACGAGATTAAAGTCCCCCCTTTTTTTTAGAGAACATCAAGTTTTGGAAATCCTTGCCTCGGGCCCCTGACTTTGAATATCCACCACTGCCTACACATATTAGGGTCACACAAAAATTTATTTATTTGAAATGGGGTCGCAGAACAAAAAAGTTTGTGAAGCCCTGGCTTATAACACTTTAATTATATTTATTAGGGTGTTTTGTATTTTCACTATTTTTGAAATTTAAAATGCGTGGGGTCTCAAGTGATGGGTTTTTTTGTAAAACCTCGACACGCCAAATTATGGATGCGGACTTGTCAAAATTTTTAAGCGAGTCCAAGCCAGAGTCCACATTTATGTCTAAAACTAAGAATTTTTTCTTTGACTTTTATGGAAGAAGCCAGTCAAGAACTGAGATTAGTTGAAAAAAGTCTAACGGGCAATTGTTCTGTGCAAGTATTGAACACCAGGAGCGCAAGAAGCACGGAGGGGTTGGAGCAATTTCCTTGACAGCTTCCGCTTCCTCCCATTTTGACTCCTTTAAATTTTCTCTGCCTTTCTCAAAAAAGGAGGATAGGGGAAGGTGGGCAAAACGGACATCTGCTCTATTTCTTTCAATTTCAAAGTTTCCATTTATTTTTTTATCTTTTTTATTTTCCTATTTTATTTAAAGTTATGAAATTAAAGTTAGAAGTCTTATATGTTGCAAGCTAAATAGAAGGCTATAGCTTATAAATATTAATTTATTTAAAAAATAATATTAATTATCAATAATTATATATCAGAATTTTCAAAAATAATTGAGGGAAAATTTTGCCGACACCGACCCTACACCCCAGCCCTGCTTTTACTAAAATAAATTTTGGATGAATAATAATTTTTAGTTTTATTCAATAATTTTTTAGCAGTTTCTTAATCCAAACCTATAGAAACATTGTCCAGCATTTAAGTTTTGTGCGAGATAAAGGGCTAAAATTTCCTACCATTTCTTTTGCTTCAATAAAAGGTCTCGTTTTGATATACTCGTAATTTAAATAAAATTGATATCGTTCAAAATTAAGATAAATTTGCTAATGCCATACCAAATAGAAAAATTTAAGAACAGCAGAGCCTAAAATAAAACTTTAAACGTCTACATGGGCAACTAAAACAATGCTGTAGGCCCAGTTTTTCATCGCCTTAGAAGTTTTTTGTTTCTTGTTCGTACTCAAATTCAATACTATCGTTCGGAACCCGCCAGCACGATTGCACCTGGTACAAAATTCAAATCAATGTTTGTTGTGTTAGAAGATTTTTGTGCGGTTATTTTGTTTCTGCCTACTGCCTAATAAACTGAACTAACCATAGAACAATCGTATAAATACAATTTTTTCGGATCGTCAAATGTAGGAGAGACCGGGGCTTGTTACGATTTGGTTAAATCTGCAATATTAAATAAACGTAAACGTAATTGAATTCAAGTTTTTTTGCTACTGTTTAGAGCTATTTAAGATCTTAAATTAAAATGTAAAATAAAATGTCTGATGCATATATTTTTTGAGATATTATGGTTAAGATTTTTATTTTTTCTGTAATAACTTACCCCGTAACAGTGGCATGTCGTTACGAAACTCGAGGTAAGTTGTTATAGTTTAATGCATCTGATAATTCAATAAATATTTTGTACAAAAGTGCTAGCTATCAGTCCTCCGAACAAAAATTTATTAGACACTCACAACATTATAAATCTTTGTTGAAAGTTTAAGGTATTGAGTAATCAATAAAAGAACAACATTGCAAAATAAGTTGCACACTTACCAGTACCACATTACCACAGTATACGTTGAAAGTTTAACATACTAAGTTGTCAATAAAAGAACAACGTTGCAAAGAAAAATACTGGTAAAAAGAAAAAGTATTAACAGTTAGAAGTTTTAGTAATCAACATCAGTTCGCAGAAATCACAAAAATATTAAACTGATGCATTTCTGCACATGAAGTGTCCCCAGTTTTTAACATTTGGTGCACTGAATTCATTCTTTACCAGACGTCAAATTGCTGTATTTGTCAGTATAAATTAAGCATTCGCTGTCATTTTTTGTTAAAAAACTTAAACACCTTTTCCTGCTTTTACATTTTTTAAATTGTAGTGCTCTTTTCTTAGACGTGATGGTTCAAGAGAGCTAGTCAAGACAGTAAAGCGAAGTTTTTTTCTAAGCACGTTTTTCTGTTTTCTCGGTTTAGCCTTTTGAAATGGTCGGATCGATTCCGGTGCTATTTTTAGTATGTTATTGTGTTCTGATATAGATTCAGTTGTGGCAACTGTTGGTAATTCAAACTTAAAACTTAAATCTTGGTTGCTCAACGTTTGGTAATTTCTTCACCAATAATTAAAACCGGGCAAAGCTCATGTGACACCTTGTTTTAACTCAATTCTAAAAATCTACATTTAAAAATTTGTTCCAAAGCCTTTGTTATTATTGACTTATTCTACGTACCTATTTGTAGAAGTAAACAAATAATTGAGGGTAATTAAATTTTACTTTTAAAATTAAATGTGAAAATAAAGGTTTAAAATCTCTGCCTTAGATGCGTAATTTTAAAATTATCAGAAATAACAGACTTATACCGACACATATAAAATAGACTCTTCTACAATTTTACTACCTTTTCGTCTCAATATCCAGTTTTTCAGGTAAAATGCATCTGCCAATCAGACCTTTGAGCTTGTCTCCACCTTTTGTTTTTTCACATGTGGAGAACACCTTTCTCCCACAAGACAATACCTAACATTCTTAAATACCCCAAACCCTGGTTTTTTTCAAAAGTTCGCAACTTGTGTCAGGCATTGTTTTTCAGTAAAACTATTGCATTAAAATTTTTAGGTAATATTTTGTCCCGTAAGTAGTCGGTGCATAAATTTACGAGTATTTAGATCTTTGATATGTTTTGCTAGAACTTTTTTATATTCTCAAATATTCGTGCCGTGTAAGCTGTGAGTCTACGTATATAAGCTTCGGATAAAATACCGGTAGAAATTAATGCATTAGTTGTTCTACGAGAATAAAAAGCAAAAATTTTTTCGGATAACTTAGCCAGTCTGTTACAATATTACCGAAAATTTGTAAAAAACCTGTTTTTTCAAAAATAACTTTTTTTCTATTGCAAATAGAGCTATCACATGTATTACGTGGATATAAAAGTTGACTCTTCCGCATACTTGATACCAATTTTCTCGCTGTATGACAAGTAGTTTTCTACATACGCGAGTTACGCTACAACCACTTCGCGTGCCACGTTTTATGACGCCATGCTGAGTTAAAATTTGGGACAGATGCAGACTCGGGACTCGTCAATTCGGTGCGATGTATCTGGACTAGAACTCGGATTCAGACTCGCCAAAAAAGCAGCGGGTCCAAGATCTAGATTTCATGCAACATCAACGATTTAGAGGTTTCGCAGATTATACCTTGAATGAAAGAAATTAAAAATAATTTTCTTCTTACTATTCTGAATTTTTTGTTACTTTTCTTTATAATACCGAGCGTTCAAAAGGGGCGCTGGAAAGAAATTTTGTCAGGGAGGCAAAATTAAAAAAAGGTTTTACAGAGTTGCCGTTTCGTATCGCAAAAATCAATGACTAAAAAAAAGTTATCACTTCCAACCAGTGTCAAAAATTTCCATTTTTGTCCCAAATTTTGAGCGAAGACTAAAAAAATAAGCTTATCACTTTCAATCGAGTCCATGATTTCTACTTTTTTCAAGATTTAAGGTGCAGACTATGACCAAAACAATAGCCTTCACCTTCAATCGATCTGATATTTTGATCGAGTTTCTATGATTGTGGGCAAATCTGACTCAATGCTTTTGTATCTATGCACCTGTAGCTATACCTAGTTAAATGGTAAAGTAGCGCAATGAATCTTGTGGGAAGGATGAAATGGCATAAGCTTGTACGAAGTGCCGGTGTCGGCAAAGCGAAAAATGTCGAAACCGATGTCGAAATTCTTCGCTTTGTCGACACCCCAGCGTTGATTAAAAGCAATTGCCGTCCAAAAAATACATTTTGACGTTTATCGTCAAAATTTCAGAGACCTGTCTGAACTTTTAAAACAGCTAAAACCCTAATGTTAATAACTAGATTGTCTTGTGCCAAATCTTTCTAAACACTTAGCAATCGAATATTTTTATTAAATTAATACAAGTCAACTTTTTTGAAAATCAAAGTTATTAAACAATAAACTTAAACAAAGCCAACATTAAAACAAACGTAAGCATTATCTAATTACGTACGTTTAAAAAGACCATTTGTTAAGCACAAACACAAGTTATATAATCGTATTGTTTTATGATGTTAAGCTAATATTTTCACATGCTATCAATGCAATGTAATACAAATTCGTGTTAAAAATATGCGTCGAAATCACTGCAAAGACAAGAATAAAACAGCCAACAACTCAAGAGTGGAAAATTGTGCAAACCTTGTGCATATCGAAAATTGCTTTTTGCAATTTTTTTTATATTCATACAGTTATAAACAAGAAAAAGCTTTGACAAAAGCTTAAATAAAAAAATTGTGCAAGAAGCATTACCAATTTTAATGTTTAACGCCAAATCAAGTTTCTCAACGAATTTACCAGCATTGAATTCTATTTTATCTGTTGATTAAAAACCTATACTTAAATAAATTAGCATCAGCAAAATTACAAAAGGTAGTTCCTTTAATATAGGCTACAGTTGCTCTAGCAAAAATTCAATAGTTTAACAGATGGCTTCAAAATTATCTTGCCATGAAAGCACGGTCATTAACAACAGACTGATAACCAAAATTCACCTTAAATTTTGGTTTAAATCATTAACAATTTATATTTTTGTTAATGATGGAAAAAATGAATTAGCAAGTTTTTCATCATTAACAAAAATAATTTCATCCCAATAACCAGGCAACGCATGATGAATTTTGATATACATATACCAATACTAAGACATACCAATGCAATGATGCTAAACGTTGAATTAGAGACATAATTACAATCGGCATGCTTATTTGACAGATCGCTTCACAGTGTGAAAAAATTCATGAACTCTAACAAAAGCACAATTTAATAAAATCGATGACCAGCACAATGCATTTTAAATTTCGCAAATTCTGTATATAGCTCGCAAAAAATTCTTTTTGAAGAATTGTGAAATACTGTATAGACAACTGGGCGATCCTGATATTTCAGGATAAAGCCCAAGGTCTCAACAGGCAAATGGAAGACAAGGCAGATGATGATGATTTAAAATATTAATTATCACAACGAAGATGGCAATCGATTTCACTTTTTTGTGTGGTAAAAGCTGGAAATATGATTGAGCAATAGCTTAAGAGTTCGTCACTAGTTATGACATTCTAGCTTTTCCCAAAAAAAAAATTCTTTTATTTTTTGCATATTAAATAATTAAGCAATTAAAATTGTGTTAAAAATATTTTATATAAAGATAAAAGGTAACGAAAAGTTTTATAATTTATTTTCTAGATAGAAAGCTACAAAATCTAAAAAAAAGATAAAAATTGAAAAACGAACTAATAGTAATAGCAACTGCACTCCAAAATAACATCATTTTGTAAATGGAGTATGTTAACTGCAGACAAAAAGATTAAATTCTGCTCATATAGTAGCTATAAAAATTCAAGAGAACATTTTAAAAATACATTTGCTTAATAAAAAAAATTAAAAACAATTCTATTTCGAAAAAAAGTGTTATATGGAATTTGTTAGAATTGGTAGGTTTAACCAGTTTGTTTAATGCATTAGCCATTTCAGCAATTACAAAATGAAATTTAAGCGCTTAAGATAGAAGCATAAAGAAAAAAGCAATGCTCGTTAAGTGAAAGCCAACGTAACAACTTTATCTGAATTGAAAACATTTGAACGCAAAAGATTTTGACAATCAAGACACAATTAGACATAAACCAAGCACGTGTCTAACCGAACTACGTTTACAAAATATGGCAAAAAAAGAAACTAATTCATGAACAATACAGTACCGCAAACAGAAGACAATCAAACAAAATGGCGAAAATGATAGAAACTGAATCTAAAAGTCTTAAACCTTTCAAACATCACCTAAAACAATTCTTATGAATCCCGATACAATCCCGAAATAGAATCAATAAAATCTGCTACAATTGAAAGTTCAAATTAACACATGTGGTAGTTGCAATACAAAATGATATGCAACACATGGGAAATTGAAGAACATCTACCAACGTATTTAAATAACAAGAATTTCACTTGGGCCGTTAGAACAGCACTTCTCAAACAGTGTCTGCATAGCTCTTTCAGTTGGGGTGTGCACTTTTACTAAGAACATTTCATTTTGTAGGGCAAATAGCACCTATTTTATTTTTATCAATCTTCATTATCAATTTAAACTAATACTAGCTGTGGAAGGCTACCTGGTTTTTTTAATTAAAATAAAAACCTTAATTTATGGTCTCTACTTCATTATAGAAAAAAAATACTTGTATAATTAAAGTCAAGACCTTTGTGTTTGGTCTTCATTTTTTTAAAAATGGAATGAAGATGCATCACTGGGCCGCAACAGTTGTTTTCTAAATTTTCTTGTTAAAAAAGGTTGAGAAGCACTGCGTTAGAGTAAATTGTTGGCACATAGAAATATTTTGAAATTATTCTTTATTAATTAGATTAATTAAATAAAAAAAATGAATCATATAAATTACTTCCTTTCACATGAAAAATTATTTGAAGATTATTTAAAAATAATGTAGAAGTACAACGTAATTGAAAAAAACGTCTTGATTTATGAAATAACGCAAAACTGTACAGACATCATCCTTTTTCTAAGACTGCAGGAAATCTTACCACTAGAAGTTCACGATCGAGGGAACAAACCACACACAAATCCGATGATATACTAATGTGCTCAACAGATGGCTGCACCAAGGAGCGATAAACTAAAGAGAAGCGCTGTATTAATTCACCACTTCGAATGTCCCACAAGTACAAACAACCTCTACCTCCCGTAACGCACCAGTTTTGCCCCAACAAACTAAGAGCATGACTAGATCCAGAATTAAGTCGATTCACATGAAGTAAGTTTCCAGTGCGCCTTGCCCATATACACATAATATGATCTTCTGCTGACGACACAATATAGTGTATTGAACATTGTGCTGCAACTATGGCTGCAGTATGCTTTTTCATCTTATGCAATGCTTTACCAGATAACAAATCCCAAAGCCAAACGGTACCATCAGTGGAACCACTTACTGCACCTGCTGGAGCCTGCTTATCCATGTAGACTATCGTTACTGGACTTGAATGACCAAACATTGTAAATTGACATTTTGCATCTTGAAAATTGTACAATTTCAATGTGTGATCACGACTTCCAGTTAAAACTCTTCTCATGCACATTTCAAAAGCACATATTGGCTGTTGATGTGCAGACTTTACAGTGTGCAATAGTTGCAAATTTACAATGCAACCGGAATGGTTCTTTAACAGTATGTCACTGGGTGATCGTTTGTGGGAACGTTGTCGTTCTAAGTAATCCTCAATGACGAAAAAATCAAGTCTTCCGGTTATTCTAGCAGCTACTATTCGTCGTTCTTCACACGCTAATCCAACTACACCACCATCACAGTCATCGTAAGTACATTGTAAAGCACAAGACACAGAATCCCACACTTCAATTTCACCATTACTGCATCCGACTACAATGAATTGCCCAGAGCTAACAACACTCCAAACACAAGGTTTACTGTCAGTTTCTGCAATAGTTGCTAACAACGAAGAATCATGATCTCGATATTGAAATCGATTGGCAGGTTTTGAATTAACTGGTAAATATCTTTGCTCTCTAGATATAACGCATGTACAATCACCAGAATGGGCATCCCATGTTCTTAACTGTCCTGAAATATCAGCAGATGTTACAGTAACTCCTTCAACATGCACACAATCCACTTTTAGTAAATGTCCTTTTAAACGGATACGAGTACATTCACCAGGATCTGAAGGGGTTGGGGGAGGCATGGCATATTTTCTGGAACAAATACACTGGTACATTATATTTAGAAGAAAAACAATAATGATTCCAGATACCGCTCCCATAATTAATGTGATATAGTAGTCAAAACCAGTCATTTGATAAGCATCTGGAATATGAATGTTATAAATTTCAGGTGCAGCAGTGGAAGTTTTAGAATTATCTGTTTTCACTTCTTTAAATATTTCATCATTAAATACATGATGCAAATTTGCTTCATTTGAAGATATGGGTATAAGGATAGAAGGAAGTACACTAATAAAACGATCTGCCAAAGTAATATTATAATAAGCAAACAATGTTGGCCAATGTCGAAAAGACAAATAATGGGAAGATAAAACATCTTTAAAACCCCAATTAATCTTGGTGTTGTCATTTGAATGAAAAATGTTATCTATTTCTTTTAATGAGGCAATAGCATCCATCTTTAAATGAGAAGAAGCATAATCAGCTATGGAAGCTTGATGGTCATGAAATACACCAGAAGGATTTCTGTACAACAGAACAGAAAACCAAATGACGAAAAAAACCATTAGTCCTCTTTGAATCATGCGAATATCAGCCAACAAAAATATTACTCGTAATCTCTTTGGGATTTTTAATATAGTCCCTGCTTCACCACCATTCTCTATTGACATTGCATGACTTTCAGAAGATTTAGAATCAATCCTTAAAGTTCTTCTTTTTACAGTACTGCTAGCAACAGGATAGACAGTTTCACTTTCATTGTTTGTTGAATCTGGAAAAGGATCTTCAACATCCAATCTTCGTATATCAAGAGAAAGTACAGTAACAAAAAAAAACATGCTGATAAAAAAATCTGATAAAATTCCAACAAATGCAAATGCACAAAATTCTTTAATTTTAGGAATGTATGTAAAGTAGCCTAGGGAAATCAAAACAAGTTCTAGCAACAAGTTTTTAATAATAGAACCTCCTTCTAGACTTAAACCAATAGCTATTCTTTGATCAACATTCAAATGTGAATGAGTTTTAACAACAGATTTTGTAATAACAAGAATATTCTCAAGACCCACAAAGCAAACTAAATAAGGAAACATTTCTCCTCCATTTAATGTTGGGGTAAGGCCAATAAGAGAACAGAGTCCAACAGCCATCATAAGAGAAGCAATGACACTAACCACTGCACTAAATGCCATGCCTATTTTACTTTTTACAAAATTAATTTTTCGAACTGAAAAGTAAATATAACAACCTAATACAAAGTAAGTAGAAAGAAGTGGGAATAAGTCATTGACTCTCATTTGAGGTTTAAATCGAATATGTGTTACAACTTGTGACAAATTTGAACAAATGTCACTACTTCTGTGTTCCAACTCTGTAGAACAAATACGATGATAAGGTTCAAGTGTTGGAGCAGAATATAAAGAATGAAGTTTTTTTTCTAAATTTCGAATCAACTTTGAATTGTATTGCTTTAATACAAGAGTAATTGCAAATGAAACAGAAGATTTTTTAAACTTCAGTTGGCTATGCTTCAATGATAGCCCAAACAGCAGTTCTTTTATTGATGGAGGAGCTTTTATTGTTTTACTTTCAAACTGATCTATAGTTCTTTGAATATTTTGATCAGAAGCATAAAATCTTTTATCATCTGTCCAATATGATGCTGGAGATACAAGCAAACAACTATTTTCTGGAAACATTTTTTTTAAGCGCTGTTTTGGTTTAAAAACTGAAGTCGCTACATGAAAGCAATCATTACGAATAGAAATACCATTAGCAATGGAAAAGTTTTTGATTTCTTCTAAAATAGGAAACACAGAATACAATGAAGCTTTTATCATTTTGGTTTTTCCAATTGCTTTAGTAGTCCATGACGCAATGTGAAACTTAACAAAAAATTGCTGTATAAATGCAGTACGATTAGCAGATGTATACCAAGGAGGAAAGCCTTGATGAGCTGTTTCTGGTTGACCACTATCAGCAACATCAGACAACAATGAAAAAAACTGTTGAGGCTCACTTCCAGGTATAGGCAAGTTAAGTAAAGGATAACAGCATGAAAGAATTATCACAGCAGATAAACATATCAAGGAAATGGGATGTTTTGAGGAAAATAATCCATAGTTATAAAAGGATTCCTCCATATAACTGTTAAAGCGATTTGACATATTTTAATTGCAGTACAAAAACTTATCATTTTATTTGAAACAACCTGAAGCATATATAGTTAAATAAATAATATGCTGGCAATATAGAATTTGTAAATGGCTTTCAGTAAAGCCATGCTAGAAACTTTTTGTGTCACACTTTTCGATGCCAGTCATGACAATGATGGAAGTAAAGAACCACTTGTATTTATAAGCAGAGTAAATACTGTACAATTACTTGCAAAACAACTTGTGTTGTTTTTATTGTGTCACATGAGCAATTGCAAAATCTTGTATGCTGCACAGCATTGTGCAAGTCTGGATTCTGCATTCTGCAATAATTTACATCCCGTATATGTTGATGTATAAGGTGACCGTCAGATAAGACGAGGTACAAAATTAGAGCAAAATTTTATAAATTTATCATAAGTTTTTATTTTATAAATTATATCAGTTGTATAAGACAACCCCCAATTTTTAAGGGTGGTTTTTTGACTTTAAGGGTCATCTTATATGCCAAAATATACGGGTTGCAGAGAGAATACAAACTCTTTTTGCTTGCATAAAGAAGGCTGCCTGATCTTTATACACATTGCCTCCAAAAGTTGCAGTTGAACTGTGAACGTACAATTGTTAGAGTTGAGAACTTGGTATCCTCATAGTTCTTAGCACATTTTCTATTTTTTAAGAGATGCTGTTCAATAGCAGAATTGCAGTCAGGCTGTGCGTTGCATTCTCATTTGATCTTAAGGGTTGTGTTCTTGTTGCATTAATTCTAGATCAGATCCATTTTGGAAGATGCTGTCTGATTCAGTCTTCAAGCTTTTGCAATGTGCAATCTACGTACCAACTGTCACAGTGGCACTGGAATTCATTAAATGACTTTACTTTTCTTTGTGGCAAGTACAACATCTTTATGGGCAATAAGGAGTATACTTTTTGAAGTATTGAACATCCCACTTTTACAGGACAATAAATCCAATGGGAATCTTTTTGTTCAATTACTCGAAAATTAAATTTAATATCTACATTGGTGTATAGAGCACTTAAGATCTGCACCAAAAATCATTTAAAACAGAAAATAAAAAACATCAAGAAAATCTTGCTAGACAACAGCCACCCTGAAAGATGTGATCAAACAGCAAATTTCACAAACAACTGCAAGGTTTCACATCTAAATTCTTTGGACCAGACAAATGTCCAGTCTTTAAAGGTTCCATGGATGGGTTAACCTTCTACCAAGCTTAGTAGTGGAGTAAAAGCTGCTGTTGGTAACTACTTTACTTTGGTCAATCCAAGCTTAACTTTTACTTATAGTATATTCCCTATTGCCCCTAAAGATGTTGTACCTGCCACAAAAAAAAGTAATGTCAATTTTGCTGTTGTTGATACCAGGTATATTATGAAAATGATTTGTTTATGTTCTTTTGGTAAAATTAGAGTTTAATCTGCTGTTAAATCTTATTCAAAGATCTTCTCCTATAGGCCTTTCCTTTCAATCAAGAGTAGCCACAGCGTATCTTCTTTCTTGAAACTGTCCTATTTTCAACATCCGTTTCCTTTGCACAAACTTCCCCTATATCTTCTTTCACTACATCTAAAAATCTTCTCTTCGGTCTCCCTCTTTTTCTTATTTTTGGTAACTCCATTTCAATCATCTTTCTTCCTACATACTCTTGGTCTCTCCTCATGACATGTCCATACCACCTCAGCCTGCCCTCCCTCATCTTCATTCTTAACTGTTCTACCTTAACTGTACTCCTGATGTACTCATTTCTAATCTTGTCTTTTCTCATCACTCCCATAGCAAACCTCAACATTTTCATCTCTGCGACTTCCATCTCTTCCACTTGTTTCTTTGTGACCGCCACCATCTCAAGTCCATACACCATTGCTGGTCTTACCACTGAACTGTACACTTTTCCTTTTACTCTAGCTGGTAATCTCCTGTCACAGATTACTCCCAATACTTTTCTCCATCTGTTCCATCCTGCCTGTACACTCTTCTTTACCTCCCTCTCACAACTACCACTTTCTTGCACCATTGATCCCAAATACTTAAATTCTTTTACTCTTGGCACTTTTGTATCCTCCATTTTCACTGTTTTGTCATCATTTCTTCTATTTATGCACAGATATTTGGTCTTTGACCTACTTACTTTCATCCCTCTTTCCAATGCATACCTCCAGGATTCTAGTCTCCACTCCACTTCTTCCCTGGTCTCTTTGTAAATCACAATATCATCAGCAAACAGCATCATCCATGGTGGTTCTTTCCTTACTTCATTCGTTAGCCTGTCCATTATCACTGCCAGCAGGAACATACTTAATGCTGATTCCTGGTGCAGTCCAACCTTGACCTTGAAACTTTTTGTAGTTCCTACTGCACACCTCACCACTGTTTCGCTTCCCTCATACATATCTTGTACAAGTCACACATACTTTTCCACTATTCCTGATTTTCTCATACAGTACCACAGCTCTTTCCATGGAACCCTGTCATAAGCTTTCGCTAGGTCTACAAATACACAATGTAGCTCTCTTTGACCTTCCCTGTACTTTTCCATCAACATTCTTAAGGCAAACATGGCATTGGTTGTTCCCTTTCCTGGCATAAATCCATATTACTGTTTGCTGATCTCTACTCTATCCCTTAGCCTGGTTTCAATAATTCTTTCCCATACCTTCATTGCATGGCTCATTAGCTTTATTCCTCTGTAGTTTGCACAGCACTGTGTGTCCCTTTGTTTTTATAGATTGGGATAAGCACAATCCTTTTCCATTCTTCTGGCATCCGTTCACCCATCAATAGTCTGTAGTACAGTCTGGTCAAAAACTCTGTCCCTATCTTTCCCATGCACTTCCAAATTTCTACTGGCAACTCATTTGGCCCAATTGCTTTACCTTTTTTCATCCTTCTTAGTGCATTCTTTACTTCTTCTCTACTGACACAATTTACCTCTTTGTTAACCACTTCTGCTTCCTCTGTCCTAGGGTCTCATTTTTATCCTTTATAACCCTCACATGCTGTACATCTTTCCCTGCTCTGTCTCTCTGGCTAGCCAATCTATGCAACTCCTTTTCACCTTCTTTTGTTTCCAATCTAGTATACTGTAAAATCATTTAATCTTCTTAATTTTAAATGGCCCTAAAATAGCCTTCAAATAATTCTTTATTCAAAGATAATCAAATGGCCCTCAAATAATCTTTGTTCAAAGATAAAAACAATAATTAAAACTCAACATTTCAGTATACTGTAAATCAGTTAACCTTCTTCACAAGATTAAATGAAACAAAAACATCATTGGCAATGAAATCATAATGGTGCAAAAAAAAGAAAATACAAAAAAAACATTTGTAATCTATAATGTCATCTAACAGATTTTAACTATCTTAAAAATTTTAAATTGTGGTAAGCAGTTGGATAAAAACAATTGGTTTTGTCATTAAAAGCATGATTATTTAAATGAATAACAAAGGACTCTAAAAATCTTTTTGTTTGATCTGCTTCTTCTGCCAAAATTTTCAAATGATTCCAATCCAAATGATGATTTTGCAAATACACATGTTTCACCAGAGCAGATTTGCTGTTCATATCATTACTTTCTAATTGTAAAAATTTTTTTGGATTCACATCACACATGTAAAAAAATTAGCACATCACAGTACAATTGCAGGTTCACAGTTCAACTGTGACTTTTGGAGGCAATGTATATAAAGATTAAGCAGCCTTCTTTGTGCAAGCAAAAAGAGTTTGTATATTCTCTTTGCAACTATTTAAATTATTGCAGAATGCAGAATCCAGACTTGCACAATGCTGTGCAGCATACAAGATTTTGCAATTGCTCATGTGACACAATAAAAACAATACAAGTTGTTTTGCAAGTAATTGTACAATACTTACACTGCTTATAAATACAAGTGGTTCTTTACTTCCATCATTGTCATGACTGGCATCGAAAAGTGTGACAAAAAAAGTTTCTAGCATGGCTTTACTGAAAGCATATAAAGTTAGCAAATCAAAAACAAATCTAATTAATTTAATAGTTGACCTGTATAGAATATTTCTATGAGTATGTTGCATTGGCCTGGTTGCTGCTCTTTCTTTTAAGCAGAGTCACTATTGCAGGATAGAAGAGTGACCCCATCAAAGAAGTTGTCTTTCCCAAAAGCACAATAAGAATAAGAATATCTTGGGTAGACTAAGCATCAAACTTACATTCTTTTGCCTGCGAGTCAGAATGCTATCAGTCTTAGCTATTTGATTTCCAATTTCATCAAGTTGATTTTCACTTATTAAGAAATTTTCCATATATATCCAGAAATTGATAAACAGTTAAATGCATGGAAGAAACATGTTTAATTACACAAAATTCTGTTTTATTAGTGACTATGGAAATCACCAGTTCTTTACAATTAAATGAAATTTGTATTTAACAATGCAAATATTGCTTTCTTTTAATACTTAGCTAGATTTTTTTTCAAAGGTTTTTTGCCTGCTTGACCCCCTTTAATTGCTGCCCACATTACAGAATTAGTTTTCACTAATGGCTGCCAATGAGCTATGGTAAATTATAGAAAATTATGTATTATTGGGTTGCAGAATATGTTTGTAGCATTTTTATATTGTCTTTTATTTTAGAATAATTTTTTACTACTTGGCAAAATGTATATATTCATTCGATAGAGCTCTTTCTACTGTAAAAAACTGTGCTGATTGTCTTTGAGTATTTTGAGATTTTATTATTTGTGAAGCTTACAAATGGAATATCCAAGGGGTAAACAGCAACATTTTCAACACCTGCTATTCTTCGCTTTTTATCAAGGCCAAAAAGCTGCTAAAGCAGCCCGGGACATTTGCATGGTACACAGGGAAGGTGTCATAGGTGAATCAACGGCAAGTAAATGGTTTGCAAAGTTCAAAAATGGCAATTTTGACATTGACAACATACCCCGCAGCAAAAGACCTTCTGAATTTGACGAAGATCATCTCAAAGCACTTTTGAAGGAGGAAAGTTGCCAAGCAAGTCATGAATTGGCTGAAAAAATGAACTGCAATCAAAAAATGATTCTCAATCATCTTCATTTAATGGGATTTGCCAAAAAATTGGGAGTCTGGGTGCCTCATGAGCTTAGCAAAAACAACAAAGAAAATCGCCTTCAAATTGCTTCTCAACAACTCGCCTGCCATCAAACAACATGTGGTCACAAACAGCACTTTTTGTACCAAATTGTCACAGGAGATGAGAAATGGTGCCTATATATAAATATGAAGCAAAGAAAGGACTGGGTGCCTCTTGGAGATATGCCTGACCTCCATCCAGGAAGACCATGATCTGCATTTGGTGGGACTGGGAGGGCATGGTGTACTGAGAAATGCTCGAAAAGAATGCCACGGTCAACAAGAAGCTCTATATAGCCCAGCTACATCGCGTAAATGAGGCTATTTGACTGAAAAGACCCCATCAACAAAGCCAAACCATACTTCTTCATGACAACTCCAGGCCTCATGTTGCACAAGTCATCAAAGCCACACTCCAAGAGCTCAAATGGGAGGTCCTTCAGCATCTGCTGTATTCTCCAGACCTTGCACCCACAGATTACTATCTTTTCTGCTCTTTGTCAAACCATATGAGAGGTGTTACCTTTGACAATGAAGAGGACCTTAAAAACTAGCTCAACAAATTCTTTGATACCAGACCCAGGGATTTTTGGCAGAACAGCATCAACAAATTGGTCGAGAGGTAGGAGGAGGTTGTAAACAGCAACAGAGAATACATAATTTATTAATTTATAGCCATAATTTTTCATTTTTGTTTAAATAAAAATCTTTGATAAAAACACCACAAACATATTCCTCAACCTAATATAAAATATTAAAGTTTTATAGATGCATAATCCTATCAAAAAAATAATTAAAGATGTCACAATTTTTTAACAAAGATTTTCAAGCACAATTTAGAAAAAGTTTTGCATGCTCACAAATAAACTGGCAAAATCAATCAACCTTAAGCTGCTATTATTGCAATAAAGCTATTAAGAAAACTGTACAATTGCATGCCATTGACAATTTGGGGAAGCATAATTGTAATGACTACTTTTATTTCTGAATTTCAAAAAGTTTTTTTGCTTTATTTTTGCTTTCTAACTTTTGAATTTTATCCTACCATCCTTATTCCTTTTGATAATTTTGTTTTATTGCTAAAGTTTTTATGGACAGATTTTGGTAAAATGTTGCAGAAATGGTGATTTGACATTAGTTGTAAAAAGCTATAATTGTTATTCGTTATGAGAAATAAGATGTAATCATAATCTGTGTCATACATTATGAGCAGTCAACACCAGAAATGTTCTACATAGCAAATGATGCTTATAAAAATGTTAACACACCTTTACAAAAATACATTCATGAAAAATCAATGAAGATTTTGAAATATATGCTTTTACAGAAAAACACACCGAAACAGATTTTCAATTTAATTACATAAGAAAAATGCTTTACTTCTATTTGATTTTAAATTGGCAAGACTTTTTTATAAAAGCAATTGAGGTCAGAAACTCTTTTAACTAATAGTTGCTTGCCTCTGAAAGAAAGTAGAGAGTTTTTATGAAGAACCTGAATTACCACTTTTAATTATAGTGAACACTAAAAAAACAGTTCTTTTTAAAAAAGTCATGCAAAGTTTGCTTTTCAGCTTAACATTTCAATTAAAAGCCAATTTTGGTAAGGCCAAAAAATTTTTCTCAAAAAAACTTAAGAGAGATTGGTAAACTCCTGATGTTTTAATTTTGCATGCCCTAAGGCAGGGGTGTCCAACCTGTGGCCTGTGGGCCACATTTGGCCTGCATAAGGTTTTGAGTGGCCCGCAGAATATTTTTCAAAGAGCTCTGTTCCACCCATTTTGGCAGAAATTCAGACAGAAATTGAAGACAGATTCCACGTGCAGGCCTCCTTTTATCTTGTTTTTTTTGAGATTACTAGTTTTTAAAGAAAATCATGAAATCGAGATTGACTTGAAGTGAAGATCTTTTTTTGAAAACAAGGGATGAAATTCAGAAAATCAGGAAATAATTCAAATTGAAGACCTTATTTTTTTTAGAGATCACTATGATTTTGGGACTAAAATTGGGGTGTTTTATTTGTTTGGCCCACCAATATTTTTGATGAGCCAAAATTGCCCTCAAATCAAAAAAGGTTGGATGCCCCTGCATTAAGGCCTAAACTACATCAATACAACAACATACATTGCCTTTAATGTTTTATTTGTTTTTTTACTTTCATAGAGAAATGATTAATATTTAGAACTGCTTATCAAGACCTCCAACCAAGAACAAGTGCTATAAAATGGATTTCTTATGGACACATCAGAATGGCACAAGTAGGTTTTAAATCAGTATATTAATACTATGAGATTTTTCCACAAAACCAAACCATTAATTTGGATGTATACTGTTGACAGTTGTCAAATTTGGCTGAAAAACTCAAAGAATTTAAGACCTCAGCTTGCAAACAGAAAGGGAGTCATGTTTCAACAAGATAATGCCAGACCACATGTATCTTTGACTACCCAAACAAGGTTGCATGAACTTGGCTGGGATCTTTTACCTCACCCACCATATTCATCTGACATTGCTCCATCTGAACATCACTTATTTTTGTCTCTAGAGAGCTTATTGCAAGGAAAAAGCTTTATTGATTTAGAGAATGTTAAAAAGTACATAAAAAACTTTTTTTCTTTAAAACCAGCTAAATTTTATGCTGATGGTATTTTCAGGTTACCTGATAGTTGGACAAAGGTTATTAATAATAATAGAAGTTATTTCATTGAAAAAATTTTATTAAATGTTTTTATCGTTGTATAGCAAGTCAAAAAAAATGCTAAGAACTTTCCAGACAACCTAATATATGAAAAAAGTTGAAGCAGTGATATTAGTTGAAATAGTCCTTATGTGGTCCACACCAAAGGCAATATAGGGTGGCCGAGCAAAGTGTGAACAAATAAAGTTAAGTTTTTTCAGTTATATGAAGACCAATAAAAACAACGCATATATCAAATGAAGGAGAAATATATTGTATTTAATAACATCCAGGAGTTATTCAATATATCCTTCTTTCTCTTTGATAACTCGGCAAAGACAAGGAATCACCTGATTACATGCGGCATGCACAGTTTCAGCGTCAATTTCTGCCCAAGATTTAGTCAGTTTTTGCTTCAAAACCTCCACACTTGAATGGGATACAGCACAGGACTTGCTGATCTGAAGATGTTAAAGAATAAAGTTGTTCCTTGGGTGAAAAAAGTCACTGGAATTAAAGGAATTACACTTCAGCAAGATAGAGCAACCTCTCACACAGCCAGATTGGTCCAGGACTGGTGCAAAGACAATTTCAAGTCGTTTTGGCCCAAGAAACTATGGCCTCCATCTTCTTCTAATTTGAATCCAATGGACTTTGAGATATGGTCCATCTTGGAGCAGAAGTCCTGTGTTGTACCCCATTCAAGTGTGAAGGTCCTGAAGCAAAAACTGACTAAATCTTGGGCAGAAATTGCTGCTGAAACTGTGTGTGCCACATGTAATCAGGTGATTCCTCATCTCTGCCGAGTTATCAAAGAGAAAGAAGGATATATTGAATAATTCCTGGATGTTATTAAATACAATATATTTCTCTTTCATTTGATATATGAGTTGTTTTTATTGGCCTTCATATAACTGAAAAAACTTAACTTTTATTTGTCCACACTTTGCTCGGCCACCCTATATAAGTTTTTCGCTCTATGTGATATATCATGGTCAAGCTGCAAAGCTTTTTTTCTCTAAGCTTTACAATGCTAGGTTGGCAGCAGCAGCTGCTGCAGTGTGATATAGCCTAATAGTTAGTATTGATAGGCAGATAGAGATTGAAAATTGTCAATGCTATTTCAATTTTAGTTTTTTCTAATTTCAAGTTGCAAATCTTATTTTATTTTTTGGGAGAAAGCTAAAAGCTTATATATACTATCACGGACCTAGTTTGTTTGAAAATTTTTGGGGACAAAATGTCACTCCAACCTAGAGTTACCATATCTGAATTGGCACAATCCCTGATAGACACAGGTGTACCAGCCAAAAAAAACTTCGAAGGGGTGATGAAGTTTTAGCAGAATTTCGTAACATTTGCTTGAATTATGATTTTCTAAAACTAGGCTGGAATCAGTCTTAGATTTTTCAAAAGTCTTCACTTGGAATCAATCTTGGATTTTTCAATTTTCATCCCAAAATCATGGTGTTCTCAAAAAAAAAAAGTCATCATTGTCATTTGAGTGCATTATCCTTACTAAAGTAATGTCCTAAACCAGGGATGTCAACCTTTTTTCATAATGGGCCAAATTATAAATTTGAGTATATTCAGCAGGCCACAAAATTAAATGTCTATGAAATTTGAACTTTCTAGTATTAGATGCCTGACCAAATGACAAGCATTAAAACATAAATTTAAAATCAATTAATTACTGTATTTATTTGAGTACAACATGCAACATTTTGTACCAAAAACGCTAACGAAAAGATCAGTGCGTGTTATATTTGAATAAATACAGTAATTAAGAATCTCAGTGAAATGTGAAACTATTAAAATCATTATGTAACTAGAGTTAAAAATGTCCATGCTGGAGCTGTTTTAAAGTCCTGGTTACATGAGTTTTTTTCTTTCTGGTTGCACTGAATCGAATTTTCTAAATCTGGAGAAGAGCGGTTGTGGTTACAATCCCAAAGCTGATGAAGCTAGTAGGAGTCCCACACAGTTATCAACCAATGCTTTAACTCTGTGTCTCCTACAAAAACCCCAAAAATGCTTATCTATGCCCGTGTTGAACCAATTGTAGATCCATTGCTTCCTAGAGAGCAGGCCAAGTTTTGACAAAAAAAATCAACCCTGGATCAAGTTATTTTACTAATAGAAAATATCAAGAATTTTTTTGCCGATTTGCCAATCTGACAGCAGCATATAACTTTTTATGGCATCTTGATCTTAGTTGCTTGAGACTTCTTCCAGATAAGCACATGGTAAGAATGATCTTTGAGCTGTCCAAAACTGAAGTTTCACTCTTACTACTGGTGACAGCAAGCAAAGCAGGATTTGTCCTCAGAAAAACGGTGTTCTTCAGGGATCAGTCCAGGCTCATATCCTTTTTATCCTCTTTATATTTACATCTGCCCTCCACAATTTCCTAAGTTTACCTACAGATAATTTAGCATTGTTACACTGCTCTGGAAACTGAAAGACCTTTGAGGGGCTAAGTCACACTAAGAGAGTGACGTCAACATTTTATTTAAATAATGAAAAGGCCAAACGTGTGCTAAATGTTTACAAAAGCATTAGACTTTTACCATTTTATTCAACCCCACTTATTTTGTGGACAGATCGCTCACATTCCGTCATCTTTTTGTGGCATTGAGCAAAAAACTATATTAGCACGTCACATTACTGAAGCAATGTGCTGGCTCAGAATGAGATGCTGCTGCTAAAATACTGTGCAAAGCTGCCTATCCCTGGACTACTTAACAGTTGAGTACTGTGCACCAATCTGGCACAGAACTAAGACTCGCTTTTTATTGATGGTGTCCTGTATGACACTTTGCACATTGTCACTGGATAACTGCATTTCACTCCATTCACAGCCTAACAATACTTTCAGCCATCCAACCAGCTGAGCTTTGCTGACTAGGAGTGACACTTTTGGCTAACAGTGCAACTCTAGCCCAATCATATCCCTTTCAGTGGTTTTGGTGGCAATTGACACAAAGATACCTCAAGAAAAAAAAAATCTTTAGGCATGATGGTGTCAATTGACACCAAAAGGTAAATGCAACCCAGAAACCTCTCTGAATTGTTAATTGCCACTCCAAACTTCACAAGGCTATCCAAAAGAAGGTAAATTTTACTTCAAAGGGCTGTCCAAAAGTACGAGGTGTACGAGGAGAAAAAAGAAACCAAACTGTATCAACCATGCTCTTGGCACAATGCCAATCAGCAAGCCACTTGCTCACTGTTAAACACTATTTTTTAGCTCTATTTTGTTGCAATTTCTTTAACATAAGTCATTCTGTTTTTGTGTTTCAGGCTTTTATGTAACATAGTGTTGGTAGCCTTTGTCACAATGTTGTTACTTTGTGTCACATTTGTTTGTACTCCGTGCTGTTGGTTGTTACGAAACTGTTAGTAGCTCAATAATGGAACAACAAATCAACTTGAAGTTTTAAGTGAAACTGAGGAAGACTTCAACTGAGTGTTTTAAACTTCTTAAAGAGGTTTAAGGTGAAAATTTGATGTCGAGAATGCAAATCTTTGAATGGCACAAATGTTTTGAGAAAAGCCACAAGTGGAGGATGATCTTAAGACGAGATGACCTTCCACAATGAGAACAGATAAAAACATCACTAGAGTGAAGCAGCTAGTGTGAAGTGATAGCAGGTTGACAGTACGAATGATATCAGATGAACTGAGCCTAAACAGAGAATCAGTATGGACAATCTTGCTGCATTATCTGGGGATGCAAAAAGTGTGTGCCAAAATGGTGGCCAAGATTTTGTCAGAAGACCAGAAGCAGAATTGAGTTAAATTTTGTGAAGACATGCTGGAGAAAATTAAAGATGATCTGGATTGTCACAGACTTTGTTTTGGGAATCCTAAAGGACCACTTGAACAAGGTAACCCGAATACCTGCACTGAAACAAAGCTGTGTCTAATTTTATTTTATTCTGGCTCAAGAAGTAGTTAGCTATGAGCCTGATGCTTCTATACAGATGTCTTGAACCAAGCTCAGATTGGTTCATCGAAGACTCTTCTCCACAAACAAACAGAGACCACTGTTTCTATCTAAAATGAATGTATTACCAAGTTTTTTACTATTCTAACTAAAACGAATGTATTACCTCCATAACCAAGTTTGACATAGTAAGCAGGGACTGTGAAGTGACAAGTCATGGCTTCTCCACCATGACATTGCACATGCACACAAGGCAATTAGTGTGAGGTAGCTCCTGACCACACTCTCTATTACACAGACTTAGCACCTTGTGTGACTTTTGGCTTTTTTCCAGGTGAAGGCTGTGATGAAAGGAACTTTTCTCATCTTTAGAATTTCTCGTCTCTAGAAGAAATCAAGGCCTCAGTGACAAGGGAGCTGAAAAGACTCAAAGAGGATTTTACCAAGTGCTTTTGTGGGTGGCAGGATTGAATGCAAAGGTGTATTGACTTGGAGGGGGAGTAAAAAGACAATCCATAAATTAGGAAAATATGTTGTATTAAAATTTTTATAACAACAGTCTGGTTACTTTTTTGTCATACCTCGTACATTTGAATTCATGTTTAAAAGGGATATGTTAGATTCTTAGATTAAATCTATAATCTCTAAAAACATCTTTTTTCCACCCTCCTAATAAATCTACACAATTCCTTTTTTTAACACCATCAGCATCGCTGCTACTATAATAATCTTATTCCAAACCATGCACTCTGCTTGGTTCAAAGTTACTATCTTTATTACCAATAAGTCATTAACAGCTATCACTTGATATTGTAAAAAATGTTTGGAAATAACATATTCAATCTTAATTTAATCACAAAACAATATGAATACTAAAAACAATGTTTAGGGCAAGCACCTTTATGATAAATTCTGCCCAAAAAAATTTTCTTAAATCAGTTCATTGGATGTCACTTGACGCAACAATCAATTGATGTATTCAATTTGCTTCCCTATATGTTACTATGACAGCGATGACATCAAATTCAATATGGTTATAAAAATATAACTAAAAAAATTTGAGTAAGCAGTGGGGTGCATAAAAACCTTAAGTGGGCTGCAATGCTGCCTGCAGGCTGCAGGTTGGACATCCCTGTCCTAAACTTTAAGTTGTGGCTGCTCCATGTGCACTGTACTAAAGCCATCACTGAGCATAATTAAAAACTCCCTGACATCTTAACAAATTTTAATATTTCTCCCTGATGAAGGTTTAAAATTTTAACATATGGCAACCCTATCCAAACCAGCCAAAATGTAACTTAGGCACTTTTAAAACTACATTCTCCAAAATGAAATAAACTAAATAATTATCATAGGCAAGTTCAAAGACAGAGACTATTTGGGGGGGAAAAAAGGTGTGTTGTCCACCTTTATTTAAATATTGGGGGGAAACATCCCCTTTATCCCCCCCCTTAAAATAGGTCCCTGTATACTATACTTAGCCTTAATTCAAAACAATTTTATGATGGGTAAAAAACAAAAACTTAATGATAAAAGTAAAGTCTTTAACAATAAATGGTTTATAAAATGTTTTGTTGTTAAATAGCTGTTTGCCTAATTTGCCCATTTCACTTTTTGAAAGCACCTATTGCTGCAAGCAATTTTTTTCAAAAATAAAACATTGCAAAGGAAAGCAAAGATGCCATTTTTCAGACATATGTTTAAAAATTCACATTAGAATTGCTAGTAATTCTGTAAAAGAATATTAGAAAAGTTAGTAAAGATGTGCAGCAACAAAAAACACATTAAACTAAACTAAATGTGCTTGACTAATTTTATTTTTCTTTGCTTTCATTGGCTAATTAAGTTTTGTATCAAATCTGTTTCTCAAATACTACTTTTATAAAATTATGATCTTACAAAGTGGTGGATGTTGGGTGAGACAAGTGAGGCAGTTACCTTGAGCCCATTTTTTATAGTTATCAAAAAGCCTCCCTTTTTGAAAATGCTGCATGTACTTTTATTTTCTGATATTTCACATGTTTTCATGAACCTCAGAAACTTTCAAAAGTATTGAGTTTTTTGAAAATAGGTGAAATGTATCTCACATAATATGGCATATAAGATAATATTGGCAGAACACTTAAAATTCAAAACAACAAAGCATAAAATCTTTTTAGTTTTTAAATATTGCACACCAATTATATATGTAATGTAAACTATTCTTAATAGTTAAATTGTTATAAAAGTTACTTAAAAAGTTTTAGTGGCAACAACTCCAGATCTGAAAATATGCTTAACAAAAAGATAAATTTTGTTTTAAATTTAAATTTTTTAATTGATAAAAACATTACTTGAAATTAGTAATATTTATGCATACAATATTAATCACTTTCTATGATTACAACAAAACAATGACATACAAAACTAAAAAGTTTACAAACACTGGAAATAAAAAAAACATTTTTTTCTTAGTGTGGCAAATGCTTCGTGTACAATAGAAACCAATAGAAAACTGTTTATATATTTTATTTTATATCTATATTTATCCTCCTGACTCACAAGAAAGCGACAGAGACACTAATACATAAGGTAGGCAATTACTCTGACCTGCTTCTGGAGATGCCAAGATATTGCTGTCTGCTTGTAATTTAATAGAGATATGACTGTAATTTAGAGCTGCTTGCCAAGACCACCAAGCAGGGGAAAGTGCCGTAAAGTGTCTTTCCCAAAGATACAAAAGAATGACATGAGTGGGTTTTGAACCAAGACCATGTTGATCATAAGCTCAGCACTTTAACCACTTGACCACACTTCTGACAAAATCCAGTCTACAAATGAACCAACTTTTTTCAAAGTTCTAAATTTATTTAAATGGAATCTGGTCATTTATTTGACTTATAAGACTTTATTGCAGCTTTTTTGAAAGGTTTTTAGCAATTTTTAAAATGGACATTTTGACAACTGGTTTGTGAATTGAGCTGGTAAAACAACTGCTTATTTAAAGTTAAAACATTATATATTTTCATTCTGAAAAAAAATCAATTGAAAATTATTTAGGCCAAATAATTTGATTTTAAATGAAAATTTTAAAAGATAGCCTAATATAGAATTAGCAAAATAGCTTTTCACAATTAATTAAATTTTGATCATCAGTTGGTGTACCTTGTACAAATAAGCATAACATTAAACGGTTTTGACAATATTTTACAATATTTTTATTATTTTTCCAACTTTAGTTTGAAGCTAGTATTATTACATCACATGTTTACATTGCATGCTTCTATTCTTCAAGACAAAGATCTTAATATTATTTAATTAAAGCAGCATAAGCTGAAAATAATAAATAGATAATTGGCTGTTTCATAATATATTAATATATCAACAAATTTGTTTTTTTGAGTTAGTATTTTTAGACTCATTTGCCTAAAAGCAAATAAAATTTACCACTGTAATTTTGACAAAAAAAATCCTATTTTGCAAAAAGAAAAAATCCCGCGGCAACACGTTACGCATTTGACGCACGAGAAAAGAAGCTTTTCTGTGCTTTTAACCCTTGCGCGTCCGCTGTCTGGTCGAATCTAATTCGAAGAAAAACCGATTGGAGTGAGAGTTAGTTTTAGGTAGGCACATGGTTAGTTTTTGAGAGAAAGTAGTTGGTTCAAAAGAAACTAAGTTCTTCTTCAGCATCTTGACAAATTTTTAAAAATTAACAAAATTTTTGGGCCGACTTTGGGCCCGCAAGAACAATTTGCGCGGCGTTTTTTCTCTTTTTATCTCTTAGAGCTACTAGTTTTGTTTCTTTTTATTCTCACTGCAATCGTTTTTTCTTGGAATGAAACTTGACCCCGCTGGGTCGAAGTTAGGTTTACCATATCTGAATAAGCGGAATTCGGGACAGACATAGGTGTACAAGCCAAAAACTTTTTGGCGAGGCGGACAAAATAAAATTGTCGAATATTTTAGGATGACGATAAAAAAAAAGTTTTCACTTAGAATCAGTCTCGGATTTTTCAATTTTCGTCCCAAAATCATTGTGTTCTCTAAAAACATGCTCGATGTTTTAAGTTGATTGTAAAATTCCGGAAATTTTGAGTCTTTTTTTAAAATTCTTTTCGGACATAGAATTTAACATAAAATTCCGGACATGTCCAGATTTTCTCCGGACGGTATGGCAACCCTGGAGGGCAAAGCGGGCATATGCCCCCTGGAAATTGACTTTTTATTAAGAAATACTTTAATTTCGCTATATAAACTGCTAATTCTTCCCCTCCCAGAAGTTTTATCCCCCTGAAAATTGGCATGTATGCTGGCTTCATTACCAACGTCAATCGTCGCTCAAACAACGTCAATCAACACGCAATCAACACACTCGAAAGCATGAAGGAGGAGGACGAATATCGCAACTACGTCGCTAATAAAACCACAAATGAAAGATTACAATGCAGTCTACATTTATATACAAACTCAACTATCATCACTGTGGAGTCAACTTCAAGCTAATTAATAGCCAACTGCTGGACGCGTCTAATCTTTTGTAAGCAACTTAACGAGGAACGGTCACGTGACCAGCACGAAGCCAAATGGAACCCCTGAAACATTTCAACGGTTCTTTGTTAAGTTCGCTGCAGTTGTAATGATACTTGGTGGTACAATTGAGTAAACGTGAGGTAAAGGTTAGCATAATAGTAAAATCCACCTCACACACTCTAGGCCAATGTTTAGCACCAACATCTTGCTAATGTTTCTTAAGTTGGCAATTAGCGTTTTGCCAACGTTGGTGAGATTGTTGAAGTAGTTGGACAGTTGCATAGTTAGACAACTCTCTACAGCGTCTGAAATTTCAGTGTTGGCTAAACGCTGGCAAAGCGCATTTTTTCAGTGTTGGCGGAAAATGTGATTTTAATGCATTCGACTCTGGGCTAGCTATGGATGCCATCATCTTGCCAACATTTCTGCTGCTAGAAAACTGCCTTTCGCCAACGTTGGCTAAATGAAAAATGTTTACTGGGGATATTTAACTGTAATTTAGAACTGCTTGCCAAGACCACCAAGCAGGAGAAAGTGCCGTAAAGTGTCTTTTCCAAGAACACAACAGAATGGCGTGAGTGAGTTTTAAACCAAAACCATGTTGATCATGAGCACGGCGCCGTTTGGCGCCTTCATTGGTCATGTGAGTCACATGCTGTCTTGTAACAACCACGTTTTCTAACAAGATTTACATGTAAAGCATTGTAATAGCAATTCAGTAATTCATTTCTTTCAGGTAGCAAATTCAGGTATTCAACATTTTAGATTAATTGATGGTGCATTCACTGTAATAGTAAAACCTTTGCTAAATTTTTAGCTGAATGTCATCAAAAGAATGTTTTTGCACCAAACACTCTCCTAGTGTTAGATAAAGTCAGGTTTCACCATTGCTTTGAAATGAAAATGTATTTGGAATCTATTAATGTACCAATAATGTATTTGCCGGCGTATTCTCCTGATTTACAGTAAATCCGATTAAAAATGTTTTTTCTTGTATTAAACACAGATTGAACAATTACATTTAAAACCAGGTAAAGCTCCGGTCCTGATTCCATCTGCTCAGAGCTTATACTCCATGCTGGAGCTGCTTTGAAGTCCTAGTTACGTGACTTCATTTCTTCCTGTTTGCGCCGACTCAAAATTCCTAAGATCTGGAGAAGAGCGCTTGTGGTCGCGATCCCATAACCAACGAAGCCTGTGGGGGACCCAAAAAGTTATCGACTGATATCTCTGCTCTGTGTCCCCTACAAGATCCTTGAGAGGCTTATCTACGCCCGCGTTCAACCATTAATTGATCCACTGCTCCCTAAAGAGCAGCCTGGGTTCCGACGCGGGAAGTCAACCGTAGATCAAGTTGTTCTGCTAACCCAGAACATCAAGGATTCTTTTGAGGCTAAAAAGAAGGCCGGTGCCGGATTATTGATCTGACAGCTGCTTATGACACTGTCTGGCACCGTGTCTTTACCTGCAAGCTGCTGAGACTACTTCCGGATAAGCACATTGTCAAAATGATTATGGAGCTGGTCCGAAATCAAAGTTTTACCCTTACCACCGGTGACAGCTAGCAAAGCAGGCTACGTCGTCTTAAAAACGGCGTTCCTCAGGGATCGGTCCTGGCTCCCCTCCTATTTAACATCTATACTTATGATCTTCCTTTCATGATTTCCAGAAAGTTTGCTTATGCTGATGATCTAGCACTGTTGCACTCTTCTGGAAATTGGAAGGACTTGGAGGGGACTTTAAGCCAAGACGTGTCTACACTTTCAGCGTATCTCCAGACTTGGAGGTTGAAGTTCAGTCACACTAAGACGGTGACGACAGCCTTTCACTTAAATAACCTAGAGGCCAAACGTGAGCTAAACAACGGTAGACTTTTACCGTTCTGTCCAACCCCTACTTATCTTGCGGTAAAACTGGACAAATCGCTCGCGTTTCGTCACCACTTAGTGGCATTGCGCAAAAAACTATCTTCGCGCATCACACTGCTGAGGCAACTCATGGGCTCGGGATGGGATGCTGGTGCTAAAACACTACGCATAGCCACCTTATCTCTAGTCCACTCAACAGCTGAGTACTGTGTGCCAGTCTGGTGTCGTAGTGCTCACACTTGCCTCATTGACAGTGTCTTAAACAACGCCTTGCACATGGTTACTGGATGCCTGCGTCCCACTCCAACGGACCACCTACCTGTACTCTCAGGCATCCAGCCAGCTGAGCTTCGCCGAATGGGAGCGACACTCTCCTTGGCTTACCGTGGATCTCTGGACCCCGATCATATCTTGCATGGTCTATTAAGTGGGTCCTCAGATACTAAGAAAACGCCAAGTGAGACTAAGATTTAGACGCCCGTTTGTGCCAGCTGCGCGAAATCTCTTGGACAACATTGCCCGACTTGGCATCCGCGCCTCTGAATGGACAAATCACAAATGGAAAACGGAGTATTGTGAAAATGCTTCCAGGCTCCGTGTTTGTGTCCGGGACCGGTGCCAGGCTTGTTGGGATGGGCTTATCCCGAGCAGCTTGGGTTAAGCTCAACCACCTGCCGACTGGTGTTGGGCGATTCCATTTTGTCCATGCACAAATGGGGTCTCGCTCCATTACCGAATTGCGAGTGTGGCGGCTCTGAACAAACCGCAGACCACGTATTAACAGCGTGCCCTATGCATTGGGCACCACATGGAGCACGAGATCTGACGGTTTTGGATGATGACGATGACGAAACTCGATGCTAGTTCAATAACACCATTCCCAGCATCTGATCCAGGCAGTGCAGCATCTTGGGGTAGTAAAAGGATAAACCCTCGGCCCCAGTCTTGTTTGTGTCTGACCTGAAGTGGATACCCTTCAAACGACGACGACGAACAATTACAGTTAAAAAATAATATTCTTAATGTTATTGAGAGTTTGGGGGATTTCAAAAATTATTATCGTAATTTCTGGCAAAAAGTTAATGAAATACTTAATAGGCAAGAGTAAAAAAATTCAACAAATATTTACTAAATATATTGTAATATAAAGTGTTTTTTATTTTTGAAAACTTGCTGTTTATTTTTGCAAACTTGCTTTTTATTTTTGAAAAGTCCTGTAAATATCAAAAATTATTTTTACATAAGTTTTTTTTCATGTCAGCATTTTTTAATCAGGATTGTCGAAAGCAATTGTAGAATTTTGTACATTATGAGTGTCAAAAAAAAAAGATACGATTTTTGTACCTTCAATAAAAATTCACATGCATCAATTACAACGGAGAAGAAAGACCTCATGCAGTGTGTGATATGCAAAAATATTCTGTCAAATGATTCTTTAAAACCGATTACAAAGTTAAAACAGCGCTTACAGAATGTACACTCACAGCACAAGAATAAAAGCAAAAGCTTCTTTGAACGGCACACTGGTGCTTTAAAAAGGATAAGCCTGGATTCAAGTGGAACATACTGTTAAACAAACAAAAATGTAATTGAAGCTTCTTATTATGTGTTTTTAGAAATAGCAAGGCACAAGAAACTTCATGTAATTAGTGAAAATTTGATAATACCTTAATTTTTAAAAATGGTTGAGCTTGTGCTAGGTAATGAAGAGAAGAAAAAATTGCTGCCGTCTCATTATCTAACAGTGTAGTTCAGAGAAGGATCTAATACAAGGTCTGTTTGAAAAGTATTGAGACTCTCTTTGCTGCGTGAGCTGTGCATGCATTAGAGAAAAAAGCCCTTTTTTTCAAAAAAGTGCAAGCATTAACGAGTTTCACTTTTCTATCACTATTACATAAACGCAATTTCATTTTCTATTACTATCACATAACTTTTTACAGGTTTTTGCGTAAGAGCACTTGAGTATCTATCGTTGTGTGATAAATTACGTTATTTTTTCTTCATTGTTGTGTAAAATTGAAATGAGTTCAGAGCAACGAATTAATCTGAAATTTCTTTTTCGACCTGGAAAACTCCAACAGAGGCTCTAAACTTGCTCAATCAAGTTTATGAAGATAATACAATGTCAAGAGCTTGTGTTTTTAAGTGGCATAAAATATTCAAAGAAGGAAGGGAGGAGGTGTAGGGTAATCCCAGAAGTGGAAAGTCTTCAACCAGCAGAAATGATGAAAACATTGAACTTGTAAGGCAGAAAGTGCGTGGCGACCGTCGGCTGACTGTTTGAATGATAGCAAATGAACTGAGTATTAGCTGCAAAAGAGTATGGACAATCATTAATTGAAAAAGACCTGGTTCAAGAGGGGGATAAAAAAGATCTGAACAAAAATGGTTCCACGTTTGTTTAACGAGGACCAAATGGATCGGCGTGTTCAAGTGTATCATGACATCCTGAAACGACTGAAAATTGAACCGGACTTGTTTAGGGGAGGGGTAAAGAGTAATGAGTCATGGATAATAAGTATGATCCACTAACCAAAAGATAGAACTTTAAATGGAAGAGTGCAACATGAGCAAGACCCATAAAAGCGAGGCGATTCAAGTCCCGAGTGAAAGTTATGTTGATCGCTTTTTTCAATGTGAGGAGTCATCAAAAGAACGCATTTTGAGGATGTAGAAACCATAAAAAAGGCCGTGACAAAGGAGCTCCGAGCAATTGCGCAAGAACACCTCCAGGAGTGCATGGACGCGTGGCAGAATAGGATGAAAAAGTGCATCAAAGCTGAAGGGGCTACTTTGAAGGCGAAAAGTTGTAGTTTTCCGTTAGCGCTTATGATAAAGATTTTACGTTTACAGTCTTAACTTACTTTTGAAACGGACCTCGTATGGATATTAAAAATGAAGTTATACAAGAGATCAAATCTGCTGCATTTGGCTTATTTTCAATTCAACTAGACGAGTCTACTGATGTAGCATCTTGTTCCTAATTAATAGTATTTGTAAAACATGTCCATTCAAATAAATTCAAAGAGAAGCTTCTCTTTTGTATTCCTCTCAAGACAACTTCGAAAACCGTCAATATCTTTTAAAAGTGTTTCTTAATCTTGCTTCGAATTAGAAATCTTTTATAGAATTAGAAAAGTATCCAATTAGAAAATCTTTTATAGGAAAACGTATATGGATGGATGCCGACGGAGCCCCAGAAATATTGGGAACCAAACCTGGATTTCAAGCTTATGTTAAAAAACGAAGTCCAAATGTAAAAAGCGTTAATTGCATGATTCATTACCATGTGTTGCCCTCTAAAACGCTTTCTGCTCCATTTTGTGAAATTCTTGATCAAACAATTCTAATGGTAAATTTTATCAAAGGAAGAGCTCTTAAGTCCCGATTGTTTAAGCAATTATGCACTTACATGGATGCAAACCATAATGTGCTGCTTTTCCATACAAATACTTGGTCGCTTTTAAGAGGAAATATAACCAAGCGAGTGTTTGAACTTTAGAGATGAACTCAAATTATTTTTTGAGGCTCAAAAGAAATTGATTTTTAACGATTGCAAATGGATCAGACGTCTTGCTTATTTTGAACAACTGAATAAACTAAACCTAAAAATGCAAGTGTAAGATTTTAAGTTTAATATTTTCCTTATTTTCGTTTTCCTTTTTAGTTTTTTCACGCGGCAACCTAATTTCACATGTGCTTCGTAATTCAGTCACAATGCCCATTGTTTCACTTTTGTAAAACGTGTAATTTGTTCACAAAGCATAATGAAACTTAAACAAGAAGCAGCTAAAAACTAGCTAGTTATGTTCATTTTTTAAAGTTTTGATTTCAGTTTTATAGCTTTTAAAATTCTGATTTGTTTGTATTTTTTACATTCTATTTGAATAAGTGTATTTAAATGAGTTAATGCTAATTGTTAATGCTGGAAGTATTTTGTTATTTTCTGTGACGAGATTCAGCAAATATTATTCATCAAACACCTCGACCGGCGGTATTGTGGCCCAACAAGCCTGGTACGTTTATTATTGTTATATGTCTAATTGTATAAAATTATCAGCAGTTAGTGGTTGTTTATTAATATTAAGTGCTTCTGTGATTACAGAAGAACCGTACCATCGTACTATCGTACCATCGTGGTATCGTACCATCGTGCCGTATCGTACCATCATACTACCGTACTATCGTACTATCCTTCGTACCTCGTGCTATCGTTCGCATCGCGCTTTCGTTCGTGCATACATTCATTCATTGCAAACCGTGCGTGTGCTTCAGCAAGGAGGTCAGCCGCAGGTTGTGTGATTACTTATTCGAATAGAGTCAACTGACGGTGTAGTTGGCGTTGGGCCAGCGCCGTTATTTCGTTTAAAAAACTACAGCAAGGAAAAACCGCAGATATAATAATATTTAAAAATACTTTGGCAGATTTCATAAGTAGGCTAAACTTGATAATTGGAAGAGAAAAGTTAGAATAAATAATTCCACAATGTTTAAAGAATTACCATTGATTGATGACGAAGAACAAATGCTTCCCGATTTAGAAAAAGACTTAATTTTGCAACATCTGATAGCACTAGAATCAAAATTCATTTGATCTTTTCCTGATATTGGTGATAATCAGCTTAATTTAATACGAAATCTGTTCAAACTGTCAGTTTAGAAAGTGCCTGATAATTTGCAGGATGAATTGGATGAAATTTTAGAACTCAAAGCGATTCTTTTTAAAAAGATTTATTTTATGAAAAATTAGTTGCTGAATTTTGGCTATTGGCATGTGTTTCTTATCTTAAAGTGACAGAAAGAGCTATACGTGAACCGTGGTATCCTTCCGTTTGTGCCGCCCTCGTGCAAATGAAAACAAAAAAAGTAACAAACTGTGGAAAATGATTTGCATTGTACCCTTTTTAATACTCCTCCTTGCATCCATGAATTGTCAAGAACAAAACAAGATTCTCACTGATAGTTGAATAAGATGACCATCTTATATGACCAGCTCTGCAATTATCAGACCAGCTCTGCAATTAAACCCGAGTAAGCAGACTGTCCCTGATGAGAGTTTAAAACTCGAAACCATGGTCGGGCAGTGAGCTCGGGTTCGGCGTGCGTGATGCACAATGCCACAGATGGTACTCTCTAGTGCCATCTGTCCCAAACTCGTTATATAATAATAATATTCTTTTGATTTAGCAAGAATTTTTTTAACAAACACTTATTAAAGCTATTTTCATTTTATTTTCTAACGTTTTATTATTTCAAAAATTTGTATTCAAAGACTCTTGAAAATAAAATACTTAAAATACTTTAGATATGTTTTGCTAACTAACTGTGTTTGCAAAACATATTAAAACAGTACGTTAATTGGCAAAACAAATTTAAAGTATTTTACGGTTAAGCGCGAAGCGAACCAAAAAAAACAAGAAAAAACAAGGAATACACCATCTCACCCTTGTAGTGGAAACGAGCTCTTGCCAATGATAGGTGTATAGGGGAGACTGAGGCAAGTTGCAACATGGGGTAAAGGCCCGTTTCCATTACGAGCGTGGAAAAAAGCATTCTTTGTTTGTTTTATTGATTTTTTTTGCGCTCGCTTCAATTTTAACCGCTCGCTTCAATCGAAGATCAATAAAAGAGAGAAAGAATGCTCTTTTCCACGCTCGTAGTGGAAACGGGCCTTAAGTTGTAACATTCGTATTTGTCAAATTCTAACATCAACTAACAAAATTTTAAATAGCCCCAAATAACAATCATATTAAGATCGATTGCTAGCAAATAACATTGTTTAGTTCCAATGACTAAAAATAGGTTTACTGTTAAAACAAGCTTTTGGAGTAGGCAAAGTAAATTTTTCGAAATTTAATTTTTGTCTTCTGGGACGATAGCGGGAGCAGTTTGTTGAAATGTTTTATATCAGTCGAAACACAAAACAGTAAGCTATTAAATGCCTATCAAGGTTTAGCCACTAAAACTTAACTCTTTGAGATATTAACAAAAACTTGACTAAGTATGAGATGAGGTTAGTTGTAACATAGGCTGATGGGGTAAGTAGTAACACATATTTTTGTGCATAGATTTAACTAGCTTATATTAAAAGTAACTTCGGCAACAACATTTGTGAATAATATGAGAATTTACAAAAGAAAGATTAACAGGAACACCAGCTCATCATCACAAGACAACTTAGGAGCTGCTGCAGTAGCTGCTATAATTGAAAAAAGAGATGAATAAGGGGAGTAGCAAAACCATGTAAAATTCTTCAAAGTGCTAAAAAAACTTAAAGATAGGCCAAGTCCTTGGTGCAAAACAAGAAAAGGGCTAAAAAATGTGCCATGTTAACAGACACACCTGTTAATTTCAAAAATTTACTGTAGACCGCACAGAGAATCCCTCTCTTCTTGGTTTTAATTTCTTCAACTATAGGGAATCCCCAATCACACCGCTGGCTTTCCACACGTCTTATGGTTTTATAATATTTATTAAAGTTGAGATTTCGATATGAAGGTATAACAGGCTTCCACAAGCCAACGACCACAATTATTTATTCGACAATACTGCCCAAACAATGCAGCTAACGATACAACCAACGTGCAGCCAACCATGCATTCGCAAAACGAAATGTTCCCAAGTTTCGCTTGCGATCTATAAACTCACTCTTCAAACCAAACCAAAATCACCGAACCACTTGATCACCAACAACTGAAAGGTATTAAATTTACCAACATCTCAATTCATAGTGTGCTCGCCACGTGTAAGTGAGCCAATCAGATTTGATTAAGATCGCTGCACGTGATCTGCCTATAAAGCAGTGAACGCAAACAATAGAATCAATTAAGAGGTTTCAAAAAAGACTTCTATGCAGTTAACTAACTTTTTCAATTTCAGTGCGATTTTTATTTTTATGATTTTAGCAACACCGGAAAAGGACAGTCTGTTACAGCTTCAAACAAAGAAAAAATAATTTTTGAAAAAACAGTAAAAGCAAAAGAGTAGTAATGCATTACATTTCTTGAGCCCTATTTTAACAGTCGTCCTGATGAGGAGTGGATGGTACAATGCTATGGTTACCTAAAGAGGTCACATTTAGTTTGTGCCGAAGATTTGAATACATATTTTTGCCACAAATGTGATTCTGAAATTTATGATTAGGCTAATCCAGCAGTGAAAAAAACTGTTTTAACATTTTTAGACAACTCCAAATACCCCATTTTTTGTGCTTGATACTCATGTCTATGACTAGGCTATGTGTGATTTCGTTGTATTTACTTTTTCATATTGTTATTTTCTTCAAATTACATTTATATTTAAGCATTTATTAGTAATTTTTGTTGCTGTTACAACTTACCCCAATTGGTGTTGCAACGTACCCCATTGACGGGGCACATTGAACGCTTTTTTAAAATATTTAAATCGTAATTTTAACCACTAAGCTTTAAAAATTATTAATTTATTTTTTTGATATTAGTTAAACAGTGACCTAAATTTTTCATATTAAACAAAAATTAAAAAAAAAACATTTATTATGGGAGAAATAGCAAAAAGAAAAAAAAGTGTTACTACGTGCCCCGGTCTCCCCTACTCGTATAATGAAGTTTTGCAAGGATTTTGGGTTATTTGACTTTAGCCTGTCTTACTTATAACAGCTTTCCTGCTGATGTAAGTTTTTCATCAATCCTATCAACTCATGTGTTTCTATCAGATAAGGTTTTAAAAGTTTTAAAAGGCCCTACTTATCATTAATCAATTACGGTGACTTCTTTAAAAGACTCAGAGATTTCTAGTTTTTTTTGGTATTCAAATTTTTCAGAACGCCATGAATTTGAAACTTTTTGAAAAATTTCAATGTATTTTATAAATCCCACCCAAATTAAACTGACTTCTTGTGTTAGGGGCCAAATCAAACGACTTTTAAGGTGCTTTAAGTCAATAATTGATTAGAATAAACATGGTAAGCAACGGGCCCCACACGGAAATATTCTAGCAGAACGCCTTAAAATTCATTTTTTAAAAGAATTTAGTGTATTTTATGAAATACCCAAATTAAACTAATCACTTGTGTTAGAGGCCAAACCAAACAATCTTTAAAATGCCCAGGATAATTAATCAAAATAAAAACGATCTGCAATAGTTTTTATACTTGGGGAATTTTCAAAAAAAAGCTTTAGAATTATAAAATTTAATAAAATTTTCAAAAAAGTGAAAATAGAAAGCGTTCTGCTGGAAAATCCCTAAGTGGGACCCGTTGCCGGCCATGTTTATTTTAATGAATAAATCACCCAAATCATATTAAAAGTTGTTTGGTTTTCCTCCCAACACAAAAAGTCAGTTTAATTCGGGTAGGATTTATAAAATGCAATAAAATTCTTTAGAAAATTGAAATTTAAGGCGTTCTGCTGCCAAATTCCCAATAGAGACCGTTGCCCACCATGTTTATCTTAATCAGTAATTGACCTAGAGCATCTTAAAATTTGTTTGATTGGGCCTCTACACCTAAAAAGCAATTTATTTTAAATGTAAAAAATGTAACTTTTGTTTTTTGTAGTTGGGAAACTCTATTGTTGTTTGATTCAAAGATGAGCGGAGTCACTTTTTTTGGGGTCCGAATCCAGTCCGGCCCCATTGATTTAAACTCCAACTCCAATCCGACTCCATGTTAATAAAATTTCGTATATACAAAGAAAAAATAAAATCTTGTAACAATAAGTAAGTTGGTTGTAACTTACTAATTAATCAGCCAAACAATAATCGAACAAAAAACAATGATCCACCAATGTTTCAAAAGGCATTCCAAAGTCTGATAAACTTTTAAAAAGTATTTTTTTAAGGTTTTCTGCTGTTTTTGCCTCATTAAATTCTTTCACATATATCATTCTTAATTGAAGAAGATTGCTGCTGATAAAATGTATGGTGACAGAATTAAAGTTACGTGATCTTAAATCTGTTCATAAATCTGTGGTAATGCCAACTAAACTATATTTTTTAATAGCCTTATTTACTTCCTCTATCAGCTTTTCACTCGAAGATGATGCACTTTTTTCTATGCTTCTTTTTATAGTGAATCTGGAAGGAAGTATTGCTCTTGCATCAACAATGCCATGTGTAGCTCCAACTTTTATCATTGCATTTACAAACTGTATTACTCCATCACCTTTTACTGCACTTAATGGTCTTACATCTGATACAACAAATGCAACTGAACTATTTAACACTGTGTTTTTTGTAACTTTTGACAAGCTCATGTCAGACTTACTAAAATACGCTGTTACTTTAGGAGATATTTTTGCATTATATTTGCATCGTTTTAAGTGATCATATAAATGTGTTGTTCCACTAATCAACTTATTATGTTTTATTGCTTGCTTACAAGTTTTACAAATTACGTATCCAATACAATCTTTACTTTTAATATGATTTAAATATAAAAATTTTTGCCAAACTGTGCTCTTTCCAGAAGTGTTAGGTATTTCCAGCAATTTTTATCTTTAAGAAGTTTGCAAACTAATTCGTTAGAAGAAAAATTCATGTTTTTGTTATAAGTAATCAAGGCTGCTCAAAATAAATACCCTAGATATATCAAATCTACTTTAATTAAATGTAATAATATTTTATCTTAGATTGAACTTAGCAGCTTAAACTTAACATTGGCAAATATCACGCAAGCATACAAGTAAATTTGTATTAGCTTAAACTTAAAATTAAAAAAAATCATATAGATAAGTTATGACCATGGGAAAAAATCTTTGCATTTATACCATCATTTTGGTGACAAGACAATCTTTATGCAGGCTACAAATATATATACAATAAAAACTAATATAATACCAGCCACCAGTGTATTAGACAGAGTGATACGGATTCATTTAAAGGAACTCATGTAAAGGCAAGCGTTACGGTTAAGGTTAGGTTAGGCCGGGATTTGCTTCAACAATAGCAATTATTTTACATGTCAATTTTAAATAATAAATAAAGAACTATTAAAGGTCAATTAAAGGTACGGCGATTGTACATGTCAATTAAAGGTATTTTACATGTCAATTAAAGGTATCAATAAAAGCAATAACGTCAGTTGTGCATGTAATAACGTAGTTCGTTTAGTCGCTGCTTCCTTATTCACAATCTTTATTTCTACATGCACTTTGATTAATTTCAAGTTGATTGTGAGTAAAAATGAAAATAAATTAAAAAAAAAGAACTAGCCGCAAGTGTCGGGTATGAGCAATAAGCTCAAAATAAATGCCTGGAATAAAACATTTTGAAGATCAAAAAAAACATTTTATAATATAAAAATCATTTTTTTATTTTTTTTTATTTTTTATTTATTTTCATTTTTACTGACAATCAACTTGAAATTAATCACAGTGCATGTAGAAATAAAGATTGTGAATAAGGAAGCAGTGACTAAACGAAGTACCTTATTACTGACGTTGTGCATGGTCGCTGTACCTTTGAACAAAGCGATGTGATATTAAAAAGAAAAGGATAGCGAAAAAAAGATAATTAATGTACACATCCGAGCCATAGTCAGAGAATGTTGTGTAATCATGGGTGGGAGAAACAACAAACTCAAAGACCAAAAGGGTCTGGACCAAAAAGGGTCAGGCAGGCAAAGAAACCCACCAAAAGAAATCTGCCACGGGTCAAAAGGACCATTTCAAAATAATTTGTATACATAAGATAAAACATACAAATAGTAAACAAGAATAGGTGCAAAAGAAGTAAATTATGTGAATTTTTATCGAACTGGTTAGGCCGTAATGATCTGGATGTTGCCTTTGAAGTCGCATCGGGCTTTTATCACCTTCAATTTCTTTGTCCAATTAGGTGGAGTCACCTGCAATAATAAAAACCAACAGCAGATGTTTTAAAATTTGTGATGTCTATTACCATTAAAAATTACGTTGCTATAAGGTGCTTTTGAAATTCTGTACGAAATTTACTATATGATTTTATCTGTTTAATGCTTGATGGGACTTTATTCCAAGCAAGAGGACCTCTGTATCTTAAAGATTGTTTAGTTATATTTAATCTACAAAATGAAGGATAGAATTTGGACTGGCTTCTTGTACATTTGGTGGAATTGTCGCTTACCAGGTTATTTTTAAAAAAATGATCAAAGCATGGTGGTAACATGCCTTTTATATATTTATCAGGGTGTCGAACCGGACCCGAACCGGATCCGTAAACCCGTATTAACCGTTATTATTTTTTGAACCCGAACCGGAACTGAACCCGAAAAATTAAAATTTGCTGAACCTGAACTGGAACTGAACCCCTAAAAATAAAATTTGCTGAACCTAAACCGGAGCTGAACCCGTAGGAAAAAAATTGCTGAACCCGAACCTGAACCGGAACTTTATTTTAAATGGATCCGGTTCGACCGTTTGATGCACAAATTTTAATTTTAAAGTCATTTGTAGAAGAATCAGAATCACAATTTTGTCTTTGAAGTTGCCGCAATTTTTTTGGTCACAATACTTGTTGTGTGGCAATACAGAAACGTTATAAACGACTTTTTCAGGCGAGAAGTTAAAGCAAAAACATGTCACTTGCTAGATAAAGAAAGCGAAATTTTAAATTTATGCTAAAGCAGTTGTTCTTAAGCTTTTTACAGTGCCATACCTTTAAAAAAATACATATTAATATAGAGACGTAGCAAACATAGTGAAACCATCGTTGGTGAAGCAAAATTATTTGACGCCATTGAAAAATTAAAGCTGCAGAGTGCATGCTGTTGGGGAGCCACTCGACTGAAATTTAGTTACGTAGAGAAGTTTAATAAAAAAGCAGTGTAAACTTATCGAATGATTCGAATTCAGTGTAACTTTAGTTGCCTCAAATGGTTTTCACTAGCATGATGGTATCCCTAACAGTAGAGATTGAGTAAAAAATAATGTTGAGCAAGCAATGCAATAAAGTTAATTAATTTTTGATTTTTCAAAAAACAAAATTAAAAAAAAAATTTGTTGAGATTAGGAAGAGAAGCTATTAACCTTCGTCTTGTAGCGTGAAGTTTAAGTAAAATTTTGTAAGCTAACTGCTTTTCTCTTATTTCTCAGCTTCTTATTAGGCTCAAATTTGCATGTTGGAATCTAAAAAGGCCTTCACTTTTGCAGTAAGGTTTATTTGGGATGAGCTGTTCATAGTTTTTAGGCTTATTTAAAGATATTATAGCAGTGAAAATTGGATTACTTAAATTTTTCATTTGCATCAATGTTCGCTTCGACTTTACGTCAAAGATTTGTCTCTTAAGAAAAAAAAAATCTTATACAACAAATTGATTTAATTTTAATTTATTTCTAGTTATAATTATTAAATCAAATGTTACCGTTTGAAGTTGCCACAATTTGTTTGAGCACTTGTGTGCCAACAAAGAAACGTCATAAACAACTTTATCAGCCGAGAAATGAAGAAAAAATATGTGCACTAGATACATGAACGTGCGCCAAAAGAACCAAAAGGGAGACTCGCTTTTTTAAATTTCAAATTTTACAAAATAATACATAAATATGCATTAAAAACTTCTAAAGTTAAGGCTCGTTTCCACTACGAGCGTGGAATAGAGCATTCTTTGTTTCTTTTGATCATCTTTCCGCGCTTAAAATCTAATGAAGCAAATAAAGTCAATAAATCAAGCAAAAAGTACAGTGGCGAACAAAAAAAGTAAGACTTTTTTATTTTTTAAGATTTTTTAAAAATATCATTGTTAAAATTGAATTATATTAATATATATCAAATAATATATTATTAAAAGAGCAGAAAAAATTATATTAAATCCAATATTAATTTATTTTTTTTTTAGAAATATAATTCAATTGCAACTAACTTATTTTTAAAAAATTTGAAAAAATAAAAAATCTTACTTTTTTGCTCGCCACTGTACTCCATTCCACGCTCATAGTGGGAAAAGAGCCTTTATGCGTCAATTTTTTATTATTATAAACTTGAATGACTTAATGTTTAATTTGTTTAAAACTTTAAAAGTTTAGATTTAGTAAGATAAAGGCCCGTTTCCACTACCGGCGTGAAACGAAGTATTTTTTGTTTTATTAATTTTTTTACTTCTTTCGGCGCTTAAAGGCAAAACGAAGAAAAAAATCATTGAAACAAAGAATACTTCAATCTACGCTCGTAGTAGAAATGAACCTTAATGACGTTTCATACCTAATAGACCTTCTGCGTGAGGGCCGCCACTAAAAAATTATCAAAAAATTCTTAGATAAGTGTATCAGTGGCTAGTCCAAGAAAGATCTATTTAAACTCATATAAACGCAATCTATAAGAAAGTTTTGAGATCACAAAACAACAAAAAACTTCAGTTTCAGCTTTTGGCGCTAGCAAGATCATTACTATAAATTTATTAGTAAGACTTGATTTTTACAACCAAGACCCATGCCGGTGAATTAGTTTAATTTAATTTATTTAAAACTTGTACCAGAATTTTTTAAAAAACCCTTTTTAAGAATATTTCTTGTGTTTCCGACTGTTTGCCATCACTCCTCCAGGAAGCGCGTCTACGGGCGCCCATGATAACATGAGGTAAGAAATTGTGTTTACAGTCCTAACGCTTGTAAGAAATAGATAAAAAATATATATTCCGAACCCGAACCGGAGCTGAACCGGAACTGAACCCCTAAAAAAAAAATTGTTGAACCTGAACCGGAACTAAACCCGAAAAAAAATTTTTTGCTGAACCCTAACCGGAACTGAACCCGAAAAAAAAATTTTTGCTGAACCTGAACCGGAACTGAACCTTTAAAAATAAAATTTGCCGAACCTAAACCTGAACCGGAACGTTATTTTAAACGGTTCGATTCCCTGATATTTATACATAAAACAAGTTATTTCTAATTCAAGTTATTTCTTATAATATTTGAAATTAATTGATTTTTAAAAGATTAACTCCGACTCCAGTCCGACCCCATTACAAATTAGCAAAAACCGACTCCAGCTCCAGTCCGACTCCGACAAAATATGCCATACTCCGGCTCCAGTCCGACTCCGACTCCGACTCCAGTCCATCTGCACCAACAACAAGCCACCTCAACGTGGTGGTGCAGTCCCCTTCCATGCACTGGGGAGGGTCGAAATGGATTGTCAATTCCCCAAGGGTCTCATCCTCGGGCGATTCTCCCTTGGACAACTCTTCTCATTTTTTATCCCTGCTGTCCAATGCGCGGTCACATGTGGACAGCACTCTTAAACCCAATTGACCGCCCCCCTACCCCTTCTATTCTCTCTCGGACATCTCTTCCTCGTCCCTCCTTCCACCCCAAACCTCTTCATTACTCATCCCACTCACCGCTGATTCTTATCTCTATGCTTCTTCTTATCAGCGGTGACATTCACCCCAACCCCGGCCCTATAGACCCCTGCTCTGTCTGCTCCCGTAGAGTCACTTGGGGAAACAGATCAATACAATGTACTGGCTGTTCTCTCTGGGTGCACCTCTCCTGCTCTGGTCTTTCTCCCGCTGACTTCCGCAAAATCTTCCCAGGACACTCTTGGACTTGCCCAATGTGTACATCCTCTTCTCAACCCCCCTCCCTCTCACACTCCAATCCCGTATCCTCATTCTTTTCTGTATCTTCATCCTCTCACACTCCAAATCCCCCACCTTCACTCACAAACAACCACAAAACCATATCTTCAAAAACTAAACCCTCCCCCAAAACAACCTCGAATAATCCCACCTATCTTCCTAATCACCCCCAACTAATTTATACTTACCCTCCCTCAGCATTGACTACTCCTTCTCCTCAAACCCAACAAACCACCTCTCCTCTCACACAATCCTCTTTTCATCCTTCCTCTCCCTCTCGAAACAACCTCCGAATCCTACAGTGGAATGCTAATGGGATTCGCCCGCGTCGTACTGAACTCCTACACTTTCTCTCTCATAATCAGTACGATCTCATCTTCATACAAGAGTCACACCTCTCCTCTGACTCCACCTTCCGTATACCTGGCTACAAAACCCTCCAAAAGAACCGTTTTATGACGAGGAGAGGAACCACCAACTCTACGGGAAACCTAGGAGGAGGTGTTCTGATACTTGTCAAAAATGGTCTATCTTACACTTCACTCTCCACACAATCACTCTCCTCCCTCGACCCCAGCTCCGATTATTTAGCTATTGCAGTTAAAATAAAAGGAGCCGCCCCCATACATCTTTTCAACGTCTATGTCCCTCCTATCCGCTCCTCTTCCTCCGACTCTCGCCCAAAATCCTTCTCACCCTTTCTCCTACCATCATCTCCTACCACTTACATCTTTGGCGACTTTAACAGCCATCATTCATCCTGGGACTCCCACTCACCGGAAGACCATTCAGGCAAAGATCTGTTTGATTGGCTCCTCTCCTCTGATCTTTTACCTCTTAATAACCCCGAACACCACACCCTACTACATCGTGCCACTGGAAACCGCTCTTCCCCTGATCTTTCCCTAGTTCCTGCCCGAATAGCCTCTAAATGCACATGGCAGACCCTTCCGGATTTCGGCTCAGATCATCTTCCTATCTCCATCACTATTCCCACTTCCCCTATAATTAACTCTTTCCACCGCCCCCCTCATTTAACTATAATAAAGCTCGTTGGGATGAATACCTTACTTATATTGATACCCACTGCCCTACTCCCTCTAACTTTACAACACTCTCTCTTTCTGAAGCCACCCACACCTTTACCAAACTCCTCAACGATGCTGCCACTTCTGCCATTCCTTTCGGCAGCATCAACCGTCCTGCTAAAGCCTGGTGGTCTCCTGAAGTCGCAGATGCTGTCGCAAAACGCCGAAAGCCATTTGCGAAGGCACACTGTTCCGAAGAAGACCGCCAGCACTATATCGCTACTTTCAGATATACCTTCACTATGATTAATAAGGCTAAAGCCAAGTCATGGCAGAATACTTGCTCTAGCCTTTCTCCTAAAACCCGTCCCAGCGAAGTCTTTTCTCTACTTCGCTCCATCTCTGACTCCCCCTCCCCAACTACTTCTGACTTTCCCAATTTCTCAAATTGCCATACCCCTGTAGATTGTGCCAACCATCTCTCCTCACATCTACAGTCCCATTTCTCTACCCAAACCCCAAAACCTTTTCGAAGCACCGAGAAAGCCCAAATGAAGCAAATCAGAACTGCACACTGCAACACCCTGCATTCCACTTTCTGTGCACCATTCTCCTCAATTGAACTCTCTACAGCTATCTCTCAACTCTCAACGTCAACCTCCTCAGGCCCTGATCAAATTACCTACCCTTTTCTATCCCACCTACCACAATCTGCGTTAAATTTTCTTATATACATCTTCAACCTTTCTTGGTCAACACACACCTTCCCGTCAGCTTGGAAACAATCAACAATCATCCCCATTCTCAAACCCGGAAAACCCTCTGACTCACCTTCTTCATATAGACCCATTTCTCTCACTTCATGTACATCCAAACTCTTCGAAAGAATGGTTTTAGGACGACTAACCTATTTTCTCGAAATACATGACATTCTCTCACCCGTGCAAGCTGGTTTTAGACCTGGTAGATCGACTGTAGACCAGGTGTTAATAATTGGCTTAACTATTTATTTGTCCCTTTATTTTTTGATAAAGAAATTTATTTGGTCATGATAAAAACTTCAATTTTTTGGTGACGAGATTTTTTCGGTATAGATATATGTTAAGAAGTATAAAAGAAAAAATAATAATGCTTATATTAATTGTTTATTTTTTTTTAATTAAAGAATAATAATAATTAATTATTTTTTCTATTTGAATAAGGAAATAAAATAAAAACAATGTTTCTAACTTATAAGTTTATTGTATTGTGTACACCTTGTTGTGGAATGCATGTATACATGAACCGTGATTAAATTCTTTAATCAAGATAGAAAGGTTTGATCGTTTGTTCCTTAAATAGAATCAAGAATACAACACCAGGTTCTCCTTCTCTCACAGTCAATCGCCGATTCCTTCCACCAATCTAAGCCAGGCGCACGTACAGTCCTTGCCACTGTGGATTTTGCGAAAGCTTTTGACTCAGTTTGGCACTCTGCCCTTCTCTCTAAACTCTTCTCATTAGATCTTCCTCTTTGCTTTGGCGAATGGATACGATTTTACCTCTCAGATCGCCGTTCGAAAGTCCGTATCTGTAATTCATACAGTCGTCCTTTCCGTCTCCGAAGAGGAGTTCCCCAAGGTTCGGTTCTAGGACCAGTTCTCTTCTCTTTATACATCAATGACCTTCCCACTTTCCTTCCTGGATCTGTTAAAACCTCTCTCTATGCAGATGACCTAGCCATCTGGGCCTCCTCCCCGATAGTTGAGTGTGCAACCGCTGTAGTACAAACTGCCCTCAACAGATTGGTGAAATGGTCCTCAAAATGGCGCCTTCCTCTCAACCTTCCCTCAAATGTAAAACATCCTTCTTCAGCTTAGACCCCTACCAATCACGTATACAACCCTCTCTGCACATTCTTAACACCCCTCTCAAATTCAACCCTCGTCCAACCTTTCTCGGTGTAACCTTCGACCGCACTCTCTCTTTCAAATATCACGTCTTATCCTTACGGAAAAAGTTTCACAGCCGATTCCGTGCTTTTCGCTCCATTGCCTCTGCCTCCTGGGGTCCATCAAAAGAATCCTTATGTACCCTATAAAAAGCCTTCATTCGCCCCATCCTCACCTATGCTTCCCCAGGCTGGTTTCCCTTCTCATCTCCTACACACATCACCTCCGTGGAGAGGATGCATAGATCTTCCTGTAGAGTAATCACAGGTTGTCTATCGTCCACTCCCATTCCTCTACTACATATAGAAGCACTTCTACCTCCACTACGAGTCACCCTCACTCACCAATCCCTTTCCTTCTTTGAACGAGCCCTCCGTCTACCTCCCACCTTTCCCATAGCCTCTCTTGCGAACTCTAACCCCTGTACACGTCTCAAAAAGAGCTCATGGAGATTCTTCTCCAGATCACATAACCTTACCCCTAACCTACATCTCACCCGTGAACCACTAATCCTCTGCCCTCCTAAACCCCCCTGGTCTGCCCCATCTAATTACACAATCTCACTCCACCTCTCATCCCCATGCTCTCGCAAAGACCCCCCCTCCCTTCGCAACACTGCAGCTACCTCCCATCTTTCCACTCTATCTCACAGCGATATCTCTGCCTGGACTGACAGTTCGGTGCCTGGCGGGCTGGGACAGGGTGGTGCAGGGATACATATCAAGTGTACAAAGTGTGTCATTGCTACCTCGCTCTCCTTCTCGACTGGTCTCTGGGCTACCAGTTATAGTGCTGAAACCTTCGCTCTCCTACATGCTCTTGAGTGGTGTATCTCTCACTTCAAGACATGTAATTTCGACTCTATCACCTTCTTTTCCGATTCTTTATCTGTCCTATCAACTCTCTCTACCCCCTACCATATTTAACCCCAAAATCCCTATCCAATACCCAATCTCTTCTTAACTCTCTATCTCAATCCAAGGTTGTCCATCTTCAATAGATACCTGGTCACTCTTCCCTCCCAGGCAACGACTTAGCTGACTCTCTAGCTAAAGCCGGTGCCTCTCTTGATCCATCCAGTATATCAGTATCCCTCACACCCCTTATCTCCTCCCAACGACTATCCCTCTACACCAGTTGGAGACGCAGTGTCCAATCTGGTTTTTTTCAACACCAAATCCCTACAGTATCTCCCGAGGAGCTTACTCTCCCTCGCTCCGCTCTCTGTGCTCTCTCCCGTTTACGCTGCAACGGGCACAGCACTCTCCTCAACTCTTATCTACACAGGGTTGGTCGAGCCGAGACTCCTTCTTGCAGCAACTGTGGTTCTGAACCACAGGATCTCTCACATCTCGTGCTCGACTGCCCTGTACTAGACCCTCTGCGTCGGGCCATTTTCGGCCACACCCCTTCTCTTCTGGACCTCTGGTCCCGTCCGTGGGGAGTCGCCCGACTATTGGGATTCCGCGGAATTGATCCGCGCCCCCATCCCTTGGAATGGGTCGGGTAAAACCACCACCACCACCACTCCAGTCCATGCTCATCTCTGATTTGATTCCGATTTTTAGTCCGTCGTTTTAGCAGAATTCTGCCAGAATAATTCGGGTAAAATTACTTATTATTGTCCAAGATTTTAAAGATTTAAGAAATTTTTTATATTTTGTTAAAGTCATGTTTAGACTATAAATTAATATAATTAATGTTTTCTTATTTGGTTATCATTGCCATTACATTTAAATATGAGTGTTAATGGTGCATTAGTATCATTTAAGGTGAATCATTTTACTAAACTTCCACTTATGGACCAAGATCAAGGTATTTATTTAATTTGGTTTAAACCAATGTTAAATTAAATCGTTTAAATGTTTAAATCGTTTAAATCAATATTACTAATACTTGGTCAAAACTGTTAGGCCGGTTTAAATAACAATATGCTTTGCAATTGTTGGTATGACATTCTTTTTTTTCATGGTGCTTTATCCAATTATTAAACCATGTTTCACCTTATAAATGGAAAAGCACCCATTTTTTAAAAAAAGTTTGTCAAAAATTTTTGCAATATTTTGAAAAGCATTTCAGTTAAAGACACACACAGAGTAAGAATGATTCTTGTTCACTATTTGCTAAGTTTAATTTGTTGCTTTTTGAATTTTGAAAAATCCCCAGAACTTGCTGGTCTCAAAAGAAATCACCCTAAGGAATTTTTTCCAGTAAAACCAACCCAGAATACCCTTTTGGCACCAGGATGGAATAAAGAAGAAACCAAGAGAAAAAGGATCTCTCAAAAAGTGATAGTAACTGCCAAGAGATCTGGGTTAGTTTTATGGACAAAAGTCGCTTATGGTGACTTCTTGAAGAAACCCAAACCTGCAAGGTTAGTGATGATAAACAGTGAACAAGATTCATAAAAATTATTGGATCTTGTTTATTATTTTCCATGCTTACTTAATAAACTTTTTTTGGGGAATCCCCAAAGCCTGCAAGGTTAGTAATGGCAAAAAGTGAATGAGACCTATTTTAGTTGCATTTTTTGGTTATAATTGTTTAAAAAAACCTATTTCTATGTGATCATGATCTCAGCAACCTGTGGTATTGAATTTCTTGCATTTTCAGTAGCTTTTTGTTTGCAATGTCAAATTAGGGTTCATTTGCAATTGTTTAAATAAGGCCACATCTGCAAGACCCACAACCAAATGATCCTTTATCATCTTCTCTTTCAGTGCTTAAAATCTGCAATATTCTACCAAACAATGCAACGATAAAATAAACTCATCAGGTTCATTTGGCATCTGGACCCGTTGATGAAATACAGCTTGTTCATAAATAATATTTTTTCTGACTGAAAAATATTTGTCGAATCTAATGTTCACTATGTTATAATTTGAAGATTGCTCATTAAGTTGAAATGATGACAATATATTATCTGCCTTATTTCCTAGCAGGTATATTAAAGTATTTATTCCTCTTTTGATAGTTTAGATGCCATGCAATATCACTCAAAATGCCTAATCCAGTTAGGCCATTGCTCTAGATTGTTAAAATTAAAGGTTTCTGATGCTTGAATAGAGAACATCATTCATCTACTTTGAACTGTACTATAGTCTCTCTTTAGTTTATTGATATTGAATTTTACGCTGGTAGCACTTCTGATGCCATGTCAGCTTAGTTGGTTTATTCTCTTATTGCACACATATTTGTAGTTGGCAAAAAGCACGCAGCACACATTTAAACCAGAGGCAATGCAGGAATGCACATGATTGAAAATACAAACACAATTAGTACATTCTATTACACACTCTGCATCATAACACAGAATATACTTGTTTTGATAACTGTGTCTTTTCAGCTTCTTTTCTGATGATGTTTCAAAAGTTTTGTAAGCTGAATCAACATCAGTTAAATCAGGCTGTGACAAAGTCTTCACATATTTGTATGTCAAAGCAATGTGTGGTGACGGTATTTGGCCTTACAGAAGTTCCATTGCTAACAGGCATGCTTGGCACTGGTAAAGCAATCTTGGTATAATAAGTGAAGGTCAATGTTTCCTGGTTAACTTTTCAAGAACAAAATACAGTAAACGCCACTTAATGTGATCATTTTTGTTAATACCAAAAATAATAACAATAATCGATTGATAACATTAACCAAAAAAATGAAAATTGCCATTTTATTGTTTATTAGGTGTTGCAAAAATAAAATTAAATAAATGAAATATTTAATAAACAATAAAACTTACAATAAACACAGTACAATATATTATTTATTTAAGAAATCGTTCAGCTTTGTCTGCTTCATGTCTTTTTGCAGCAAATCATTTACAAAGGACTCATACTCATAATGCAGTTCAAATTTAGAAAATTTATTTTGCACTCTAAGTCGTAACATGCAAAGCGCTTCCTGCATTTCCTTATTTGTTGGAATGTACAATGCTGGTTGATCTTACTCTACTTCATCGTCAGTGCCTACTTTATTCTCTCCAGCCTGTGTAACTGCCTTGCAGATGTCAGCCTCCGTTAACTTTGCAGCCACCTGGAGGTTATTGTCCACTGCCATCCACTCCTTGAAGTCGGTTTGCGTCATGTCACTTGGTTTTTTAGCAACAATGTCCTCTATTGTTATGGTTGTAGTGGTACACGAGAAACTACCTTTCTTGAAACAGTTTTGAATTGTTTCTTCTGAAACATGCTTCCACAACAAGGCTAACAAATGCAAGGCTCCGAGCAGATCAGTTTTTTTGGCCAAGTTATTTGCACTCACTTTTTTAACATCTTCAATTTGTTCCAAAACATTGGCACTAATTTCTCTTCTGTAATGACCTTTTAGTGACTGAATGATTCCTGTAAGAGCGACGTTGTATGAGCGATGTTATATTTTGGCTGGCAGAAAGATCAACTTTATTTGATTTAAGGTGACATTAACAGCATGTGCTGTGCAGTTGTCAACAAGGAGAACAATATTGTTTGTCAGCTGATTATCTCACTTCACGAGCCATTTTTTGAATATGACACTGGTCATCCACACATTTGTATTTGTGCAATATTCCACAGGTAATTTTTTAATGCCTTTGAAGCAACGTAGTTGTGGCTTTTTCCTATTACTAAAAGCTTTTGCTTTTTACCTGACATGTTTACACAACAAAGCACAGTCACACAATCCTTTGGCACTTTGCACCCATGCACAGTCTTGATTTTAAAAAGATATGTATGCTCAGGTAATACTCCATAGAATAAACCGGTTTCATCGGCATTATACACATCATCAGGAGAATAATCTGCAATTATTTTTGGCCATTGAACTTCCAGCCATGATGCTGCTGCTTGGGCATCTGCATCGCTCTGTTCCCCATGTACATGTTTGTAAACAATGTTTTCCTGTTTCTTCCATTGTTGAAACCAACCATCAGTTGCCACAAAGTTTGTTTTTTTCATCTGCTTGGCTAAATCTTCAGCTTTTTGGTGCATTACGGGTCCATTTACTTGAGCATCATCTTCTCGAACATTAGTAAACCACAATTTCAAAGTGGATTTGACTTCACTGTTTTTTCCAGTCCATCTTCTTTTGCACAACAAATTTTGGTTTTATTTAATGTCCATCTCGAGGCTTGTGCAATTTTTTAAAATTTTGCAGAAAAGTGGCTGGGATATTTGCAGTTTTGCAGCAGCCTCTCGTTGCCCCATCTTAGGCAGCTTATCATAGCTCTCTAAAATTGCAGCTTTTTCTTTGATGCTTAAATCTCTGCATTTCTTCATCTTAAAGAGGTAAGAAAATCACTGAGAAAAAAACTCACTGTCACACAGCCTATTGTCTATGCATCAGATTGCTTGTCACAACTGGTTGTCTTCTACAGTAACTGAGTGGCAAAAACAGGTGAAATTGAAAAAAACAGTTGAAAAAAGCACTAGATTAAAGCTTGCTAAATAAAAGCTTGCCGCGATTAAAGCGATTAAAACTAACTCACTAGATTAAAGCTTGCTGCAAAATTATGACCCAGTTCATTTGCTCTTTCATTGTTCTGACAGTTCCTGTTTTGATATTTATAGCTTTCTCAGGCCGCTAATCATCAAAGCTGGGCATTTACACTAGAAGTTAACAAAATTAGTCACTATGTTTGGGAAAAAATTTATAACAATAACTGATGTACTGATTACAGTAAGTGGCATAGTTGTAATGCATATTGTATGTTCAGGTGAGGATCAGGAATTTTGATAATATTAACTGATTGATAACATTATATAACATTATCCATGATTACATTAAGTGGTGTCCACTGTAACTCAATTTGAATTGGCTTAAGTGCAGATTAGCATACATAGACTGGTTAGAATTTACTTCAAACTTAATGTAAAATTGTAATTTACACATACTTGACACTGAACCCAATGCACTTTAATACAGTAAGTTAAAAAAAAAAGAGAGAATCAATCTTGAGTTTAGCAATCTGTTTTTCAATGCTGTGTCACGCTAACCATAAAAAGCACATAAAAATGATAATATAAAATTGATTTTAAAAGCCATTGCTGGACCTTAATTTTAAAAGAGTTTGGTACTGGACCTCTAGCAACTTTCAAAAAAACTTAAGTTACCTTGTTGAATAACCTTGTATTATTATAATAAAAAAAGTATAGTTATGCTTTAGAAATACAGTTTGAAACTTATTATTTTTATCAATGACTAACTGTGTTGAAATAAAAAAAAATTATTTGAAGTGAAAGTAGATTTTTTTGCTTATAGATATTCCATGTGCCCGAAGTGGCCATCGAGCTGTTGCAGATGACAATTATGTGTATGTAATTGGTGGATACAATTCAGAAATCAATGATAGAAATAATAATAATGAACATTTTCCACTATTTAGGTAATCTATTATTTATGTTTTGTTAATTTATATATATAAATGTAATAAAGTTATTTTAAAATCATTATTGTCATTTTTATTCATCTTCCTGACTCAAAGACAACATTGGAAGTGTCATTGTAAGAGCAACCATCAAGCAATTATCTTGACCTGCTTTTAAGAGGTTAAGATAGTGTTGTTCACTTAAAATTTTTTGTTTAATTTTTTTATTTTTAGTGCCATTACAAAGCAAAAAGCAGTCTTTTTCAGCTTTTTGTTTTTACTGGACAAAATGGTTTTAAAAAAAGCATTTGAAAGTTTTGAATGACAACTCATAAAAATTCTGTCATATAACAATTTAATTATCAATCATTTACTCCTTCATTATCATCTGTTTATCATTCTGACTTGCAGGACAACATTAAAAGCATTAAACTTATGACAACTGTCAAATGATTACCCCAATCTGCTTTTGGAGATGCCAAGATATTGCTGTGTGGTTGAATTTTTAACTTGTTTTTTTTTTAAATTTAAAGCTATGACTAAACTATGACTAAAAAGCAGCTTTTTAAAACTGCCAAGCAGAAAAAAGTGCTCATAAATGTCTTTCCCCAAGAGAACAGAATAACAACAGAAGGTTTTGAATTGCAACTGGGTCAACCATGTTTGCCATCAATACAGTGCTCTTACTTGGCCACACAAATGGCTAAAAAAGATATGTGAATGCATGATTTTTAAGTGTTGGCCAGTGCAGAAATTTAAGTAAATCTAGTATACTGGGTACAAATAGTTAAGAAGATTATATTGTATCATTGATTTTTCCAAAACAACTTTCTTAGTGGCACCATCAAAAGCTTGTGATCTTTGTGCCAGCTTTGCTGTATCATTGACTCTATAACTATTAGTTTCTACAATAGTGTGAAACAATGTTTATATAAAGTGATATTATTGTGTAAGAAAAGTTTTGCTTTTTTGACTGTGGGGAATGAGATAATGATATATTCTTTATCGATAAATTTCATGCAAAACTTCAAGCTATTTATGCAGAAGGTTGCTGAAATTTTCTTGCTGAATTTTATCAGTTGTTGCCGTTTAGGTCCAAGCAGCACATTAATAACATTTTTCAATTTTTGCTTTTTAGTTTTAAAAATATGTGTTGTCTTGCATATAGGATGCCAGACACATCCACTAGTGTTTCTTGCATAAACCTCATCATTTATTTGTACTATTTTTCTCCTTCCTTTGCAAGCGATCTTACTGCCTGATGCTATAGCAATGCATTTGTATTTGAATCCTGCTCAAAGTTGCTAAGATTGTGTACTTTTTTCCTAGCAATAAAAAGATTTTATTTTTTGTAAAAATTTGTGATTGGACAAAGCCTTTTTTTTCAATTCTAATGCAGATTCCAACAAAAAATTTTGATTCTGAATCATTTTCGATTCTGATTTCAATTCTTGTTTGTTAAAATTCACTTTGTTTTTTATAAGAAACTAACAAAAAAATTTTTTTTAAATCACCTTGTTTAGTCAGTTGGAATGATGTACAGTGCCTCTCCCTTAATTGTTTTAAATTGTTCACTAATGGCCACTGTAAATGGAAGATTATGAATATTGAAAAGTGAATTGATCTTCCTTGCAGAGTTCCCAATTACAGAACAACAGCAATATTTTAATACAAAATTTGATTAATCACTGTTTTGAAAAACACAAACATCTGTTGCCTCTTTATTTAAATAGAATCTTGATCCTTATTCAATTACAAAGATTCTATTTAAAAAAGGATATATGAATATATCACACAAAATTTATTTAAGTACTTTTTAAAAACCACAACAGTCTGTTTTATTTTATAGAATCGTCTGGTGGTTACTGGAAAAATAAAGATTATAATCATTAGTAATAAAAACAATATGTTAAGTCAACCATACTTTGATAAATAATACCTAGTTCTGTGAAACGTAATTTATAAGAGGTCATTTTAAAATTTTAAATCATTTCTAAAATTGGAAATATTATTTAAGCTTTTCAAATTCTGTGCTCCAAAATATGCAGTTTGTTAAACTAATCAAGCAAAAATCCAATTTCTATGATGTCATATAGGAAAAAAATGACTTAAAATATAATAAATGCAAGTACAGAGGTTATGCATTTATATTAAGGTGATGTGACTCTTCTTCTCTTACCTTAATATGAATAAAACAGACTGTTGAGGTTTTTTAAATCAGAGTTTAAATAAATTTAAGCTTTTCAAATTATTATATTAACTGATGCTTATATTATCCACTAAAACAAAAACTGCTGAAAAATTGCTAACAGTTACACATGCAGGTTGGCTAAATCTGTGCTGAGCATAAAAAAGTTGGTCTGATTGAAAATTTTTCAGGGGTTTTTGTTTTAGTGGATAATATTAAGTATCATTTAATATAATAATCTTTTTGGTTTTTATATTTTTTATTTTTTACATTTTTTTATTACTTTACAGATTCCACCTGATGAGCCGTTTTTGGTGAAACAGGCTGTTGTGGATTTTAAATTTTAAATTTTTATTCTGTCTTAGTGTTTTCATTAATAAATTTTGCTCTAGCTTTTTGATTATTAAGCTCTGTACTGGCAAAGTAAGGCAAACAGATATTACATATTATATTACAATATTATATGAAACTCATGCAGTATAGCAATTGTACAAATGCGCATTGCTTAATTTATAATAAATAAACAAACGAAAAAAATGAAGTAAAACTAAAAATATGTTAAGGAACAATACAAAAACCTAAAAACAGTCCAAGTATATCAATATCATAATTCTGTCAAATAATATTAGCTGTAATTTTGATATAACTAATATGTACTGCTTTTAGGTTACACAAACTTTCTTCAACTTTATTGCTGAATCAGTTTGTTTGAAATTACATTGCAACTTCTTGTTATTTTCTTGTTCCGCATGACAAGAGCAACTAACTCACTGAAAACCAATGAAATCAGAGCTACTTTAGTAATTGTACAGAGCAATATGTGCATTTGTACTTGTTTAAAACTTTAAACATTGAATGCGCATACACATTAACGGTTTGCAATAAAAAATGTTAAGTTTAATAATAAATTTAATTAAGTTTTTTGCTTGGAAAAATATAAAAACATGCTTAAGGAGAAAAATAGAAGGTTTAAATAAAGAAGCTAACTATTATTAAGCTTATCTTACATCCCATTTTTTAGGCCTTGTCACAGCGTCCCGCCCAGTTGAGCAAAATGTCCTGGTATTACCAATTTTAAGTCACGACCTTTTTTTTTAGAGATCACTATGATTTTGAACTAAAAATTTTCTGTGCATTTACCACATTCAAAACAATTATATATATTACTGCAAAACAATTACAAAATATAAATTTAAGTGTAAAAACATTTATACAAATTAACTTGCCGTTGATAGTACTTTGTAACCTAATTTCTTTGGAGTTCTTTGAAAAATATGCACATTCGTACAAGATGATGTGCAAACATGCAAAACACGTCCAATTCATAATTTTGTTGGATGCATATAACTCAGAAATGTGAAAACAATTTAAGTTAATTTTTTATATGAGAAACTCCTAGTAATAGATGAACAAAGTTTTGCAAAAAAATATTAATTCTATGTTTAATATGTTTTATTTATAACTCTTTACAAAGTTTCCTGGGCATTCATACAATGCCTATATGTTTATATATATATAAATATATAGACTTTTCAAGAAGGAAAATTTAAAATTTTCTTCACACCTAAAACTGTAAGAACGCACTAATTTAATATGCTTTCATAGAGTCTTAAATAATTTTTTTTAAAAGAAGAGGGGAAGCAAGCTTTATATATATAAGAGACAAAAACATTATGTCACATTGTGCAATAGCTGGGAATCTTACCCCTTCAAGTTGTGACCTAAAATCGTCCTTATTCTAATTAAGCCATTGATAATGACAACTGGCCTGCAATTTTATACAAGTTTACCTATACATAAAACTAAACTGCAATTAAAAATCATTTCTATTCAGTTAAGAATCTATTTTGTTGTTGCATATCCAAACAGCGATAAAAAATTAAAATACATATATATACATGCATATAGACTACATATAATATGTTTTGTATACAACATTAATATCTAATCATGATCTTTATAATTAAAATGGCAAGACCTATATCACAACAAATAATTGACTGCATGTCAACCCAACAAAACTTTCGAAACTGAGTGCATAGGTGTGATTTGGTTTTCCGGATTAAAATCCATTTCTATTTTGATAATCATATAGGCTATCACTGCAAAACAATTACAAAATATTAATTTAAGTGTAAAAACATTTGTACAAATTAACTTGCCACTGATAGTACTTTGCATCTTGATTTCTTTGGAGTTCTTTGAAAATATGCGCATTTGTACAAGATTATGTGCATTTGTACAAAAAGTGCGCAACGCGTAATTTTGTTGGATGCATATAACTCGGAAACGTGAAAATGATTGAAGTTAATTTTTTATATGAGAAACTCCTAATAATGGATGAACAAAGTTTTGCAAAAAAATATTAATTCTATGTTTAATATGGTTTATTTATAGCTCTTTACAAAGTTTCTTGCACATTCATACAATGGCTATACATATAAATTAGGAAAAAATTAATCGAGGTGTTTTTGCAGAGTGCTTAATGAAAGTCAGAACAAATACATTAATTTTTCATTAATTTAAAAACAACCCTACATTCTGTTTCATCTGTCCCTTAATTTTTTAATGAGATAAAACAGGTTGAAAAGGTGTTTCTGCTTAATAAATGAAAAAAAGGTATATATATACAGGGTGTCCCAAAAAGATGTATATATATATACAAACTTTAAGTAACTGTAAACCAAATGTTTATTATTATTTATTTTATTTTGAACATGTAAAACAATTTATAGACATTGTTACTTTATTTTTTCACTGCCAGTTTTCAAACTGATGTCTGTTCTGCCCCATACACCACTAGTAACTTTGTAGGACTTGTTGATGTACGTGGTCTTCTAGAATGCATTTTGGAGACATTATCAACAGTTTCATTGGGTTAAAACTTATATCTAATTTGAGTGATGGTAACTCTTGTCTGTGGTTATTTTTAAAACATTCTCATAAATTGTCTTTGCACTTCAACTGCATTTTCATCCTTCCAGTAGCATTTTAGAACTTTCTTTTCTCTCAAATCTAGTCTGGCTGCCATCATTTGGATCTATGGGTATAATTCACAAAGAAAAATAAATATTTGAATTATCTGCAAATAAAAAACAAACATTTGAATTATCAGCTGCTTAAAGGTGTATACATCTTTTTGGGACACCCTGCATATAACACAAAATTTATTTATTGAATGTTTAAAAATTCACAACAGTCAATTTTATGCTATGGAATTGTCAGGTGGTTACTTATTCAATTAAAGCAACCAATTAATGATTTGATTTGAATAAGTAACCACCTGACGATTCCATAGGATGAAACAGAATGTTGTGGTTTTTTTAAACATTGTTAAGTTGCTTTGATCTTTTCATTAGTATTCTGCAAAGAAAATCAATTCACTCTTACAATATATATAAATGTATACAGAATGGGAATGTTTGCTGCCACCAATGTGCTGCTGAGAGAGTTAGCCACTGGCAATTGGGGGTTAGGGTAAGTAATGACATGGTTGTTAGGGCTTGTTTCCACTACAAGCATGGAATAGAGTATTTTTTGTTTTATTAATTGTTTTTGCTCAAAAGAATAAGTAAAAGTAATCAATAAAACAAAGAATGCTCCATTCTACATTTGTAGTGGAAATGAGCTTTTCAAGTTAGTGATGATTGGTGACAATTTGCCAGTGGATAATTTGCCACCAATGCATGATTATAAGTACTATAAATTGTTCCAAAAAAGAAAATGTCTTTTTTTATATATATATGCATGCTCAATGATCGTGAGGTATATAAAAAAATGGGAAATATCGTACATGAATAAATTAGGAATCATTTTCAAGAATTAAAATTTTCATGAAAAATCTTTCAATTCTGATTCCGATTAATTGTCCCATCACTTGTAAAAATATTTAAAGCATCATATCAACACTCTTAGGTTTCAATATTTTTTTAACTAATTCTCTGTGTTGATATTTTCCAACCAAATATTGCCCACATTACATGACAGTGATTATTGTATTGCTATTCCTCTGTTTGTGATACCTAATAAATACCTAGTAATGTGCTAATTATAAACTTATGAAATCTATTTTCTGTCAAGCCAAAGTCTAGTATTAATTTCTATATTGCATTTGTTTACACTCTTTCTAAAGTTAACTGCATGGTTTTTTTATTAAACTATATAAAACCATAGCCCACTCTAACAATGACTGAAATGCTCACATGATCAAATGTTTTTTCTGCTGCTTATAAATTGTTTGTGCCTGCTGAACAAAATTACAGAAATGGTTGAAATTGCTTCAGTTTAAAATATTTACTGTGAAAAGTTAGATATATAGTGGCTCGATAAAAATGTAACTGTTGGAATATATCTAGTTTAGCAAACAATTGCAGCCTGTTGTTTCAAATTACCATAATCTAAGCAGAATGTGAAATTAAAAGTATAATCATGTTTAAATTGATATAATTTCAGCAAAAATAAACAACATATAAAATATGCATACATATTGTAGTAAATTTACTGTATCATTCATATCAGATTGAAAAATTCAGATTTTTGACCCCAAAAGTTTTTATGTGCATGTAAACTAGTATCCAACCTGTAGAATGCGTGGTGTGAATCAGTTAAAACATAGATGGGAGCTTTAGAAAAAATTTCTTTACATAACAATATTAAAAGACAGAATCATTTGAGAAGATGCTGTAGATACTTTTGCTCATTTTATTAATAAATTTATATTTATAAAAAAACTCATTTGAGAAGATGCTGTAGATACTTTTGCTCCTTTTATTAATAAATTTATATTAATAAAAAAACTATTTGAGAACACCGTTCTAAGATGAATTGACTAGTTTAAAAAATATACAACTCTGGAGAACCTCAATGCAGCCTGTTATTACAGTTGAAACTATTTAAAAAGAAGTGGTAAAGTTATACTGTTCAAGTTTTTCACCTATATCCAAATGCTATAATTGCAAAGGCTATGGCAGTCAAATTACTGGGGAAGATCCAAGAAAGTGAAAGTTTCTTTTCCTTGTTTAAACATTGGTTGAACCTAATTTTCATCTTAAATAAAGGCTAAATCCAAAACATCAAGCACTTCCAGACCTATCATAGTAACTGGCAAGCTCTGTAGAATGTACTTTTCAAGCAAATGTATTATCAGACAATTTTTATTTTAGCAATCATATATGACAATGATACTGACTTAATCAAAAAGGGCTTTACTGAAATTCTTAAAATATTTAAAAGTGACTTGAAGACCCAGTAGTTTGCAAAAAGGAATGTGTTTTTCATTTTGCCCTGTATTATGTGAAAGTAATATTAATGATAAAAAACTTAAGCATTATTATTTAAAAAATTTTAAGTAGTTTTATAATAAATCAGAATCAAGTTAATATAATAGCTAGAAAAACACAAGCAGTTTTCATCAGAACCTTTTAGCATCATTAACAGTCTAACTGATTCTATAAAATTGCTGTTTGGTGACTATGATCAATATGGTATCAGTTTAACTCATACTCTTGTTAGTCTTTTCAAGTCTTTGGGAAAGACATTTTGTTACTTTTCTTTGCTTGGCTATCTTAAGTGGCTACTCTAATTTCAGTTATATCTCTAAACACAAAACATTAAGAGTTTTAGCCAGACAGTAATATCTTGGCATCTTCAAAAGCAGGTTTAGGTAATTGCTTTATAGTTATCCTGAGTTTAACACTCCTATGTTGTTCCATGAGTCAGGAGTTTGAATAGATGATATGATGATGATAATCATCATTATCAATTCTTATTGAAATACAACATACCTAAATTTTATTTTTTTGACTTTTTTAATTGGAATAAAATAGTTAATATACTATAAGCTAATTAATCAATTTAAAATTTTATTTTCAACAAATAATTATTTTTTTGTGCTGTTATGAAAATAATCCTATAAAATTTTTAATCAGAGAATTTTGGAAATTAAACCTTACTACTCATAAATGGCATCAAGTTGAAATTGATGAATGTATGCCAAATGAACTTGCATCGCACTCTGGTAAACAGTTTTGACTTTTTTTTGTTGATTTTTTTGTAATCATTGGAATTACTAGTCTGACTGACAGAATTTATTGTAAATTGTTTAGCATTATGCAAGAGTAAAAAAATTTACTTTTCAATTTAAGTTAAAAGGAATTGTTAATAGTAGTATTTTTTTATATCAGCAACTCTGCAAAATAACTACCTTTTGGTTTTTGGTGGCACTGGTGTTCCATTTGGAGAAAAAAGTAGCAACCAATTGACTGCATGTCATCTTGAATCAAAAAAATGGATTAGTGTTAATTGCACTGGTACTAAGCCAGATAAAATTTATGGACAGGTATATTTATATTACTAAATGGTACAAATGGTATCTATTTTGAATTCTCATAAAGATCATTTTTTTATTGTTTTGATTTAACTTATCAATCATTATTTACATAAATTTTAGCAATAAAGTTTTATCGCTTTGTAAGTGGTCAATTTATTGGATTTCCTATCAAAGTACAGTGCTTTAATAGCAGAATTTTATATAAATGCATCTACATCTTAACTGTTGAAATGTAGCAAAAAGTGAAAAACAGCTCAAGTTAGATTACCTTTAAAAACTGCTTTTTTTTTCACAAATTTTGTTTTAATAAGTGTCAATTAAAAAATGTTTTTCCATTAATATTTTTTCTTATACTATTTCAGGCAATGGCTTGTATTCAGTCTCATCTTTATGTGTATGGTGGTACTACTGGGTTTGTCTATAACACGGAATTGCACAGACTTAATTTGAATAACCTTGTTTGGGAAAAAATAAGACCAAACAATGTAGTTGGTGAGGTTCCACCCGAAAGGTATAATGAAACTGCTCATAATGTGTTCCTATTTCGCATTTTGGTTTTGAGAAGCAATGTTTTATATTGTGTACGTTGCCCCTAAGAAACAGCAATCTGATCATCCAGTTTGTGAGTAAATTGATAGATTGACTTTTCAGAGAAGCTAGACATGAGTCTTTTTTTTACAAGATAAAGCAAGAGCTTCACCCAATAGAGATTAGACAGGAAGCAAAAATGAGCCAATTTGGTTGAAAATTAACCACCAGCGTCTTAATCTTGATGAGGCTCACTTATTTAGAAAAGTACTTTTCAAACAGATAACTCTGCCATTGCCTGAATGCAAACCTTTTTAATCTGTAGTTCACAAGAACATAGTTCACAAGGTTCAACCCTACTGCGAGGGGGTTTTTATGTAACAGATTTCCTTCTCCTAGACTGCTTGCTTGCCAAAGCTTTTGAGCACAGTCTGCTCAAGGTTTGAAGTTGCCATCTTGTAAACTACATTTTGTCTAATCTCAATCTGCAGACCTCTGGCATGGATATTCTTAACAGGAGAGACAAAATTTCCTGCCAATACAGCTTTACAAGTCACCGAGACATGCAAACTTTCCCACCACAATAAGATAGTTCATAAGAAAGTTATTGTGCACCAGAGCCTTATACTCATTTGTGCATTTGATCTATTTCGGTCTGTACTGTGATAAATCTCTTGTTAATTGTCACACTTCATTCTTAATTCCAATTCTTCTTTAACCTACAGTATAAGTGATTTTCAGTCTTTTACAGTAATTTTAAGCTTTTGATTATGACGTCATATTTTCCATTTTTACGTAGTGATTGCGTAATCGGTACGTCACCTCCTTACAGTAGTTTAATTTGTCTGCAAGTTGTTCTTAAAAATAATTACAAATAGTCGTTTTACTGTTTTATTCAAAGAGCAATGATTGACTGAAGTTTTAAGCCATTGCGAAGAACAATGCGGCAGCGAGACGTAATATTTTTCTAGTTTATTCTACTATATGGTTTGAAGCAAATACCATTTTGTAAGTTACATTAGCAGTTTTTTGTGTTGTTATATGACCGCATTTGTGACGTCATAAAGCGATTTATCTTATATAATAAATAATTAAAAATTCTTGTTCGAGTATATTCCCTTTCTATCTGGCAATTTTTGCTGATTTACATATATAGCTTGCAGTTTGTTTTTCCGCATTCTGCTGAAAGTGGTTAGAATTGTTTGATGTTACTGTGGCAGTGTTTAGTTGTTTAAGGGTCAGGTTGACGCCTTAGAAGTTAATTCTATAGGGGATAGAATTGTTTGGACAAACTATTAAGTTTAATATCAGCCATCGGGGTGCTAATTTATACTTAATTTAGCCAGTAAAAAGTGTTGAGTGATTAATTATTCGCAGTTGTTGTCGCTGTGAATTGCTTTGAAGTTTCACAAGAGTGAATCGAGTTTGTTAATTTAGTAAATAATCTCTTCTTTATCATTAGAAACTGTGGTTTCTTTCTATTTTTTAAGAGAAGTTTTCAAAAGAATTCAGTCATGCTTATCCAGAACTACTGTTTAAAACTTCAGTATTGGGGCAAACTATTTATAGAACTGGCAAAAAAATAAAACAAACAAACAAATAACAGTGCTTTACTTCAGCACAGGTATTTGGGTTGCCTAATTCAACTAGTCCTTTCGGATTTCCAAGTAAATTTGTGACATTAATGAGCAGCTCATATGTTAGATCAGGGATGTCCAACCTTTTTTCATAGTGAGCCAAACAATAAATATAAGTACATTCACTGGGCCACAAAATTACACGTATACGAAATTTTCTCTTTTTAGTATTTGCCATGACCAAATGACTAGTATTGAAATGTGAATTGTAACTTGATTTAACTAATTAGGAATTTAAGTGAAATGCGAAACTATTAAAATCATTAAGTAATTGGTATTAAAAAAGTCCATGCTAAAGCTACTTTAAGTTCCAGTTACATGAGTTTCTTCCTGCTTGCAACGAATCCAAATTCCCAAGATCTGGGTAAGAAGGCTTGTAATCACGATCCCAGCCGATAAAGCCTGTATGGAACCCAAAGGCTTATCTACCTATATCTCTGCTCTGTGTCTCCTACAAGATTCTCGAGAAGCTTATCTACGCCCGTGTCGAACCAACTATTGATCCATTGCTCCCTAGAGAACCATTGCTGGGTTTCGATGCAGAAAGTCAACCTTGGGTCAGGTCATTATATTGACAGAAAACATACATCGAAGATTTTTGTCGATTTGTCGATCTGACGGCAGCATACGAGGGCTGTTTGAAAAGTAACGGGACTGTGTAAATAATTATTTTATTTGAAATGCCACGTAAAAATTACAACTTGTTCCCTTCAAAGTAATCTCCTTGAGCTCGAATGCACTTTTCTAATCTCTGCTGCCATGCTTCTATGCACTTCTGGAAAGATTCCATTGGGATCGCTCGTAGTTCCTTCGTTACGGCTGTTGTTATGGCTTTTGAGTCTTGAAAACGGGTTCCTTTAATGACTCCCTTGAGCTTAGGAAACAAGAAAAATCACAGGGAGCCAGATCTGGCGAGTAGGGTGGTTGCTCCAGCACAGCAATGTTATTTTCTGCAAGAAATTGTCGTATGCTTAAGGCATTGTGAGCAGGAGCATTGTCATGATGAAGCAGCCATGACTTTGTCTCCCACGATTCTCTTCTTTTCTCCCTTACCGAACGCATCAAACGTCGCAAGATGTCTTTGTAAACATTCTGGTTAATGGTTTGGCCCTGTGGCAAGAATTCTAGATGAACAATTCCATGAACATCAAAGAAAACAATCAGCATTACCTTAATTTTGGACTTGAACAGCCTTGCTTTCTTGGGTCTTGGTGAGGATGCACTCTTCCATTCAAGGCTCTGCCGTTTGGTGAGTGGATCGTACTCAAAGATCCACGACTCATCACCGGTAACAACTCTACTCAGCAGATCTGGTGTAATTTCAAGTTGTTTCAGGATGTCTTGACACACTTGCACACAATTTTCGTTTCGCCCATCATTCAGCAACCTTGGTACCATTTTCGCACAAACCTTCCTCATCCCCAGATCTTCTGTAATGATCCTCCACACCCTCTCACTATTCATGCTCAACTCATCTGCTATCATTCTAACAGTAAGGCGGCGGTCACTGCGCACTTTTTCTCTCACACGCTCAACATTTTCGTTTGTTCTGCTTGTTGTTGGCCTTCCACTCTTAGGATCATCTTCCACATCCTCTCTTCCCTCTCTGAACCTCTTGTGCCACTCAAAAATCCGAGTTCTTGACATCGTAGCATCTCCGTAAACTTCTTGGAGCAAATTGAATGTTTCAGTTGGAGTTTTTCCAAGTCGAACGAGAAACTTCAAGTTGATTCTTTGTTCAATGCTCATTTTTGTTAACAAAAGAAGAAAAAAAAAGAAAAAAATATTTACTAAATAAATTATCCCAAAACGAACTACAGTAAAGCACCTTTCAAGAAAAGCCTGTAAAAAAGCATATGGTTGTCACAGAATGCTGAAACTACATTTTTACAACCACAAGACATTGCGCCATCTTAAAAAACAAAGCTTTTATCACTGTTGCAAGTGTTGTTTGTGCAAAGCATACAGTCCCGATACTTTTCAAACACACCTCGTATGTATTTGTCTGGTATCGTGGCTTTCATGCAAGCTGCTTGAGACTTTTGCCAGATAAGCATATGGTCAGAATCATTATGGAGTTTGGCTGAAACCGAAGTTCCACGCTTATTACCGGTGACAGCAACCAAAACAGGATTTGCCGTCTGAAAAACGGCGTACCTCAGGGATTTATCTTGGCTCCCTTCCTTTTCAACCTCTATATATTTACGTTTACATCGGGTCTCCTCGGTTTCCAGAGAGTTTACCTACGCAGACGATCTAGCATTATTGCACTCCTGTGGAAACTGGAAGGCCTTAGAGGGGATTTTAAGTCAGTGACTACTTTTTAGTGTATTCGCTTAGTCAATTTAGCTCCTTTTATTTTCAGTCACACACCTCCTCAGTCATCCGCAGTCACCACCTTTCATTTAAATAACAAAGAGGCTAAACATGAGCTAAATGTTTCCAAAAGCAATAGACTTTTCCGTTTTGTCCAACCCCACTTACTTTGTGGAAAGATCGCTTACGTTCCTTCACCATCTCGTGGCATTCTGCAAAAAATTATACATGTGTTACCGCGTCACACTGGTGCCGAAACAATTTGCACAGCTGCCCTGTCTCTGGTTTGCTTAACAGCTGAATACTGGGCACCAGTCTGATGTCACAGCCCTCACACTCGCTTCATAGACAATGTCCTGAATGACGTCTTGCATACTCTCACTGGATGCCTACTCCCCACTCCAACGGACCACCAACCAATACTTTCAGCCGTCCAGCCAGTTGAGCTGCGCCGACTAGGAGCGACACTCTTCTTGGCTAACGGTGTAACCCTGGACCCTCACCATATGTTAAATTTTTCGATTGGACCAAGAAGCTTTGAAAATGTCTGAACCTCTTTCCATTCTCCTAATAAATCAACACGTTTTCCATTTTTACCATTAGCAGCATCGCTGCTACTACTGTAATGTTATTCCAGTTCACTCTGCATTAGTTCAAATTACTATTTTTACGACCACCAAAGTCATTAACTAACAATCACTTGATTTTGTAAAAATATTTGGAAATAACATATTCAATAATAATTTGATAGCAAAACAATGTGATTACTAAAAATGATGCCTGGGGCAAGCGTCTTTATGATAAGCCCCTCCCACAAAAGTTTTCGTACATCAGTTTATTGGATGTCACGCAGTAATCAACTGACGTATTCACGTTGTTTCCCTATACGTTACTATGACAGCAGTGACATCGAATTGTACACAGTTATGAAAATATAATGAAAAAATTTTAATAAGCAGTGGGCCGCATAAAAACATTAGTACGGCTCGCGGGCCTAGGTTGGACATCCTTGTATTAGATCAATCTCTAAAACCTATGTCATTTATGTAGAAAACTTATTATGTTTATTTTTTGTGTGTGTTGCAGCGCTCTATCACGTTTCTGCCCTACCTGCATGATTTACCTTATTTTAACCCGATTGATTTGCATTTTAATCTGTAAGTTTTCTTTCTTAAACTGTTCCAAGTCACGATCTTAATAACATTTTCCCAAAATATTGTTGATATATGTATATTTTTTGATAGTCTTCGACGAATTCGAGGCTAATCGACCCATATTCTTAGAAAAAAAGTGTAATTTATTGTTTTAATAGCAGTCAATGATTTGAGCCCGACGCTTGGGTTTTTGTGCTAAAGCTTGTCTTTAAAACTTTTGACACCTTTAAAAGCATTCATTATTTTGTTTGTTTTTATAGTTTTAAATATTTTATATTTGTCTGTTGCTAACTGTTTAATAAATGCAATTGCACGTCAATTGCTTTGCTTTTGACTAACTACAGCAATTTCGCTTGAAACTATTTCCGTAGAATAGCTTGACTTAAAAAACAACTGACTTTACGATGTCACGACATTCGCAATGTTTGTGGTATTTGTTTTTGATAGTTTCGGGTATATTCCGCATTTAATTATAATTTTTACTTCGTTGCGATTTGAAATGTTTTTCGGGTTACTTCGGTTCCTTTGACAAATCGCATGATTTAACTCTTCCAGACTTATTGCTGCTTTTTTCTAAAGACGAGCGAAATGTTTACTTCGTTTTCATTAAATTTTTTTTGTTATCATAAGGGCAACGATAATAGATGGTGCAGCATATGCAATTTGTTTTTAGATATCGTCACGAAATAGCATATTATGAAAATCGAATTTTTGTCCTTGGAGGGGGCACATCGCAGCGGGTGTATTCTCTCGATGTTATATACGTTTATTGTATTGAAAATAACAAGTGGTTTTTAAAAAATGCAAAGCCTGATCTTCGACGCAAAGGTATTAACCAGACCAATTTTTTTTTTAAATTGTTTGTGTTGAATTTGTATAATTTGAAAGTAGCCGAAGGAGCTTATGCAAAATATGAAGCCATTCTCAGACTTTTTGTCAATTTCTTGTGTGAATTAGAAAAAAACTCGGCCTGACGTAAATTGTTGTCGATTGCACACGAAAATTAACCACAACCATTTTTAAAATGCAATAGAATTGTCAGAAGATAAATTTAACCACTATTCGACAAAACATGAGCTTTCGGAATAAATTTAAATTTATTGTTAACCGAAATTTTTTACAAACTTCAAACTTCTGCTTAACCTTCTATATTCATAGGACAAAAGTGTCATTTGACAATTGCAGCTATTTTCATGAGATCAGTTTATAGTATTTTTTGGGTTTTGATATCAAACGGTCAAAATTCTATCTATGGTTAGATAGATACTAAAATCAGTATTTTCGTTTATCTCTTATTTTTCCTCTTGACTCGCTGGAAACGTCGGAGGCGTTATGCTTAATGCAACCATCAAGTGATTACTCTGACCTGCTTTTGGAGATACCTAGATATTGCTGTCCTGTTAAAATTTTAAAGTTTTTAATTTCTATAAGAAATATGAATAAAATTTTTGCTGTCCTGTCAAAATTTTAAAGATTTTATGATTAAAATTGATGCTGCCCTATTAAAATTTTGAAGTTTTTGTTTCTGTAAGAAATATGATTGAAATTTAGCGCAGTTTCCCAAGACAGCTGAGCATAGAAAAAGCATCTTCGCCAAGAACACAACAAAGTGATAAAAAGTAGGTTTTGAACAACGACCGTGCCGATCACGTTCGCCATCAACACGACACTCCGACTTTCTTGGTCACGTTCCTGTCGATTTTAAACATCTTTCTGCACGATTAAAAACGATTTTACGCTATAGAACTGTGTTTGCTATAGCTGTGTAATTCTCAAAAAAAAAAAAAAAAAAACAATAAAAAGATTTCAAGTTCGAGTTAAAACTACATTAATTTATGTATATCAACTCCATACTGCTTGATTATGTTTGTTTGATTTATCGCGCTTGATCATTGGTGTAGTACGTACTTAAACTCCAGTAATTATTTAACCCGTTTTTGCCCCGAGTTTTGAATTATGACATTTTAAGTTTGTTTTTTGTTACGTATTCCTACAGTTAGAATATGTTTCACTGTTTTTACATTTTTTGTAAAAAAGACGGTTTTATTCTACGAAGCAGTGGGCATGAATGGGCAATGAAAACTGAATACCGGTAGCTGCTTTGATGGAAAATCATAATATTTTCAAATAAAATTTTAGGTGATGTTTTTTTGCATTTATTAAACGATTAAAATTTCATGTTAAGCATTAAAAATAGGCTACAAAGCAAACATAATTCTTAAATTGTTCTAAAAAAAAGTAGGTAACTAGACTTTTCTAATTAAATCAGCAATTCTACTAGGTGTATTTTTTCGAGTGATTTTGGTTAAAGCAATCTCAATGCATTTTGTCGAATACCACGCAATATGATTGCTTCTCAGGTGGACCAACAGCATCTAGTGAAGCCAATAAACATGATTGCTGCCTCAGCATTGGTTCAACTTTTCTGTCACCTAATTTTAAATCTATCGAAAAACTTGACACAATTTTTCCCAACTAAACCCTCCCACAGCAATAAATTTAAAAGTGCATCGTATAAATAAAATCCACCCCGCGGTTTCGTGCTTGTGACCGTCCGATGATCATGCTGTGGCAATTCCTCTACAATAGTAAACTTACCTCTGGCTAAGAAATCTTTTTGTACTTGTATTTACTTTGTTTTATAGTTGCAACAATCCATTTACTTGATCTAAAAAAATCTTATCAACTGTTTAAATGGTGTCATTTATGCCCTTTGTTACAAATCGGCACATGTTTGCAAAAATATTCATAAGTACAAGTTCTGAAATAAAATTATTGTAGAAGCACTTCAACATAGTAAATAAAGAACCAAACTAATTATTTAGTCTCAATATAAAAAATTTATACAGAAAAAAAAAAAACCTAACTTGATATTTGAAGATTTAGTTGCCGTTGATACCCCTTTAGATATTCGTCAATAAAATAGTCCAAAACCCCTAATATTAGCCAAACAAGAACTAAATTTAGTTTATTTCTGAGCCAGTGTTTCCAAATGAGAACAGTAAGCAAAAACGGGTTAATAGTCGATTTATAATCTCAATAAGTTTATCTACAAAAATTTCCGCAATGCATTTTCGAAATTATACTGCTTTATTTTTTTCCTTTTTCACGTGCGTAAAGGATAAGAATCTGGTGTAAATGTTAAGGCTTTTTAACAAAAAAATGGATAGTGTAGCCCTCGTAACCTTGGCGTCAACGTTTAGACTTAATATCTGTAAACAGTCTTTTTTTGCTAATTAATTAAGAGTGTCGCACGTAAAATTCTAAATCTTACTTAAGCGCGTCTCAATGTCGCCAAGAGTGAAAAGTTATTCTACGTTGACCTTATCTGCAGCACGTTTACTTTAAAGTGTTAGTTTCGAATTCCTCACAAGATTTAAGATCTGTTGCCCTTCAATGCAGTTGTCCCCGAATCCAGGCGTTGCCACAGCTGCGTTCAACTTGACAGTAGAGCATACATATGCGGCGGGTACAACGGATCGGTGATCATCGGAGACTTGTGGGAGTTGAATCTGATCGACTTGCAATGGACGAAGCTGACAATGATGCCTGAGCCTGTTTATTTTCATTCCGCCGCGGTTAACTCGGTAAATCTAACGACTGTATTGTGTTTAAAACGCTCTTGATCAACCTATTGCCTCAGAGATATGTATTCCTAAATTTTACAAAGATTCCTTTCCAAGCATGTACTAACTTTTATTTTGTCTTTTTAAGTACGCTTGGTGAATAAAAAAGTCTTAAATCTAAAATATAGGGTTTTTAGATTTAAGACTATAGGGAATAGAATATAGGGTGTTCCATAAAGTGCGCCGAATTTGAACTAAGCGAACGTTTTGTCTGTTAAAGATTAAGGGCGTACTTTTAATCATTTTTGCAAAGTGCCTTCACTTCGATTAGTTGTTATTTGTTTTTATTTGCAGAATACTTTACGTAAAATTGAATTATTTCCAGAATACCGGTATTTAGTAATTGTTGCTTAGAATATTGTGTCATGGAGCGGTTTTCAACTGCGCAACGAGTTCTTATTGTTAAGACATTTTACCAAAATGGAGAATGTGTGACGCAAGCCGTGCGAAAACTCTGAACCAGTTTTTAAAGAGATGAAGCGCCCTGCGACTCTACTGTACGCAAACTAATGACAAAGTTTGAAACAACTGGTTCAGTTTTTCAAACTTTGTCACCAGTCACTTGTCACTTGACAAAGTTTGAAACAACGGTAAAATCGCTAGGCGGAAACGTTCTGGTCGAACTGAGAAACAGCTTGTTCTTGTGCAAGATAGTGTCATTGCGAGTTCAGGAAAATCAATTCGCCAACGTGCGCAGCAATTGGATATCCCGACCTCTTCATCGGATTGAATTTTGCATAAGAATTTCCATATGCACGCTTAAAAATTCAGGCGGAGGCGATTTGCTGACTGGGTTCTGGAAAGACTTGCAGTGGATAACAATTTTGAAAAACGAATCATTTTCAGTGACGAGGCCCACTTTCAATTGAGTGGATTTGTCAACAAACAAAATTGCCGGATTTGGGGAAATGAAAACCCTCAAATAATGCAAGAGCGTGAAATGCATTCATTGAGAACAACTGTGTGGTGTGGTTTCTGGGCAGGTGGAGTAATCGGACCGTTTTTCTTTTTGAAACTGATGAGGGGACTGCAGTTACTGTTAATGGAAAAGGGTATCGAGACATGATATTTACTCAGTTGTGGCCGAACTTGCAAGAATTGGAGATTGACAGCTTCTGGTTTTAGCAGGATGGAGCGACCTGCCACACCTCATGTGAAACGCTTACATTACTCCACAAAAAATTTTCGGAACGAGTGATATCCTTGCATGGCGATAAAAAATAGCCACTAAGATCTTCTGATCTTACCCCTTGTGATTTCTTCTTGTTGGGGTTCGTGAAATCCAAGGTATATGCCAACAAACCACGCACAATTCTTTAACTCCAGGCTGAAATCGAGCTTGTGATTGGAGATTTGGGGCACAGATGAGTGAAAAAGTTACCAGTAATTTCGAGGAGCGCATAAATGCATGCAGACTCAGTGCAGGCGGACATATGACGGATATTGTGTTTCATACGTAAATGAGAGAACTTACCTTTTCATAAGTAACCATTTAGTGTTATTATTTGTTTTCGTAAATAAAATTTCAAATTTCTATGGATTTATGGAACACCCTAACGCAGTTTTTTGTTAGTTCTTTTGTAAATGTGGAAAAATATGTCATCAATGATATTTTCTACAGTTTGTTCGCCTCAAAACAATGGTTAAAATTCTTAACCTAATTGATATTTAACAATTTTTTTACTGTTTTTTTTTCCTGACAAGAAATTAAGTTCTATTTTAAAAATAGTGAGTTTTATCGATCACAAATAATTGCAAAGAAAAGACTGTTTTCTGTTACTTAGAAATACGAAGTAATTACTAAGCTAAACCTTTTATTAATCGTCCACAGGAAGGTTGTATGGTGGTTTTCGGCGGTGTGTCGTCCATCAATGCCGTGAAGCGAACTAACTCTTGCTTCATGGTGTGGCTCAAAATTCCGTCTCTTCAAACCATGTGTTGGCTGACGCTGGTCCGAACCCGACCTCAACTGATGAAACTGCCTCGGAGCCAACTGCTTCAGTTGGGGATTAATCAGCATTTTATACGAAAGTTGTCTCGAGCTGACGGTGCATAGACCTTTTTATCTTCTTACTGGTTTTCAACCTCGAGAGTCGCAACCTCCGCGTCGGTCGTTGGTTTTTTTTTGGGGTTCGCCAGAGTGTTTGATAGACAATGTAGAATGTAAAATATTTAAGCTAAATAATACTGCATTTATAATTATTATTTTAGAAATTACTTTAAGTTATTTATCTATGTTTGATTTACGGCCATAATGATAGAACTACTAACAAAAATCTTACTTTAAACTTGTTTGAGGGCAATTATAAACATTGCAATTTAATATAAATGATTTATTACTTACGTCATTATACCGAACAGAGTAGGTTCAACACAATTCACTTGGCGGTATGGGCAAAAAACCATCAAAACACGCAGGAAAATTGCTGAGTACGCACAGGAAAAAAAAAGGATTAAAAAATTATAGCACAAAGCAGTTCCTAGGCTATTGAAAGTGAGTTCGATGGGATAATTTTAAGATATTTCTTATGTAACTACGTTGTGAAGACATGACGGGATGATGTAGAAATGCTTTTAGGTCGGGCGTGCAAGATTAACAGATTGGTGAAACGAAGGCTGAAAAAACAGGTCACTAATTAGTGTAGACCTTTTTCCGGTTGGGTAAAATTATGACACCAATTAGGGAAGCGCTAGGCTAGGTGAGAAAATGCAGCATACCGTAAGTGTCATATAACGCTACATACGAAAGGAAGGACGAAGGAGTTTTGTAAGGAAAAGAAATAATAAAATTCACTAAAAAATAGCATCATATAACATAAAATTAGCTAGCCTCTTAATTATATTAATATTACTTAGATGTTAGCCTAGTAATTTAGTCTTAGACTCGTCATTATCTGGTTATTCTCCCAACTCGTAGGACAACTTAAAGACGTTAAACTAAAGGCAACCGTCGTGTGTTTACCTCAATCTACTTGTCGAAATGCTAAGATATTGTGTATATATTGTGCAAATTTTTGTTTTTTATAAAATTATATAATTAAAATTTAAAACTGCTTGTTAAGACCGTCAAACAGAGGAAAGTGCCTAAAATATTTTTCCTAGGGACACAACAGAATGACAAGAGTAGAAGTTAAACTTAGACTATGATGTTTACGTTCGCTATCAATACTCCTATGCTTACACGAATTAAATTTAACTTACTAAACCATAATCGGAATGTCGATAGCGTGCCTGAATAGCTAGGAACACGGTATTGATGACGAGCCCAATCACAAACTTTGTCAGCATGTTCAGCGGAAAGAATGCTAGTTAGATCCCTACCAAATGATTCAACTACTGAAGATGCATTAAAAAAAAGATTTTTTTACAAGTTTGGCAGCCATAGCTCCTTCAAATACCAGAGATGTAAGCTTTTGATGTCTTTTTCTCGACCCGGCTGTGAAAGACTGCATTTCTAGTAACATAAAGCAACGCCAATAGTAGAGTCTGATCTATGGACAAGAACTGTGACACGCACAAACAAACTTGTCGCCAGGATGCAACACTTGTCATCTCACTGATGTTGTTTTTAGGATGTTGAATTTTACGAGTTTTTTCAACAGAGTGATGATTTTTTTTATCCTTTTTTTTAATCGGTGTTTACAAATGCTTTGGATAGCTTACAAACGTCTATAAAAAGAAAAAAAAAAAAAATTAGAAGAGTTATATTAAGTGGGTTGCTGTACAAAAAAGGTTGAAAACCACTGATCTTTCAATCTTTTCTAGTCTTCGAATGTCTAAGCTTTTTCATGTTTTAAGTCTCTGCAACTTCTTTGTTACACTATTAAACACTTTTTTCATGATTTTTGTGCTTATACCGGTAAATCGATTTCGTTCTAACCGTTTCAGTGTTACAATTCGATATGACTTACGCTTTTACTCATATCACGATCGAATTTGGTGCCGCGTTACAGAAGTGCTTCGTCGCTTGCTTACTCAATAGCTTGCAACAGTGTCGTGGTGCGATGTAAAGATTCCTCCACCCTTTGTACGATGAGTATAATGCAGTTTCTCTCACAAATATTTTGAAGAAAAATTTTATCCGTCAAAAAATCTTATAAGTGGTGATCGCAATTGACTTTTAGGGCTTTTAATTCAATTTTAGTTTTTCGCTAAACTTGATGCCGAAGTATATTAGCAATGTGACCTATGCAAGTTGTCCTAATATGATAATTTATTTATCTAACTTGCACCAAAGAACTTTTTATTTTACATTTCTCTCTTGATAGAATAGGATTGTAAGTTGTTTTGGCATAATCAGAAGTATTTAGTTGTGTTGGTCGCGCTTTTGTCTCAACATTAAATATTTGTTGTTGCGCTTAGTTCATTTCTCAGTTTGTTTTATTGCCTTTCTTTGTACTTTTCTAACTGTTCACACGAAGAATGCTAGTCTAACACGAATCAATAAATAAAAATGGTTTGAATATTAATTATCTTATCTGTAATTTAAACGTATGTCTATGTTTTTACGCTTTTTTGTGTTTTTACATATGATCTTCGCTGTCATTGCAACAAAAACTGAATTTTTTTTAAAATTCTGCAACTCAATTAACTCAGCTTTGGAGTTTACTTGCTGCAAAGCATTGCAAGGTTACAGTGCGATACAACTTGAATAGTCGTCTGATCGCAATAAAATTGGTGCTGCTTGAGAATTAGTGTAAGGTCTATGGTGTAAACCAGCCGGGCCAACCTGCGGCGCATGCGCCACGCGTGGCGCATTGGACGGTTAGTGATGGCGCATTGCAGTTGGGGAAAATATTTCAAATGAAAATGTTTCACAACTTATATCTAGCTATATATACTGTATATCAATTAATTTTATTTAAAATTGACTGATTAACTTGCTTTTTCTCAGTGTTTTAAATTGCCTAAAAAATTTCAGACGATGCTTTGAAAAGGGTTTGTTGTAAACCGAAAACGTTTAGCTTTTTTATGTTTTATTATAATGATTAGTAAATGCTTTAATGATAAAAGAAATTTTTACTGTTATTGTTCTATGGATTTTAACAGTAATTTTTGTACATAGTATAGTTGTATCATAGTTGTTTAGAGCTGTAGCAGTTGTTAGAGCTTTTTTCCAGAATATATTTTGATATTTTAAAAAAAACCTTAAGTTAGTGAAGTAAAAATGTGACAGTTGCATAGTTTTAATTTAATTATCCATTGATTTTTTTTCAATTAAGAAAAAGTGCATTGTCATTAATGCTGACAAAATATTTTTTTATTGTGATTTAAGAAAAGCAATTGTGATTGGCATTATACTTGTGGCAGTTGATAAATAAAGTAATATAGAAATTTGATTTTGGTATTATAGGTGAATTTTAGTACCTCGCAATGGATTTACTGATTAATTTTCTATAAATTTGCTGTGGCTTTTTGTTGAAGCTTCTTTACAGGAGTTTGCGTCAAAAATTTTTCTGCTAAATAAAAAAATAATTTCTTTGTATATAATTGGTTTTGTAAAAAACTTTCAATAGGCTATATAAACTAGAGTACATATGTTTTTTACGTAGCATTTTAATTTTTTGCTTCTATTATACAGGAATAGTATTTCAAATGATTTGCCAAAAAAAAAACAGGTGGTTAGTAGGTGTGCTTTGAGTTGTAGCTTGTTTGCTTGTTCCGGTTGTCATCGTGTTGTATGTGACTTTTGTCAACATTTTCAGTGTGTTTTTTTTTCATAATTGTTTCTTATTTTCCTCTTATCCATTTCAGTGCGTAATAAAATGAGTAAAAGAAAAGCAGAAAGTGACTGTAAGCGTGAATTAATGAAGAGTGGAAAAATGATTTTTTATTTATAGCCAATCCAGCAGGAAAACCACTTTGCATTGTTTGCGAAACTACTCTTTCCTACAATAAAAAACATGATCTTAATAGACGCTATAAAACACAACACCAGACTACAATTGAAGATGAAAAGAAGCGTAGGCCTGGTTCTGAGTTACGTAAAGAATATGTTACCAAGAAGAAGGAAGAAATCCGAAGGCGACAAAAAATCTTTGGTCAGATAATTTCGGAAGACTTGGCGATGACAAAAGCGTCTTATAAAATTGCTTTACACTTGGCGAAAAGAAAGAAGTCTTTTTCTGATGGAGAAGAAATTGTTAAGCCATGTCTTCAAATATTTGCAAAACATCTTGGGAATAAGAGTATTGAGAAGAATTGTTTGCTACTCTCTTACAAGTTTATCTCCAGATATTCAAAAACTAGCAAAGTCGAAACAGAGTTATGTAATAATTGGCGCATATGCTCTTATATTTAGTTCATATGGCGCATGGTATGCAAAAGGTTGGCCACCCCTCGTGTAAACAATCTTTTTGTTAAAAGTTTTTTGAAATAATGTTATTTTCATTTTAAAGTTGCGCTTATCATTTTCAGTAGTTAATTTCGATAGTTCTTTGATAAACTTTTGAAAAAAGGCATTGAATTTTCGTACCATTAGCTCTGTTTCAAAGGTTCCACGTGTATGTATTGATTTTAAATATAGCTTTGCTATTTAAATATTTTGCAGTTTAGCCTAATATAAATATTTTCGATCTAATTTTTGAAGTATGTAAACTCAGGGAGCTTTGGAATCCAATTTTGTACCCTTTTCATTCACTTTCTGTAGCTGTACCTTTTATCCAAGAGTGGCTTTTATAATGTTTTATTTCCGACCTTTTGATCGTGTCTCACATGCGCGCAATGCCGGCCTCGATTCAATTAAGTTTAATGTTGTCAAAATTAGCTTTAAAAATTCATTAATGGTCACGGGAAAATTTCTGCTTAATACAATTAATAATAATAATAAAGTATTTGTAGACCGCTCTATATCGTAAAATTTTAAAAATCATATGGTCTCTGAGCGAAAATTTATACATACTGTATATGACATTTTTATTGATAGAAAAGTATGTGAATCGCTCGGTTAATTCTGAAACATTAGGCAGACTTCTTGTGAAAATTTGGACCATGCGTCAGTGTATGAGCCTGATTAAACGTTTTCACCATCGAGTTACAATAGTTTGGGACTTAGAATATAAACACATCTACCTTGCAATAAATCATAAGTTATATATTTGTATTAAAACAAAGCTAGGCTAAAAAACTCTGCACGATTAGTCGCAGAACTTGTTCGGCTTGGAGAAAAAGTCTTCCAACGTCCAATCAAAACTGCTTTTTAATTTCAGCCTTTAAATAGAAGCAAGAGTAAAAGGGCTTGATCGTGGAATGTCCAGAAACTAGTTGAAACAAATTTAAAACTGTGAATGCTCGCAATTCTGGCATTCAGTGACGGCCATCTGGGATTAAAAACAGGGTTAATATCGTTAAATTATTACCCTAAATATTTAATTTGTCAGCAACGTGGTTGAGTGGTTAAAGCGCCGTGCTTATGATTAACATTGTCTCAGTTCGAAACCCACTCCCGCCATTCTGTTGTGTCCTTGGGAAAGTCACTTTACAACATTTTCCCCTGCTTGATGGTCTTGGCAAGCAGTTCTAAATTTAAATCATATCTCTATTAAATTACAAGCGGACAGCAATATCTTGGCATCTCCGGAAGCAGGTCGGGGTAATTGCTTACCCTATGTACTGTATTAGCGCCTTAGTCGCTTTCCTGCGAGTCAGGAGGAGATAGAGGTAGAAAAATAATACTTTTTCTATATTTTATCGTCGTTCCTAATCGGCAAAGCTCATTGGCTGGTTGCTTGAAAGTATGAGTAAGTGGTTCGTTGGAGTGGGAGGCAGGCATTCAGTCACTATGCAGAACGCATCATCAGGACACTGTCTATGAGGCGAGTGTCAGCGCTGCGATACCACACCGGTGCGCAGTACTCAGCTGTTGAGTAGACCAGAGATAGAGCAGTGTTTTGACACCAGTACCCCATCCTGAGCCTACAAGTCGCCTCAGCAGTGTGACGCGCGAAGATAAATTTTTGCGCGATGCCACTAAATGGTGACGGAACGTGAGCGATCTGTCCATTTTTACCCCAAGATAAGATGGAGTTGGACAAAACGGTAAAAGTCTATTGTTGCTGTAGACTTCTGGCTCACGTTTATCATCTCCGTCATTTAAATAAAAGACTGCCATCACCGTCTTAGTGTGACTGAGCTTCAACCTCCAAGTCTAGAGATACTCTGAAAGTGTGTTTATGTCTTGACATAAAGTCTTCTCCAAGTTCTTCCAGTTTCCAGAAGATTGCAACAGTGTTAGATTGTCTGCATAAGCAAACTTTCTGGAAATCGTGGAGAGCAGGTTATATATATAGATGATGAAAAGAAGAGGAGTCAAAACTAATCCCTGAGAAACGCTGGTTTTTCGACGGTTTGCAGTTGGATGCATTTTCATTGATACGCTTGCTGTCACCAATAGTATGGGTGAAACTCCGGTTTCGGACAAGCTCCATCATCATTCTGATCATGTGCTTATCTAGCAAAAGTCTCAGCAACTTGCAGGTAATCCATGGTACTAGACAGTGTCATGTGCCGCTGTTTTGTGTGAACAAAACAACTTGATCCACGGTTGACTTCCCGCGTCGAAAGCCAGCCTGCTCTTTAGAAAGCAGTGGATCAATAATTGATTCGACACGAACATAGATACCTTCTCAAGGATCTTGTAAAGGACACAGAGCAGAGATATAGGTCGATAACTCTTTAGGTTCATAAGGCTTTATCGGCTTTGGGATCGCAACTACAAGTGCTCTTCGCTATTACAAGTGCAATTTAAACCCCAACTTGCGCAATTGTGAAAGTTGTGACAAAATAATTACATGTAACTATTCTTTTTATTTCTGGGAGCACAAAAGTGCACAACGCTATCAAAAAAAAAACGAAAGTGCAATTTTTAAAGTACAACTTCCGCAATTTGCCAAAGTTACACTTTAAATTGCGCGTGCCCTTCTCTGTATTATTTAGCCTTGGTGTAAAAGTAAAAGGGTTTGGTGCAGTAAAGCCACTGCAATTGATTCTACAGTATTTTTTAAGCAATTCTTCACTAACCAATTTGGCTTCTCCTTTGAGAGTCACAGTCGTACATACAAACGAAGTTTTAATAAACTAGTATTTACAATTACGACTTATACAAGCGAAAAAACCAAAATTATTTAGTTCAGTTCAGTTCAGTTTTTCTTTTATTTCTGCTCCGCCACATGAACAAAATAACAATTAGCTATGAATAAAATAAACAAATTAACTATCAAAATTAGTCACACTTACAAGTAAGAACGCAAAGAAAATCCAAAGCTACCGGCCGCTAAAATGACGAATCGAAATAGACCACGAGGTTGATACAAAGCGCAACATTCTAATTTGTTCCGGTTCGCTAGTTTTATTTACGAAATGCTGGGAACTATCTAATGATAAATCACGTTAACAGGGCTGATATCCCCATAGAAGTTTATTTCTATGAAAAATTTTCAAACCGTTGTGAGAACTTTTACAATTTTTTTAGTCTTGACACAAATTTTAAAGACTTTGAAAAGCACCGCCCAAGACTATCAACACTGTGATTTATACAGCAATGCTTTTTTATCGTCCTCTTGATCAACAGAAATTTTATTTTTTTCAACTAAATGAAAACAAAAAATTAAAAATCTTACCATTTTAAAAAAGCATTGTCATTATTGGAATTTCAAGAATTTGAAAAAATTTGTATGATTGGGGAGATATGCTAAGCGGCATTGGTGATAAGCTTGTGGTGGTTAACGAGGTATCTTTATCGATAGAGATGTCCATCTTCACCTACTGATTGGCAAGTTTTGGTCGGCTCGCTGTGTTGGTTTTACGCTGCTTATATAGCCAGTTTCTACCAGATAAACAAAAAAAGTTATAAAAAACTTCGCCAACTTTGTATAATTCCAACAATGATAATGCTTTTTTTTATTTTTTTAAAATGAAAATGCAGCTCGTTTTAACCCGAATTAAATATTTTATGAAGCTAATCAAGCAAAGTTCGCCGTTCAGTAGTACATTTGAAAAGTACGGGATTTACTCGCCACAACGCACTTGAAATACAACACACAACAAGCGATTACCTTATTTACTGCAACAAAATTTGCTACTATAGCACCGCAACACAACGCAACTTTCTGAGAAGAAATCTTAAAACCAACGGAAGTGATCCAAGAGTGAAATTCTAGGTTTTATTTTTTACGGAATTAAAGGATGATACCTATTAGACCAGTTTGAAAAGAGGAGCAACAATAATATAACAAAATAAAGACTTAATCTTGAACTAAAAATTATAGGCCTAAGACTTTTTTCCTTCAAACGTAAAGGATTTTTTACTTGATATGTTTTTACTTCTTCATTTTATTTTTATAGAAAAACTTCAATAATATTTAAAAATGTGATAAAAAATATTTTGTTGAACTCCCTAACTTTTTTCAGGTCAGAAGAAAACTTGAGCTATTCATGACAACATTACTCGCTAAAAATGGTTTGAGATGGCTATGGGGCCCATAATTTTTGTTTTTATACTTAATAAAGGTCCATCATATTTGTTTTAGATTTGAGGAAACTACAAACTTGCTGCAATCCTACTTGCTAGCCTAGTCTGGGCTTGGCCAATTCTGCGACATCTCAGTTGAATTATTATTTTTTCTTATTTTTAAGTCAGACATGTTTTTAGGTAAAACCGATAGGCTTAAAAGCTAGAATTTTTAATGTTCAGTAACTGATATGCCCTAGAAAATTCAGTTAAAGACTAAAAAAGATCGGGGATAAACTTTTTTAGAGCAAGATTTCAATTTTTTAGAAAAAATTTTTTGGACAAAAGTAGATAAAACAAATTTTTGCAACACTCCGAAGTGTGAACAGATTTATAATAGCACAATTCGGACTCGAAACAACTAATAAAAACCTTGAAAAGACAAAAACTCTGGTTCAACTCTAATCTGTAAATTACCTAATAAGTCGGACTTGATTCGGGTCTTATGAAAATGATTCTAATCATTAAACTAAAAATTTTCTTTTGATGATGTTTTGGTGACGTCTAGTCACAATGGACCATGTAGGCTACCTACCATAAATTATAGGTCTTTCCTTCACGTTTAAGCCAAAAAAGGTATTTAAACTCAAGTGAAGACCAAAAAAAAATTTTTAATTGTCAATAAAAACAAAATTACCACAATGATTAATAAGAGAATGTTGATGAGCTTGAACTCAAAAAGATTTGACATTTAAAAGGCTTGGACGCGAAAAGACTCGAGCTCAAACTTAAACTTAAATTGAATGTCTTAGCTAAGAACTCAGACTTAACTTGAGTCACGACTTAATCTCGAAAGACTCGAATTCTTCAAATTTTGGATTCGATTAATTGTAACCCTGAGTTTAAATGGCTTAAAAAAGCTTAAAGTAACCAAAATTAAGTTTATGATTTACTTTTAAAAATAAAGTTCTTAACTCAGTTTTAGAATAATAATGTGCAAAAAGAGGTCGGTCGAACAATTCCATGTAACTAATATTGCAAACAGTTTTGTTGTTTTGTTAAAAAGATATAAAATTTCGGACAAAACTAAATCCTATTTTTTTTTAAATTTCCAGTTATACATACTTCTCTTTTCAGTTACACTGCTTTCATAATTGCTAAATTATATCTGAAGAAATGACTAAATATAATTTTTGTCTCTTCTTTGCCTTGACAAAATTCTGTTATTCAGCGCTTGAAAAATTATTAATAAACTTGCTTTTAACAGTAATAGAATAATTCTAAAACTGTACAAAAATGCGTTGTAAAGCATTAGTTCCGTTATGTTGTTACTTTTTATTTTACTGCTGCAATTATATTTTGGGTTTCATTCACTGGTCGCCGTTGCTAACCTTGGAGTTTTCGGATTTTCCGAAATTTTGAAGGTAATCAACCAAACTTGGCGAATAGTGAATGAGAACTTAAATTTTTACGATTCAATTCAGCATGAATTTTTTGCTTACAATGCAAAGCCTCAGTAGTTTTGCTATTATTCTGTGTTCCTATTGAAAATTTTTTCCAAAGGTCACTAATATTACTGTTATTACAAAGTTATTTGAAGGATTTTGTAATCAAATTAATCTTAACTGTTACAGTGTCAGCTGCTTAGGGGCATTTTTTTAATTGGAACCATTTCTAATCTGACATTGTTATATTTCAAAGAAAGTAGTCTAATTTTTTCTGAATAAATTATTTTCTTTATTGGCAATATTTTTTTTATAGAATTAATTTATTACATGTAAAAGAGTGAGTTTACAGAGCTAGATTTATGGATTGAACTATTAATATATGTGGTAGATAATATGTAATTTAGTGTTTCTTTAATTATTTATTCGATGTACAAATTGATAGACTTTTCATTACAGTTATCATAATTTTCAGTTATTTGGCAATTAGGATTTGTTATTACTTTTTGAAATTTTTTACTGACCAAACTATTTTTATTTCAAACATGCTAAAGTGCATAATCTTGTACTTGTAATTGTTTTATTGCATGAGCATTGTAAATTTCAACTATAATTGACTATTTTTGGGGTCTCTTCAAAAGGTCGCTATAAATGATTTTTGTTCTTGAAACTAACCTAAATCCTCCTGTGATTACTATCACTTTTAAGAAATCTTTTTTCTGTTGGGTTTCTTCTTTATTCCATCCTGGTGCCAAAAAGGGAATTCTGGATTTGTTTCATCAAAAAATATCACTTACTGTGACTTAAAAAGACCTCATTTTTTTATAATTTTTTTTAGTATTTCTTATGATTACATGTATAGAATTTAAATTTATTTATTGTGAAAATTATTGCATGATATACCATAAAACAGGGTAACTTTGATTAATTTTGGATGTTTCTAGCTTCTAATACCATGACATTGTCAATAAAAAACCTTTTTTTTGTTGATCATAACACTCTGCCTTTAAGCCATCCAATAAAATATTTTGATGATATAATAACAGCTTCACAGCTGAATGCTTTTAAAGAAACTGTTGAACAAAGTTACCCCATACTTTGGGATAACTTTGAGCACAATAAAAACCAATATAAGAATAGAACAAACAAAACTTGGGGTAACTTTAATCTCTGTTTTTATTTTTAAAGTATGGTAAGAGTTGAAAAATATAATTTTTAGTTTTTTGAGAGAATATGTATCTTTCTGTTTTTTTAAAAGGGGGCAAGGGTCATAGGAAACCTGAGGTCTTTTTCCAGCTGTGTTTTCTTGACTAAAAGTCGAATAGTACTACTGTTACCCCAACAGATCAAAGGTACCCTGTTTATGGTAATAGTTTTTAAATCAGCAAAACACAAATTAAGTAACTTGTAATATAATTTAAGAGTTTTTTTTGCAACATAATTATACTCAGTATGATTAATCCATTCATGCAAAAAATAAAAATAAACAAAATCAATAAACTGATATAAATAATTTTGGCTTTTATCATCCTTTATCAGATGAATAAAATAGAAAAAGATTGCAATCAAAATTTTAAAAAAGATGTCAAATAACTAGGATCAAATTATTATTTATTTAAAAGAAAACTGATAATCACGTGATTTTAATTGGGCAGTTATAATGCAGTTTGTAGCACTATTAGTGATTTGTTCTGTTTTTATTAAATCTTTATGATAAAAAATTATTAATTTTAAAACTCATTATAAAATACAATTAAGCTGTGATTTTTACTTAAAAACATGATGTTTATTTCTGTTATTTTAAATTTATAAGCATAGAATATATTTTAATCAGTAATTGTGAAAAAAAAGATTAATATCAGTATATTAAATTTTCTGCTAAAAAATAACCTTTTAACAATTTTTTTGATTAATTGCTTGATAAAAGAAGAAAAATTGGGTCTTTTCAAGAACTTACTATAATTACTTTTTATTAGTGAAACTAAACGGGAAATCCCAACAGCATCAAGAGGGAGAGAATAAAAAAGAATATCTTTAAAAAGCATTAGTAACCACAGGGGTGATTCTGGGTTTGTTTCATTAATAAAAACTGCATATAGTGACTTCTTGAAAAGACCTAGGAAATCTATCTTTTAGGTCTGATTAGCTTTATTATGATATTATTTCATTTGAGAAAGTTAAACATTATGTTCAATTGTATACCCTTTTAACGATTGTGGATCATTGTATATTTTGGTTAATTTTATACAAAAAGAGTGGGAAATTGATTTGCTTATCCAATTTAATTAAATCAATCTGTATGTTTATAAATTAGCTGTAAATTTTATGAAATGTTAGCTCTTACTTTGCTTAGTAATCGTTATATACAGTATTTATTCATTAGTTGTGATTTTTAGTTTTACTATAAAAATTAGAATTACTGATAAATAAAAAGTTTTTAGTCTTTTGTAACCAAATAGTATCTTTACTAAAAAAATATAAAAAACTAGTTTGGCCTATACTTTCTAAATTTTGTTTTATAGAGTGTTACCCAAATTTCAAAAATTACATTAGTTTGCAAGATAGTTTACAAAAGTAGCTGTACCTAATTTATACAATAAATTTTCATTAATTTATTGAACACTTTAACAGGACATATATATGCATACTTATGCATAAGTTGAGGTAGTCACTTATAGTTGCTGTAAATCAAATGCATTTGATATTGTTCTGCAAGTCATACAGTAAATAGTCAACATGATGATGACGTTAATTGAAAAAAGGATTATCTATTCAAAATTAAATGTAACAGAAATGAAAACAAATTGATAAGAAAAGTTTTTTCGTATTTGTTCATAGTTATAATATAGTTCAAGTATTTGTTGGTAAAGAGGGTAAATACTGTAAAGTAGCATTTCTCAGCCTTTTTTTGGGCCATGCCCCACCTAAGCATTTATAAAAATGTGATGTTGCCCATTTGGTCATATGTAACTGTTACAGCCAAAAAAATATTTGAGGGGCAATACAGTTTGCTCAAAAGACTAGTGAAAACTAAAAAAAGTCATCACTTCGAAACTGTCTCTGATTTCTTTATTTTTGCCATAAAAGATTTTAGCAAAGGCTTTTGCTAGTGGCCCTCTTCTATTTTTTAACCAAAATTGGTTCATAATGTCTTAATTCTCCATGCCCCGCATTGAGAACCACTGCTGTAAAACATCAATTTCACAATGACCTTTATCATTATTCTTTAGGTTCAACTTTTATTTATTTCATATGATTTTACCTTTGGGTAAAGTATTTCTTCTCTTGAAAAGCTTAACAAGCAGCTTTAAATTTTGGTACAGTTATACAGGGTGGGGTCTAAATATGGAAGCGAATTAAAATCAATATTATAATGTAAATATATCTAACTATTTACAGATATGTACAATTACATGAAAGTCTATACAAAGCAAACAAAATAATTTTATTCGAAATGGCCCTATTGCATTTGATTACTGCCCGCAATCTCTGGCAAACATTCTCCGCAGAGGCACGCAGCTGTTCTTGTGGAATTTCTTGCCATGCTCGCAGTAGAGACTGTTTTAAATCGACCATACTGTGGTGAATTTTTCCACAGACTTTGGCTTCAAGGATGGACCACACCGAAAAGTCCATGGCATTCGGATCCGGGAAGCAGGGAGGCCACATTTCTTTAGACCAAAATCTGAGAATATGCTCTCTGCACCAGTTCCGTGCAACATTCGCTGTGTGTGATGTGGCACCATCCTGTTGGAATGTCCACAAGGTGTCATTGCCGAAGTGATCCTTAGCAGATTTCAACATTGGCTCCAAGATGTTTTAAACATAATATTTAGTGTTGATTTTTGCGCTTTGATCAATAAAAATGAGGGGAGACCTCCAGGTTTTTGAAACAGTGGCCCAGACCATGACAGAGGCTGGTTTCATTGCTGGTACACAGTTTTTTGGTTATAAGGAATTTCTTTGACATTTCTTCCAATGGTTCTGTCATTTCTTCGATTATGAGTGAATTTAACTGTGAAGATCTTCTCATCTGACCAAACAATCGCACCCGTCATGCCAGACCTGAATTCCTTCAGAAGAACTTTGCTTCTCTCCAATCTTTTTTGCTTTACAGCTGCTAACAGAGGTTGTCTCTTTTGGAGGGTGAAAGAAGACATTTTCCAGTCTTTGTGGACGAGTCGTCTCATGGTTCTGGGACTCATGTCAATAGACTTTGCCATTTGTCACATGGATCTCCTTGGGTTTCTCCTAATCCTCTCTCAAATTCACTTAATCATTGATTTAGACCAGTGTGTGGTTTACCACTTCATTTGGGTGTGTGGTCTACCACTTCTTGGACAATCAGCTTAATCCCCTCTTTCATTGAAACGTGTCAATGTCTTCCAGACAGTGGATCTTGCAATTGAAAATGTCTTTGCAATAGCAGAATCTGACTTTCTGGCATGATGTAATGCAACTATACCTTCTCTCTTGTCTAACATTTTCGAATCGTTTAAAATTTAGCAAAAATTTATTTGATATTGTGATAGAGTGATGTCTTAGCTACAATAAAACGTATTTCCTACTTAGAAACTATTCTATAGTAACAAAATAATTTAGTATAAAAAAATATCTTCCAAATTTTTGCCCCACCCTGTAGAAAATGAAGTTGGCAGTGTGGTCGAATGGTTAGAATGCTGTGATTATAATCAACATGGTCTTGGTTTAAAACCTACTTGTGCCATTCTGTTGTGTCCTTGGGAAAGACATTTTACAGCACTTTCCCCTGCTTGGTGGTCTTGGAAAGCTGTTTTAAATTTTTGTCATATCTTTATAAAACTAAAAAAAAAAACAAAATAAAAAATTTCAAGCATAGAACAATATCTTGGCATCTTCAGAAGCAAGTTGGGATAATTGTTTGCCCTATGTGTTAGTGCCTCCGTTGCTTTCCTGCTAGTCAGGAGAATAAATATAGATATAAAATAACAAAAATAAAAACCAGTTACAAAGATTAAAAAGTTAAGAAAAAAAGTTTCAAGTGAATGTAGTTATTTAATATGTTTTAACCAAGTCAAGGTATTTGCATTGTGGTACCTCTTATTTTTAAATCTATTTGCAAACCATTAGGATAATTATTTGATAGGATTGTGTTTTTTGTTTCATTGGTACTTTCCTGTTACCACCTCACCATCTATTGCTTTCTGTTATTTTCAATATATTTCTCATGGTTTCTTTTTTATTTCACCCTGGTGCTGAAATGAGTATTTCGGGTTAGTTTCACTGAAAAAATTGCTTACGGTGATTTCTTGAAAAGACCCCAAAAGTCTTGGGTTTTTGTTTACTATTTGCTGATGGTGGGGCAATAACAGGAAAGTACTGTTTCATTTTTTATGTGGTTACCTAATTCCACATACTACTTTCTTTGCTGGCTATAAATTGTTAAATTGCTTCTTAACACCTTGATTCTGCTTGAGAGAATCCTCTGTTCAACCTTTTAACCGTTTCGATACTGTCGGGACATATATGTCCCATGGGACAAATGTGTCCCAATTAAGAAAAGTAGAAGAAATACAATGTGGAGTAACAAAAATCTATTTAAAACACATATATGACATAAATTTCCTTGAATTAATTTAACTTTTTCGGTGCCGAAGGTTAAGCAATTGGGCTCTTGTTTACTATTTGCCAAGTTTAATTAACTGTTTTTTAATTTTAGAGAAAACCCCAAAGCTTGATGGGTTAGTAATGGTTAACGATAAATGAAACCCATTCTTAGACGTAAATAACGTTCTTTGGCACCGAAAATGTTAATATGTTCATTACAAAATCAGTATTGAAAGGGTTAATGGAGTTGTTTTTCTTAGGAAGGTCAATGAGTATGCTTACGTCTCTTTAAGGAGAATTCTCCACCAATCAATACAGTCATTGCTGATAGTGCCTGTGAGACTTAATTTTGGTTGTTGATATTTTGACACTAAACCATGTCAAGATGATTGACATAGTTGAGAAGATGATTGACATAGTTGTGTAGATGAACATGATTGACATAGTTGCAGTTCAAAACTTTTGTCATTTTGTTGCATCCTTGAGAAAATCATTTTGTGACACTGTTCTCTGGTTAGTAACCTTTAAAAGCAACTTTAAATTTTAGTCACATTTCTACTTCAACTATAAATAAAAAACTATAAAACCAAATAAAAATTTTAACTGTTCAGCAATATCCTGGGATCTCTGAATGCAGTTCTGGGTAATTGCTTGATTGTTACTTAATGTTTTCATTTTACTTTTATCTTTATTTCTATCCTTCTAATTAACAGGTAAACATCAAAAGCACTATACATAGGGCAAGCAATTACCCCAACCTGCTTTCACAGATATCTAGATATTGCTGTCCAGTTAAATTTTTTTTAGTTTTTATAGAGATATAACTGAAGTTTAAAATTGCTTGCCAAGACTGTCAAGCAGGAAAAAGTGCCTCAAGGTATTTTATCAAAGGATATAACAGAATGGCATGAGTAGGTTTTGAATGAAGATCATGTCTATAACAGTCATGGTGCTCTTGACTACTTGACCATGCTGCCAAGTTTGATGTTTTGCTTCAAATGTATAATGCCTTTGTTTTTCTGCTTTAAATCAGAAGGATAAATTGAGATAATAAAAATAAATATGAATGACATAGATAATGTGCAGATTAGATTAAGACTAGCCAAATTTTTTTGTGATTGATCATCATTTGTTTTTTTTTTAATCTTAGATGAAGTTGGATAAAAACATTTACTGAGGTTTTTGCTCAGAGATAGTCTTCAACAAATCTGTTTTCCTCACTGTAGATTATGTATACCATAATAAACCTACTACTCATTGCATGTTTAAACTTGATTTATTCTGGATTATTGCACTGGGTTTTAAGTTTAAAAATCTCTTTGTTCAAACTCTAGGTTGAACAACACTAAAACCTTTTTAACTATCTATTGTTATATAGGCTTAATTTTAAATAATGTTGTTTTAATAAATTGTAGTGCACTAGGAAGGTATTTTTCAGTTTATGTAGCAAAGAAAAATATTTTTTGTCTTGACTTTTTTTTTGGCTGCTTGTGACAAAAATCATTATCTGAAAAGAGTTATACAATGCAAAATTTTAATTACTACAAAATTTTTAAGTTACCACTTTGTACACTATTAAAAAAAAAGAATTAACTGATTTTTAAGAAAAAAATAAAAGTTTCAGACTAAAAGTTTTCATATTGTGAGTAGATTTAAAGTATTATGTTATCTGACTATTTACACACTTTTAATTTTGGTAAATTAAATATAAACTGTAATCTTTTTTCAAAAATTAAATTCTAACATTTGATTAAGTTCCTTTTTACTAGGTAGTTTACCTTTTTTATATCATAGTTATCAGTTCATTGCTGCCATTTTTAAAACTGCCATAGATTATTAAGTTGTTGCAATGGAAAAACATAAAAAAAGTCCTGAATCTGCAAAAAAGAATGAACTCAAAGTTAAAGTAAAATCAAGCCCAGAATCTGTTAAAGTAATGACTAATTTATCAGTTAAATGTATACATCTTTTATTTTGCTAAAATATTTTTTTAATATTTGTTTTATTATTCAACAACTGATTCAAAATTTGTGTTTTAATAATTATTATAAGATTCATTTTGTTTCTGCATTTGTGTCTGAAGCTGATTTGGTTAAATATGACACTTATCCAAATATGAAATAAATCAGTCAATATTTTTTTTTTAAATTAAAAATATTTTTCTAAAAATAAAACAAAAATTGTCATAAAGTTTTCTTAATTTTTTTTATTTATTGTTGTTTCATATGTATTGTAATAACTTTCTATTGGAAGCTTTTTCATTTTAATTGTCTTATTTATTTTTTAAAGGATCCTCCTGTGTCACAGCAAGAAATGCAATACTTAACTCGCTGCACTAGATTTCGTTTGTCGACTGAGTACGAGGTATTTTTATTTTTTATATGGTTTCTTTTTTATGTGTGGGGTTTTGTTCAGAGTTCTTAAAATAAAGTTTTGTCATATTTTATTTTCCTTGTAGTTTGCTTTAAGAAAAATAAAAAATTTTTTTAAATGGTTATTGTTAATAGTGTGATGCTAGTTTAGTTTTGCCTTAGGTGGTGAAATATATTGAAAACGTGCAAGCTATTTGATTTTTTTATTTTTAATTTTCATTTTATCTCTATATCTATCCTTCTGACTCGCAGGAAAGTGACAGAGGCTCTATACATAGGCCAAGCAATTACCCCGATCTGTTTTCGGAGATGCCAAGGTATTGCTGTTCCCTTAAAATTTTTTATTTTGGTTTTTTAGTTTTATAGAGATATGACTGAAATTTAGACTACTTGTGAAGACCGCCAAGCAGGAAAAGTGCGGTAAAGTGTCTTTCCGAAGAACACAATAGAATGGCATTTTTAATGCTATTTTTAATAGTTTCTTTAAGTTTACTATTTAATAGAAAAGTATTAGTGATAATAAAAAAAACTATTAATGAACTAGTACTTATACTTTGATACATAAATGAATAAACTTTTTTTGAATTTGATTTGATAGTATTCTGAGGAATATTGAAAATAACTGATTAGTGATAAATATGCCTGGTGAGCACTTTAACTACATTTTTAACTTTAATAAAAGTTTAACTTTGTAAACTTATAAAACTATCAACTTCTATATATTGTACACTGCATAATTTTCTACCAAATTTTTATTTTTCGATTACTGAATAGAAGGACAAAAGTCCTTGGTTTGAGCTTATTCTATTTTAAAAAAACATGAAAAAACTAAAATAAAAAGCTCGAGTGATATCGGCTTGATTTATTAAAAAAAAAACTATTTATATAGTTTAATGATTTTTGTTATTTTTGTAGTTAAGCATATGCAATTGCAAGCATATTATGCGAATGACCATTGGAGAAAGGCATTCTGTTGTTAATCCACAAAAGTGGTTATGTAACGTTTGCTGTACTACTGAGTCTGTATGGGCGTGTTTGAGTTGCCCCAATGTTGCTTGTGGAAGGTATAATTTTGTCTTCTTTTTTTATATATATAGAACTGTTTTCTTTGTGATTTATTTTGCAAGATTTACTTGAATAAAATTACTATATATTAATTTTTTTTTAAAGTAAAGCTACGATAACTTAACTGTTCAGATACATTCACGAACATGCTCTTAACCACTATCTCGATACTACTCATCCATTAGTTATTGATGTCAACGAACTTTATGTTTACTGTTACGAATGCGAAGAATACGTACTTAATGACAATAAGTCCGGAGATCTTAAAGTTTTGAGAGAAACTTTACAGGTATGTATTTTTATTTGTTGAAAAAGAAGAGTCGATGCTGTGATATAGATTCTGCGTAGTTTTTCCCCAATGCAAAAAGACTTTCTGGTTTTAAAATTTGCATAATTTTTTTTGTCAGTTTAATGAAAAATCTACTGATGTACTGACCATCAACATAAAACAGCATTTCAAGAAGACAAGAACTAACCCAGTTAAAATTGTGAATATATTGAATACTGAAATTGTAAAATATTCAGGCTATTCGGTATCAAAACTTCACGGGAACAACGCGCAGTGGTCACACTTTACGGACAGCCGCGATTAGTGCTGACGAAGATGTGCAAATGCGCAGAAGACTTCAACAGCAACAACTGGACCGTGACGATCGGAACTTCACCGCTATATGGCATTCTCGGTGTGTTACGTAATAGTATTTAACTCTATGTTTTCTTTCCCTTCGTTATGGCCTAAAAGTTTCTTATGGTTATTGTGTAACTGACCTTTTGGAATTTTATGTGCTAAAAAAATCTAGTAAGTCGCTCTTTAAATTCCAACTTGTGTCTGTATATTAGATTTGTTTGATTTCCATGAAAAAGCGTTTATCATAACGCAAGTAACGATGCAGATTGTATCTAAATGTTCTATTATGCGAAAAACTTTCTTTTTAGTTTTGTACGACAAAGAAAAACTTTTCGGCATTGGTTGCAATATGTGCGGTATAAAAAACTTTTCGGCATCGACAACATCAGCGACAGTGATTCGAATGAGACTAAACAAGATACAACTGCGACCGAAATTCTAAAAGTTGAAACTGAACCTATTGGCTCTATGTCAGCATTGAATTTCACATCTCATACTAACTTCGATGTTCCGAATGTAACTTCAAGTGAAATTTCAATTCAAGTTTCGAAAAGTCACGATTTATCGGAAACGGTTTCGACTTCGAATTGTAATTCTTCTACTCGTTCCATTAACAATTCCGTTACTACTTCACCCGTTTCAAGTTCCTCTCCTTTCCGTGTTCTTTCGGATAACAACGTTCCATTGAATTCCGACTTAAACGAAAACTGCCAGACTCGAGATGATTTGAGCGCTGACGAAATGTCGGATCCGATTGTACAAGAACAAATTCCAACTCCGCCTCTTTCCTCCTCGCCTAACAGTGATCCTGGAAATCCTTTGCAGTCGTCAGAAGCAAGTGTGGTTTTTATTCTCACTGACTGCAGTACTCCGTCTTCTCAATCGAAGACCGACCGACCTTCGATTGACGAGAAAGTCGACGCGACCGATGTAGTCGTCAGTTCGGACCAGCAGATATCGTCTTCACATAGTCTTAACAACGTGAAATCCGACGATGTTTCGCTTTCTACGCAAGACGAAAACGAAGTTACTGATGCATCAGACAACAATGAATTGTCGGAAGACGAAATTCCCCTTTCGCAGTTGTCATTGGATACAGCCCGAAGACCGAAACGAGTGAACGCGGCCAGTCGCTACAAAGCAATCATCAACCAATTGTCGCCTTCTTTAACGTCAATTGAACCAATCAAAAAGCGCTTGCGAATATTTCGAAAACAAAAAGATGCTGCACACGATATAAACCAAGCGGTCGGACCACGACGCAGTGTAAGGCTTCGCCTTCGCAAAATTGAATCGAATAAATCAAAAAAGGTTTCCCAAAAAAGGAATCGAAAGAAAGTAAAGTAAGTTAAACAGTTTTTTTTTTCGAAGTTCGTTTTTTCAATTGAATAATACGATGGAAAGTTTCGTAATTGTGTGAGAACTATTTGGATTTTGTGTTGCCTTGTTTTATTGCTTCGTAATTTTTTGTATTATTTGTATTAATTGTATTTGTATTAAAATTGCTACGTAAAAATCACTGCAACGTTTGCAACATTTAACATTGGCGTTACTGAACTGAAGACTAAAAAAGGGGTCTCTTCACGTTACTGGCAAACCACTTTTTGTCTGGTGCATGAAGTGAGGACTTTTATTTCGGTCTTCAGTTGATGTAAAAGAAAAATTAAGTTTTTTTTGAGAAAAAACAACATTTTGTAGTTGTCGCATAACTCTTCGCGGTTTGGTGACTCTTTTGTTGCTGCACAAAGTTTTCACGCCGTAAAATAGGCTCATCAGCAACTTGAGCTAAGCCTCTAATATCCATAATCCAACATTTGTGAGATGCGTTTGTAATCGCCATTTTTGCTATGTTCTCTGCTGCCATAAGCCTGACTAAGAAAACAAATTATTTTGTCCCAAAAGACTAGATTTAATCTATAGTCGTCGCATGGATGCGCTCTTTGATTTGATTCTTACAAAAACTTGCCTATGATCATTGCGCTTTATAATACGTGACTTCTTCGCCAGTTGGTGAAATCGTTATGTCAGGCCCGTGGTTTATGAGGTTTTCTTTTGTCAGAAATCCAGCTTCGAAACATAGTCTGCGCCGAACGCGAAAGCGTACTAAACCAGAGCGAAAACTGCCGTCGCGCACGTTGCCTGCTAGACGAACTCGCATGCAAAACATTACCAAATCAATTTACGACAGTGTGCCCAATCGTGCTGTGACGTCACTGATTCCTGGCGTGACCGGTTTACGTAATCTTGGAAACACTTGCTATTTGAACTCGATTATTCAGGTTAGTGTTTGAAATTTGGACTTTTGTTCAAGATTTATTGTTACATTAAGGCAATTGTCAAAATTTTCATTATTTTTGTTGATTTTCTATTTGGTGACTAACAAAATATTAGGTTCAGTTTGTCAAAAAAAACAAACTAAAAACAGAACTCTTGAACCTTTTGGCGTGATGTAGTTTTTTTAAGTTTCGACCAATCGTTACCTTGTACACCTCATAAATAAAGCTGATTTGTTGATTTGTTTCGTGCAGGCTGCCTTATTGTTTGATGAAAATTACAGTTCTTAAATAGTAAAAATTTCGTTCAATCCAAAAATTCTTTTATTTTGATTTTTAATTGATGACAATGTTTATGAGATAACGAATAAATTAATAACCTTATTGTTAATCAAAAATGAGTTGAACATATGCTGGAATAAGATTAGTGGAAAAGCAAGTCAATATAATAGCCAAGTAGCCATAGCTGTATGCATTTCCGGTATTATTCGTGCGATTTACTTGCGACACATTCTGCAGTGGTTTCCCCGTACTTGTGATCAGATCTTGCTGTTCTATGTCACTGTTTCAAAACCAAATTTCTTCTATACTTTTTTTTGACTACGTGTAAATAACAATGTAAATTATAAGTCAAATTATTCAGAGTTCTTGGCAACTTGAGTTTTACTTTGATTCGTGTTGCATAGCTATTTTTAGTAAAACTTTTAGTAAAAAGGCGGGTAATAGAAATGAGCTATTTAATTAGGTTAGGCCATGGCGACTTAGAATTAGTTCGCCATGGAAAAGGGCGTTATTTTTGTAATGCTGATTTTTTTATCATTTTAATTAGTGACATAAGTTTTTTGTGATTTTTTTGTGTTTTTTTATGATTTATTATTCTTGTTTTGCATCAGGACGGTATGAGTGTTGCTCACGTCACACCAAACAGCCAACGTAAAAAAAAGCAATAAATTAATTAGCCCACAGCGATTCAAGCTTTTGAAGCAAAAGTTCGGACCGAAATTAATATTTAAGCCGCTGTATGCGATTTCTCGCACCGCTGTTCAACCATTGAAGTTCGGATCGATTGTTTCAATAAATTGTTCAATCTACGCAGTTCATCAAGATTGCCGCTAATTGTACTTTGACTGCAAACTAACATTCATACACACTCACACAACCCCCATATTGGCGCTCAATGACAATAGCAACTATGACTTTTAAGGTTTTGGGTTGATTAATTGTTGCCCTTGAAATATAACATAGAACCTATGTTATAAGTTATTAGGTTTTTACTTATACTGCCGCTTTAAGCGCCTTTTTTTTACCATGTGTTAGATATAAGATTCTATTAAAGCACTTACGAAAATGGTTTGGTTTATTACAATGTCTTGCTTTTCGAATGTTTTGTTTACTAATAACCCTGTTAATATCTCATCCAACGCTATTAGAACAAAGCTGGGGTAAATCCAGTCGGTGATTCAGGCCCGGCCTCTTTTACTAATCAATTTGGTGCGCCAAACAATTTCTCTTTACGATGTTCTGTCATTTGACCCTAATTTTAATAACCGGATATGAAAGAATTTAATGGAACCAAATGCAAAATTAAAAAAATTGGCTCGAAGCATAAAAAGTTTGCCAACTTTTGACTTAACTATAATTGGTGTATGCATTAAAACAAATGTTAAAATTAAGATTTTTCATATACTTTATAATCGATTTTTAAAAAGTTTCGACTTTCGGAAAAACTGTGGTACCTATTCAGAATTAAAAAAGTCATTTAAGTTTATAAGAGTTGAGGTCTACAAAGTCAACATTTTTAGGGCTTTTTTTACATCATTAAACTTGAACTAGCTTTGGTTTGGGCTGCTTATGAGTCTTTTTGATTAGTTTTATAAATCAAAATAAAATCCAAAAATTATATAAAGTTTTAAAATTTATCAAATTTTACAATCAAAAAACAATTTTCTTGCTCATTTTGCGATTTTTTAGCAGCTATAAACACTTTGAATAATCTTTTTATAATCTATACCAGGGTTTTTTAAACTCGTTTGCCAGCGCGCACCTACGAGGTGTGTTTGAAAAGTATCGGGACTGTATGCTTTGCACAAACAACACTTGCAACAGTGATAAAAGCTTTGTTTTTTAAGATGGCGCAATGTCTTGTGGTTGTAAAAATGTAGTTTCAGCATTCTGTGACAACCATATGCTTTTTTACAGGCTTTTCTTGAAAGGCGCTTTACTGTAGTTCGTTTTGGGATAATTTATTTAGTAAATATTTTTTTCTTTTTTTTTCTTCTTTTGTTAACAAATAATGAGCATTGAACAAAGAATCAACTTGAAGTTTCTCGTTCGACTTGGAAAAACTCCAACTGAAACATTCAATTTGCTCCAAGAAGTTTACGGAGATGCTACGATGTCAAGAACTCGGATTTTTGAGTGGCACAAGAGGTTCAGAGAGGGAAGAGAGGATGTGGAAGATGATCCTAAGAGTGGAAGGCCAACAACAAGCAGAACAAACGAAAATGTTGAGCGTGTGAGAGAAAAAGTGCGCAGTGACCGCCGCCTTACTGTTAGAATGATAGCAGATGAGTTGAGCATGAATAGTGAGAGGGTGTGGAGGATCATTACAGAAGATCTGGGGATGAGGAAGGTTTGTGCGAAAATGGTACCAAGGTTGCTGAATGATGGGCAAAAGGAAAATCGTGTGCAAGTGTGTCAAGACATCCTGAAACAACTTGAAATTACACCAAATCTGCTGAGTAGAGTTGTTACCGGTGATGAGTCGTGGATCTTCGAGTATGATCCACTCACCAAACGGCAGAGCCTTGAATGGAAGAGTGCATCCTCACCAAGACCCAAGAAAGCAAGGCTGTTCAAGTCCAAAATTAAGGTAATGCTGATTGTTTTCTTTGATGTTCATGGAATTGTTCATCTAGAATTCTTGCCACAGGGCCAAACCATTAACCAGAATGTTTAGAAAGACATCTTGCGACGTTTGATGCGTTCGGTAAGGGAGAAAAGAAGAGAATTGTGGGAGACAAAGTCATGGCTGCTTCATCATGACAATGCTCCTGCTCACAATGCCTTAAGCATACGACAATTTCTTGCAGAAAATAACATTGCCGTGCTGGAGCAACCACCCTACTCGCCAGATCTGGCTCCCTGTGATTTTTTCTTGTTTCCTAAGCTCAAGGGAGTCATTAAAGGAACCCGTTTTCAAGACTCAAAAGCCATAACAACAGCCGTAACGAAGGAACTACGAGCGATCCCAATGGAATCTTTCCAGAAGTGCATAGAAGCATGGCAGCAGAGATTAGAAAAGTGCATTCGAGCTCAAGGAGATTACTTTGAAGGGGACAAGTTGTAATTTTTACGTGGCATTTCAAATAAAATAATTATTTACACAGTCCCGTTACTTTTCAAACAGCCCTCGTAATACGCCTCCTTGTCGTTACATAACTTATGAATCAACGCGATTTATAGAAACCTTTATTTTAGAAAAATTTTCCTAGTCAAACATCTGCAAAAGTAGAGCATAATCTTTAAAATTAAAAATGTACTGCTTAATTAACCTTGAAATGTGTTCTGTAGCATGTTTGTTATAAAGGCATTTACTCTATTTCAAAATCATTGTTGTTGATGCCTGAATATAGTTTTATACATACTGTACATGTTACGTTTATGCGCATTAGTAGGTACGCAAAAGCGCGCTTTTTCGTAGTGTTTGATCGTGGATTCCAAATTTACAAAATTTGAGATTTTTATCTAATTGCTTTGTAAGATTTTTTAATGAGATTTTGATCTGAAAGATTTAAAATGCGATTACAGCTTATCTAAACAAATGTAAATTGCCGTTTCTGCAATATTTTGATTGAAAACTATTCATAAAGATTTCCATAGTTAACCAAATTCTTGGAAGTCAAAATTTAACAAAAAGGTTTTCTGTCAAAATAAAAATGATTCTAGCCATTATATTTAGCTGTAAATAAGATTTAAAAAGTCTTAACATTTGTTAAAAAAGGCTTTGTTATTAATTCTTGCTCTGTTTTTCAATCTTTGTCATTGTTTTGGATGAATTTTCGCATTTTAATCGAAAATTCAAACGCTTAAGTTAACAACAGCAAATGTACCTAAAATTTAAGCTGTTTCACTTATCATCTTAATACAGAGTTTCTCAACCCGGAGGAAATTCCCCATTAGGGGAAAAGTTTTTAAAAATGTAATTAAACGTTTTAGATATTAATGTAATACTTTAAAGATTTTTTATATGAAAAGCATTTTAAAAGCTTCCTTCATTTTGGTAAATTTTACTATTATGTAAGCGATCGTAATAAGGGAATTATTTTTCGCTCTGCTCGCTTACTTACTGCAATACTAAAGCCGATGAAGCCCGTAGGAAATCCAAAGAGTTATCGACCGATAACTCTGCTCTGTCCCCTACAAGATTTTCGAGAGGCTTATCTACGCCACGTCCAGCCAATTATTGATTCACTGCTCCCCAAAGAGCACGAGACGCGGAAAGTCGACCATAGATCAAGGCGTTCTGCTGACCCAGAATATTGAGGATTCTTTTGAGGATAAGAAGAAAGCCGGTGTCGTCTAGCACCGTAACCTTACCTGTAAGCTGGTGAGGCTTCTGCCACATCAGCACATGGTCAGAATATGGAGCTTGTCCGAAACCGAAGTTTCACCCTTACTACCGATGACAACTAGCAAAGCAGGTTACGCTGTCTGAAAAACGCACTGAGGAATCGGTCTTGACTCCTCTCCTTTTCATCATCTATACGTACGACCTGTCCTCCACGATTTCCAGAAAGTTTGCTGATGCAGATGATCTAACATTGTTGCACTCTTCTGGAAACTAGAAGAACTTGGAGGAGACTTTAAGCCAAGACACGACCACACTTTCAGAGTATCTCTAGACTTGCAGGTTGAAACTCAGTCATACTAAGACGGTTACGGCAATCTTTTATTTAAATAGCCGAGAGGCTAAACGTGAACTATAAGTCTATAACAGCAATAGACTTGTTTAGTTCCATCTTATCTTGGGGCAAAACTGGACAAATTGCTCACGTTCCGTCACCATGTAGTGGCATCATCTATGCGCATAAAATTGCGCATTGCTTTATCTTTGCGCGTCTCACTGTTGGGGCGATTTGCAGACTCAGGATGGGTTGCTGGTGTCAAAACACTGCGCACAGCTGCCCTATCTCTGGTCTACTCAACAGCTGAGTACTGCGCACCGGTCTGGTGTCGCAGCGCCTTTTGCATAGTGACCGGATGCCTGCATCCCACTCTAACGAATTACCTACCCATACGCGCTACCCATACCCCTACCCATACCTTTCCGGCGCTGGCCAAGAGAGACTAAGGTCTAGACGCCCGCTTGTGTCAACTGCGCGAAATCTGTTATTTTTTTATTGGTTGGTTGTTATTCTAAAGCTAGTACTAACAATTTTGTAGTAATGAATATTAGTCTAAAAAGTATATGGAATTTAATTTTAATTTAATTTAAATTAAATTCCGTTGGTGGAAATTTAATTTTGAAAATCGGGTAAAGGGGTTCATGAAATTAAAAAGGTTGAGAACCACTGTCTTAATACTAATGAAATTATCGCCATACTTTTTTTCGTTTACACTTTTTCACACGTAAGGTCTCGTTTACACTTCGAACGTAGAATAGAGTATTCTTGTTTCTTTAATTGTTTTTGCTTCGCTTAGCGCTTGAGCGCGGAAGGAAGTAAAAAAATCAATGAAACAAACTAAGAATGCTCCATTCCATGCTCGTAGTGGAAACAGGCTTTAATGGTGGTGTTTTGCAAAAAAAAACGCACCATTTCGCCCGAATGATAATGAACTGAAACCTTTTCCAAAATGCCTCGCGTTTGGCATACTGTATACTAAAAACACAAAAGCCGGAACAATACGCTAATGTAAAGATAAGTAGACAGACAAAACTGCTGAAGAGCTGCATTGATACACTTGATTTTTTGTTAAGCAAGATGTTGACACTTCCGAAAACCTTGTGGGGTAGAGGTGTACGATCTTTTTAAACCGGGCTTGCAGCGAAATGTTATGTCTACCTGCGGCCGCAGCAGATTTTGCCGAGGAATACTGTATTTCAAAGTTAAGTTAAAAATAAAGTAAGACTTCGCTTCAAATCATATACCATGAAAAACTTTTTGTCTTTGAATGTCAAGTTAAGATTAAATTTGGGATATGTTTGGGAAGAAACACTCAATAGAAGAGGAAGAGAAAAAGTGAAAAAAGGGTGTTCCCATTTTTATGCAATTAGTAAAGTTAGCAGAAATGTTTTTTTTAAATTGATGAAAGACAAATTTGCTTTTTACCGACCTATTTTTAGGAATATTATTAAAAAAAAAGAAAAAACACTAACTTATACTGCTATTTACCTTTTGGTTTAATTTTTCACTTTATAAGATTGGTGTCTGCATTCTGAAGTTTTTTTATTATCTGTGATTGTTTTCATGATCTCATTTGCTTAAGCGCTATTTTGCTTTATGAGTTGTAAAGAAAAAAATTTTTAGGATTATACTCAACATATTTTTTTTTATCATACAGCTCCTACTTGTTTGAATGTTCTTTGTTTAATCGCCTCTATCTAAGCTAGAATCCTGAAAATTTTTAAATTATCGAGCTTTATCAATAATGTTTACAACTGCATTATTTTTGTCCAGTTTGCTTTAAAGCTTTTGCTTTGTATTGCAACAATTTAGGGTAAAGCTGTGATTACTTTCCCTTTTATTTGCTACGCATTGTTAACAGCTATTATTAGCATGTTGTAGTTAATCAAATACTTTTGAAAAGTTGGCTTGCTTAGCAAATTCCAAAAATTAACAATTTGCATCTTTCCGCTCAACCTTTCAGCAAGTTAGTTCAGTTCGAGTTCGCTTTTTTATAAGAGATTTCACAGCTGGGCATCTTTTTTTTTTGTAGTCTGTCGCAGGTAGATGTGGGATGGCATGGCAGATCAAGAATTACATAGGTAAATCGCCTATTTATAGCAGAATTACTAAAACAATTTATTGTTGTAATGATCGTCAAGAATAAAAAAAATACGTAGCCCAGTAAATAAACACCAAATGCTTTGCCTGTAACCTGGATTGATATCGTTTGAATATTAATACGGATCTGTAAATATTTCAACAGTAAAAAAGTTTTTTGTTTTTTTCTAAACAAGAAGTTTGTTTGTGCGCTTGAATGTGAATGTGAGCGCGTTTGAGAACTTACAAATTCCAACCAGTAGATTGCTGCTAACTATTTTCTTCCTATAAAATTCAAAGTTAAGTCATGCATCAGTAACTGTGAGCTAACTTAAATGTGACGTATGTGTACAATCGTTATCATTGGAGCGTGACTAAAAGTGTGGCGTCAAGCTTAAACTTTACCTACTAATTGAAAAATGGCATGCGGCAAGAAAAATTATCTCTTTAAAATTTTTTCTAACCATATACACTCTTAACCTAAAAAAATATCTTATTATGGTGGCTTTGCGTTGTTTTTGCGTGTAAAATTACTTGTAATGAATTACCAACTACAATGTCTTGCTTTAGTTTTAGTTATATGCTCACGCTTAATGTCTTTTTAGGTGCTGAATATTGTTTAGATGATGTTGCGCCTATCGTATTCATAAAATATATTTTCTATTAAATGATAAATTTTTTGCGGCGCTAGAGTTATTTTAACAAGATTTATACGTTCTTAAAATTACTTTAGCGCCGCAAAAACTTGAAGTTCAGTTTGTCAAACTTGCGTAGGCAATTATTGACCGCGTTGTCGTGCGAATCGGAAGTTAAATAGATGATTATAATAATGATGATCACGTTTATTTGTTTCAGGTCTTGGGGCATTTGCAAAAGTTCCGTCGTTGCTTGATTGCGGTTCAAGATTTGGATATCGACGAAAAAGCGAACGAGAAAAGCGGAGCTCTGAAGTTGGCCTCCACCCGCCGCTCAACTATGGAAATGTACGAAAACCAAGCTTCCCTGAACGTGACAAGAAGGTTTTTGAAAATGCAAGCCGGTAGGTTGATCAACCCAATAGTTGCTTCGAGTTCGACGTTTTTTTTTCGTTCCAAGGTTTGAACGGAGGGCGGGAGAGTGGAAGTCCCGAGAAGAACGATGACTCCGGATCGATGTACAACCCTAAAAAGCGCCGTTACAGCAGCAGCTGCGCTAATACACTGTCCTTATGTCACGAGCTCAACGATCTCTATCACGTCATGTGGTCAGGGAAATGGAAACTGGTGTCACCTTATCATTTTCTTAGTTCAGTTTGGCAGCTTATTCCTTCCTTTAGAGTAAGTAGTTTCTAATTGACCCTCTACGAATTTTCTAATTAGTTATTGATTGACATGTTGTTTTTCAGGGCTATTCACAACAAGACGCGCAGGAGTTTCTCTGTGAGCTGCTGGACAAGATTGTTTCGGAATTGGAAATAAAACATCATCAAAATGCTAGCAAAGCCGACCGCTTGGCAAGCAAAATATCTCAGGCAAGATGCTGGCGTATTGGAGCGTTTTTTAATCAATACACTTGTCGTTTATAGCAAGATAATAAGTCAAAATAATTTTAATTGATTCGTGTCGCTGTTAGTAGTGAAGCTTGATTTCTTGGTAAGTGTTGGCGCGGGAAGCTTTAAGTAAGGCTGATGAAGCGGCTGTCGTTTTAATATACTCGGAAGGTTCTTTTTGCCCTTTCTTTATTTAACAAGGTCATGTCCGCTTTAACTATTGCCATTATTTGTTCGTTTTGATTGACGAAGTATACGCTATTATTAGTATCTTCAGACAATGCAATTTAAAATTGTTTTAGAGTAAGTAAATCGACAGCTCTGTAATTATTTATTGAACGCTACTTTTTCTTGATATCAAGATGATAATGGTGTACTGAGGTTAAGGTTTTGTTAAAAGTTTTGCTACCGCGTTAAAGCTTTGGTTCTTAAATTTTTTCATGATTAATTTCCCGTAATTTTTTAATTAAACGCTGAATAAGGAACTCTCAAACAAAAATTAAAAATCTTTTTGTTGTAGTTAAATAAAAAAGTCGGTTTCTAACCAGCTATTCACAAAATTTTTTGTCCGTTTTAAGTATTTTAAAAAGGCGTGTTAAAAATCGTTTAGCAATATTATCCATCGCTTTGCTCTTCGTTTTTTGTGTTCTATCAAAAGAAAATCCCACAAAAGCTGTAAGATTTCCTGAAAGAATTGATTTGTTATATACGAACCCTACTGGCTGTAAATAACTTTAAACTACACTTTGACCCCTGATTGCTTGTGTACATTAGACATTAATGTACAGTTGATGCTTGGTTATATTTCGAATTAGTGTATTTTCTTGACGAAATTGTGTTACTTTTGTTAGTTTATTGCAGCATCGTTTTCTAATCACGGTTTGCAGTGTCGTAGTTGCTCGCAAAACGACCAAATTGGACACTTGTTAAAAATAAATAGTTCTTATTTAGCCTGTACTACACTGATCTTCGACCTTCCAAGCATAAACAAGTTGATCGACGTGCGTTGTCATTATTTTTTCAGGTCGTTCACACTGTGTTCGAAGGTCGACTTCATAGTAAGGTTCGATGCTTGGAGTGCCAGAACGTCTCGAGTACCTACGAGCCATTTTGGGATTTGTCCTTGGAGTTTCCGCAGCGCTACCACTGTTCATCCACCAACAGCTGGTCAGTTTCGTTCGTTCTTCATTACCGCGTCATTTAGAGTTTCCACCGAATGACGCGATTTTTGTGTCTTTCAAAAGGAAAAATTCCAACCAAGGATGCAGCTTGATCGAAATGCTTGAAAAGTTCACCGAAGCCGAACGATTGGACGGCGGAAGAGTATATAACTGCAGCCACTGTAATAATATCCATTACAATCCCCCCCGAGGTAAGTTTAAATTTGCAAGTTCGAACTTTATCGGGTTTGCTCGTTTGAAAATTTTATTTTGGCGTTATGAACTGGGCGACCACATTGTATGGAATGCATGATTTAGTTAAGTTGCATGCAAACTGATTTAATTATATTGCCATTTCAATTCGTTGTTTTTCTTGGTATGTCGTAAGATTATTAATGGAAGATGCGACTTATCGTGAGCTGTAATGTCTCTGCGCGTGCAAAAATAAATCGTGTTTTAAATAATTTCGCATTGTCTGTCGCCGTGTAATTTTACCTTGTTCGTCATAAATTAACTTATTAAATAGTTACAGCTGCGACGAAACTGGTAATTTGCTGCGGCAAATAAGTACAACGTTATTGATGGAACAAATTTAAACTTTTCTCAGATACGAGGCAACGTCGTCTATCAGTGAAAAAGCCGACGCAAAAGTTATCGGAAGCGGAAAAGCAAATTAAAATAGTCGATCTTCCGCAGGTGAGGATAAGTCCTGTTTTCTTATCACATGTAAAAGAAAGTTAGTGGCGCGCTTCTTATTGTCGGCTGTTGCGAAATGCTAAGCGTTTAGTTGTTATCGCGATTGCGTCATCCACCAATATACTTGTCACGTGCTTTGCGTCACGAGTGCGCGCTCGTTTGTCACGTGACAACGGCTTGTTTTGCTGCCTCGTAATCAGTCTATTCAAAATGACATTGTAGTCTTGTTAAGATAATAGCATCAATCCTCGTCATATCAATTACATGCCCTTCCAACTGGCAGGGCGGCGGCAGTGGGTTAGAAATCGAGCAAACGTCAAGGTCAAGCTATTTGCTTTTTGGAGATTAGAAAATATTGCTCTCCGTATTGAAATCGTTTTGTCGTGGTACAGAATTAAGATAAACACGCATCGTTTTAAGCGATCTATATTGAGAATACACCTTAGTAAATTCAATTAGATTTAATATGTTATTTGTCCCTTTAAAATTTAATATTGATTAGTTTGAAATCTCTTACGTAAGAAAAAAAAAGTGGCTTCCTTCCAAAACGACGAAATAATAAGATTCTTATCGACTAATTTCCATCACAGAAAAGCCTATAAAAGTTTCTATGTATATGTATAAACCTAAAAAAGTTATAAAATTTATCAAACTAATGTTTGTATTTAGTTTCTCGTATTTTCGCACTCGCACAAATTACAAGTGCCTGCATTTGCGCTGTTTCAAGAATCATTTTATTCAAATCTCTAGTTTCATTTTCCAACTGTAATTAGAATTAAGTGGTGTACATGGTTGGTTGCGCTGGTTTGGATTTAACGTAACGTAAAGTGACTGAAGATAGCTGCGTGTTGCTGAGTCAAGTCGAGCATTAGTGCGTGTTGCGTCATAGATCACGTGGTAAAGCTAAAAAAGTCTTTGTTTTTCTCTCGCACATAACCTTGCTTTTACAGAAAGACGTTTTTTTCGCAGATGATTTTACTGTTTGTCGTAAAATTTAAAGTAATGACTTGAAATGTTGTTCGTTGCGTTTTTCGTGTTCTTGTTGCCACTAATAAAATTACTGATTGATTTTCAAATCTCTGTTTTGGGAATTGATTTTTTAAAAATTTTTCGTACATTTAAATAATCTCAGCGTTTTATTTAATATTTTAAGTTTTGGACTTATGGTTAGTACTGGAACTGATGATATCGATAATGTTATTTTCTAGAATCAAATTAGTGGAGTTTCTGCAGACCTTTTGCTCTTTTCATTTTTGACGAGTTTCAAACGAAATAAAAACTTCTCGATGAGCTGAGACATACGTTTTTAAAGATTTTGACATTTGTTAAAAATTTCATCTCCCCTACTTGGCTTATATTTAGCTGTGTTGAATTTATAGCAATGAAAAATCAAATTCAATTATGGTAAAGTTGCATCGTACAATCAAACTAATTTAAATTGTGTAATTTTTTAAAGTTGTTGTTTATGTCTTCCTCTTCCACGTCAAATTTAGCTAGCAAAACCATCTAGTTTTAGATATTGAATAAAACTATCTTAAAATTTTGTTTAAAATTGTTTAAAATGTCTTTTTATTAATTTTATGTGCTTTATAATTCGCTCCGAATTTTTGCCAGGGTGCAAACGGCTCGTCCCTCTTTAGTCTAGAAAGTAAGTGCATTTATTTCAACTGCACAAGATCGGTTAATTTTTCGTTGGGCTTTGGTTTCGTCGTTTGGCGTGTTTAAGATTTACTTGAAAGAAAACTTTTTTTTATCTGTATTGAACTCATTTTCTTGTACCGGTATCCGTTTTATCTTTTAGCGATCGTACGACAAATTAATATCAAGAATTTTTTTCAAATGCCAACATTTTAAAATCGGAAGGGAGCGTGCGAAAAAAACTTTTAAATTTCATGACCGATTTTTTCTTAGTCCCGTCTACGTATTGTTTTATAGCAGGGATGGGGAACCTGCGACCCGGGTACGGTTGGAAGGAAACAAAGCCAGTACTTGTATTTCGTGATGAAAAATCGAGAAATCAATCATAAATTTAGAATATAATTTCTACTCTTATCCGTGAAGTGCCAGAAGATTGTGATCCGGCCAAGCGTTAATAAAATTTGGGCAAAACTACATTGCTCCCCAAAATTTTATGCGGCTCGCAGCAGTTTTATAGTTTTCGGATACGGTCCCCCACCCCTGTTTATAGCTTCAAATTGCAAGGCAAGCAGTTCTTCAAAATAGTACTTGTTCGAGTTAATTAGATTTGTTATCAAAAAACTTTAAGTTAATTTTTTTTGTAATTAAAAAAAAATTGAATGTAAAAGATACCACACAGTGAACTTTCTAATCACGATTGTTATTCTAGTGGCCTCTTGATTGCTAAAACCAGCTGCGACTTCTAGCGGATTTATAAACTATGTGTCTAAAGTACTGTAATACATTGGTTTTTAAGTGTATACAAATATACAAATGTATACAAATGTACAACCAAAGGTTGAAATTCTAACGAAATTAAGTTGCGCACAGATTTTTGGAAATGTTATAGTGTTATTTTTGGATTGTAATAAAAGTTCATTTATTCGTAATTGTTTTGTCGTATCGCTTCAGCTTTTAAAGATCGCCATTTATGGTGCATTTACTTTTTAAGATAGAAACTAATGATGTATTATTTTTATTAGCTTTTATTTGAAAAGATTTTTTGTTTCATCTAGGTTTCGTTATATTCTTGTTTGTAACTGTCGAAATAGTTTTGAAGCTTTTAGTTTGCTAGTTTATGAACGCCACCTGATAGAAGTGACGAATCTTGTTTTATCGAATAACTAAGAATTTTTCTACTTTAATTAAATCGAAAATCAGTTACGACTAAAACAAGTATTTTTAATGTTCGATCTACCCACGCTACAGCCTGCTTTTTTTACCTGTGTATGTGCTGAACACTGGTATTCCCAAATACACTGCAGTGCCAAAAACAACATCATTTAACCGTCCAAATTTGTGTAAAGGGTTGCTAGGGTCGGAAAAGGTTGAGCACATTATCTTAGACAGACACGTTATCGTTGCGATTGCTAAAAAACAAAGACACTTATCCAAAATTAATCTCGCGCAGGTTCTCCGTTTTCATTTAAAACGGTTTCGATGGAGCGGGCGAAACAACCGCGAAAAGATCACTGTGCCTGTCAACTTTCCCGCCGAGCTCGACATGAAGCCGCACTGCTGGGACGAACACGCGGTGAGTCTCGCGCTCGTTTCGTTCGATATCGCCAACTAACGACTCGTAATCGCGCAGACTTCGACCGACGCGAGTTTTATTTACGACTTGAGCGCGGTCGTGATTCATCACGGACGCGGTTTCAGCGCGGGCCACTACACAGCTTACTGTTGGAACGACAGTGGCAGTAAGTAGAGCCTTTCTCTTACTGATTTTGAACTTTTGCTGGTGTGCACGTTGCGTCTGAGCGACGTAAAAGCTTAGAAGCGTTTATCTTTATATCGATTCTAATTGTCTTTAGAATTTTGGGTCCATTGCAACGACTCGAACCTTGAACTATGCTCGATCGATGACGTCATGGCGGCCCAGGCCTACATTTTATTTTATTCCCAGCGAGGCTTAGACCCTCACCCTCATCTTTTCACTCCCCCATCAACTCCCGGTCTGAGTCCTCCAGTAACTCCTACTTTTGTTTCTAACGGAAGCGATGGCGTCTCCGATCAAGCGTTTTCCAGTGGTAAAGGCTGAATCGCGAACTCGTGGTCTTCGCGTGCCGATGAAGATAATTGATCTCTGCTAAAAATCTAACACCACGTGACTGCGAACTACAAGCTGATTGGCTTAGTATCAATCAAGGTGTGTTCGATAGCTGTGATGCTGTTTGATTGAGTATAGTCGAAGAGCGTCAAGGAATGAAAAATTAAAAAGAGAAAGACTTGCGGATAATAATGTAGCAGTCAATCCTTCCTTTGTGCTGATGCAATGCTTCGCTACTGCAACTAGGAAATTTTTATGACCGCTTGTGTTTGATTGCCTTCGCTTTTGTAGTGATCGTTGTCCTTATATTATGACGTCTTTTATTAAAACAAGCATCGTTTCACATTGGTTGCCAGATTTTAAACAGTGACGCAAAAGCGGATGTCAGACGATAGCAAATTATCGTGATTTTTATCGATTCAAAATAAAACTCCCAAATCTTTTTTTATTAAACCGAGCTCACTAGAAATCTAATTTTATCGGGATCAAGGGAATGTATTGGTCGAATCTATTGCCTTTACCTCCACTGTAATTCCTTCAAGTTTCACCTAATCTATCTAACAACAAATCCGGAGCTGTTTCGTGATCTTTTTTATTTTCCTCTCTCAATTTACCTTTACAACTCGCAGGAAATCATGGGAGGTGCTGTACATGGAGCAATCGGCAAGCGATTACCCCACCTGCTTCCGGAGATGCCGAGGTATTGCTGTCCGGATGAAATTTTTTAACTTTTTAGAGTTATGACTAAAATTTAGAACTGCTTGTGGAGGCTGCCAAGCAGGAGAAAGTGCCGTAAAGTGTTTTTGCCAAGGGCATCAAATGTAGCCCTATCGTATCAAACGGTCACCTATCTCAAACTTCATGCTACTCAATTTAAACAATTGACTTAAACATGAACACACTCTTTATATCTTAATGGACATTTAGATCCACAAAATTTTATAGCAATGATCACGCTAACATCATCCAACTCTAGATCTAGATATAACACCTGAGGAATGTAGAGAAAATCTAAAACGCATTCGCACTACCATCACCTCACAATACCTCGGTTACAGAGAAAATAACAAAGTTGCTAATACCGCATCCAATACATTCATTCATCAAAATAAACATTACCAGGGTATGCGCATAGAAAAGTAGCTCAGGTTGAAGCCAACAAACCACCACTCTTAAAAAGTTACCATTCCCACTATGCTTAACGCACACACGCACACGACATTAATCTCTTTAAATGTATCCAAGTACCAACACAACACAACGCCACTAGTCTGTGAACCAAACTTTTGAAAGCTGCGAGGGTAATCCAAGAGTGGAAATCTGGATTGGCTTTAAGGGATAGTTACTTCAAGAAATCTTTGGAGGAGGGGCAACAACAGAATGACGTGAGAAGGTTTTGAATGGCGACCGTGTTGATCACATTCGCCGTCAATACGGCGCACTTAAAGACGTTGCCGACAAATTTTATTGTCGAAATTCACTGTCATCTATTGTTTATTGTTTAAATAAATTAAACGAGGCACATTCCAGCCATCTATGGCGTACTCTAATACAGGCCATTTCATCGTGCACGCTTATCCTAAAACTGGAGGAGAACGTTTTTCGATCGGAGTGCGCCGTAAAACATCGCTTTGAAGCTAATTTGTGCGATAATAGCAATATCAAACTACTGTAACTTTATTCAATGTGAAAGTTTTAAAACCGTTTATTTGTTGTCTATCTTTCAACCTGCACACACACTGTGAGGCAACTACAGCGGCTTGTTTCATCTTTTCAACCAACGTTTTCAATCTTAGCAGGAGTTCGCGTTTTACTACTAATTTTTACAAAGTACTTTTTTTTTTATCTTCACTACATGATTGATATGACAATTTATTTAATCTATTGCCAGTTTAAAAAGCATACTGGAAGTGGAACTTGTAAGCATTTAAGTGAGCAAATCTGTAAGCAAAAACCTAAAACGATTTAAAGAACAAGGGTGTTTTAATTTACTAAAAAAGTTTCGCTGGTTTAATCAACGTAGTTTGACACTTTAGTCAAGGTGTTTTAAAACAGTGGTAGTTTTAGTTATTCCTAGTTCAACCAAATCATGCGCAATCTGCATCAAGCTTTTATTGCTTGAAAAATAAGTTTTTGGTTTCTGTAAATAATTACTTTTACAATTTGGGAAAATATTTTATAAATGTTAGGTTTCCGTAATTAATTTTAAACAGAGGTACCCAATTTTTACTGCTTTAGCTAAGTTTTTGGAATTAATCACCTTTTTAAATTTGTTTAGCTTCTAATAGTTATTAAGTAATTATTCTTATGGTTATTAAAATACAGGTTATTAAACATATTGATTATTAAATATAAATAAGTGTTCTAATAGTTATTAAATATACAGGATGTCTACATAAACATACAATGGGTAGAAGTGCTGTGTTACAAATTGTAATGGTAATTATGACAATGAATCGAAAGAAAAGGTTTTCCGCCTTTCCAAAAACAAAGAAGAAACAGAAAAGTGGTTAAAAATAATACCACGTGACAACACGCCGGATTCAAAAAATACAGTTGTTTTCAAAAGACATTTGCCAAAAAGTTATGAGACTATGCAGTGCTACGGCAAGCTAAGACCGCGACATCCTCCGTCTGTATTTACTTGTATAAAACCTAGTTTGTTTCAGACACCAACTCCACCAGCCAGGTTAACAGTGAAAACTTCCGCAGAAATTCGAAATCAGCATCCTGATGACATCAATGCATTCAATAATCAAGACAAAATTTTGGATTTTAAAAGTTTTACAAGTGACATTTCGCAGCATGATTTTCAATGCGCTTTGATTGTTGGCACAGTTTCTGAAGAAATCTATTTGCAATCCCAACAGCTTTTACAAGACACTGGCATTTTTTAATTTATGCTAAAAACTAAAACAAGATTTTTCCTATGAAGCATATCATTCAGAAATCGAATGCACTATTACCTCATTATCATAAAACCGAATAACTCGTATCACACGATGATTACAAATAGAAGAAGCAGTATTAAAATTATTATTCAGAAACTTAAGAACTTCAGTTTTATGATCCAAAATATGCACAGTTTGGGGGCGAAAAGAATTAAAAGCTTGACAAAAGATACTGTTTTTTGTTTATCTCAAACTTGCAGTGGCCTGGTGGAGATAAGCAAATACTTGCTTCAAAAAAGTCTTTTGAATATGTTGTGCTAGGTATTTTTTCGACTGATCCATTGGAAAAACAGTTTAGTAAACTTAGGCAAGGATCCGGGGTAACATATTTTATTACAGTACAGCAAATTTTTGAAAAAGTCAGTATTTCTACAGCAAAATTACTTTTGAATTTAAACAGTGGTGTAAATGATCTAGTTGAAATTGAACCTGGTCACCATTGCCAAAAATCTTCTTTTACATTAACTGAACAAATGTGCGATATATTGGATTGTTTGCCGGAAATTCAAGCCTCTGTTCTGCAGATTCAATAGCTGCACTTGTATACATAGTTGGATATTTAACTGCTAAAAACAAAAATAAAGATTTAGATGACAGCTACTTCTACTATGAAAAGTATTCTGGTTTTACGGCAGATTTAAATCGGGGTGGCTTACATATACCTGGAGATTCCGTATGTCAATGGGCATAGGTGGGCACGGTACTTCTTAAAAGTACCGCGGTACCGGTACTCGTTACTTTTGAATAATACGAATTAATGGTAATGACTAAAATTCTATCATACATTGGATTTTATTTGACCTTTAAAAATTGTATTTAACAAAGCAAAAACAATATCGTACGTATCCAACTGTTCACTTTCAAAAATCAATTATGCTTTGGATGTGAATATGTTATGTTTTTAACTTGATTTTTCGCATAAAATATGCCTTGGATATATGAAAGCCTAATGAATACGTTGTCTTCTGCTTTGTTTTTTATATTAAAAAAAGTTTGTCAAAAATCGTACTAATTTCCATATAACCTATTACAGTGGTTTAGTCAAAGTTATTCCCAAACTTTTGGGTCACGAACCTCTATTTGCAAATCTTTTTTTATCATGGATCCCAATCTTATATCACATCAATTTTCTGCCCAACCAACGAGGAAAGATAAAACAAACCCAAAAATAAATAACACAAAATCCGTTAAAAAATAAATGCTTATAAACAGGCATACCATATTTCCGTACGGGCAAACTGGGACGCTCGTTTATAGACAAAAATTCGTCCCTAAAAAAAGTGTTCTCTTAAAAAAAGGTCTTCACTTTGAATCTGTCTCGGATTTCATGGTATGGATTACTTTACCAGCTATATATGTTGACAAATTTTGTCATATCGTCGCGGACCCCTTGTGCGCTCATCACGGGCCTCATTTTGGGAAACTCTGGTTTTGATAATTTAGTAAAATTACTCAACCTTTCCTGGCTGTTAAATGTTATAATAATTTTTTATATTTTTGCTTGCAAAGCAACAAATTAAAATTTCATCAAGTCCTTTTTGCATTGGTATGAATATGAAATCTGGTGTTTAGTGGGCTTTTGATTTTATACAAAATATTTCCATTTTTATAATTAGACAACTAGAATGTTCCTTGCAAATGCGATACCTTCAGAAAATATTTATTACACTAAGATTGAGTCCTATAATTTCTGATATACCATATTTAGCGCCGAAAGCGCTAAAGATTTGACATAATTGCACGCAAAAATGCTACTTTTCCAAAGCTACAATGTCTTTTTTGCACAATAATTACTATATGCACATTAAACACGATAATCACTCTTTTTTTGCACCACTGGTGCGGTGAACATGCACAATTTTTTTTGTACATGTTATAACGTATATAATTTAAAGAAAGCAATGCACTACCAGTGTAACTACGACAAGCACGGCTAAGCCGCAAGGGCATACTGACGGTGGTTTCGATATGCTGACCACATCATCGAGTCAGCTAACACGAATCGGGTAAAGTCAAGTTAAACCCTGCAGTTCCATTGCTAACATTAAGTAAGAATAGTCAAGCCAATCAACAAGCAAATGCCGACAGACCTGTTTCGTCATTGTTAGGACTCGTCAGGATACTACAGCTTGTTGTTGACCCCAGCTGAAAACAAAAGTGTTATTTAAGGTTGCACAGAAAAAAAATTTCATACTCTTTGGATATAGATACTTAAATGTTGTAATAAAATATTATTTCAGATTGAAAAAGCAAGTTTTCAAAAGGTAGTCAAATTTTGTAAATTATCCGAAAAGCAGAGATTGGTTTCAGAAAGTTAACGACTTCGGCAGTTTGATTGATCGTATGATTAAAAGTAAAATTCTTTAACAGTTAGAATCCCTTAGAGAGGTTTCCGCAGTTCACAGAAGAAGAAACTCTATTTCTGCAGAATCTGATTTCATTATTAAAATTCTTCAATCTTAGCAACAACGAATGTTTTCAAAATTCACCAATTCAAAATCATCAAAATGAATTTCTACCGAGAATAATTTTGGATTTTAATATTGATTTTGTCACAACTTACGACACCGACATTGTTTTTTTCAGAATTATTTAATTTATAGTACGAATTTTGACATTAGAATATCGGTATCATAACATCGGTACAGCCAATCATAGCCGTATCTGCCGGGGGGGGGGGGGGGGGGCAGAGAGGGCAAATGCTCTCTCAAGTTTCTAAGATTTGGGCAAAATTGAAAATTTTCGGGCAGTGACAAGAAAATATTTGGGCAAAGTCAAAAATTTTAGGACAATGGCAATGATCAAACTGTAAAAAATAGTTACCAAATTTAGGTGAAGACTTTTTTTTGTAGAGAACACCTTGCTTTTGGGTCGAAAATTGAAAAATACGAGACTGAATTCAAGTGAAGACTTTTCTTTTTTTTAGAGATTACCATGATTTTAAAACAAAATTTCTTCTTGGTTTGCAATCTCAGACAATTTTTTGTTCTATCCGTAATGTACTAGAAAATTATGATTTGGGCAAACGTCACAAAATTTGAGCGAAACTTCATTGCCCCCCATATTTTTTTGGCTGCTACGCCTATGCAACCAATTAATGATATTGCACTCAAGCGTAACACAATATTTATGCTATTCGAATGTCTTTTGACTTTGTTTACGTAAATGTTCGATACAGTTCCCAGCATAATTCAAAAGTAGGGCAGATGTCCTTTGATAATTTTCGATTACCTCAAGCAAATTGCGACAAATATTTCTTAAAACTTCACTTTTTAAATGAATCTATATAGTTCGATCTTTTGGTTATTTTCATCAAACGCTCAGTGCAACAAAGAAAAGTAGGCTATTCTATTTAAAGTTATTTCAAACATAAACTTACAAGGAGGAAAAACGAACGCACACCTATCTAGATATTGTACTGTACAGAAAGTGATATATAAAAATAAAATAGCTATTCACGCCAAGTCATTTATACTAAATTTTAATACCGGTGAGTAGTGTTATAAAATATTTTTCACTGCCTGTTCTTGTCGCAAACAAAAATATAAGAAAAAAACTGGAGCAGGGATCTTTTAACTCTGCTACATTTGATGTGTCATCTGCTTGAATAAAAACAAGTCAAATAACCTCTGTTGGTGCGTTTTTCGTTAAGTTCGATATTAACAGTGAAAAATGATTGTGCCATTTTTTTGTGGTAATTAGAATTTTATTGGTTGATTTCATTTCAGAAACCTCTCTTTATTCTGTTAAAATTGGTCAAAAAAATGGAGTTTGAATAAAGTTTCAAGAAAAACACAGAGTCGAATGACATAGACTGACGCTGGCGTATAAAAAAATGATACAATTAGTTATATAATGTAAAACTTCAAGCGCATAAGCAATTAATGATCTTTCTTCAATTTAGTCAAAACAAAACCTGATATTTAAACGGATAAGTTAAAACAATATTTTTTCAACCAATTTTAAAATTGTTTCTTTTTCTATGCATATTAATAACATGATTAAGATTGATTGAAAAATATAAGACAAAATACGTTTCATACACAAACCCATCATTCGTTTCCAAGATTTAAAATTTTTATTGATTTTTATCGTATTTTAACTCCATTTATTCTTCAGACTCGTACAAAAACGTTATACTAAGGGCAACTTTTAAGCAATACCGTACCTGCTTATTTAATGCTATATATACAGGTCCGCAAGCAACCAGAAGATTTAGCAGATAATTGCTTTCAGAGATGCCAAAATATTGTAGTGAATTGGAATTTTTAATTTACTTTTTTATTTGTTATGTTATAAGTTTTTATTTGAGACATAACTAAAATGCTAGTCTACCCAGACTACCCTACTAGCCTGAGTAAGCTTAGCCTAAATAAAAAGTTGCAAAAGGGCTACTGGCTATGAAATGCGTAAAACGTTCCTAAACCTGACCTTACTTAAAATTAACAAGTAGCTACTACCGGAAGGATGGGGAAAGTACTGGTAAACACTTAAGTTTGACAAATGTCAATTTGTGATAATACTACTGTAAATCAAGAAACTACTTTGAAGCTGCAATCGATACGAAAAACAAAAACATGTCGCAATGCTTGCAAAAAAACTTTCAATGACTCTAAAATTAGACGGAGTACCGCGGTACTTTATAAAAAAAGTACTGCGGTACTTTTGTACACGGTATTACCCACCTATGTCAATGGGCTATATATAGTTATGTTATGTTCCGTGATGTAGTTGATCATTCCTGCAGAAATTCTTTGTGCAAAATTTTGAAAACAATTTGGAATCTTTATGATTTGAACATCGAAAAGACGTATCTTTCAAGATAAGCAAACATTTTGTTCAACAACTATTGCCTTCTTTACTCTCCAAAATCTTTCCAAGAACCACGATAAAAAGTGCTAAAACTTAACAACAAATTAATTAAATAAGCTTAAATTACATTTCGAATTAATAGGACTCTTGGTGAGAGTGCAGCGAATTAGCAGGTATAATAGGACTCTCGATGAGAGGTCTTGCTTCATCAAAAAACCTAACGACACATGTAGAAGTTAATCCTAACTACTACCTAAAATTGCCAGTCCGTATACAGTTGTATAAAGAGATTAAATTTCTGAGAAAAATGTAGAAAAGGTTGTGAATAGAGCAATAGAGCATAAGCAGAATACGTGGCACACAATAGCAATACAATCGTTTAACAATCGAGACAACCGTTACAGCCGTCACAACCGATACAGAACAGTTGGCAACTAAAACAAGACAAAAAACTTTAAAAAAATCCAGCCGCCAACTGTGAAAAATTATTATTTATCAAACCCGCAAGAAAAAGGAATGTAACTCGACTTGAATACAAAATATAAATAACAATTACCTTGTACAAGCGGGCGACACCGTTCCAGAACCAATACTGCTGCAAATCCGAATCTTGATACTCGCCGTGACCACGTTACTCAACAAAGAACGAAAATAAGAAAACCCACGCTAACCACAACACATCAAGCGGACGCACGAGGGCCACATAGCGCAATTATTAAATTTAAAGCGGGGAGAAAGAAAATCAACGCTTTCAACACAAGGCCATCACTTCCGGGGTTGTGTTGGAAGATAGCACACGCAAGTATTCATTAATAATTTATTTATTTTTATCAAATAGTTTTGTCAGCCAACGCCTGTAGAGATTTTTTGTTATTTTTATAGATATTTTATACAATTAAAACAGAGTTTTAACGAAATTTTGAGAAATTTGTTTGATGTAATTGTGACGTCACATTACCATAGCAACGCCATTAGGACCATATATTAACTCCTCAAAGTTATGTTTTAATTATTGTACACGTTTTTTTAGTTAGCCTGTACTGTAACAATTGTTTAATATTAATGAGCTTTTTATAAATCTTTGCCTCCAGTTTTAACTCGCGCTTGCACGCCGATATGGCCTATAGTAGAGTACGCCATGCAGCCATCGAATACACTGCAACAAAATGTTAAGTTAGTTGTAGTAATGAGATCCGTGCTTTTACCGTAATCTATGCAATCATACTCTCTATTAATGTTATTCATTGAGCGCCTAAAATGCTTTATATCTTTTATTTGCGCAGTGTTGTCGAGTAGTCGTCCGAATTTAAGTAATGTTCAAATTCAACTAAAAAGTGACTCAAGTTTACATCAATTATTTTTCGACAAATATTTTATATAATAATTTTCTAAAATATTTCAATTCGCAAAATAAAGTCGTTTGAAATTTAATATATTTTTTGAAAAAAATGTAGCATCTGGGTTTTTATAAAATTCATTGGTGGGAGCCCTGACCTACTCTTCTTTTTTTGACGGAGTCCTGGCTTACACCCCGTTTTTTTACCTTTTTGCCTAATTATCAGCTTGTAAACAAACTAATAAGAATGCCATGCATTTTACATTTTAATAATGGCAACAACTTTAGACGTAACAACTAAATTAAATATACCGTAGTTAAGGCATCGTTAGGAATAATATTGAAGCGAATGTTTTTTTCTACCAATTGATGTACACTACGCTCTTTCTATTATAAATTTAAAAGTTTCTTTAATATAAAGAATTTTTTAAGAAAACTACAAAGTAATTAAATTTTTTCACTCTGCTAGTAACTTGGTCCGCGCTCGGCTTTTTCCTTGCCCATCTTTTTTTCACAATGACATACCGAATTATAAAATTTTTCAATTTTATCTATTTATCCCTATTCGCAGTGCAAAGTCGGAGGCGTAAATTGAGACCAGTGGTCAAGCAATTACCCCGACCTGGTTTTGGTAACGGAAACTATACCTTGCTTTTCAGTTGGAAGGTTTATTTGCTTTTTGTTTCCATAGCGATGCAAACAAAAAGGTTCTTGGATGAGACATTCAAGCAAATGAATTGGCTTTCTGAAGGACACAGCAGAATGACGAGGGTAAGAGTTGAACCGAGATTGTGTCGATCGCGGTCACCACTAAAAAGCGCTGCTACCCACTTAGCAAAGCTGCCAACATAAATATTCAATTCAACCTCATTAACTACGATTCGATCATTTTTATGTAAACGTACGGTAACTGCAAAGATCGCATGCTGATATTTTATTAAGGTAGTAAAAAACCTAAACCAGCATCTATTTGCAATGCCGGCCCCAGTAACATTATACTTTTTAAGTGGCCCTCGAATAAAAATAAAGCATAATAAATCCGTCGTTTTCGGAGTTAAGAAAAATAATACCTTTTTTTACTACGATTATATAACTTTTTTAAAAAATATTAGTATTTAGTTAGCAATAATTATTGCTCAAAACGATGAAATTTATTAATAAATTCATAAATCCCAGCACTCACAGTCAAATATCAATTAAATATTTAAAGTTTATAAATAATCACAAACAAACAATTCTATGCAATTGATAATAAACAACATTATTTAAATCACTCAATCTTACAAAAAAGAAAAAACATTAAGACAAATGCAAAAATCAAACTGTTTAAGTTAAGTTTAAGCATTATAATATTTTAAAAAATTACTTTCATAATTATGATATTGAGGTAAAAATATTATACTTCAAGTAATGAAACTAGTAACATTTAACAAACACTTTCCGTTTTTTAAGTCTAGGTCAAACAATTATTGTGGGTTTAAATTTATTTGAAATGTACTAATAAATATTCGCTGATAATTAAATAGAGCAATGCGATCTACATAGCAGCAAATAAAAGTAAAATTAATCTTTTACTGAAAGTATCATTAACGTAAACGCAGAAACAATGCATAATTTTTGTGCCCATTTACAACAGACACCCGTAGTTTTACAAAAATTCACGCTTTAAGGTATACCACGCTTTTGTTTTATTGACGTTTACCAAAAAAAGATTAATCCATTTTTGAATAAACCGGAATGTTGACTTGGATTATTATCAATGTTCAAGTGTAGTGGTCGTAGATGGATGTTATTTATTTTTGTAACTTAACGGCGAGAAAATTGAAAACGTTTAACCTACTATATAAAAACATTATTTGTCAAAACGATATAAAATCATAGTATTTTCTAAACTACGTCTTTAGCAATGGCAAAGAAAACACCAACCACTAAATTCAAGTTTTTCATAATTATACGAGTTAAACTAATCACAGTGCACCTACGAAATTGAATATTATCAACTGCATACGTTAAACAATCAACTGATCAAGCGGAAGCACGCGCGCAAAACAGTGCAGGAAATAGCGAAGTTAAACTGGTCGGACATTGATTGCGTAGGTAAACTCAAAAACGAAAATCGCCGAATGATCACGAAGTGACTCGGAGATTTCCGAAATTATCAAAAATTGTTTGAAATGAACGATTCAAAGCTTCGCCGATCTTAAGCGACAAGGAAATCGAGGGTCCCGAAAGTTTTTATCACTTTCTTGCAATCAAACATTCCCCAGTAAAGCGCCAGTGGCTCCGAAATAGCCTTCGTGTTCAAGAAACAAAGCCTTTCGAGAACCATTTGACCAGAAGTCCATCGCGTAAGCGAGTAGCCGCATGGCCATTGGATTGATGCGAAGAAAATTGCCGACAAATACTATTCGCTCGACACCCTGGAAACATTTCAAACATCACAATGCAACAAGTATTTGATGCTAAAACAATAGGTTAAAACTAGTTAAGTTTATCATTTAACAATGCAAGTAACCGGAGATATTTAATCACGAATCGGAAGCGAAGTCGAATGAGGTTGATAGAACTAAATCAGCTATTTTTATGTTTATCTACCAATTAAAAGCACTTTAAAAATGCAAAAAATAGTTAATACTTTTGTTTGTACGTATTAAAAACTCTTGGCGGTATCTTTTTTTGAATAAAAAAATTAGATTTTTCTCTATTAGCAAACTACATAAATTTTAATTAAACTTTTTTTGTCTCATCGACATACCAGAGGTGGGCAAAGCGCAACTTGCGCAATTGCGGATTTTGGTTGCGCACTTTCGTTGTTTATCAATGTAGGCGATTGGAAAACCGATTAAGGTAAGCTTATGATTTGAAAAAGTACATTACGTTTAATTGATTTAAAAATGACGTTGCGCCGCGTTAATATAGTTTTTAATACAATCTACATAGCGCTTTACATGAATTTCAAAATCACATTGCGTTTGTTGCGTTGCGCTTTAAATGAAATCAAAAATACATTGTGCTTTACATGATTTCAAAATCACAACGCGCAAGCTGCGCTGCGCTTTACATGATCTAAAAAATGTATTGCGCAAGTTGCGCTGCACTTTCCTAAAGAAAAAAATGCCCACCTCTGGACATAGCCTGTTTGCATAAAGCCAACTTTCCCTTGGAATCGTAAAATAACTAATCTAAAGCGTTGGTTAAAATGAAGAATAGTTAGGTGAGCAATCACTTTACGACCGTTTCAAAATGACGTAGAAAGATTTTGTACAGACACCAAACCAAACAACAAACATTGTAGGACGGCCAATCGAATTTTGCACAAAATTTATCTCTTAGAATTTTATACAACTTTTTTGGGAGTGCATTTCTAATAAGGTGCTTCTTACAGTTACTCCACAAGCAACAGGGCAGCACAAAACTGTCAATTAGTTTCTTGAGCTGCACTCTCGATTTTCGAATTTCTTGAGATGCAATAAATTCGAACACGTTCAAATTAAAACCGACAAACAGACAAATTTTCGTTTCTGTTACAATTTAATTGGTTCTGGTTAAGTATGTGGTCCACCATCTTTTAAAAAAGCCTGTTGACTAACTTTTAGTTAAAAATGCGGTTTACCATTCATCAGATCTGGTTAGGGTTAGGTTCATGGTTGGGGTTAGGTTTAGGGTTAAAGATGGTATCGCATACTTAACCAGTACCATTTAATTCAACAACGGAAGGTATCTGATAGGAGCAAACCACCAAATATTTGACAGAACACGAGATGCAATGCAGGTTAACAAACAACAATCGCACGCGTTTCAAAACAAATTCGTTTACTTTTTGGCTTGCTTTTCTCGATCGGTCAACAAAATATGACAAAGCAAATTTGAAGTATTAGCTGGAATCACGAGTTACAAGCGAAATATAAAGCTCATTTACAAAAACAGCATCGCAACAAATATTGAGAAGCTGATATCACATTTAAATTTTTATATTCTTCAACATGAAACTTATTTTGAATAAAAACAAAACCTTTTGATTCAGCAATACATAAATCGGAACCAATATAGTTAGACTTCAGTAGGACTAAAATAACAATTTCTCATGCCAGGATTATGATAACAAAAATGTTGTAATTAGTTATTAATGGCCATTTTATAATTAATGAAATTAACAAACAACAGGCCAAACAAACCGATTAATTTTTTTACCTGACAAACAGCTGCATTTAGTGAAATACTTCCGATGTTGTTGGTCACTGTTACAAGCAGGGCCTTTGCGATGTCTTCTTTTGTAGCAGCCTTTCTAAACGCTTCATTATTCATCTTTCCGAAACTGTAAAAAAAAACACAATGAAATTAGAAAATATGCAGGTCATGCTCTAGCAAAATATACTGGTTTAAGTGAGTCATTACTGCCGAAGATGACGTAACAGTAATACCGTAGATGGCCAAACAAATAGTGATCGCATCTATAACTTTAAGGTTAGAAAAAAGTTGTTTTGTCAATATTTTCTAAACATTTTTCAGCAGTTGATGTGCGACTCGCTTTGTAATTCTTAACTTGTGCGGATAAGCAAAGTTTAATTTTGCAAATTAAATAGCTAGCGCTACTGACTTGCAGACTTTTACTCCCTTCATAAGATCCGTTCTTCCACATAGTTTTTTTCTCGTTAGTTATTTTTTCAAAAATTTGTTTAGCTTTTCTTCAAAGTGTCATGAAAAAATTTTTTTATAAACTAGCGTAAATATCGATAAAATTACAAAACAATTTTAGTTTAACAGTTTATCACATCGGTGGGCAAATCCGACTCTTTATTCAGTAATTTGCAGCTTTCACGTTTTTGGTCGAGCTCGACCGGGCAAACGTGATTTCACTCATTTGTATAAGAAAATTTGAAGCGAATATCTAACTTTTAGTCTGGTAAGCAAAAAAGTAGTTTATGAATTGCGATAAAGTAATTAAAGTGATTTTCAATAAAATTTTTTCTGTAATTTTTCTAAAAAGTAATTTGTAGTCAAAAAAAACTTTTGACCTTCAAATTAATGTTGGTTTTTGCAAAATATCTCTGTGTTAAATTAGTTTTTATTGCAAAATTATAATTCGCTTTTATTAAATTTTTCATATCAAACAGAAAAATTGCTGATTCATGATTGGACTAATGCGCTCTCATTAAAGTATTTCAAACTAATTTTGTTTGAACCGTTAAAAGAAATGTTCAAAAAAAGAACCGTTCGTGGTGTTCTTTATTCTATGACAGATTTACGACGTCACACACAAGCTGCAAGGCGTGAGAAACTCCTTTAAAGTAGATTGCTTAGCTCTTGGCCAGTTTAAACTCGCGAAATGGCAAAAAGCCGTGTTTTTACAGATAACATTCTATAATCTAAAATTTCGGTAAAGAGGTTGTTTTTTTAATCTAGACAACAATTGAGAAAAGCAGCCATAATGGATTCAGCATTCTTCATTTTATTATACAAACATTAAAAATTATTTATAAAGACGAACGTTTTCGGCTTACTGAAGTAATAAGGTTATTGTCACACTTCATTCATAATTTTAATCATAACGATGTAGTGTATCCCCGTTAAAAGCAGTTCGTAGTTTTATCATAAAAGAATAAATGCGGCTCTTTGAGCGCTGTCTGCGATATACGTCCAATTTGTTATATTGCTCGATACATGTATCCTTTTCTCTTTCGCTCGACTGTGTGACGTAATATGTTTTGTTCAAGCTTTGCTATCTCGAACGTAGTAGAATATTCGCTAACGATCTCTCCAGGGGTTTCTGGCTGAATCTCGAAATTACGAGAAACTTTACGTCACGTGATTTTGTTTTCTATATAAAGCCGATGCGTAGCGAGAAATTATTATTATGATGATTATTATCGTTGTGAGGTAATTTGAAGCGACTCGAGGGGCGGCTCGAGCGAAGGTGATTTTGTTTGGCCACAGGAGGTGGACCGTTAGATTTTTGTGTCGGTGGACAATTGTTGAATTTATTTTGTGCCAGTGGTTGGCAGTTTTGTTCTACAGAGGTAGAATTATTTTGTGTTGATCGAATCAAGTTATAGCGTTGAGTTCGCTTTGCAGTGTGGCAAAGCGTGGAGTAGAATTTCGTCGGTCGTGATTTTGTAATACATTTGTTGTTATTAGAGACAGCGGTCTCTGTCTGTTGTGAAGAAAAGTCTTCGACAAAATCAATCCGAGCTTTCGTTAATTCGACTGTATAAATCGTCAGGCTCATAGCAAAACTACTTCTTGAGCCGGAATAAAATAAAATTTAGACACAGCTTTGTTTCAGCGCAGGTATTCGGGTTACCTAGCTCAACTGGTCCTTTGGGATTCCCGAACAAAGTTTGTGACATCTGGGGGCTCGTCGTCCGGGAAGATTTAGATTTTTGTTTAAGAGTGCTGAACAGGAGTTTACAGCTTGAAGATGGCGAATAGTTCGATTGAGGAAGAGTTCGAAAGACTGAGAGTCCGTGTGGAAAATTTGAAGATGTCGGAAAAGGCAAAAGCCGATTTCTTCCAGAGCGAATGGAACCGACTATGTGAAAAGGAAGAGAAGGAAAAGGAACGACAAGCGATGTTGGAAGAGAAGGAAAAGGAACGACAAGCGATGTTGGAAGAGAAGGAAAGAGAACGACAAGCGATGTTGGAAGAGAAGGAGAAAAATCGAGAATTAGAACTCGAAAGGCTGAAATTTGAATCGAAGCAAAGAGAAATGGAATTTGAAGAGAGAAAAATGCAAATGGAATTAGAGAGGTTGAGGTTGGAACGAGAAGCCAATCGCTCTGCTGGAGAAGGGGGAGAAGCAAACCAGGCGGGGGGCGTACGTGCTTTTGGAGGGGTAAAGTCCCTTGATCTCCCTCATTTTGTTGACGGAAAAGACGACCTTGATAGCTATTTGTTGCGCTTTGAAAGATATGCTACGGTTGCGAATTGGCCCCAGACTAATTGGGCGACTCAGTTGAGTGCTTTGTTGAGGGGGGAAGCTTTGGGCGTGTACTCCAGGCTTTCACAGGAGGATGCTCTGGATTACGAGCGATTGAAGGCAGCGTTGCTAGAGCGATACGACTATACGGAAAAAAGGTATCGCCAACGTTTTAGAGAAGCCAAGCCAGAGGGCGCTGAGAGCCCTGACCAGTTCATTGTAAGGCTTAGAAACTATTTCACGCAGTGGGTGAAGCTCTCTGATATGGAAAGCAGCTTCGAAGGTGTTGTCGAGCTAATGGTTAAGGAGCAGTTTATAAACGCGTGCCCGAAGGAATTGTCGGTACATCTGATGGAGAGCAAGCATAAGGATCTCCGAGAATTGGCAGCGAGTGCGGGGCAGTACTTGACAGCGCACAACAGGAAGCTGTCAAGCCGAGATGTAAGTGCTAAGAAGAGTGTCGGCGCGCCAAGATTGGAAGGCAAGATTCCGGATATCTCTTCTACAACAAAAGGAAATATAAAATGCTTTAACTGCGGGAAAGTCGGGCACAGGGCAAGTGAGTGCTTCTCAAAGATCCAAGAGAGAAACCCCAAAAGATATTGCTACCGGTGCGGTGGAATGGGTCATACTTTTATGCAATGCGAAGAAAGAAATCGATTAGCGCGTGGTGGTGCTGGTGCGCGGGAAAGAGCATACAAGGTTGCTTGCGCCGTGCCTATAAAGAGTTTTAGTGAGATCGGAAATGAAAAACAAAAAGAAGAAAATTACCGAAGTGTAAGTAAAGAAAGAAAAGAAATTGATCAAAAATCACAAGAGTATTTAGAGCTAAAAGATGGACGAAAAATTGGAATTTTGAATGGCGCATGTTTAGACGAAAATTTAAGTAATCAAATGCCTACGTCGATTGGAATGGTCGGAAACAAATCGGTCACCGTTCTGAGAGACACTGGGTGCTCCGGAGTGATCGTTAAGAGGGAGTTGGTCGCGGAAGAGCAGCTCACAGGAAAGGTGGGGTATATAATGACGGTTGCGCGCACTTTACTGAAGGCCCCGTTTGCAAATATAGAGATAAATACGCCTTATTGTAGTGGAACAGTGGAAGCTTTGTGCTTAAGAGACCCGCTGTATCCGTTGATTGTTGGAAATATTCCAGGAGCTAGAGCACCCGATGATCCTGATGAAACTTGGTGCGTGGAGGCGGCAGCAGTTACTCGGTCGCAAGCTAAAAGGAGCACCGAGTCAAAACCTTTAAAAGTTGCGGAGGCAACGAATCAGATGGCTGTGACGAAGGATGAGCTCATCAAACTTCAAGGGGAAGACCCATCCTTGTTAAAGTACGTGACGATGGAAGCGCCCTTGGTCAAGAACGGGAGAGAGATCAGCTATATAAAGAGGAAGGGAATTTTGTACCGCATCACCAAAAACATTGATGTAGGAGAGAAGGAATTGAAGCAGATTTTAGTGCCAAAAGATCTGAGGAAGAAGGTGATGGAGATCGCTCACGATACGATGTTGGCTGGACATATGGGTGTCAAGAAGACGGAAGATAGGATACTGACCAATTTTTATTGGCCTGGGATTCATCAGGATGTGGTGAGTTTCTGCAGGTCATGTGATGTGTGCCAGAGAACGGTATCGAAAGGGAGAGTAGCAAAAGTTCCGCTGGGAAAAATGCCGTTAATGGATTTGCCGTTTAAGCGAGTGGCGGTGGATTTGATTGGCCCGATTATGCCGGCAAGTGATAAGGGGCACCGATATGTTCTTACTCTGGTGGATTATGCGACACGTTATCCAGAGGCCGTGCCTCTGAAGAATATTGACACCGAGACAGTGGCAGAAGCACTTTTGGACCTATATAGTCGAGTTGGAATTCCGGAAGAAGTATTGAGTGATCTTGGGACTCAATTTGTGTCGGAATGCATGCAGGAAGTATCAAGATTATTGTCGATCAGAAGGCTGACGACGACACCGTATCATCCGATTTGCAATGGTCTGACTGAGAAATTTAATGGTACGCTGAAGAAGATGCTGAGGCGATTATGTGTTGAACAACCGAAGCAGTGGTATAGGTTTATAAATCCACTTTTGTTCGCGTATAGAGAGGTTCCCCAAGCGTCCACTGGGTTTTCACCCTTCGAACTTTTGTATGGTCGCACTGTGCGAGGACCTATGGCAATTCTGAAGGAACTATGGACAGGTGAAAGTGAATCAACCGAAGTGAAGACCAGCTATCAATATGTGTTGGAGTTGAGAGAGAGGCTGGAGGAAACGATGAAACTTGCTCAGGAGGAGCTAACGAAGAACCAGACTAGATACAAGAGGAACTACGACAAGAAAACGAAGGATCGACTATTTAATAAAGGAGACAAAGTTTTGGTAATGCTACCAACGAACAATAATAAGCTTTTAATGCAATGGAAGGGACCGTACGAAATTATCCAAAGGATGGGAGATAATGGTTATAAAATTTTGGTCGGAAACAAAGAAAAGAATTACCACGCTAACATGTTGAAGAAATATTATGCCCGAGAGGATAAAGCGAAGACCGAAATAGAGAAAGAAGATTTAAAGATGTCAGCTGGTGCGGAAATGTTAAGGGATGAAGAGATGCCCAGCATAGACGAGGATTCGTTGTTAGAATTGGGAACATACAAACAAAAGGAAGATGTAAGCGACGTCAAATTGGGCACAGAACTGGGCGACAGCCAAAGTCGACAACTGCAAGCCTTGATGGAAAATTATGCTGATGTTTTCTCAGATGTGCCGGGAAGAACATCTAAGATTGAACACCGGATTAATTTGATAGATGAGGAGCCTGTCCGCTTGAAACCTTATCCTTTGCCGTATGCACTGCGGCAGGAACTGAAAGAAGAAATAAAGGAGATGTTAGATATGGGAGTCATCAGGAAGTCGTCATCGCCGTATGCTTCACCGGTGGTTATTGTGAAAAAAAAGGATGGTTCGAATCGCATTTGCGTCGACTACAGAAAATTGAACAAAGTAACGATTTCGGATCCGGAGCCAATGAGGACTTCGGAGGATCTTTTCCAACAATTAGGGAAGTCAAAGTTCTTTTCGAAAATTGATCTCAGTAAAGGGTATTGGCAGATACCCGTAGCAGAAGAAGATATATTCAAGACCGCGTTTGTGACACCGGATGGGACGTATGAATTTCTTCGAATGCCCTTTGGCATGAAGAACTCTGGTGCTACACTGATTCGTGGGATGAGGGAAGTGCTTTCAGGCATGTCTGGCGTTGAGAGCTATATCGATGATTTGATTGTATTCTCCAGAGATTGGGAGACACACCTGCGAACTTTGGAAGAATTGTTGAAAAGACTAAGTGAGGCCAACCTCACTGCTCGTCCCTCAAAATGTATTTTTGGGGCATCTACGGTAGAATTTTTAGGTCACGATGTCGGATACGACTGGATCACGCCGAACGATGACAATCTAGAGAAGATTGCGCGAGCGAAGCGTCCAGTCACAAAGAAGGAAGTCCGATCATTTTGTGGGTTGCTCGGGTACTATCGGGACTATATTCCTTCGTTTGCGATTATTGCGGCACCGTTGACGGACCTGACGAAGAAGGGGCAGCCAAACTTTGTCAAATGGGGTGAGGCTCAGGAGAAAGCTTTCAACACTCTGAGAGAGGCTCTCCTGAAGCGGCCCATATTAAGACTGCCCGACCATTCGCGAAATTTCACTCTACGCACGGATGCATCCAACAGCGGAATTGGAGCTGTTTTGATGCAGGAGCATGAGGGAAAACTCCACCCCGTCGCGTACGCAAGCAAGAAGTTGACGAATGCGGAGACAAAGTACTCCACACTTGAAAAGGAGTGCTTGGCAATAATATGGGGAGTTGGTAAATTTCGCTTATTCCTGGCCGGAAAGAAGTTCGTCCTCCAAACGGATCACAAGCCGCTGACTTTCCTTAGCACGGCCCGCTACAAGAACGATCGTATACTCCGGTGGTCTCTATCATTGCAGGAGTACGACTTCGTAGTAAAAGACATTGCCGGCAAGGAGAACGTTATGGCGGACTATCTCAGCCGCATAATCGTGTAGACTTTCGTGTGAATAACTTCGTGTTTTGTTTTGTAAAATTATTTGTATTTCGTGTGTGTTGTTAAAAATATTATTGCATAATATTTTTCTTTGCGGGGGGCGTATGTCACACTTCATTCATAATTTTAATCATAACGATGTAGTGTATCCCCGTTAAAAGCAGTTCGTAGTTTTATCATAAAAGAATAAATGCGGCTCTTTGAGCGCTGTCTGCGATATACGTCCAATTTGTTATATTGCTCGATACATGTATCCTTTTCTCTTTCGCTCGACTGTGTGACGTAATATGTTTTGTTCAAGCTTTGCTATCTCGAACGTAGTAGAATATTCGCTAACGATCTCTCCAGGGGTTTCTGGCTGAATCTCGAAATTACGAGAAACTTTACGTCACGTGATTTTGTTTTCTATATAAAGCCGATGCGTAGCGAGAAATTATTATTATGATGATTATTATCGTTGTGAGGTAATTTGAAGCGACTCGAGGGGCGGCTCGAGCGAAGGTGATTTTGTTTGGCCACAGGAGGTGGACCGTTAGATTTTTGTGTCGGTGGACAATTGTTGAATTTATTTTGTGCCAGTGGTTGGCAGTTTTGTTCTACAGAGGTAGAATTATTTTGTGTTGATCGAATCAAGTTATAGCGTTGAGTTCGCTTTGCAGTGTGGCAAAGCGTGGAGTAGAATTTCGTCGGTCGTGATTTTGTAATACATTTGTTGTTATTAGAGACAGCGGTCTCTGTCTGTTGTGAAGAAAAGTCTTCGACAAAATCAATCCGAGCTTTCGTTAATTCGACTGTATAAATCGTCAGGCTCATAGCAAAACTACTTCTTGAGCCGGAATAAAATAAAATTTAGACACAGATTTGTTTCAGCGCAGGTATTCGGGTTACCTAGCTCAACTGGTCCTTTGGGATTCCCGAACAAAGTTTGTGACAGTTATGCATTTATACATAATGCATTACTAAGGTTACGCATTTCCAAGATTATTTTTGAAAAATTGCGGAATATAGCAAAATTCAATCTCACAACAGATTTTACATTTTTGAAATATTAACATTCCACAACAATTTAAAATTTAGAATAACAATAACAATTTGCAGTCTAGAGTTGCAAAATATAAACTATATACCTAGATGCCACGACCGATCCAGCCAAGCCGAATTTTAAATAACCACCGTCACCATAAATATCAGAAACCAATTTGTCAACCTTTGTACTGTCGCCGTGAGCTGCAAGTTCTATAGCTTCCTCGTAAGTGCTGCATCCGGTCAATAAGCAACATAACCCAAGAAACGTTCCGCCTCCTAAACTGGTTCCTGTTTAAAGATAGCTAATTAAAATCGAACTTCGTTTCCAGCCAATACTAATTAATCGTAATACAAAAGCAGTAAAAAATACACAAAGTAGAAAACAAAAAACAAATTAAAAACCTCATACCCGATATTCTCGCAAAATCATTCTCCGATTTCACAAGCATTATGCTGACTCCCGAACCAATATTTACAACAACGTATGGATAAGGGTCACGAAAATCAAACGACTCTTTTACAATAGGACCTTCACCCAAAGGGTTTTTTATGGAAAAACACTCGGAATGCCCATTTACATCTGAATTACGATCAATAAAATTTATTCCTAAAAAATAAACTCGTGTTCAGAACAATTACGCATCAAAATTATTATTACTCTTTTACAAAAACGTTTTTAACAGCATTATACATCATTGAATTCTAAAAGTAAAATGGTAGCAAAAACGTTTGGTCAAACAAATCTGTCTTTTATCTGATATATAAATTTGGTGTACCTTTTTTTTGTTTATGGGACTTCGTACGCCGAGCCTAAGGTTTCAGTTAAACGTATAAAGTGTAGACCAGGAATGCCAACCTGCGGCCCACTGCCTACTCCTATTTTTTAGTTATATTTTTAAACTTGTAACGCAGCGTTTTTCAAACTGTGTTTGACAAGCTTGCTTAATATATTTTTAAAACAAAAATCGTGAAGACATTTTTACGGCCCGCCGACATTTAACCCATCATGAAACGAGTTTGGAAATCCCTGGTGGAGACAGAGTCACTAATCACGTAGTCCACGAGAATTCGGTGCTTGACCTTTGGTCATAACTGAGGTCAATACAATTTTTTTTGTATTTGCTGGTTTGCAAGATTGACCGACGACTAAACAATCGCAATTAAACAATTAAAAAGGTTTGAATTTTCTTATCAAAGGTTAATAGTTATCGCGTACCTCACTATGACGTTCACAGAATTTGATCTTATCAAACTTAGTTATGAAAATGCAATCAAAAAACAGACGTTACTGTATCTTTATCGGTCAATTAATTTTGTATAAAGATTTTGATTTTATATTTGCCATATTAAAAACCAAACGTCCAGGTGTTAAATTTTAGTGAACCCGCTCGTCACATCAAAAATAACGCTGTTAAACCTGCAGTACTATTCAAAAACTATTTAATTTCTTTTGGCGATAAATATAACATTCAATTTAATTAGCATATATGCTTGTGGACTGTGGTGTGATTGAAAAAAGCCAATTGCAGTAAACCTCATTTAATCAGAAATCGTTTAACAAACAAATTTATCCGTGCTTGGGCGCAGATTCGACTAATGTACGTATGACGCCTGGCATTATTCCGAGTAGTCGGCTTTCCATAAAAATTACTTTAATTGAAAATAATGAGCAACTCAATAATAGAACAAAACATCTAATAGTAGGCACTGCAGAGAATGATCGCACTTAATTACTAAAACAAATCTTCAAAGTTATTGATTTACCTTAAAATAGAATAATACTGTACTTCTACATTAAATTGATACTGATACTACTTTCAAATAACAGGAGACATTGTAAGAGCTTGCAATTATAGTGTAAAATAATGTTTTGCCATTGAAAAAAACAATTTTCTGCAATTGTGACAAGTAAAAATCCAGAATTAAAATGCAGAAAAACTTTTTATTAAAAATGGGTCGCTTTTATTAGGAAGAGGAAAAAATCCAGATTATTATAAGGTCTTGTACTTAAGCTTTATTGATATTAAAAAAAGAATCTTAACTGAATTTAGACTAAACTGAAATTTACTGTATAAAAATTTTAACAATATATATCAAACTTAAATAATATAAAAGAAGGGGCGTCCAACCCATGGTCCCACAAGCCACATTTGACCCAAGTAAAGTGTTGAGTGGTCTGCAGAAGGTTTTTTGAAATTAGGTAAACTAAATAGAATAATTGTGTTTTGTGCAAGACCAAAAAAGATCTTCACTTGAATTTGAAATTTTTTTAAGACCTCAAAAAAAAGATAATTTTCACTTATAAAATTCGGCTGTGGTGTACGGGCCTTGGGGTCTTGGGCTCAAAAAGGGTAAGACACCCCTGATACAATGTCTTAATTTTACTTAAAGTCAACCGCAAGTTTTGAGCATGCAGCCAGCTAGGTAACAATAATGAGTTGTTACTAAAAATGTTAAGGCATATGCCCATATTGTTGTTAATATTAAAAATATACCTTTGATCAGACATTCAAGCTCATCTAGCTTATTGAACTTTATGTTGATTTCAGATTGAAAAAGGCTATCAAACTTGTAAGCTCCTCCGCCAGTGGCATGAAATGTATCAACAAGTAATGCAAATTGCTTTTCAATAACCATATTAGTGAATATGTCCATTTGATCACTGGGAAAGCGAATAAAATGCAATGTTCCAACATATCCTTGAAGAGTGACATTCTTTAAAAACAATATTTTTATGATAAAATTTTTTAAAGTTTGCTTTTTAACATATTTATACAATCATGAAATTAAAACAACCAAAATAAAAAATGCCTAATGAATTTTGATAGACAAGACTATGTGGTGTAACCAGGTGTGGAGTCAAAAAAATTTTTTCAAATCAGACTCCATCTATTCAAAATTTTCTGATTTCAACTCCAACTCTACCTATTTAAAATTCCAACTCAACTCTGAGTCCAGAAACCATGAAGGCCTAATTTAGCATAAAACATAGCCTCCAAAAACAAAAATGACTCCAACTCCAGCACACCTAAAAAAAACGACTCCGACTCCCAACTTTAACAAAACTCAGATTCCAACTCTGGCAATGCTGACTCCACAACCCCGAGTGTAAAACAATGCTCTATATAATCTATATACCTCAATTTGTAAATGTTTATCACGAGTCCCAGTGGTGCCGTAAGCTGTGTTTGAAGTAAGATATTTTCGAATTGATTTCAATGATGCTTTTTCTTCTATTTTTTCATTGGACATTAGGGAAAGTGGTTCAAAATACACCAACTTTGTGAGTGTTCCACCAATGTCCAAACCAAACCAAGGAAATGGTTGCTTTTTTGCTTTCTTAAATGAGCCATTCTGTTTTAAATGAGAACCACTACATGAAGTGTTTCCATTTATAGTTGAGACACTTTCGTTACTCATTTTTATAAAGACTAATCTAAGAATTGTAGCTAGAATATATTATTTTTACAAAAAATAACAAAATTTACAAGCATTTCTAAAAATCCTGAAATTAATAAATACAGTTTATTCGCTTATTACTTTAAAAGATATAGTTATTGCTAGAAAAATTGCTAATATTTTAATATGTATGATTAATTTAAATTCAATAATATTCTGATAAAGTAAATTGATCAAGCTTATTTTTACAATAAATAATTTTGGTAGAAACACTACTTATAAATTCAATTTTTTTTGGTTCAAAGACGAAATTATAAATTCAAATTTTGGAGATGACCAAATTCTTGTTAATGAAGGAAAGACTAGCGACTCCCAGTTTCCGCTCCCCGCCGAATGGTGCCGACGTGTCCAACGATAAAAAACGGAATTCAATAACTATAACCGTTCTTGAAATGCTGAACTTGTTTAAATAAGGTCAGCGAAATCCCTCCAAGTTACAACCACCCTTACTTAAATATGCGTAATTCTATGACTCCCGATACAGAAAATTATAGTTGCAACTTAAGAGAGGATTGAATTTATTATTTATCTGCGGTTTCACACACGCAGTTACTTAACACAATACAACAAAAATTAATACAACGTTCACCGTTCTCTGAGCCAAATTCTAGTCACTGTCTGACAAGAATGATCTCTCACTCTATTTATAATAAATCCGAATTGGGCCACGTGGCTCAGACGACAAAATTAACAATAAAACTAGATTTTCTGCTCTTATACAGGTTACTGCCAAAACGAGGTCACATTGGGATTAAGTAATTAGGACGATGCATTTAGATTATTTAGAAGGGATGCAGTTAATTTAAAATCTATAAATCGATTTATCTGTTCAGAGATTTCTAAATGGTAATACTATTTAGAAGTCTCTGATCTGTTAAAGGCGTTAATTTTATCACATTTCCTCGCTGTTGACAGCTGCGACTTATTGCATTTCTAATAGGTCACAAAAAATTAATCTAATTTTCTAATAGGTCACAAAAATTCACAAAGAAGCGATTTGCATTATGTAACAAATGTTTGTATGGTTAAGATAGAATTAAAACTAAACATAACTTAAAAACAAATTTTATTTGCTTGTTCTTGTGGTTTCCTAGCAGATGACCATTGCAAGAAAGATAAAAGTTAAAGTAAAGACAAGATTTGATGTATGTTTGTTTAACATTTACCAACAAAAAATGTAAACTTCAATAAAAAAACAAGTTAATTGTTTGACTCCTTTTTTTGAAAAATTTAAAAATATTTCACAACATTTAAACACAGCTCAAGATAAGCTGCTAATAAAAATTTGCAGCATGAAGTTTAATGTGGGGAATAAACCGTTTGATAAAAATATAAACTTAAGAAAAAATTCTTCAAAAAACTCTGTACATGGCACCATAACAACAAATTAATCAATACGATCTTTAAGCATGGATAACATTTTAAATAGTTTTCTTAAGGTTTAAAATTTAGTGTTTGACAAAAAAAGATTAAAAACCTAAGAATATTTTAATTTTAAAATAATAATTTAATTAAAAATAGCGTCTTTAATTAAAAATATTTTAATACATAAAACATTGCTTCTTAAACCTGTAAACACTAATTACTACAGCAGTTATCATGCTTGAGGTTCTCATTAACCCTTAATAAAAATAACTGTGTATAACAGATTTGTCTGTAAAGAATACTTATTTAATTTTTGCTTATTAAACACAATACAGATTGTATTATACTGCTGCATTTAAATAAAATGCTATTTATTAATGGTTTGCAAACTATTATCATTAAATATTTAATGGATCAGCAGTTTTAATTTTTCAGTTTTAACAGAGCAAAGAAGTTTTGACAATCAACCAAAGCTGGCAAACTAACTGAAATAATTATTTTACAGCCAAAAAGTAAGGGTATGTGTTTTATTGGTGCAAGGAAAAGCATGAACATGAAGGTTTAGAAAGTACTTTTGCACATAGGCTTAAGATTTTGTAAGCGACACTTTTAAATGATGAAGTCAACCTATAATTAAAACATATGCAAAGCTTGTTATTAACTTGAATTATGAATTCAAAAAATTTATTTGTAAATTTTTTTTTGCCTGGACAAAAAATTTGCTACACTTATAAAAATGGCTTTCAATTAGGATTGTTATATATGCAATCAGGTTTCAACCTGAAACAACGATTTAAAAATTTAGATGTATTTAATTTTTGGAGATAAATTCCAAAGGAAAAGTACATAAATTTAATAACCAATAGCACAAATACGTCTATGCTTACTTTAACTTACATATGTCAGGGACTTTTCAGCAGTATGGTCAAAACCTTCAAAATTAAAAACTAATATCTGATGATTAACTTGGGCAGCTTTTGCATACTGCATGCTATACAATTTATATCTCATTTTGACAAACTTAAAAAAATTCAATTCATCAATATCAATAATGATTTCACCATAAAATAAATCAGAGTTTCTTGTGTTAATTTAGTTTGTTTAGATGTTTTTTTAATAATCAACATTATTTTCATGCAACTCCTTACAACCTTGAAGTTTTAAATCTGGTTTTAACACTACAAAAGTTAAAAAACTATCGTTTTTAATGGAAAACAGGATTGTATATTTTAATAATATAAAAATATAATCACAATCATATAAAAAAAGGATTTTTTGAATTTTGGCATATTGTAACAGATCAGGGTGGTCCAACTTCTGCACTCTTGTGGGCCACTTTTCAAAATTATTTGAGTTTGCGGGCCTCAGCTGGCTAAAAATACCTATTTTTGTCCCAAAATCAGGGTGTTCTCTAGAAAAAAAAAAAAAAAAAGGTCTTCACTTGGAATCGGTCTGCAAAATTCCTATTTTTGTTCCAAAATCAGAGTGTTCTCTAAAAAAAAAAAAAGTCTTGGAATTGGTCTCCAAAATTTCTATTTTCGCACAAAATCATAGCATTCTCCAAAAAAAATTACAGCTGCTTGTGATTGACAAGACTTGTACAAAATTGTTCCGTGGGTCGCACAAATTCTTTCAGCGGGCTGCATGCAGCCCGCGAGCCCATAGTTGGACCACGCTGTAATAGATTAAACATTACAATGTAATAATTATCTCAAAACTTATCAAAGTTATAAAAATTCCTTGCAGTTAATAAAAATTATTTTGCTTACAACACATACAGTTTCAAATTTTATCCCTTAATGACTGGCTTCTGTTAATTTGGTGTTGGTCATTTGTGCCAGGCATGCCACTATTTTGGGTTTATTTAGTCAAACAAGTGAACAGAAAAACTGAAACCACTGAGTTTTCTTGATTAAAACTTGTTGAAAAACCTTTTGTGTATTGTTTTCATAGCAATGCCCAAGGAAACGCACAAATTGTGTTATATATGGCTGTGTGTTGTTGCAGAGTCAGAACAAGTAAAAATCAACAAAAAATCTAAAGGCCCCGTGTTGAATGGTAGAAACAAGTTGTTGCAAACTACTGTAAAGAAAAACATTTACATGTTAACTATTAGTAAGATTTATCCAACGCCTATTTTAGTGCTGTTGCATCAGTTCCTTTCATGTTAGTGATGTTGTGGATACAAAATTTTGTGTCTGCAGCCTGCACATATTTCTTATTTGTGTCACTGCACTGCACTGCAAAATTGTTACCAAAAACTTACACCACACCATGCTGCACTGCAAATCATATATTTAAATAGAAAAATTTTAGACCTCTTTTCTTTTTTTTAAAAAGGTGTTTTTCAAGCAATACTCACTGTTGTAGTTATCAAAGCAAGCATTTCATATTTCAGATTCAGCAATTCAATAGCTACTGGCATAATCTTGTTATATCATTGGAAGATACGGTAAATTTATAAATAAAATCCAGCACTACTTTAGGCCATTTTTCAAAACTAATTTACTGTTGTTTTGCAAGCTTAGAATGATTTTGGCACTTAGAAGCATCGCAAATCATTTTTTAGGAGTGTTTTAAAGGGGAGACCCCCCTGAACCCCCACCCCAAATTTTAGAAAGACCTAAAAATCACTTTAAAAAAGTGATAAAAAAGAGAAAATGATAAAAAAGTTTTCAGGGAGAAACACCCTGAAAAACGATAAAAAAATGATTGAGTTGGTTTTCCCCCCCAGAAAAAAAAATGTTTTTCAGGGGGAAAACCACCACACAATATTTAGAGATTTGCAGGGGGGACACCTTCCTGCATGCCCCCCCTAAGATACAAAGTTTTGGTGCAAACAGTCCTGTAAACAGTGGAGAATATAAGAACTAATGGTTAGAAAATAATTTGAATCACAGGTTCCTTCCATGATGACAATGAATGAATGAATGAATGAAAATGCAAAATTTAAAATGAGCGCAAAACGAGTAACTTGATTGTGCGCATGCACAGAAATGGGGTGGGGGAGGGGGTATGCATAAAACATCAAATATCTCAAAAATGATTAATTTGTGACAAATTTAAGTATCACCATGTTATTCAGCAAGCAAAATTACAAATAGAAAGTCAAGGTTTGAAGCATAAAATCGTGCTGGACCTTATCTATAAAAATACCGAAGATGCTTTAAGCCATCACTCAGCTTGGCATCCCAGCAAGCAGCCTTAATGCAGTAATATCTCTTTAGCTAAAAAAAAAAAACAAGTAAAAAATTTTAACCCAACAGCAATATCTTGGCAACTTCAAAAGCTAATGAAGATAACTGCAAGATAGTTGCTCTTACGATAATGCCCTCAATGTTTTCTTGCAAGTTAAAAAGATAAATAACAAAAAAATTTTATTTCTTTTTTGGCAATCACAAATCTTGCTCACTATCAAGTTTTCTTTTTTTAATATTTTTTGCTTGGAATTTGAAAAAGTAACCACTCAAGCATGTTGCATAAATTACTTAGTTTTTTAACCATAAAATCTTACCAAAACCCTTGATATGCATTTGTAGTCAAAGCAATAGTTGTTGTCATGCTAAGCTATTTTTTACAGCTATAACAAATTACATTCTGAAAGAAATAACGAAAATTAGACACAAGTAAATTAAACCATTAATAAGTTCAGTTAAAATGAATTTTTATTCAATTTATTTGATTTTAAATAATGCTACCAAACTAACCATTGTAGCTAAATAGACTTTTAAAAGTTAAATCTGCTAATGTGTTGTTAAAGTATGTTACATAATAGCTTAATATGCAATTGCAACATGAAGAGAAAACAATGTAATTTTAATGCATTTATACAGATCTTTTTTTTGCAAATGGCTTTTAGTTCTACACTTTCTTACACAAAAATAGGTCTTAAACTGTCACATAAGATTATCAACTGAATTACTAACTCCTTTTTTGCAGTTTGTAAACATTTACTTAATGGTGCTTTAGCTTTTACATTTTTTTCAAGGTATTTTGCCAAATGCAACACAATTAATACTGTGGTGTATATATTTTAAACTATTTTAATGGTTTACAATATGTTACAAAAACAATTTTTTTATCATCATTAACCATTAACATATTGTATCTATCCAAGCCTTTCTACTTTTAAAATCCGTGTTAAAAAATTTGACCTCCACAGTATTACATCACTTGTCTACTGAGTATTACACTTTATTTGTTGATTTTTGCTTTGAATTGTTTCTTCTTTCATTTTTTATTCCTCACCTATTAGTGTGCTGGTGTGTATACCTAGCACCATGGTGTTGTATTTTCAAATAAAAAATAAATTTTGTATGACCCCGAATTTAAATTGACTTTTGTTAAATCAATAAAACTACGTTTACCAATTTTGAACTTTTTTTGTAATATCTAAAAACTGCTTTAAGCCTTTTAAACGTTGTCATAACTATTCTAAGAATAATATTGTAGTACTTTTTAATGCTCTACTGAAATCATAGTTTATGTAGTAGCATAGATATAGCGTTTAAATGTATGAATATACAGGGTGGCCCAAAAGTAGGTATACAGTTATTGCACTTTGCTTTTTTATATGCTTTTTTATATGATTTGAAGTTATCTGCAGTGTGATTTATATGCTTTGAAGTTACCTGCAGTGCATTTTATGTTAAGTGCCACAAACGTTTGAAAATTTGGAATGTGAAATGGTAGTGCCACAACTCCAAACCAAACCTAACTTTGATGAACTCTTCTTTCAGCAAAATGAAGCACCTTTACATTATGCGTTAAGAGTAAGAGATTACTTTAACAAAGTCTTTCCACAGTGTTGGTTCGGAAGAAGAGGTAGCATTGAATGGCCACCACACTCACTTGACCTGACACCAATGGATTTCTTCTTTTGGGGTGTTGTAAAGAATAAAGTGTATGAGAAGAATCTCAAAACAGTAAATCAGTTAAAAGATTACATTCATGATGCATTCAGAGAAATTCATGAAAATCAAAGTTTGTGCCACACTGTGTGTCAGAGTGTTTTGGACAGGTGTGAAGAATGTTGCAGTGTTAGTGGAGGACATTTTGAGCACTTAAGAAGTTAAACAGTTTCTGTCTAAGATATAACTTGCATTCTAAAAGTTTAAAAGTGTCTACATGAGAACTACAAACCTACTTTTGAACCCTTTTAATAACTGTATACCTACTTTTGGGCCACCCTGTATTAAGAGACCACCAGAAAGACTTTGAAAAACTCATCTAAAAAAAATACTTGCTACCGAGTACTTTTCAGTTAATCTTTAAAAACATTAAAAAATATCTACAAGTTTCTAAAATAAATTATTGAAATCTAATTACTTATTAATGCTTGGCAACTTCCATTCTACATTAAAAGGATTTCTAAAACTTAATCTACAGTTCTATGTCTGATTTTATAATCTACTTTTTTGTTTTGCTTAAATTAGTACTTCCTATATAAAAAAACAATGGTGTTTAAAGTTTTGGGCGCTTTTTTACTAAGTAACACGGTAGGCTAATTTGTAAATAAGGTTTATTAACCTAAGCAACAATAATTAATTGGTTCTCATTCACTAAAAACTGAATTTAGTTGATTACCATTTAAATTTTGGAAATCCCCAAAGCTGCGAAGTTAGTAATGGTGAGCAGTGAACAAAACCTTTACCTGACCTTACTTAAAATTAACCATAGATATCCTATATATCCTGTATCATTATTAAATTAAATTCCTGCTGTCGACCGTAATTCTAACGGGAAATTTGCGCCAGACCTGCCCATCCCTGGACTTGCCCACGGTTCTAGCAAGAGTTTTGGTGCAAAGCTCTTATAAGAAGTATTGTTAATTCGTGATAGTATCATTCGATTTGATTTAACTTATATTAAATTTAACTCTAATTTAACTCTATTCTACAAATTCTATTCTACAGAAACTTTTCGAAAAAACTTCATAGATATGTTTGAAATAGATTTCAGAGGCATGGTATATTCGTGTTTTGATGGTGTAAAAGACCGGAGAATTGACAAAAACACGTACGATACCATTGAATTCAAGTGCAACCTTTTAAAATTTGGATTATTTTACTTTTTGTTGGTTTTGTAAAAAACTGTTGTTTGAAATCGTTTTGTCATGACATTTATTCGTAAAACCAAATACTATACGCTATCGATGCAATATGATTTCATACGCAATAGCTGCAATATGAGCAACCCAGATTAGCCCTTTTAAACCTAATTGGATATCTTTCTCAACTAAGTGCTAGAAGCAAAAATTTGCCCCAACACGGCCCATTCTGAGTCGCACACGCTTGCCATCTCTCAATCTGACAAGGGGGCGGGGGTTGTCACGCCAGATCTGCATAGGTTCAGGGCCAGATGCGACATGATGTAGCCTATAACCCCAAGTAACCATGCCAGTTCAATACCTGTTTTTACCGGTATTCGAGTGGTTAAAGTACCGGGATCGTGACTAACACGGTCTCGGTTCAAAACCCACTTGTGCCATTCTGTTGTGTCCTTGGGAAAGACACTTTACGGCACATTCCCCTGCTTGGTGGTCCTGGCAAACAGTTCTAAATTACAGTAAAATCTCTATTTGTTTTTTATGGTACCGGTAATTAAATAATATAAATAGCGCGTAAAGCAGCCAAAAAGAAAAAAGAGATATGATAGAAACCAAAATCTTTAAAGAGAAAGGTAAACAGCTCTTGAACCTAAAAAAAGCAATGGAATCTAATCGTACAGCAGAGAAAGCTTGTAAGTTAAAAATTATTAAGAGGGAACAAGCAATGTGAATTATAAAGATAAACTTGAATTACAGTATGTGAAGCTTCTCCACTTTTTTAATCAACTTGGCATTTGCTTTATTTTATACCTTTCAGCCGATTATTCAATACCAAAACAAAGTCTTAGCTTTTTATCATTTTTTAAAAAACGTTTTACGCACTTCATAGCCAGTAGCCCTTTTGCGACTTTTTTGTTTAGGCTTAGCTTACTCAGGCTACTATAGTAGTCTGAGTAGACTAGTGTTACGTAATGCAAATCGCCTCTTTGTGAATTTTTTGTGACCTATTAGAAAATTAGATTAATTTTTTGTGACCTATTAGAAATGCAATAAGTCGCAGCTGCCAACAGCGAGGAAATGTGATAAAATTAACGCTTTTAACAGATCAATCAGTTTATAGATTTTAAATTAATTTTAAATTAACTACTAAATTAAAAACTAGCAATTTTAAATTAAATATTAAACCTAATGTGGTACTTGGTGATTTCAAGACACGGTTTGTAAATGAAATTAAATACCTTGGGGTATTTCTTAACTCCAAATTATATGATGATGAAGATATAAATAGACAGGTTCGTTATTTATATAGAACTGCAGATAGGTTAAAAACATGCTTTTACCAGTGTTCGACGAAAATAAAAAATGTATTATTTCGCACATATTGCTCGTCTATGTATGCATGTCAATTATGGAATAACTTTTTGTCCTCTAGTCTAAAAAGAATACGTGTAGCCTACAATAATTCTTTTCGATTTTTACATGGATTGCCTAGGTATGTAAAGTGCCCGTGAACATCAGGTGTTAAATAACATTACAACATTTGATGCAATTCGAAGAAACATGTCCTGCTCCTTTGTTTATCGTTGTTACGATTCTAATAATAAGTTAATTTTTTCTTTAATGACCTAGGAATATATTATAAATTCAGCATATTATAAATACTACAACACATTAGTTTATTTGCAATGGATTCTAGTTAACTTTTTTTTATTTTTATTTTTTAAAGTGTTGTTTTTTGTATGTGTATCTCATTCTGTGTAGTTTTTGCTGTTTTTTTTTGTTTTTTTTCTGTTATGGACTGTGAATCTGATTTAAATAAATAAAAAAAAAAAAATTAACTGCATCCGTTCTAAATAATCTAAATGCATCGTCCTAATTACTTAATCCCAATGTGACCTCGTTTTGGCAGTAACCTGTATAAGAGCAGAAAATCTAGTTTTATTGTTAATTTTGTCGTCTGAGCCACGTGGCCCAATTCGGATTTATTATAAATAGAGTGAGAGATCATTCTTGTCAGACAGTGACTAAAATTTGGCTCAGAGAACGGTGAACGTTGTATTAATTTTTGTTGAATTGTGTTAAGTAACTGCGTGTGTGAAACCGCAGATAAATAATAAATTCAATCCTCTCTTAAGTTGCAACTATAATTTTCTGTATCGGGAGTCATAGAATTACGCATATTTAAGTAAGGGTGGTTGTAACTTGGAGGGATTTCGCTGACCTTATTTAAACAAGTTCAGCATTTCAAGAACGGTTATAGTTATTGAATTCCGTTTTTTATCGTTGGACACGTCGGCACCATTCGGCGGGGAGCGGAAACTGGGAGTCGCTAGTCTTTCCTTCATTAACAAGAATTTGGTCATCTCCAAAATTTGAATTTATAATTTACTCTCTTCATCAACAAAATTTGAATTTATAATTTGGTCTTTGAACCAAAAAATTGAATTTATAAGTAGTGTTTCTACCAACTAGCATTTTAGTTATGTCTCAAACAAAAACTAAAAAAGTAAATTAAAAATTCCAACCCACTAAAATATCTTGGCATCTCTAAAAGAAATTAAATGCTAGATGTTTTGGTTGGTTGCGGGCCCGCATATATAGCATTAAATAAGCAGGTACGGTATCGCTTAAAAGTTGCCCTTAGTATAACGTCTTTAACGTTTTTGTACGTGTCTGGAGAAGTAAACCATTCTCACAATCATATTTAAATTAAATTTGAGAAGCCATTTAGCTTATTCCATGTTAGGCTACCTTTAAAAATTCTTATTCAAGATCAAATTACTTGGCCCAAATAATTTTTAATTCAACTTTTTTCAGAATGACAATATATAACATGTTAACTTGAATAGAGAAATTGTTTTTACCAGCTCACCTTGCAAACCAGTTGTCAAAATATCTTTTTTAAAAATTGCTAAACCCACTGCAAAAAAGCTGTAATCAACAGTAGTAGGCTATACGTCAAGTAAATGAACAAATTGCATTGGAATCAATCTATACCATTTACAAGTCTATTTGGCAAAAATGAAATTCAATTTGGCACAAATGAAAATCAATTTGGCAGAAATGAAATTCAGATTGACATTAATGAAACTATATCCTGTTTCTTACTTGCTATTTTCATATTTTGGCATAATTTAAAAAAATTTTCTTTTAAATTCTTATAATATGTATGTATATAGTTTTATTACATAGTAACAAATAATATAAATATGTACATATATAGTGAGCCCATCGGAGACCCTATATTTAGACCCAATATTATGGAGACTTAAAATATATTATGGAGACCTAATATTTATATATATATATATATATATATAACACCGTATGAAAATCAGTACTTCTAAAGTGCTCAATAACAAAGTTAGAGCTTAAATTAACAATAGCAAAAACACGGGAATAAAAACAAGGTTAAAAGCCCTACAGACTGTTTCACCCATAAAAGGGATCATCAGGGGTATCTAAAAAGTAAAATAAAATAAAATAAAACTGCCAGAAAGAATAGAAAACAATAGAAAAAAACAAGCAATAGAAAAAACTGAAAAAACTTTAAAAATTTTAAAAATTATAAAAAAAAAAAAAAATTATAGAAAAAAATTTAAAAAAAAATTTTTTAAAAGATTTTAAACACTGTAAACGCTTATTAGGTCGGAACATCCCAACACGGACTCTGCTAAACTAAACTGATAAAGATCGGTAAGAAAACACGAAAAAAGGAAAAGCGCGCGAAAGAAAAATACAAATATTATTTCAAAAATTAAAGATTTAAAAAGGGGGTTCAAGTATCGGCTAAGGTAGAACGTTGTACGCGGCGAAAAAAAAAAGAAGAATGAAAGAAAATCACAGTTTAAGTTTGGCGTTAATCAATTTATATTTATTTTTATGCCGACACTTATTGATCAATTCGGTTCGTTTGTTCAGCAGAGCGTCATCATTTGCATTTAAGATTTCGTATTTTGTATTTTGTATTTTGTATTTTGTATTTTGTATTTTTCTGCCAGATTTTGTATTTTCGTATTTTTCTGTTTTTATTCCCGTGTTTTTGCTATTGTTAATATATATATATATATATATATATTATGGAGACCTAATTTGGAGACCTAATATTATAGAGACATAATATATGTAAAGACCCTATATTATCTATATATGAATACATATATATATATTCTGTAATATTGTTATAAATATGATTTTTTTGCATAAAAACATATAAATACATACAAATCAATAATATTAGATTTCCATAATATATATTAGGTCTCCATAATACATATTAAGTCTCCATAATATTGGATCTAAATATAGGGTCTCCGATGGGCTCGCTACATATGTACATATTTATATTATTTGTTACTATATAATAAAACTATAGACATGTATATTATAAGAATTTAAAAAAGAAAATTTTTTAAAATTATGCAAAAATATGAAAATAACAAGTAAGAAACAGGATATATTTTCATTAATGTCAATCTGAATTTCATTTCTGCCAAATTGATTTTCATTTGTGCCAAATTGAATTTCATTTCTGCCAAATTGATTTTCATTTTTGCCAAATGGACTTGTAAATGGTATACAACTGTGAAAAAATGGAATTCAAAAGTGAAAATTTCCAAATTAAATTAGAATTTTGATGAAACATTCAAAGACCGCATTTAGTGTTCTAATGGTTTCTAATGTACATTAAACATTTGCTAATACAGACGCTCCTCGAGTTACGTTTTAGTTACGTTCCGAACAGCCGAGCGTAAGTTGAAAACGAACGTAAGTTGTTACTGTGCGTTCCAGTAATGTATGACTGTTCGTACTGTACTATACATTGTGTATGTAACCAGTTATGGATATTCAATGTTAGGGGTCTGAGGTAAGAATTCCCAAAAGTTGATGTTCTCTAAAAGAAAAACAGGGCTTTGATTTCGTATTTCCCTTTTTTCTTCCAAAATCATGGTGATCTCTAAAAAAAACAAACATCGAAAAAACGTAAAACGAATAAACGTAAGTCGGGGAGCGTCTGTATAAGAAAAAGGTTTATTCTCGGCAGCGTGGTCAGTGGCTAAAGCACCGGACTGATGATCAATATGGTCTTGGTTCAAAACCCACTTGTGCCATTCTGTTGTGTCCTTGGGAAAGACACTTTACGGCACATTCCCCTGCTTGGTGGTCTTGGCAAGCAGTTCTAAATTACAGTAAAATCTCTACTAAATTACAAGCAGACCGCAATATCTTGGTATCTCCGGAAGCAGGTCGGGGTAATTGCTTACCCTATGTATAGCGCCTCCGTCGCTTTCCTGCGAGTCAGGAGGATAAATATAGAGATAAAAATAAAATTAGGGTTTGCAAATGTTTTAGTTTTGTATGTCACTATTTTGTTGCAATTACAGAAAATGATTACTATTGTAGATTGTACTCATAAATAAACCTACTGCTAATTTCAAGTAGTGTTTTTATCAAATGAAAAATTTAAATTTAAAATCGAATTTCTCTTGTTGTTAAGCATATTTTCAGCTAGCTGTAAAGTTGTTGCTAAATCGAGGCTAATTTCAAATCACTTTTAGACAACTTTTATAATCATTAAACTGTTAAGAATAGTTCACATTACACAGTTGATGTGCAATTACCTATTTAAAAACAATATAAATTTTATGCATTGTTTCAAACTTAAGTGTTTTGCCAATGTTACCCTATGTACCATATATTATGTGACATACACTTTCTTTATTTGCTAAAAACTGCCAACTTTTGAAAGTTTCTGGGGTTCTTGGACCCATGTAAAACGCCACAAAAAAAAGTACACTTGGGATTTTCAAAAAGAGGCCCCTTGATAACTGTAAAAAAGGACCGAGCGGTGAGCCCATGCATCGACAAATCGACGGCGATGCATGGGCTCACCGCTCGGTCCAGCTTTAGCAAACATTTTCGTTGGCTAGCTAGAAGCAAAACTTTTCAACATCGCCAAAAGGCCGTTAGTGTACTTTCGGTACGTTGATGATACTTTTGCCGTATTCAACAATGAAGAAGACTGCAACAATTTTTTTATCCACCTCAACTCCCTTCATCCTTCACTTCGCATCACCTATGAAAAGGAATCTAATCACTCTCTCCCCTTCCTTGACGTGTTAGTAGAAAGGCATGATTCGGAATTTCTAACTTTAGTATACAGGAAACCCACTTTCACCGGCCAGTATCTACGTTAAAACTCTTTTAGCCCCCAGAAACGGAAAATGAACCTAATTAGTACTCTTGTTCACAGAATTTCTATGATTTGTTCTAAAAGCAAAATGGACTCAGAGCTTGGCAAAATTCGTTCAATTCTTTTAGAAAATGGCTACCCGGAACATGCAATTGATTCGGCTTTCAAACGAAAACTTCAACAACTAAATTCTAACCCGGTTCACACAGTAGAAAAATGCCCTGTCTACCTACACATCCCATGGATTGGAAATGTCTCAATGAAGTTCGAAAAGCTGATTACGTCTGCTGTGAAACGCTGCTTTTTCTCCGTCGAATCACGTGTTATTTTTAACATCCGACAGCTCTACCAGCAATTAAGAAAGACGTGTTACCTTCCCATCATCACAGCAATGTTATTTACCAGTTTGTGTGCCACTGCAATAGTCGGTACGTTGGTCGCACGTCTCATCGCCTAGAAGAGCGAATTAAACAACACGTTCCTAAATGCATCGACAATCCTCATGCCTCGCACAACTGCCAAAGTCTTTCCCGCTCTTGCAAGGCCAACACACGCCCACAACAATTTCACGAATCCGCCATTGGTCAACATCTTCTTGACAACGCCCAATGCACTCTTCACTACAGCAACAAAATACTTTCTATTCTCGCTCGAGGTCGCTCTTCTTTTCACCTTTCTGCTCTTGAAACGACTTTCATTACATCTCTATATCCCCTTCTGTGTAAGCAAAAAGAATTCGTCTACTCTTTGAAAATTTCTTAATCTTTTCTCTCATTGGCTAATTTCTTTCAGCCAATGAGAACTCTGCTTTCCCCTTTATAACTCAATTCGGTTTCAATTCTGCTTTATTCTGACGATTTCCCCTGAAAAGTGTCAGTAAAGAAGAGAGTAAATTCAAATTTTGTTAGAAACATTACTCATAAATTCAAATTTTGGTTCAAAGACCAAATTATAAATTCAAATTTGTTGATGAGAGAAAGAGATTAAATTCTTGTTAATGAAGGAAAGACTCAATCCGCTCCCCGCCGAAAGGTGCCGGAGTGTCCAACGATAAAAACGGAATTCAATAACGATAACCGTCCTTGAAATGCTGAACTTGTCTAAATAAGGTCAGCGAAATCCCTTCAAGTTACAACTACTGGTCCGAACGATTAACTTTGTAACTTCATTTTCCGTTGCCTAATAACTCGTAAAACATTGAGTCATTTGGCGCTTGTGACGTAACAGATGTTACAAGCTGGCCACGTTCAATTTTTATTCTAGCATTCCTTTTTCAATGCGTTTCCTGGAATAAGCAACTTAGAAATTTATAGTTCAGTTTTTAACTAAAGAGAAATATTGGAACTGTTGGCTTATCTATTTGAATAAGTTGAATTGTAAAAGTAATTGAAATAATTAAAGAAATTGAAGTGAATTATATTGGAAATTAAATTAAATAGTTAGACTGGACTATTTGGCTGTTTCTTTTCACAGTACAGCTATTCCCAAACAGTTTAGTTTCTGTGGCTGTCGCAGACTCCACGTGCGTCAGGAACAACTACCCTTATTTAAATATGCTTATTCTTATTAAATATGCTTATTAAATATGTTCTAATTAAAAAGTTTGTTAGTTGTTAATATGTCGTGCTATGGTTATGCCAAATAAAAATTTTGTTTCTCTCTCTCTCTCTCTTAAATATGCGTAACTCTATGACACACGGTACAGAAAATTATAGTTGCACGAGAGGAGGGATTAAATTTATTATTTATCTGCGGTTTGCACACACGCAGTCAACACTATACAGCAAAAATTAATAATACAATGGTCACTGACCATTCAGCAAACACGGTCACCGTTCTCTGAGCCAAATTCTAGTTACTGTGTCATAAGAGCGATCTCTCACTCTATTTATAATAAATCCGAATTGGGCCACGTGGCCGACGACAAAATTAACAGTAAAATTCGATTTCATGCTATTATACAGACCACTGTCAAAACGAGGTCACATAGGGATTAATTAAATTAGGACGACGTATTTAGGTTATTTTAGAAGGTGCAGTTAATTTAAAATCTATAAATTGATTGATCTGTTAAAGGGGTCAATTTTATCAGATTTCCTCGCTGTTGGCAGCTGCGACTCATTGCATTTCTAATAGGTCACAAAAAATTAATCTAATTTTCTAATAGGTCACAAAAAAATTAATCTAATTTTCTAAATAGGTCACAAAAATTCACAAAGAAGCGATTTGCATTACTTAACAGTCTGATGAAAAGCTTTGGGAAGAAAAATCTTTTACTTCAAGATAGTCTTTATTTGAATTCAGCCCTCCATAAAATATCAGGATTCTTTATGAATTAATGAACACTTGTCTCAAAGCTACCGCCTGTAATCTCTTATCATTACTAATACTTATAATATGCTTTAACTTAACAGAAAAAAACGCTTTGGTCAACGGTTGAGTGCTACCAGAATAAGAATAAAAATTTTTAATTTTATTCTACTCTTAATTGCAGACAAGAAAAAGCATTATGAAATGCTAACTCTGCAATAGTAGTTATGATTGCCAAAAGCTATTTGTAATGTTGTATTATTTTTTGAAAATTCTAAGGGGTTGTCGCTCTTTATCCGCTGGATCTTCTCTGGTTGCTTAATGTGATTTATAACTACGGTTGTGGAGTCAAAGAAATTTTTTCCGACTCCGACTCCAGCTACTTAAAATTTTACGAACCGACCTCAGCTCTTTAAACTTTTAAAATCCCGACTTCAACTCTAGAGCATCTGAAAAAAGATCACCAACTCCATTCCAAAACCTGCGACTTCAGCCATTCCGATTTCACAACCTTGGAGGCCTAAGTTACGTAAATCGGAGTCTTCAAAAGCAATAAAAAATCCGATTCCCAACTCCACCGAATCCAAGAAACCAAAAAGGTAAGAAGTTAGAAAACTTATGGATGAAGATTGTTGCAAAAAGTAAAGTAGTGACGAAAACAGACTAAAAAAAGGCAAGAGTGAAGGTGTAGCTGCAAAAAACGGCTAGGATGGTTTCTGCCAGAGGAAAAACATATCGTGTCCTTTACTTCGAGGCAAAAATGGATGATGAATTAACTTTATTTTTTTGCTACTACTTGTCAATATCGCGAACGAGAATATTACGCTTATTACTTGCCTTTTCGTGGTTCAATGACTTTTAGTGAGCCGAATTCAAAGTTTTTTCGTGCCTAAATTGTTTATAAAAATGCAAAATTTACTTATAAATTTTTTTGCTTGCTTTGAGGAAGTTATTTTATAGCTTGTTCAAGTTAAACAAGTTTAGGGCGAGAATCAATTTGTCAGGAAACTTGAATTTCACGGCGCTTTTTGAGTTTGCAAAAACTATTATTGAACACATCTGATTAGTGAAACTTTATTACTTTTACTTTTTAAAATCATCTTCAATATTTACACTCGTTAACACTGCAACTAAAACAAGGAATGAATAAACAGTCAGTTTTGAAACAAAGCCCCAACTGCGCCATGGTATCCGAGATGTTCAAAAAATAAGGGAGCAATTTTACCACTTGACCACAAGTTTGTCGACCTGGCCAAAATTTGCATGGCCATTGAATTGGAACGAAGAAAGTTTCCGGAAAACACAATCTTCTTTACCCCCTAAATATAGCCAACATTAACATCATAGCAACAATCTTAGTGAAAGCTTTTTTTTATTATTTTGGACTATAGCGCGGAGGTTTGGGTTTGATTTCCGGGCTGTCACAGTTCATTCTTAATCATCATCTTAACTTTATAAGTTTTAATTTTTAGTCTTTTGCAGTAGGCCTAATATTTAAGCTTTCAATTATGACGTCATTTTCTCCATTGTTACGTATTATTGCGTAATCGCTACGGTAACCCTTTACTTAACTTGTTTTGTCTGCAAGTGATTTTAAAAAATGGAATTATAATAAATAGTCGCGTTTACACTGTTTTATTCAAAGCGCATTGATTGACTGAAGTTTTTAAGCCATTTGCGATGACGTAATTTGCTTTCTAGATGATCCACTATTTTGAAGCATATTCCGTTTTATATGCAACATAACCATATGTGAAAATAAAAGTTTTATGAATTTAGTTGTGCTGCTGAGTATCGCTACAATATGGTTGAAGAAAATTTATTCCTTGCCAAAATTATAAGATTGCTTGAAGTAAAAGATTTTTCTTTCCAAAGCTTTTCATCTGACACTCTTCAGGGGAAATCGTCAGAATGAAGCAGAATTGAAACCGAACTAATTTATAAAGGAAGAAAGTAGAGTTCTCATTGGCTGAAAGAGTCAACCAATGAGAGAAAAGATTAAGAAATTTTCAAAGAGTATACGAATTCTTTTTGCTTACACAGAAGGGGATTGAGAGATTTAATGAAAGTCGCTTCAAGAGCAAAAAGGTGAAAGGAAGAGCGACCTCGAGCGAGAATAGAAAATTTTTCGTTGCTGTAATGGAGGGCACATTGGGCGTTATCAAGAAGATGTTGACCAATGGCGGATTCGTGAAATTGTTGTGGGAGAATGTTGTTCTTGCAAGAGCGGGAAAGACTTTGGCGGTTGGCCGAGGTACGAGGATTGGTGATGGATTTAGGAACGTGTTGTTTAATTCGCTCTTCTAGCCGTTGAGACGTGCGACCAACGTACCGACTATCGCAGTGGCACAAAAACTGGTAAATAACATTGCTGTGATGATGGGAAGGTAACACGTCTTTCTTAATTGCTGGAAGGAGCTGTCGGGTGTTGAAAATAACACGTGGTTCGACGGAGAAAAAGCAGCGTTTCACAGCAGACGTAATCTGCTTTTCAAACCTCATCGAGACGTTTCCAATCCATGGGATGTGTAGGTAGACAGGGCACTTTTTTACTGTGTGGACCGGGTTAGAATTTATTTGTTGAAGTTTTCGCTTGAAAGCCGAATTGATTACACGTTCCGGGTAGCCATTTTCCAAAAGAATTGAACGAATTTTGCCAAGCTCTTGGTTCAGTTTGCTTTTAGAACAAATCATAAAAGCTCTGTGAACGAGAGTACCAATTAGATTGATTTTCCGTTTCTGGGGACTGAAAGAGTTCCAATGTAGATATTGGCCAGTGAAGGTAGGTTTTCTATATACTGAAGTTAGAAATTCTGAATCATGCCTTTCTACTAACACGTCAAGGAAAAGGAGAGAGTGATTAGATTCCTTTTCATAGGTGAAGCGAAGTGAGGGATGAAGAGAGTTGAGCTGGATGAAGAAATTGTTGCAGTCTTCTTCATTGTTGAATACGGCGAAAGTATCATCAACGTACCGGAAGTACACCAACGGTCTTTTGGCGATGTTGAAAAGTTTCGCTTCTTGGTAGCCAACAAAAATGTTTGCTAAAGCTGGACCAAGCGGTGAGCCCATAGCGACGCCGTCGATTTGTCGATGCATGTTGTTATTGAAGCTAAATTCCACAGAGGAGGTGGCTAGCTGCATTAATTCGACAAAGATGTTGCGTGGAAAGGATGGCGCCATTGAGTCGTCATTGTAAAGGGCATCAGCACAGATTTCTATGGTTTCAGCAAGCGGGACATTAGTGAAGAGACTGGAAATATCAAAAGAACAAAGAAACACAGAGGAAGGAGAAAAGGTAAATTTTTCTGACTTCTTTTACAAAAGTGAAAGAATCAGACAAACAATTAGAGGAAAGGTTTTGGAGAACAGGTTGAAGAAGAGAAGTAAGCCATTTAGCTAGCTGATGTTGGGCCGATCCAGTCATAGACAAAATCGGACGTAAGGGTACGTCCTTTTTGTGTATTTTCGGAAGACCGTACATGCGCGGTCGCTGAGAGCCAGTGGGT